>OX328130.1:33104200-33846700 GCA_946811695.1 Gonocerus acuteangulatus | reverse complement strand
GTTGTTTTTTGATATTATACAATGTTACATGAGCTTTATATTGTGCAGGTATTATGGCTGCTAGAACAAAACTAGCCTCAAAAGAAATAGTTCTATAAGCTTTGGAAATTTTGATACCTATAAATCTCTGGAGCTTATGTAATTTCTTTAAGTAACATTTTTGGAATGATTGCTCCCTCATATATTGTTTTTAACGAGTCGGATTTCATGCCCCAGGTAGCTCTGGTAGCAATGCTTATTGTATTAATAAGTTTAGAAATTTTAGTGTACATAAAGTCTATGTGTCTGTTCCAATTTAATTTGCGGTCCATTAGAATGCCGAGATATTTAACAGTGTCAGTCTTTATCAATTTTGTATTGTTGAGTGTGATATTTAAATGAGGGATTTGTCTTTTTCTCGAAAAAATTATATAATTTGTCTTCTCAACATTAAATTCTAGTTTGTTTTGTTTTGTCCAGTCCGTTAGTGTGTTAAGTACTCTGTTGGTTGTAGTTTCAAGGAATTGAAAACATTTATTTTCTACTAATAAAACGATATCATCTGCATAGGCAATTATGTATGTTGCAGGAGGTCTTGGTAATTCAAAAATAGAGTTTATTAAAATATTCCACAGAGTAGGCGACAGACTACAGCCTTGTGGTGTACCAATAGTAATAGGTTTGGAGTAGGTATAATTTTTACTTTGTATGGTAATATATCGATCCTGTAAGAAATTAGAAATGATGTTATACAAATTTTGAGGGCAATTGTACGATTTTAAATTCTTTAATATTGCAGGCCACCATGCATTGTCGAACGCGCCTTTTATGTCTAGGCTAACCATTAATACATTAGATTTGGCACTCAATGCAATTTGAATAATATTCTTTATTTCTGACAAAGCATCTAATGTTGATCTCTGTGGCATAAAGCCATATTGGTGTTTATTAATTATGTTATGAACATTTAAGAAATGCATTAGTCTGGAGTTTATGATTTTGTCAATAACTTTTGACATTACAGGCAGTATGCTAATGGGTCTATATGTGGTACTTTCTGGTTTAGGAATAGGAATGAGTAATGCTTTCTTCCATTGTCTAGGAATATAGCATTTTGAAAATATTATTTTATATAATTTAGAAAATAAAACAGGAAAAAATTCTGCAGATTTCTTTATAATATGTGCATTTAGATTGTCCCATCCCGAGGCTTTGTTAGGGTCAAGATGTTTAATGGTTTCTAGGATTTCTAAGTGTTCAAGTTCTCTGTCATCTTGAGTATCTGGTAAAGTGTAGATCTGGTTACGTATCTGTTGATGTTCGTCTGTATCATTACTCCTTGTATCGTTATTGGTAAGAGAGTGTAGAATGTGTTGTAGGGTGTTGGCATAGTCTGTAGTTGAATTTTGATAGGATTTATTAATTGTTTTCATTATGTTTGACTTTAATTTTCCTGCTGCATATTTATACGGCCAAGACCATGCAGAAGTTTTGTCTATATTACTACAATATTCTTTCCAGGAATTAATTTTGCTTTTTTTAATTAGTCTTTGATATTTGTGCCTCATAGTGACATATTGAATTCGTGCTAATTCTCTGGCTTGTATGTCTGTTTTTGTCTTCTGGTACTGTTTTCTAAGTCTGTTAGTTTCTTTCCGTAAATTGGTGAGGTCATCATTCCACCATGGTACAGATTTATGAACATGGTGTCTTGTTTTATTAGATTTTTTAAAACATATATTACTGGATTTTATTAGAGATAATGTGAGATTGCTAACTATTTCTTCGATCGTAAGTGAAGTAAAGCTTGTACAGAGTTCGTCTTCAAAAGTGTTGTTTGTTGTAGGATCAAAAGAGTTTTTTAAAAATTGTTTGTTTAACTGTTGAGTGAGAACATTTTTAAATCTATCCCAGTTAGCATTAGTGGTAATGTAATTGAATCTTGTCAAGTGGTTTGTTTTATTATGTGGAATATGGTTAGTCTGGATATTATAGACAATACTATTGTGATCTGACAAGTTAAGATGATTAGAAATATGCCAGCTGTTAATATTATTATTAAAAGGAACATTAGTTATAGTTAAATCTATATTACTTTTCCCTCTACTACTTTGGAAAGTAGTCAAATAAGATTTTTTGTTAATAATTTTTAGATCGTTATTAATAATAAATGATTCCAATGCATTAACACGTGGGTTTGATTGAGAATCAAACCAAAATTTTGAACGGGCATTTGTGTCAATTCCCAAAATTATCCGATGATTTTTATAATTAGACATAATTACATGTATTTTATTTAAATCTTCATGAATGTCACGGTTACAATCGAAATAAGCACTAATTGCTAAAAATTTAAATTGGTTATAAATGATTTCTACAGCACAAAAGTCAGCGTCTGAAAACTGTTGAAGTAGGATGACATCCATTTCAGATCTAAATGTTACTATGGCAACTCTTGGTGTTCCACCATATGATTGATAGATTCTCCCATTTGTACTGTAACCTATAACCTTGTTATTTATTATATAAGGTTCTTGAAGTAAAAATATATCAATACGTTCATCAATTTGATATTGTTTTAAATGTAGAGTACAGGTTCGAGAATGATGAGCATTTAATTGTAATACTTTAAGCATTGCATTCATATAATAAAATATATCTAATTTTATTATTCAGTACTTTTATTAGTAAGTTATTAGTATTGAGTGTTAGCTATAAGTTTTTTTTATTTCAGTTAAATAAGAAGGGCAATGTTTATCAAAAGTATAGTGGTCTGTGGCTAGTTTGGTTTTATTAGAAAATTTATTGTGATTTGAACAATTTGAACATTTGAATATATCTGCCTGACATACCTGTTCCTCGTGATCCTCGGAACATCTCGGACAGGCGATTCTTCCTTCACAGTTCCTCTTCTTGTGATGGAATTTCAGGCACTTGCCACACCTCAAGATCCGTAGATAGTCTTCGATGTGAACCACTTGATATCCAACCTTGATCCTGTTTCGTAGAAGAAGCTGACGAGTCTCTGCATCTACTTCTATTATTGCCTGTCTGGTTTTATTCCTCTCGTTGCTTAAGATGATAACAGGTTTTATAGATTCCTTATTGAGTGGAAGGTCAAGATTTTGATTTATCAAGTAATCCAGAATATTTTCTGTCGTGATTTCTTCCTCTATATTCTTTATGATCAATCGAGGATTCTTCTTCTTGATCTCTTCTGCCTTCAAGAGAGTGGATTTATTTAATTCAGATAGGATTTTATCCTTATCTTTCTCCTTCTCTGTAATAATGATTATATTTGCTTGTTTTGTAGTTATAACTTTAGTTATGCCAATTTTTAAATCTTTGGGGTTTAATAATCTTTTAAATTCTTTTTTTGTTTCATTAATAGAAGTTTCAGTTTTATTTTTAACAATAATTTTATGAGATGGAATTTGTTGTGTATTTTTTATCTTACTAGACACTGCTTGAGAGTAAGTTTTATGTGAAAGGTTAGGTTTAATTTCACTTACATATTTCTTATTCTCAAGGGCCGTATTTTCCATTGTTGAGAGTGCTTCGGATATTTCATCCACTGAATCACTTATTCTGCTCTTCATGTCCCGTCGAAGGTTGCTAATGTCCAATAAATCATTTAAAAGAGAGAGCACATTTTTAAATAACACTGAGCTATCCGCCATCTTGTTGAAAGTTACAGTTTAATGCTTATATACTTAATAATTTTAAACTTTAAGTTGTATAATTCAAACCAATTTACGCCGGATGTAGTAGAGACGCAGCTTACTGCGGTGAGGTGACGCAGTGGATTGACGTTTGTGGATGTATTCCAACTGCATCGGATTCATTACTAATACACATATACGCACATCAGTCCAGGCAACGAATGCTTAAAAACAGCTATAGATGGAAATTTTTGGAAACAAATTTTTGACTTCGTAACTTTGTTTGGGCTTGATAGGAGGTGAACATTCAAAAGTCCCCGCCCGTAGCCTTTGTGCCGGGGGGCGGGGGGTTTAGAAGGTCCCATTTTTCGGGTTTTCACTTATATCACGGAACCCCTACGTACTAGCGACATGACTATTCTATAACAAATGAAAGCTGATTAAATATGATACAAGTTCAACTTATTAAAGTTTTTCGAGATATCTTTAGTTTTCGAAATATCCGCTCTTGAATGTCTGTCATTTTGGGAAAAACACACTTTTTGCTCTTTTTGACCAGATATCTCTTCAACGATGAACCCAAAAAATAAATGCCGTTTATAGGGTTGTAGAACATTACATTCCCTTCAAGAATATATATAACTTTACTATTTTACGTATTTTCCTTCGTCCACAATCTAAGAGCAAAGTCTCGAATCTGAAAAAAAGAAGGAATAATACAATATTTTTGTAGTTTCATAAAAATTTTCTTATATAACATCATAAAGTTATTTTGAAGTGACATTTGGGATGTCGAAAAAAAAAACATCAAATACCGTTCATTCAGAATCAAAGATCAAAAATTCATTTTTTGCATGATAAACATATTAGCGCGGTTCCTCCCTCCCCGATAGGGAGGAACCCCGCTTATAAGGTTGATACAATGAAACAATCCGGAAGTGCCGACTAGAAAATTTCGCGTTTCAGAACCCCTAGAGACCGAAAATAACGGTGGTTAAAATTTGTATATATATATATATATATCTATATATATATGTATATATTTATTTATATATATATATAAAAAAGTCCGACTCGCAGGAACTGCAGCATCTTAGCGCGGTTCCGTTCATGTCCCTAGTGCCATTTGATAAGCTTAGAAAAGAAATAAACTTATTTTTTTTATATATCTCGTGAAAATTGTCAAAATCTTCTCGAACATCTCGAATAAAAGTGATATTAAGGCGTCAGGGACACCGACAGTAGCTAACTTTTACACAGAAGCGGAAATTACAGAATCTGGCTCTCATTCTAAAGCAAAGCTCTATAAATCAATACAAAATATGCCTAATAAAGCCTTTCTAGTGGATACAGAAGCATGGGCGTATATGAAGTGGGGGGGGGGGGGGCTGAGGGGGCTGCAGCCCCTCCCGAAATTTTGAATTGATGATAAAAACTTCTCGTAAAACCCTTAAAAATAAATTAAATAAGATCACTTAGTTCATAAAACATATTTTATTTTACGTGTAATAGCGTTTTAGTTGCCTAAAACTATTCCAAGCTCTAAATATTTAGTATTCCAAACCCTGGAAATGGTCTCAGCCCCCCCCCCCCGAAATTGTTTTTATATACGCCCATGTACAGAAGGATCAAGAAGAAGTACACAAGATTGAGTAGAATACCCTGCCTAATATAGCCTATATAGAATAATATGCCGAATAAGAATAAAACCTATCTAGTAAATACACAAGGACAAATAAAAGTCTTGACGAATAACAAGTCAAGAAAAAAATCTTTATTTAACAAAATAAAACAAAGTTTAGTTGCCCAACTACAATAGAATAATATACCTAATTAAGTCTATGGAGAAGATACAAATGGACCAAAAACAAGTCTTGTGGAATATTGTTTTTTTTCTAATTAAATACTTTTTATCAATATTTAGTATATAACCTTTGTTGAAAACTATTGATTGCTAATTGATGAATCGGTTTACAACTAAGTAGTCTTCATGAATATTTAGTATATAACCAATGTTTGGATCTGTGTTTTTGGGGTGCTCTCCGCCTAGGCTTTGTATTTGTGTCGGCAGATACCTGGGGTATATTTACAGCTCTTGAGGATTACTCTTAACAGGTAAATTTCCTGCGGACCTTCTGCTTCTACGGGCATTGAACCGCCATAGTATCTAACCATTGTGAAGTTTATTTTTTGGATTTAGGACTTAATATACATATGTAGACTAAATCATAGCAAGAAGTAATCCTCCGTCGTCAGTTCTTAACTGTGTAGACTCGCTAATGTTATCCAATCTTAGATACATCGTATTTAAAATCCACAGCAAAAACACGACATTTCATCAGAATCCCCTGCTGAATAAAACTTATATAGAATAATATGCAAAATAAAGCCTATCTAGTGGATAAAAATAGAGGAAAAAAGCCGTTCGTGGTGGTAGAAAATCTTAAAAGTATTTCGCTCAGAAATCTCCGAAATATTGTCGCTAATTTTACGTATCCTGTTTTATAGACAAATAGATTTATATTCTATAATCAATAAGAAAAACCTACTAACAATAAAAAACTATGGGTAACAGATGAAAATAGGGAATACCAAGAATAATTCTAAAGAACGAAATCAACACCAGTACTGTAATCTAGATATTCATACGGCATCTTCGAATTCTAAGAAACAAAATATTGATTCTAATTATACGTATCCTGTTTTATTGACAAATACATTTGGCTACTATAAGCAATTAAAAACACTAGGGAATATGCCAAAGAACTCGGAATAGGAGCCTCGACAGTTTCAAGACATTTATATATATATATATACAAATTTGAACCACCGTTATTTTCGGTCTCTAGGGGTTCTGAAACGCGAAATTTTCTTGTCGGCACTTCCGGATTGTTTCATTGTATCAACCTTATAAGCGGGGTTCCTCCCTAAGGGGGAGGGAGGAACCGCGCTAATATATATATATATTTGTCTGTTCGCGGATTTCTGGCCTCCCTAATGGTCCGATTTTGATGAAATTTGGTACAAAAATCTGTCGCCCGATTTGAAAGGTCAAGTTCGTTAACCAGCAAAATCCGCCCACTGGAAGATGGCGTTTGGGGCGAAATCGCGCAAAAAAAAAATCGTAACGCTTACGTTTTTGAGTTCATAAGCTTGTAGTACTCGTTTTATAGGCTTCTCTGGCTAGGAAAACGAATGAAACCATTTTCAAGGCGATAGCTTGAACCGTTTTTGAGAAAATTGGAAAAATAGTTTTTGAATGCCGTTTTTGGTTTGGGTACTTAGAATCATGGGATTCAGTTGAAACATTTTCTGCATGTTTTACCATCATTAAAACTAATATGTTGAAATTTTGGTTACGTTTGGAGTTAAGGAAGGGTTAGAATAAAATATTTTATTAACAGACATAAAAAGTTTTGGTAACTTTGTATATTTTCCTTAATATCTCGAAAAAGGTTGAGAATCTTGGTAAACGAAAGAATACCATTAGAAAGCTTACTAAATGCTCTACAAAAAAGGTTCTGATGAAAGTTTTGATTAGACGATGTCAATCGGAGAAATAAGTGCTTAAATCTTTAAAGTAATTGATTTCGCTGATTCGAACTGTTCTTTTTGTCTGTTTTTATTCCTTGTTATTTTTTAATTGCTTATAGTTGGATAATGTATTTTACAATAAAACAGATTAGGCAAAATAAGAAAAACAATTCATTTTTAGAAATATAGCTTGCCAAGCGAAAAAGATTCGATGACGTCTTTTGAATATTTTCAATTGCCTTTATGCTGTTGGTTTTTTTATGTTATTTTTTAATTGATTTTATCTGTAGAATTATTACTATAGTAAAAGAACACAGGAATATGTGAAAATTTTTGATATTTTCCAATTCATTGAAACGTATGGAATGAAGTATCGGTAGAAGAGGTTTCTAGGGTCTTGCGGCCCCGACCCCAGTTATAGCCATAAAACCCTTTGAACAAAGGCCGAGGAAAATATTATCTGTTTCTATTCTATGCTTTTCAAATGAGAATAGGGATATGAACAGGAACCGGGGTCTCCCGTGGTCTAATGGCTAGCGCCTTGGATTCATAAGCGGGAGATGGTGGGTTCGATTCCCAACCTCCGGCAGGAATTTTATCATCTCACGGCTCGCTGGTAAAATTCCTCGCTAAACCCTGGATGTCGGCGCTAATGACCTAGATGTAGATGAGCCGTAAAAAAAAGATGAACTGGAACCGCGCTAAGATGACGCAGTTCCTGCGAGTCGGACTTTTTGTTTTTACTTTAAATGACCTTGATTTTGCGCCGATAGGGTTAAACAGATCCCGGATTCGAATTCAGCGACCACAAAATCATGAAAGATCTTGTTATTTCTTCTTAAACGGCTTCATTCGAAATTTGCTCTTCAACCTGACGTGCTGGGGTCAAACGGACTCCAGATTCAGATTCTGGGCGTCGAAATACTTAAAGAATATATATATGGTGTCTTTGGAACACACCACACTATTTTTGTTTGTGCCTGTGTTATTAGAAAAAGTAGATTATCGTGGAAAGACTCCATCCCTTTTTGATGATGTTTTGAAAGGTTTATTACTACCATTATTTTAGGCAATTCGATAATTTTTAAGAAATAAAAAAATATAATAACAATTTTTGCTAGAAAATGCATTTTTAGAATTTTGTTAATTTCGAAGACTCGAAATTCTATTAAGAAATCTTAATACTCGTTGGCAAATATATATTAAGAATATTGGATAATATTTTGATTAAAAAAACAAGTTTTATATAATTTATTTTATTTATTATATTTTAAAACCACAAACCTGCACTAATATCAGGACAACATCTCTACTTAAAATATTCTTCTGCACGTTAATAGCTGCATTTATTCAGAATTTATTAAAACTATAATTTGTTTAACTTGTCTATTTCTTTTTAACAAAAGTCCTATTAGTCTAATAATATGTTACACATAATGACAAGACCTTTACTCTGTATACATATATATGAGTGGATATGTATATATATATATATACACTGGACGTTATTTCTGCTCTTTATGAATCTTAAGTTGAATTCGTGTATTTCAGCTGTTTTATCACCCGGATAAAGGACCTCTGCATGAGGTCATACCTGCAGAAATGCTCCCATCAGATTACGGTGGCAAAGGTCCTACTTCAGATGAGCTAATCGGTGAGTAGCATCAATTATAATATTTATTGACTGATTTTATTGTGTGACCGGTTCAAAATATTACATGGAGTTCATAACTAATAAAGATTGTTTCATGAAAAACGAACGACACAGATTCCAAATGCAACCAAAAAGCGAGTAGATATCAAACGACAGTATGGCCTATTACAAACCACTCTTTTACGCAACCATATGCGGATTAGTGTGGGATGCATAAATGCACCCTTATGCATCCCACACTAATCCGCATATGGTTGGACCCGTTCCGATCCGATCCAGTAGCACCGACTGTCCTTAGAAAAACAAACACTTGCATCTCAATGGAGGTGCTGGCACCATATAGGCCTACATTGGTCCCGCTCCGATCCAATCCGGTCCAATCCAACGGCCACCGATTCTTGGCCATTCAAACGTGTTTGTTTCTAGACCGATTTCGGACCGACAAAGCAAAATAGCGCCAACCCACATTTAGTGTTTCAAAAAGGTCTAGAGGTTCTAAATCTTAACCGATTTCAATGCATTGTTTATTATATCAAAGGAAATAACATTTAGAACAACTTTGCCAATTCACATTTTTGTTTTTTGTTTCCCTTGTTTAGTAAATTGCGTGGAAAGATGTTTATAACTATCCAACGTCTATAAACTTCCAATATTTATAACCTTCTAATGTTTATAACCTTCCAATGCTTATAACCTTCTAGTTACCTTTCTTATGAATAATTTTAAAATATGAATACCAATACTTCTCTTTCCTCCAACATTCAACCTAATCGAAGGTTTCTATGCTTATCAGGTGGTATTTCTTAACTTAATCACTCATTTTCACTTCACTAGGAGGTCATTACTGACGAGCTGTCACTAAATCGGATCGGATCGGGTCGAGACCAATGTAGGCACTCACGTCGGCCGCTGTAGGCCGTTGTCGATCAAACGAAATCGGATCTGATCGGTTCGGGCGAAATTCGGGTCCAATGTAGGTGCAGCCTAAGGAATAAAGCTCTGGAGGTAGAAAATTCTAATAGATGAATCTTAGAAAATGACTAACTCTTTCTGTATCTCAAATAGGATCGTCATAATGACCGGAATTATTTTATTCCTTGTTATTTTTTTACTGCTTATAGTTGGATAATGTATTTGATAATAAATCAGGTTAAGAAAAATAAGAAAAACAATTTAATCTTAGAGATATGGATTTCCAAGATATAGTTTTTCAAATGTTTAGCGGCGTCCTTCCTAGGGCGGGAACCCATGCAGGTAAGATCGTAAATAAGACCTTTCTTGAAAGTAAAGATGGAACTGTCAACTTTGGTCCTCCTCTGCCTCCCGGCACTTTCATTGCTGACGAAGGCTACCAATGAGTAGCCAAAACGTCCTAAATATATATTTTTTTAACAAAAATCGTATTGAGGTTTCTTTAGCCGAATCCCAACCACTCCATCTTTACTTATCACCTCGACGGCTAACTATCTAATCTTCATGTTTTCTATGTGGACCCAAAATAATAACAGCTTCTATTTTAATCATTTTAAATGAGTCTAGATATAAGAACGGAACCGCGCAAAGATGATGCAGTTCCTGCGAGTCGGACTTTTCTAACATCAACTTCAATCACAGCTGACTTGCCGCCTTCATTCCCTGTATTGCTCTGTATTTTCCAGCACAGTAAATTTTCTTTTGCTTATTTAAAGGGACAAGCCTCGTTTTTCACCTGTGCCGTTTTTAGACAACATAGTATTCCTATCAAGCTACCGGATGCCGTGCTTAACTCAATTTCGATTTTTTTTTACTAAGCCCCTTTTTTCCTTGTACCCTTCAGTTGGTTACAATTTCTAAATATCCTAAGCTCAAGTAGCAAGCTTCTTCAAGTAGTACATCGCAAGATTCGGACCATTATCTACTCCGCGGGTGACCTACGCTCTAAAAATTTGGCATACTGGTTTCACCACAACCTAAATATTCCACACCAAGTGAAGAATTAAATCAGTTGCTTTTCATTTTTAGATCATTGGCTTGGTGTAATCGAATCGATGAAGGAGAGATTCGAGAAATATTCCAAGATGGCTGCAGACGAAAGCAAGCGGCCTAAGGATTCCTATAGGTGGGATACAATGGATTTCGGGGTTGAAGGAACCTTCAAATCACTCAATATAGATTGAATTATGTGATTCCATTGTAGTGAAGTAAATTCATCTCACACATTTTCTAACCAGACATTATACTTTTTATTTGTATTGTAAAAATTAATACACACATTTTATTATATATAATAAATTAATTTTGTAAATAGCAAGCTTGTAATTTTATTTTCCCATTTTATCTTCAAAGTAGAAGCAACCTATATTTCCATATCGGATTAGTGAATGTATCTTAATTTTTCTTCTTTTTTTTTACGGTGCATCTGCATTTATGCCTAAATAGTGTTGGGTCCATAGATGAAATAATTCAAACTCCCACCATACGCGTATATAAGGGGGGGGCTGCACCCCCCCCCCTCCCAAATTTTGATTTGATCGGTAAACATTTTATAAAACCCTTAAAAATAAATTAAATAAGATCATTTAGTTCATAAAAAATATTCTATTTTGGGTGTAATAGCGTTTTAGTTGGCTAAAACTCTTCCAAGATCTAAATAGTTAGTATTCCATACTCCGGAAATGTTCTCAGCCCCCCTCGAAATTTTCCCAGCCCTCTCCGAAATTATTTCCTTTATACGCCCATGCCTCCCATACACATGACTTGGACCTGCACGTATGTTCCTCATTTCAGAAGATTAGTAAAATGAGAATGAATGTTTTGTTGTTTGTAATAATGCTTTTTGAGCAGAAGTCATAGAGGCCGAGCGATTAATTTCCGCTGCAGTAAGTTATCACTTTTTTTTTTTTAGAGAGGGAGCTGCACCGAGACCCACAAGGCCTATTGTGCCACCAGACAAGCCAGCCTGTTACACCAACAGCGCCGTATCCGAGATGAACCTTAATAGAGTCCAAAGGTTCAATTCAGGTAGCCTTCTAGGGTCATCTATGAAGTCTTCACCGAAGTATCTCTTCGCTACAAGTGCTGAACGTCTGCATATGATATGGTACGGCGTCTCATCGTCTTCAAGGCACAGTCTGTACCATGTAGTCCTTGTCAGCCCCATGGAGTAGAGGTGCCGTTGCATTCTACAGTTAGCTAGCAGTTAACTGTAGAATGAATGTTAGTTACAGTAGCTCCCTCTCTACGGGCACCCGCTTAATTATAATATAATAAGTTATCACTACATAAAGGTGCCTGAATCTCACTTATCATCAACATTTCACGAGAGTACTAGTTTAACGGTTTTTTTTTTTTTCAAAATATTAAGTACAGTTATTCAAATGACACGAGGGATAAGAAGTAATGGACGCAGTTCCTGCGAGTTCGAACTTTTTAAGTTCACATCGCCCAATAATGACTTTAATCATGCTCTTGGGTTAGGTCCTCGTCAACCGGACAGTTTCCTTCTTCATACTTTCCGTAAAAGTATCAACATCTTTAATGAGCGCCTAAACCTAGTCTTGTCCGAATGCGATTTTACGTAGCCTCGCAGTTTTATATATCACATACTCAACGCAAACAATTTGAGATACCTCTATTTTGATTCGCCAATGTTTTCGCTTTTATAATATAGTTATATTCAAGTTGAAGGTGAGGTTGGGAAAAGGATCAATGGATTCTGAAGTAACTAAAATGAGTTGCTCCCCAAAATTGTTTAAAACATTAGGTTATAATTGCGACGTTGTGAACCCGTTCATCTTCCGGCATCTTAAATTCATGTTAAGGTATACTAATGACATGTTATGGTCCATAATTTTGAAGTTTGAGAGTAAACCGTTAAATCCGGATAAGAATATCTTAATTGGTTGAGAGTACTACCGCCGAACTATTAGCAATTAAAAAAGCATTAAATATTATTCCACCTAGCCATTCTAATGTCGTTATTTGTACAGATTCATTATCATCTATAATTAGTTTACAGAATATTTACACCCATGATAGTATGATTTCTGACATTCTATACAGTATTAATGAATTAAATAAAAATATGTTCAAAATTAATTTCGTCTGGATCCCTGGTCATTGTGATATTAAAGAAAATTCAATGGTTGATGAGCTAGCAAAAAACGCTTCTATAAGCGGTTTTAAATTCTCAGGTATCCCACTCAGAGACATTAAATCTATAGTTAAGGCTGAAACAATAAAGATTTGGCAAAGGGAGTGGATTAGTATGGAATTGGGAGATAAATTCCGGGAGATTAAAGATGAAGTGTGTAAGTGGGCTAGTTCGGAGCGGGATAATAGGAGGGAATCAGTAATCCTCTCAAGATTACGGATAGGCCACACTAGACTGACGCACGGCTATCTCATGGAGAGGGGGGAACCTCCGGAGTGCGAGGTTTGTGGCGTGCCCCTCACTGTTAAGCATATCCTGACGGAATGTAGGGCACATGAAGATGAGCGAGTTCGACTGAGTCTCCCGATACATCTTAGAGAGCTGCTAGGAAATAATTGAGTTCATCTTTCTAATATTTTTTCTTTCCTGGCTAAAACCAAATTAAAAAACAAAACTTAGCGCTGGATTTAGCGATTCTTCATTGTAAATTAAAATCTTTTCCAATTATCACCTATTATAAGCAGTATTGGCCTCTAGAATATATTTCGACAAAAATTTCATCTAAACTTATTTAACAGCAAACGTAAAACATATTAGTCCCTTTTAAAAAATGTATAACCATCATTAATTGATATAATTTAAATTATTAAGACGTTTACTAACTAAAATTTCGTTACAATTACTTTTTTTACCGTTGGTGGCGTTCGGAACGGAGGTGGAGCGCGTGGGTCGGCGAGAGCGATGGGCTTGGTTAGGGTTGAGGACGAGCCCCCCCCACATGCGGTCTCTGAAGGTTTGGTTGCCCTGGCACCAGCAAGCACCCCTTCTATCATAGACCTGGCAGCCAGTCACCAGATGCGGGCCACTAAGGTAGAACTGGCACGGGGGACTCTACTCGACCTTGGCTGGGTCCGCCTCCCGCTGGCCTCGGGCTCTGCCTCTGCTTTCGATGCTACCAACGGACCGGCCAAGAGGCATAAATGACACAATAGTGGTTGAATGGCCTTTAAACACCAAGGAAAAAAAAATTGGTTGAGTGGACAAGTCAGATCCATACCGAAGTGTCCATGGGACTAGTGTAAATCTGGCTTGTTCACTCATCCAATAATGGGCTTTTTACCCGGATTTGATGCCTCAAGACGAACAGGCTCGAAACGTCCTAATTATAACTTAATGTTTTAAAAACTATTTGGGGAGCAATTCCTGCTAGTTATTTCAAGAATAGTTATATTCTGTGATTTCCGATACAATCCTAGAACACGAAATGGAGATACGCCAACTATGACAAGCACTCACCGAAAACAAGGACATTACTTTCACGTTTCTAAGAAATTAATGTTTTTCCAATTATAGATATGCACTAAATGATAAAAACGAAAATTAAACAAATATTGTTATTCTGTCTCTATGCTTTCTATCGATAACATTTTAATAATTTCGGTGTAAGAATTGATAAATTCGATTGGCAGTAATTCAGCCCTTATATGCGACGTTTCTCACAGAAAACAAAATCTTTCAGTGGCAAAGCTCAATTTTTTTATCAAGCGGCGGGTGTGTAAATTAGAATTACAACGATAAACAATTTTAAAACATTTATTTCCAAAGATAATGTTCTGGGACTTATTGCAGCTTTGGGACTTAATCCGTTCGATGAGCAATTAAAAATCTCAAAAGTTTGCGTTTTTCTCATATCAGTCGTTTTGATTTGTTCATTTTATTGTTCAGTAAGTCTGTACTTCGCGTTTTTTTTTTTTTTTTCATTTTGACATCAAGTTCCTGAACCTATTACACCATCTATTACTTCACGGCATAGTTTGGTCCGTTGTGAATTTCACAATTATATTCGTATGGATGATAAGGAAACGCAGTTTGTTGAAAGAATTGTATGAAACTCTACTACAAACGAACACTAACAACCAAAACCTCAACTTGTTTTATACATTGTTTTGAGAGTTATTTTTGTTGTTGTCTCTATAATGCAAAGGAATCCATTTCAAACAATTCATTATTTATTTTCATTGATAGCAAATAACGTAATTATGATGAGCTTTCTTACACAACTCCTCAAATCATTTAGCCGCGTATGTGAGTTATTGCTTAGCGTTGGTGGCGAAGGACTGCTTGCGCACGGCTTGCTTTCCTACAGCGAATTTTTGAATTACTACGATATGGTCATGGAAGTTTATCAGTTGCCTGTTTTACTGAATTTGTGTTACTTTGTGTATTTTGTCATGACGTTTGTTTTCTTGTTTATCGAGTCGCCTCAGAGTCCAATTATTACATTTTTCTATTTTTCTAGTTCCATACTTTTCCTTACGTTTCTAGTAAGAGTTTGCAGTATGGTAGGAGAAAAGGTAAGACAACTTTTTTTTAATTTCTATTTTCTTCTAAATTATACAAGTATATCTTCTACTATATATTGGTCAAATGCCACTCACTCAATCACTCACTGACTGACTCACTGACCTATCATCGCCCAGTCCAAACCACTTGACAGAAAAATTTGAAATTTTACGTGGACACTCCCTATAGAACGTAGACACTCGTTAAGAAAGGATTTTTTGATATTAGAATTTTTAAGTATTTTTAGAGGGGTTGAAAGTTTTAGTTGGTTAGAGCATGCAATCCTAGGCAGCATGCGTTGCTAGGACAGAATAGCTGTTACCGTACTGTATCTATTTCAGAGTATTATTTTTAATTGAGGTTAATTTCAACTATGATGGCAGACCTTGAATTACTAGATATAAACTGTGATTTTGTCCCTCATATTGTTTACGCCCTGGTGATGGTCCATCCGAGGTAATAATATCCCGAACCACTTGACACAAGAATTTGAAATTTTGCATGGACAATCCGTTTAGAATGCAAACACTCGCTAAGAAAGGTTTTTTTTTATATATATATTCAACTGTTTAAGTACTTTTAGGGGGGGGGGGGGTTGAATTATTAAGAATTTCCTCATCGGCTCAAAAATGGTCCGATTATGATGACATTTGGTACAAAAATCTATCTTCTCATTTGAAAGGTCAAGTTTATCAACCAGCTGAATCCGTTTACTGGAACATGGGTTTTGGAGCAAAATTTGCACGAAAAAATCCGAACGCTTACATTTTCGAGTCCGTATGCTTGCAGGTACTCGTTATATAGGTTCCTTAACGTAGGAACACGAATGAAAGCATTTTTAAAGCAATTTCTGTAACCTTTTATGTGAAAAAATGATAGAAATACTTTTCCAAACTAATTTTCTGTTTGGGTATTCAGAAACGATGATTGGTTCACTTGAAACTTGTACTTTGACATTCATCTAATCTAAGATATTTAAACTTTGGTATCGTTTGGAGGAAAGAAGTATATGGAAAACAATTGTTTTAATGGCGATACAAAGTTTTCGGGCCTCAGTATATTTTCCAAAATAACTCGAAAACGGTTGGGAAATCGTAGTAAGTGTAAGGCGGCTATTCGAAAGGTTACTAAATTCTCTACAAAAAAGATTCTGTTGTAATTTTCGGTGGGGCGATGTCAATCGAAGAGATAAGTGCTTAAAACTTCGAAGTTGTTAGTTTTATTCTTCTCAACGTGTATTTGCCTCTGTTTACCTAACTTTTTAAGTGGTTGTTGTATTTTTCTTTTTTTACTCCCCAACGGAAACAAGCACGGTTACCTCCTCATGGTGTTTCCTGGGTAACTCCGTGCAATAATAAGCTGTACAAAATTATGCAGTAGCGTTAATTTTGATCATACCTTATTTAACGCAATATAAAAACTACTTAGCTATTAGCACGGGTAGTCAGCTAGTATAGTTAATGTACGTGTAAAGATTTGTAAAAATCCTTAAACTAGAATTACTAGATTTTTCTTTTTTTTAGAATGGGCATTAGCCCCTGTATGCTTCATAATAGACGTTTATATAGTGGTGCTTCAATATCATGTTTATGTAATTTTCTTATCATAAAGCAGAGAAGAGTAATTTTAGAATATTTTCGGTTAAAGAAATCAATGCTTAAAATTTCGCAATTGCTGGTTCGCTTGTCATTTTCTTCTTCGGTTTTCAGCACAGTAGAATGTAAGAACAATTTTTTTTTTTTTAATATATATCCTACAAAAAGAGTTTTAGCGTAAATACTGATACCACCAACTCAGTCGGATATTACGGTTTTTGAATTCTCGGGTGTTGGTTTCGCTCCGTAGATTGCGAAAAATTAAGAGATTCTACTAAAATATTTCCAAATCTTATGCAGGATAATATTTTATAGAACCACGCTTAAATTACGTAATAAAAGCTTTCATATTCATGTATTGAATTTCATTTGCTATATAAATATTTATAGACGACATAGTTATTTTCCCAACTATGAAAGTAGCGTTTACAATGAAAATAATTAGTTAATGAGTTTTAGAGTGTTAAATCATTTTAATATCCGCCCATTTAGGATATTTCCAACAGAATCAAGTAACTAAGTTAAGAAAATTGCATTATGTACGACATTCATAAAATAATTGATTTTTAAAGGCTTAATAATACTTACTGATAATTGTAACGTAAAAAATGAATTTTATATTGTGTATTGAAAGATTTATTTTATCTCTTGGGGTTTATCCATATGATGATAATTTTCAATTTTCAAAAACCCGCATTTTTTGTACGTCACTACATCTTTTGGTGACATTTTCATCCGCCGTAGTGTGGTTTATTGAGTTTATCCCACGATTATGTGCACAAGATAGACACGAAAGGGTTGTTATTTCACTTTATCTTGTCGGAATACTTTTGATGTTATTCAACTTTATCATTATTACTTTCTGGTTAATAATGAAATATAGAACATTTCAAGAAATTAATGTATTTCTGCAAACAAACTGGAATTCTGTACCGGTTGAAAAATCATATCTAAGAATTTCAGTACATTACATTGTATTTCTTACTTTGCGATTTTTAATTACTATAGAGAATTTATATAGATTTACTTTCTCATTCATTAATGCGTGGCTTATAATCAGTTTGAATATATTATTGTTAGGTTTCTTTACACAACTAAAAGGATTATTCACTTACAGTTGCAAATTTTTTGATGACCCACCTTATACAAGGACGCCTTCGCAACTTATTAGCGATTATTCAAAAGCAATTGATGTGTACGAAAAGTTAAAAAATATTTATGAATTTCCTGTAACTTTGGTATTTGTGCACTTATCATTTCACCTTCAAACAATGGCGTTCAGATACATAGGATCAGTAGAACTTCCAGTCAATTCACTTTTTCGTTTTACTAATTTCATATCTGGCCTTATATTCATTATTGTGATTTGCAACTTACATGTAAGGAAGGTAAGAAACACAATTCAAACCAAACAATGTTTTTTTTTTTTTTTTTTTTTTTTTTTTTTTTATAGATATGTACCGAGAACACTTGATGGCCTCATAAGTCAAGAGGTCTAAGTGACATTTTTGAAAATAATGAGTTAGATACAGGAATGGGTTTTGAACACTGTTATCTTGTGGGTGGTAAAGAGATCCAAGTGATTTTACTGGCAGTTGTTCCCAACTAGCTTGTGTTCTCTTGAGTATTTCACTTTTGTAATATTAAGTAGGAGGAAATTAAAGGGGTCTATGAGAGGATTCTCCCATTCATTTGCATATTAATAATATAGCGGATGATGTACCTATTATGTATTATCGATAATAAACAGCTAAGGACCTGAGGAATCGTCTATTATGATTGGAACTGTAAAAATCTAGTTTTTGCTATTACCACATATGTTTGAATACACTTATTTATATATATATATATATATATATATATATATATATATATATATATATATATATATATATATGTGTTAAGTGTTTAGGGTTAATTATTTATATAAACACTTAAACTATTAAATAGAATAAAACTTTATTAAACCAACTGATTAAAATTCTGACTCGGATGTAAAAATGAGTTTTAAACGGTTCGTTGTGAGATATCCAGTTCCTGGATCTAGTAGTCTCTTCTATTGACACAGTTTACGGGAAATTTGATAACAAGATTCGTACTCACCTATGTCCAGTCAAGACCTAGTACTATCATCACGTGCTGGGATTTTGGCTTGCGTAAACACTGAGTTTTGAATGACAGAGTGTACAGAAATATTTTTTAGCTAACCCTTTGAAGAGCAGAGGTTAAACTGCAATGTTTTTTTACTTATATTCCATATGTTGTTATGTTATCTGATAACCGCTACATATATATATATATATATATATATATATATATATATATATATATATATAGGGGAAGGTGTACCTTTGACCACTTTGCACAATTTAATTTTTTTTAGCTTGAATATTAAGGCTAAATTCATTTTTTTTTATTTCATTGTAATTAGCATTCTATTAGTTATCATATTTAATTTTTTCAAGGTATGCTTTACATTTAATATTTTTAATTAATTTTTAAAAAAATAATCCTACAGTGGTCAAAGGTACAACGTGAAGTTGTACCTTTGACCATGTGGTGTTGTACCTCTGACCACGTAAAAACAACACAGCAGTACAGAAAAATAATGTTATTCAGTAATATTGTAATTAATTGTAAGTTTAATAAATAAAGGACAAGGATGTAAGCATAATAAAAAAGCTATTATTGATATTATGTTATGCTTAATATGCTGAAAAATCACGTCCAATCGATAAACGTTTTAACTGTCAAGCAGATCCACTAGCAATGATAGGGTACGGGAGTTTAGCCACAATGTCTTCAACAACAATATCATACAAATTTTCATCTTCTCTCGTAAACTTGTCACTTTTTTTTTTCTTTTTTCACCTTCAATAATTAGCTTTTCAGGAATATCTGTCAGGACACGAGGTTTCCCTTTAGGCCGGCCCCTATTTGACATTTTCCTTGCCTGCACTTTTCGATGAGGCCTTACAATTTCAGGTGGAACGATAAGGGGCGATAGGTTCGAACTGCTACACTGAGGATTGATAAAGTCAGTTTGAACTTATTTCATTTATTATTTTTTAAATTCTTTGAACAATTGAAGCAACCAATATTAATTATTTTTTAAAAATTTTTAGCAGAAGAGCATAAAAATTGAATTATGAAAAAATTACTCAGGTGTGTTGTACCTTTGACCTGGTCAAAGGAACAACAACTAGTCGTGGCCAGAGGTACAACACCCTGGTAGTACAAATTAAAAAGTATGCTACAAATTTAAAGATTAAGATAAATTAATTTTAGAAGCTACACCATATTTCTTATTGTAATAGCTACATTGTCAAACGATTTCCATCTAAAAAGACATAATACAAAAAATATGATGAGGGAAAACGTCATCAATAAATAACTTACATTTTTATGATAGAAATGGATAAGTATTTTTTGCAAGAATCCTCTTTGACTTGAATAATCCAAAGTAGGTTTTAGAAGCCCTCTAGTGAAGGAGCTAAATACTGATTACTCAAAAATTTATAAAATGTTGCTACATGCCGCCACAGCCTCGGTGGTCAAAGGTACAATATGTTCAGAGGTACAACACCTTCCCATATATATATATAATAATCTACATTGAATGAATTTTCCTCAAAACAATGAGTTTGTTACTTTGACCCCTTAACCTCTAGTGTCCTCAATTTTTATTTATTATCAAAAGGTCAATTCATACATTAATTATTTAATTTTAACGTCCATTTATTATTAACGACGAATTTTAGGATAGGGGTGATGCCTTTTCTTTTTTTCGAAAGAAAAGCCACCATCCCTAGTGGGAATCGAACCCACGACCTTTGGCACGGAGTGTTAAGTGCTCACGCCCTAACACTCACGGCCATCAGGTCTCCTTCATACATTAAACTTATTTGCTCTCTTCCCCCCTACTTGACACTTTCCTGGTGCCAACATTGAGGAGCTCGAGCAAGAGCATAATTTTTATTTGGGTACCATCACATATGGGAGTAAAAGGCAACGAACTCGCTGATGAAGCAGCTAAGAATGCGTTAAAGGACTCAGTCAGGCTAGAACCATTCCTCTCTCAAAGGGATTGGAACCATTACCAAAGGAAGAAATTAATTGAGAAATGGGAAATAACCTGGTCAACCAGAAGTGCTAAATCATCAAAAATTAAGAAGACTGCTGGACCCAGGTATTCGGCTAATAGAAAAAACCGGAGAGAATAAATAGTTTTAGCGAGACTGAGAATACGCCATAGCAATTGACTCATTCCTTTTTAGTAACGGATATCCCCCCCCCCACATTGGCTCAATGCGACAATGTTCCCCTCACTGTGGAACACGTCCACACTGTATGTCACCAATTTACAGAGAAACGGAAAAAGTGGATGCTGGTGGGAAATGTATCAGAGTTATTGGGAGAAGACTCAAGTCATTTAAACAGTGTTATAAACTTTTTAAAAGAAATCAGTTTGTATAGTTTGATTTAATTATATTGTAACCACTAATGACTTCGGTAGAAGCGGTGTAAAAGAATAAAATAAAATAAATAAATTCGTAAACTATTCCTTTATTATATTTCTTATTATTATTTATTCTAATTTTTTCCCCCTTTTCTTTGTTATTATTTTGAGCAATCACCCTTGATGTGAAGCTCTCCAAATGAATAAATAAATAATGTTGTATATTTAACTTGTAACAAAAACAATTGAATACATCCCTAGTCAATTTTCCGATGAAGAAAATGATATTTTCGATGAAAGCTCTTTCGTTATTAATACTAACAAGAAAAGACATTGAGAGCACAATCGAATTACACTAAGAGGGAGCACTTTGGATATTCATAGAAAATACTAGTTTATTAAATATTCATTTACTGTGAAGTGGGGACAAGTCGCAATGCCTCTTCCTCATCCAGATAATTTTTATTATTAACAAATTATATTAATATTTAAAGAAAATTATACTTTTTTTTTACAAGAGCTTGAAAATTGTAGAGCACATATTATGCTACCGAACACTAATAGTAATGGCGAAATTATTCGAATAAATTGGTTTCGTAGAATCATTTTGTTGTCTGGAATTTATCCGTTTGATGATAACTTTCAAATGTCTAAAATCCACGTCATTTGTACTTCTCTACATTTGTTGATAACATGTATTTGTTCTGTGAAACATGCGATTGAGCTTTTGCCCGGGTTGGTTTTAGAAAATAGGTTTGAGAAGATTCTGGTTCATCTTCGTATGTTTGGAATGTTTTTTTTGTTTTCAAATTTCCTTATTACTATGATCTGGCAAATAATGAATCGAAATAAATTCAAAAAAATCAATCAACATATGCAAAAATTATGTGGTTTTGGAAAGCTTAGAGTAGTTAAGAAATTAAATGTAAGAATTTCAGTACAATACTATATATTTCTTATATTGCGATTCTTCGTCTTAATATGTAATTTAACCATAAGTAAAACTTTTGTTGGAAAATGGATAGTAATTAGCTATAACCTCGTTATCGTTAGTATTGTCACCCAAATTATGGACTTTTTCAGTTATATTAGCCAAACATTTGAAATACTAACAGACCCGGAAATGTCTTCGTGTTTTTCTAATTATGTAGATGCAATATTTATGTATGATACATTAAAAAGTATTTATCAATTACCTGTCACATTATTGATCATGGTATTATCATTTTACTTCTCATTGTTTGTTTTTATAAATTTTCAATTGATGGAAATTTCAATTTTTGATTTTTTACGTCTTTTATGTTTGACCTCTTCCATTTACTTAATTGTTTCAATGTGCAACTTACATGCAAAAAAGGTAAGTAAACCAGCTATACAGATATTATCTAACTTTTAAATCTAAGTACGAAATTGCAAAATTATATCTTATTATGTAGGTACTAAGTGATTTTTTTTGTTATAATTAGAAAGGTCAATATTTGCTTAAAAAACACTCGGAGTGGTATGGTTCTTATGGGTTTTGGAGTAACTGAAGAAAATCTGAAATAATTCATGCATATGTTTTTGAGGTCGCTGAGTCCGAATCCGTAATTTATTGGACGCATTTTTTCTAGACGTCTTTGAAGGTCAGATAGAAAAAAAATCGTAGAAAAAAATCATTCAAAAAATCATTTTCTTGGAGTGCGAGTCAAATAAACTACGGGTTAGATCTCAGGGACCACAAAAACATAGTGTTGAATTTTTTCAGATTTTTTTCTCTATTTGACGTCCAAATGACCCATACATATACCATCCCGCCTATAATTTTGAATTAATTCTTCATAGCAGTCTACTTCATAGCTTAAACTAATTTTATCTCATTTATTTTTCTGATTATATAATTTTTACCTGTTTATTATTTAAATCGAATTCTTTCTTCAGGAGAAGAAATTCAATGAAGAACTATACTGGCGGATGGTGCAGGACACAACTGGAAGGTACCTTAATGATGTGAGTTACCTAAGCATTTAACCATTTTTTTTTTTCAGAGATGAAAAACTTGTTGTTGAATGGAAACACAAAATAAAATGAGGACCCTGAAAAATGTTTTTGATAAAAACAATTACTTTTTGCATAATTTCACACAGGCACTCCCATTTTCATGCAGTCAATTGAACTTCATGTCCCCATTCAAACCTCCCAAATGGGATTTTATATTCTGCTTTCAAATCACACACCGGTGAATCAATTTTTCTAAAAAAAATTAAGATATGAAAATTAAGTCATTGACGGTGTATACTATCTTGAGTTTTTTTTTTTAATTTCTTCTGATTTCCTCCCCCCCCATGGTGTATCAACATCGGCGCTAAAAGCGCCAACTTCGAGTGGTTTTTCCAGGCGGAAAAGTACTGACCATGCCTTTAACTTGGTCGTTGGCCTTGCGAAATGAAAAGGTCAACCTTCACTGTTTGGAGTATTTTACTTCACAACACAACACTTTTAAAACAAAGTCTCAACTTCAGTGCCTGTAGACAGTTTCTGCCTTTGGTTTGGCTCTCGCAGCTGAGAGGATATATCCTCCAGTACGTATTTCATGAATTAATAAATGCTTTTCTTATTTTAGGAATTTTTGAACTTCCACTTTATTGCCAAAAGTGATGTGGAGTTTACCGCCTGTGGATTCTTTCAGCTCAAGAACTCACTTTTATGCTCGGTATGAATAGACGTTTTTTAATTTTCTGCTAAAATTATATTAAATAAATAAATATTTATTTATTAGGTTATATAAAAAGTAAAACACAAAATGGTTATTTTCTTCTAATTCTATTCAACCCTCTTATGGTATACGTTCATGATTTATTTATAACTTTATTAATATGTTCATAATTACAGCCCAATTCTATTGTATGTCTGGGGAAAAAAAGGGACTGTGAAAAAAGGAGGAGGGGATGTGTACCCGGCAATATCACTTAAAACTTAAAACACAAGAACTTAATAGACGATTTGGACAACTTAACAGACGTTTGAACTGCAAATCACATATAAGTAATGAAAACAAACTGATCCTTTAAAAATCACTGGTGCAACTCATTTGGATGTATGCATCAGAACTCTGGGGAACTTAAAAAACCATCAGACGAATCCAAACATTCCAGTCCTAAGAACCATAGTCTTATATGGTTTTATTATAAAGATTCCAATATTTCCACACCAAACTTTTCCCTCCTCAAAATCCTGAAGTTCCTTCCCTATTGAATGTCACCCATCCACTCCCTCCACCAAGGCGACTTAGAAGAGTGTGGCCCAGAGATTAGCAATCTTCCTTCAAGAAGTCTTTGGCTAACCAATCTCTCATCAGCTCCAGCCATTGGTCCTAGAAGAAGAAAGCTTGGTTAGGCCCCTTTCAACGTTTCAACCTCATCTCAATGTCTAGGTCTATTAATACAGAATGTTAATAACCAATAAAGACATCTAAAAAAACAATGGTTTGCTTATATATTTCCAATAAAGTGAGCACGAATTTTGTGAATACAAAATACGAAAAGGTTCTGTTCTAAGTTTTCCGTATCACATCAGGATAAGCTTTATTAAGAAAACACACAATAGAAATAGATTTTTAATATTAATTTCTGCTTTGTTTCAGTTGTTAGTGACTGCTACAACATACGTTGTAATATTTCTCCAGTATAGCCACAGCACGCCTATCATGAAGGGATAAGAGTCCCCTCCGCCAAACAGACCTCTTAATGATAATGAAATTTAGTTAATTTTATTTTTTAATTTTTTTAACTAATTTAATTGTTTAAATACTGTCTCTTAAGAACTGTCAGACAGTTCCTACTCACAGACAGAAGTGTAAAAATACTTAATGTGTAGCCTGTATTTGCTCTGTATTGAGATAGGTGGTGCACCAGCTGTATTGCCTATATTCTGGCAATTTGTATTGCCCGTAGACAGATCATCTATATTTCCAAGTTTTTGAATACTTCTCATTCAATTCCTCCAGTAGAGCCCCTATTTTAAGCTCTTTACTCAATTCAACAATACTTATACCTCTGGCTGCATATTATGTTGCTTTCTTATAGCGTTTTAAATTTCTAAAATTCTTTAGGGCCAGGCAGAAAGTCATGATTTACTTTAATCGTTTTATGCTGCTTTGGTGGTCCTATTAAAATTAAATTATTTTGTAGTAAATGTTTAATGATTGCCTTCCAGATAACACAATTTCTTAATGATTTTAGGATATTTAAGAGAATATAAGCTTAAAACTGCTAACGTCTGTTAATACAATCATTTTTTAATGCTTCCTCTTTTCCACTAGTTAACCAAATACTGTATATCTTTGTTAACATAAATGCGGAACATGTGAAAAAAATGTCAACTCATTCCATCTTTTTGTGTCACCCTAAACTGATATGATTTATTTATTTTATTTTCTATTATCCACTCATTTAAATATTTAAAAAAAATACCTTTAAGTCTATGAAAGCAAAACCAATCACATTACGATTTTTTTTTTTTTTTTTTTTTTTTTTAATTTTGCTGATTGAACAATGCTCCAATTAGGGAATTCTGCCGATTAAGGGACTTATCTTTTGAATCAGTCTATGTATTTTTATGCCTAATTTCATCAAGGCCATTATTTGGACGGTTGACAGTTATCCAAAGAATAATAATTAAAGGGGTTTTCCGTGGTCTAGTGGCTAGCGCCTTAGATTCATAAAGGAGAGATGGTGGGTTTGATCCCCACCGGCGGCAGGAATTTTCTCATCCCACGGCTCATTGGGAAAATTCCTCGCTGCACCCTGGATGTCGGCGCTAATGGCCTAGATGTTGAAGCGCCGTAAAAAAAAAAATAAAATAATTAAATACATTTAAATAAATGTTTGTGTGCGTGTATATAAATATATATGTCTATTGTAGGTATTTATTTATATTTTTTTTATTATTTAAAATAATTATATTTATTTAAAATGTATTGATTAACTATTATAGATAATTTAATTAAATTGAGTAACATAGAATTGTATATTTATTTAAATAAACATCTAGCCCGACTTAACTCTCTCTCCTGTTCTATTGAAAGAATTTATTTCACCCTGTGTTTGATTTGAATCTTGAAATCCTCTGAATGCTGGCGATTCTTCTCTACCCATGTTTCCTTAATAATGTCCGACATTTTTGTTATTTTACCAATTCAAACTAATAAATATGCCTTTATATTATATTTATTTAAAAAAAAGAAAATCTTCATTTCTCTTCATACCAATGTAGGTGACAGCCAAGGAGAAAGAGGAACAGTGGTAAATAGAAGAATCGCCAGTCCCATCCCAAGTAGAAATAAGTGGTAACCTATAGATAACCCGTCCCAAAAACATGTCTTACGTATAAGTGGACGTATTTATTTATTTCAAAGTCCATTTATTATTGACAACGAGTTTTAGGACGGGTTATCTATAGTTTACCACCCTTTTCTAGCCAAGATGAGGCTGATTCCTTTTATTTTTTCGAAAGAAAAGCCACCTCCCAAAGTGGGAATCGAACCCACGACCTTTGGTATATATATATATATATATATATATATGTGTGTGTGTGTGTGTGTGTATGTGTGTGTGTGTGAGTGTGTAGCGGTTATCAGGTAACAACATATGGAATATAAATAAAAAAACATTACAGTTTAACCTCTGCTCTTCGAAGGGTTAGCTAAAAATTATTTCTGTGCACTGTCATTCAAAACTGCAATCCTTACTCAGTGCTTACGCAAGCCAAAATCCCAGGGTGCTCTAGTGGGAATCGAACCCACGACCTTAGGCAAGGTGTACATGCGCCTTAGCACTCACGGCCACCGGACCTCCTTTTAATAATAATTTATTTATTTAAATTTTAACGTCCATTTATTATTAACTACGAATTTTAGGACGGGTTATCTATAGGTTACCACCCTTTTCTAGCCAGGATAGGGCTGATGCCTTTTCTTTTTTCGAAAGAAAAGCCACCGCCCCTAGTGGGAATCGAACCCACGACCTTTGGACGTAGTGTTAAGAGCTCACGCCTTAACCCTCACGGCTACTGGGTCTCCAAATAATTTAATAATAATAAATAACCATATCATTAATGATTGTGCGATCACGCAGCTGAGAAGACTAACCTCAAATATCTTTAAGCAAATATTTCATTGCTGCTGTACATCGGACAATGTTAAATAAGTCCAGAATGACGCAAAACGGTGTTTTCAATTATACAAACGTCGGGACATACCCGCTGGAATACGTTTTTCAAGGTAAGGATATAAAAAGTACTTTTTTGAGCAAATTATTGGATTTTAACAAGAGATAGGCAAGAAATAAAAAAAATGTCTTCCTGGCAAAAAGTGTTTCATCTTAGCGCGTTTTCATCACGCTCTTATATCTTGATTCAATTGGAAAGCTTGGAAGATATATAGTTAATCTCATGAAAACATTTTAAACACCTGCTCCAATTCATTCTTAAAGGAAAGACGCTAATATCCACAGATAACATACAGTAGTAGAAATTACCCACTCGACCTATTTGACTTCCGCTTGGAATAGTCTAATACAAACAACCAAAACTTCTTTCTCATTTTACCTATCTTGTTTTACCGGAAAAGGCATCAACCCTACCCTGGCTAGAAAAGGGTGGTAATCTTTAGATAACCCGTCCTAAAATTCGTAGCTAATAATAAATGGACGTTAAAATTCAATAAATAAATAATATCTAAGATAATATACAAAAATCCCAAAACTGCTCGTATTTAGGCATTTATTTTGGGGTGAAATAGGCAGGCAAAAAAGCACTTAAAATACTGAAAATAGGCAGTACTGTAATTAAAATAGGCATTTATTAGGAGTGAATGCAAAGAGGAACCTTACTCATTAATGATGAAAATATGTATGTTCTTTATTACCAACAAGCTGTTACACGGCGTGCCATGCTACGCCTACATTCTGCTTCCATAAAATCAAAAATAAATGAGGAACCCCGTTCATTGTTTCGAACCCGTGACCTCCGAACTGTGAGTCGTAAACGATTTTAACATAGCCTATGGCTCTCCCCGAATCAAGACCTACATGTGTGTCAAGTTTGATCGAAATCGGTCGAAATGTGTGGATTTGTATAAGGAACAAACATACAGACAGACAGCTGGTAGACGTTTTTGACCTAGCCTATGACATTTACCGTATCAAGACCTACCTGTGCGCCACGTTTGGTCAAAAGGTGTGGATTTGTATTAGGAACAATCATACATACAGTACAGCTGGTAGATGTTTTTGACTTAGCCTACGACACTTCTCGGATTAAGATCTACTTGTGTCCCAAGTTTGGTCAAAGTCGGTCAAACGGTGTGGATTTGTATAAGGAACAAACATACAGACAGACAGCTGGTAGACGTTTTTGACTTAGCCTACGAGACTTCCCGGATCAAGACCTACCAGTATTCCAAGTTTGGTCAAAATATGTGGATTTGTATAAGGAACAAACGGACAAACAGTCAGACAAGTGATTTTTATATATATAAATAGATTTAACACAGAATTAGTGTACTTACTCTCAAGGGAATTACTTCCCTTGTTACAAGCAACAACAAGATGCTTTTTCAAAGTATCAACTGTTGTAGACCTCCTCAGAAAAAATGTTTTTCATCATGGCAAAACTTCTTCTGCATTATCTTATCATTTCGAAATCCGGAATACCAGGTAATTACGCATTGTCACACCAAAAGGTGTGTGAGGAAGGAGACGTACTTCTCTCATCCTCACTCTTTCCTCCTATTCATTATGCTTGTGCTTTCCTTCTACTAAGGAAGGTTCTGTTATTTACAGAGGTTAAATCCATGGGTTGGGAAAATAAGCTTTCGAATAGATATTTGTGACGGCAATTTGTAATTTGAGCAACCTTTTTTGTCTTCGATGAACGGAAATTCAATTTGTGCTTTTTGAAATGTTTAAATCGCAGAAAAAAATTGCATAACAAGCAAAAAAGGCAAAAATAGGCAACGGAACCCAAAATAGGCAAAAAAAAGGCAAAATAAAAATTGTCGCTACACTTCCTAAATGCACGAAAACATATTTATTTCTATGTGATTCTTCAAAATATCCACTCAGATAAAAAAAGTCCGACTCGCAGTACTTACTGTATACTAAAATCAAAGTAGAGGAACCACGACGCCGGGGTGATGTAATACAGTGCCAAAACTGCCAAGAATTCAATCACACACGCTCGTACTGCCATCACACATCAAAATGTGTCAAATGCGGCCGTGAACACTCCTCTAAGGACTGCCCCAAGCCACAAGACGTCCCTCCAAGCTGCGCAAACTGCGGAGAAAATCACACCGCCAGCTACAGAGGATGCGAAGTGTACAAAGCACTTAAAACAATAAGAGTGCAAAGGCAGAGATCACAACTAAGACAACATACAGAAGCCGAGAAGACATCACCACCCAGCGGATCATCCCACTTCCCACCTCTACGACCTGTTCCTGCTCCAAAGGATATTTCTCTTCGCCGGCCGAATGTGACTTACTCCTCCTTACTTACGTCACTCCAGAAGAAGAAGCCGCCTGTACCAACACCAGTTCTAAAAAATTTAGCTAAACCACAAGAACCATCTTCCCATCCTACCTCTTCAACTACTCCTTCCCAACTCCAAAATCAGCCTACCTTCCCTACTCCTCCTATACCGTCTAAGCAAATCCCTCAGTATCATGCTCAAGATCCTATGAACCTCTTTTCCTCCTTCCTAAACAAACTCGAAACCCTCCTCACTCCACTCATAAACCTAATGACCACCCTTATAGCTCACTTCCTTCCTAAATCCCAAAATGCACCGCTTCCGTAATCCCCATCTTTCTATCCTTTTGTGGAATGCCAACGGACTTACAACAAGAAGGCAAGAACTCACACTCTTACTAACGGACAAAAACATCGACATAGCATTAATAACTGAAACACACTTAAAAAAAAAGATGTCATTCGGTGTCAAGGGTTACTCCTGTTATCGAACCGACCATCCATCTCTGGCGCAGCATGGGACTCTAATTCTAATCAAGAACCAGATCAAGCACCATCTAGAGCCCAGCATCGCATCACTAAGCCTGCAGGTAACATCCATATCCCTTTCCCTTTCTCCCTTCGATATAATACTGTCCGCAGTATATTGTTCTCCCAATCACACCATTTACCATCGTGAATTCCTGTCAATACTCCAATCCTTTGGTCCTCGTTTCCTCACCGGGGGTGATTTTAACGCGAAACATCCCATGTGGGGAAGCCGTTCAGCTAACTCCCGTGGCAGAATCCTTTACGATATCCTTAACTCCCAGAATTATCGTCCAATATCTCCCAACACTCCAACATACTGGCCAACCGACCCATCCCGCAGCCCTGACCTAGTCGATTTCTTCATCTCGTCTGGCTTGGGAGGTATAGCGACTTCTGTTGAATCGCTCCTCGACCTATCGTCGGACCATTCTGCGATCCTTTTAACCCTCTTTTCCTCCCCTGTACCCCGTCCTTTACAACCAACCCTTACACCTGGTCCTATCAACTGGCAAGCATTTCAGATCAACCTAGAGCGCTCCATAGACCTAAGCATTTCCCTAAAAACCCCTACAGAAATAGACAAAGCTACCGAAGATTTCACTAAAGCTGTTCAGGACTGTGCCCGCAATTCATGCCGACCAAGAACAAGTTTCCCTCCTCCACCCAAACTGCAACTCCCAGCCCACATCCAAGAACTTCTTGCAGCCAAGCGACGGGCCAGAGCTCTATGGCAAAGATCACGTTATCCCTCGGACAGAAACACATACAACAGACTGACACGACAACTGAAATCTTCCTTGTCCCAATTCCGCTCAGAATCCTTCAACGAACACCTTTCATCCCTCTCTACACAAGACTGTTCTTTGTGGGCAGTTACCCGTAAAATCCTAAAGTTTCACCCAATGCCTTCCCGTCTCAAACGCAGCGATGGAACCTGGGCCAGAAGTGATGAAGAAAAAGCGCTCCTTCTCTCCACACACCTGACTACAGTATTTTCCCCTAATCCTCAAACGAGTCCTTCCCTGGATGAAGATAACGAAGATTACCTCAATTCTCCCTTACTTTTGTCTTTCCCACCCAAAGCTTTTCATCCTTCCGAAGTAAAATATACCATCAAACACCTCCCTAGGAAATCTCCCGGTTATGACCTTATCACCTCCACAATTCTTAAAAACCTCCCCCAGAAGGCCATTATATTCCTCACATATCTCTTCAACTCAATCCTAAGAACAACCCATTTCCCGAATCCCTGGAAACATTCAGTAGTTATCGTTATTCCCAAACCCTTCAAACCTCCTGATTCCCCAACTTCCTATCGACCTATCAGCCTTCTGCCATTAATGTCCAAAGTATTCGAAAAACTCCTTTACAAAAGAATCCTCCCTATCATAGAATCCTCGAACAAAATTCCCAACCATCAATTTGGTTTCCGCTTCCAACATTCCACAATTCAGCAGTGCTTACGAGTCGTAGACGCAATATCCTCCTCGCTTGAACGTAAGAGTTTTTGCACGAGTGCCTTTCTCGACGTTGCTCAAGCATTCGATCGGGTTTGGCACCCGGGATTACTTTACAAAGTAAAGCAAATACTTCCACACACCTACTTCCTTATCCTCAAATCCTACCTGTCATACAGATCATTTCAAGTTAAACAAGGTACAGCCCTTTCCCCAACCTGCTCCATAAATGCTGGAGTCCCCCAAGGGAGTATTATCGGTCCCCTTCTTTTCCTTCTTTACACTGCGGATATTCCCACACACCCCCAAACCCTACTTACCACATACGCTGATGACACAGCCATCCTGTCAACTTCCCCTGACCCTTCAGTAGCATCCCAAAACCTGCAGGAACATCTTTCCGCCATACAACATTGGAGCGAACGGTGGAGAATAAGAATCAACGCAGAAAAATGCAAACAAGTGACATTCACACTCAACCGAAGATCATGCCCTCCAGTTTACCTCAGGAACACTCCTCTCCCGGAATCTAACGAGGTTCGATATCTAGGGTTATACCTTGATAGCCGACTGACATGCAACCCTCACACGAGACTGAAAAGACAGGAACTGAACAAATGATACGGACTACTTAGACGACTCCTCGGACCCTCATCTAAATTATCGATACAGAACAAACTAACGATATACAAAACAATCATTCGACCAATATGGACATACGGACTTGAACTCTGGGGATCTGCAAAACCATCTAACATCAACAGAATACAGGCATTCCAGTCAAAAGTACTTCGTAAAATTGTAAATGCTCCTTTCTATGTTTCCAACAAACCCCTTCACAATGACCTCAACATCCCATTTGTCCTTGACCTTGCTAAAACCCGATTCCAAATGTTCCACTCCAAATTGTCTTACCATCCTAATCCTGAAGGTCTATCCTTATCATCCCAATCCCATCCAGACAATCCTCCCAGGCGGCTCAAGAGACAGTGGCCTCGAGACAATCTAATCATCTGATCTTATCGTAACCATTAAAACATTTAGCAAGACATCTCTGGAAGTGCCAACAGTGGTTGTCTTCTTCCATATTTTGTATTATTTTTTCTTTTCTTTTATTTTACTTTTACCGTTTTTGTCAAATTGTACATAATATCTGCATGAACAGACTTGACTATTGTACTGCTAATAATTGTACAGATTTCAAATAAATAAATGGAAAAAAAAAAAAAAGTGTTATTTTGTAGACTTAGAATAGAAACAGTTATTACTTTGTTTGGATCATTCCTAATGTAAACAAATATGAAAAAAAAAAAAACAAGTTTTTCGGCTAGGGATGAAACTATCCTAAGCAGAAATTACTCTTTCTGCCGTCCCAAGTTTCGGTCTACGAAGACTCTTCTACGAATATATTTCTAATTTACTTAACTTGCAGTGCTAACATATCCATTTTACTTTTAAATGCAATTAAACAAAATAAAATTGTACATGAAAATGAGAAAGTAGTGTTATTTTTTATTGAACTACGGCCACATTCAACCACAAAATATAATTATATTTCTAGTATAGCATTTGGCTGCATGACTTCCTACAGGTAAAGGTAACTGTCAGCTGTCCTAGAATGCTTGATGAGAACAATGAATCTTGATTTATGAAGTGCAATAAAAGCCTACCTGAACCGGCAGACTACCTCGACCCGGACTGACCCTACACGGCGAATATTTACGTTTTCAGTTCTGTTACAGGTTCAAAGAATTTGTATTTATTCCCCTGTTTTATTGAGAAATACATCCTCCTCCTAGAAGCAATAACAAAATAACAAGAAATAAAAACAGACAAAAAGAACCGTATAAATAAACGAAATCAATTATCGTTTATCAAACTTCTAAGTTATATGTACTTATTTCTCCGTTTGACATCGCCTAATCAAAACTTTCTTCAGAACCTGTTTTCTAGAGCATTTAGTAAGCTTTCGAATGGTAACCATCCGTATACCAAGATTCTCAACCGTTTTCGAGATATTAAGGAAAGTATATGAAGTTTCCAAAGCTTTTCATCTCTATTAATAAATTATTTTAATTTAACCCTTCCTTAACTCCAAACGTAAGTAAATTTTCAGCATACTAGTTTTGATGAAATTAGAACATGCAGAAAATGTTTCAACTGAATCCCATAATTCGAAGTACCAAAATCAAAGACAAAAAGAACCGTTCGAATAAACAAAATCAATTACTTCAAAGTTTAAGCACTTATTTATCCGATTGACATCACTTATTCAAAACTTTCTTTAGAACCTTTTTTGTAGACCATTTAGTAAGCTTTCGAATGGTAACCTTTCGCTTCCCAAGATTGTCAACGGTTTTCGAGATACTAACGAAAGTATAAAAGGTTACCAAAACTTTTCTTGTCTGTTAATAAAATATTTTATTCTATCCCTTCCTTTACTCCAAACGTAACCAAAATTTCAACATATTAGTGTTGATAAAATTCGAACTTGCAGAAAATGTTTCAACTGAATCCCATAATTCTAAGTACCAAAATCAAAGACAAAAAGAACAGTTCGAATAAGCGAAATCAATTACTTAAAAGTTTTAAGCACTTATTTCTCCGATTGACATCGCTTATTCAAAACTTTCTTTAGAACCTTTCTTGTAGACCATTTAGTAAGCTTTCGAATGGTAACCTTTCGCTTCCCAAGATTTTCAACCGTTTTCGAGATATTAAGAAATTATACGAAGTTCCCAAAACTTTTTATTATTTCTGACAACAGAAAATTGGTCTCATTTTACCTATCCTGTTTTACACACACATACATTTTCCTTACAAATACAACATAAGAAATTACAAAAATAAAAAGCAATAAAAAACCAAGGGAAAGAGACAAAAATTACAAAAAGAACGACAAAAACCCGTTCATAAGAACAAAACAGACGTATTTGAAGTTTTAAGCACTTATTTCTCCGATTGACATAACCTAATCAAAAATAGTTTTAGAATCATTTTTGTAGAGAATTTAGTAAGCTTTCAAATAGTTTCAATCCACTTACCACGATTTCCCAATCGTGTTCGAGATATTAATGAAAGTATACGAAGTTTCCAAAACTTTTCATGTCTGTTCATAAAATATTTTATTCTAACCCTTCCTTAACTCCAAACGTAACAAAACTTTCAACATATTAGTTTTAATGAAAGTAGGACATGCAGATAATGTTTCAACTGAATCCCGTTATTCTAAGTACCCAAACCAAAAACGGTATTCAAAAACTATTTCTCCAATTTTCTCGACAACGGTTAAAGCTATTGCCTTGAAAATGGTTTCATTCGTTTTCCTAGCCCAAGAAGCCTATAAAACGAGTACTTACAAGCTTATGAACTAAAAAACGTAAGCGTTACGATTTTTTATGCGCGAATTTCGCTCCAAACGCCATCTTCCAGTGGGCGGATTTTGCTGGTTAACGAACTTGACCTTTCAAATTGGACGACAGATTTTTGTACCAAATTTCATTAAAATCGGACCATTCGTCTTCTACCTAGAGAGCGAACAGACAAATATATATATATATATATATATATATATATATACATATATATATATATATATATACATATATATATATATATATATACATATATATATATATATATAAATATATACATATATATATATATATATATATATATATATATATAAATATATATATATATATATATATATATATATATATATATATATATATATATACAAATTTGAACCACCGTTATTTTCGGTTTCTAGGGGTTCTGAAACGCGAAATTTTCTAGTCGGCACTTCCGGATTGTTTCATTGTATCAACCTTATAAGCGGGGTTCCTCCCTATGGGGGAGGGAGGAACCGCGCTAAAAGGCATTTTGCCTAACTTCCGGGCTCTAGTTATTACATTATTATTTTTTTTTTGCATAATAATTCCTTAACTCCTAACGTTACCAAAATATAAATATCCTACTTTGGATGAATGTTAAACTGATGATAAAATGGTTTAACTAAATCCGTGGCATTTTGGTTTAGTACACTTAAATATCACTCCAAAACATTAAATTCGAATCAGAAAACAACAGAAACCACATCAAGCACTATCTGAAGAACAGAAATTACGCATATAACCTCAAAATAGCTGTACAACGTTTGGTTTTGTCAGTTAACAGGTGTACCAACATCCAAAAACTGAATTTCTCAACAAAGTGAAAATTGAGCATGTAAAAAGTGACATGTTACTGTATCTTGAAAACAAGAGCTAATTGGTCATTTTCAAGGTGATTTTTGAACTCAGGGGGTGAAAATACATAATAATTGGGTATTTTTAAGCCCGAAACATATTCATTGTTGGTCAGTGTTATTTATGTCGGTGGACTGTAGAATGTGTCGAGCCTAGTTTTTCGACCAGTATTTGCTAGCTCTTCGACAGTTAAAACAGGATTTTCTTCTACTGTAGCCTGTAGGTTTTCGTCATCAAGCTCTGTCTTCAAGCATACGGCTTCCCGCCCGAAATCTTTAAAACCACCGCTCCACTTGTCGCTCACTGATAACATTTTCGCCATATATTTCTATATATCTTCGATAAGTTAAAGCAAAATTTTCTCTTTTATGGAATTCACAAAGCATAATACGGCGTAAGTGGTGTCTTGGGAGATCCATGTCAAATGAAATCTCAGCACAGAATAAATAACTTTCCCAAACTAAAACAATAAATTGAAAAGAAGCGAACATAAATAGACAGAATATAAAAATTTGGCATTACTTATGGGATGACCTGAAATAAAGAAAACTAAAAGCAAATAACTTTAGTTTCAGAATTGCGAAGCGCCGCACAGAACATCGCCTTTATGATCCTAACCCTGAGCTTTGGCGTATTCCTGAGGATGATGTGCAATTTGCTGAAACGTCGCTTTCTCTACCATCCCATAATCCTTCTCATGGGCTTCTTCACTGGTTTGGTTATACACTACAACAAGTACGCAGATGTTTACGATTTCTCCATAGTCGCCAACATCAACCCCAATAATTACATGTTGATATTTTTCCCCGTTATGCTGTTCAATACTGCATTTGCAATCGACTACCACGGCTTCTGGCGTAGCACTATGCAGGTGTGTGGATACTTTGTTTTTTAACTATGTCTATTTTAATTTGTGGAGAATAATTTTCACTAATGTGCTTCTTTTAAATTTTTCATTTCTTTAATTTTTCGGTCTACGATTTATGAAAATAAATATAGTATTAAGTATATCGGGTTTCGTCCACCTCACGGATCAGTGCTAGTCGGTTGCATCGGTTCCGTGAAAATTGTTTTCGTGAAAGCGCTTTTGTCATTGTGGTGAAAAACTTGATTGACTGCCGAGAACAAGTGCAAAATTTCATTTTTTGTTAAGCAACACATCAGTGGAAACTCTTGTAATGCTTAATCCCAAAAAAAAACATAAATGTGAAATAGAGCCCAAGTTCCTCCCCCCACAAAGAAACACTCCCTTCCCCAAAAAGCGAGAAATATCTCCTCCTAGAACCCCCAAAAAACGCCTTAAAAAAGTAGTATGAGTTGGTGTATTAAGTGAACCATATTTTCAACCAAAAATATTTGCCCATACAAGAGATGATACTGGAAAGAAATGTCCAAGTTCATTACTTGGAAGACCTCATAGTTACTTACTAAGAACAGTAAAGACACTTCAACTGGCCTTTAAAAACAACAATAAAAATACTTATATCCAGTTACTAAAATATTATTTTCCTCAACCAGGTATATTCTTAAACTTGGCAATGTTTAGTTTTCTCTCTAAAGATAATTTCGGCGCAAAAAAAAACATTGCCAAGTTTAAGAATATACCTGGTTGAGGAAAGTTATATTTTAGTAACTGGATATATGTGTTTTTATTGTTGTTTTTAAAGGTTAGTTTTAGGAGGAGATATTTCTCGCTTTTTGGGGAAGGGAGTGTTTCTTTGAGGGGGGAGGAACTTGGCCTCTATTTCACATTTATGTTTTTTTTTGGGATATCATTACTTTTTTCTAAGTATTAATTAAAATTTAGTTGCCGCATACCTACTGGCTTTTGTACTTCATATAAAACCAGGGTCTTTGGATTCTGCATAAAGTTCTCCTTACTGCTTGATATTTGATACCAATAATCAACCTAAATACATCTAATCACTAGACTAGAAAAGTTAGAAGCTATTCCAGATGACAGTACTGTAGAGGTCAAATTGATTGCTCTCTTAACTAAACTATTACACGGTAAAACACAGGAACCTCATCCCGAGGATAAAGATCACCATAAGGAAAGTGTAGAAGGCCTTCAAGAAAAAGAAAAGAACAAAGACGATACATTTTGGGTTTGTGATCCTAAACTTGGTAATTTAGATGACTTTAAAAAACTTAGTATCTGATTTCAAGTATATTATGCAGTTAACCCTTACGACTTTATTTACAACATTTAAGAAGGAAGTCACACGTGTTGTTAAGATGCGTCGAAATGTTTCTTAAAACATCAAATATAGGTTCTCCTTACCAAGACGATTCATTTGATACCCCACATGATTGATTTGAGAAGGAATGATGGCTTTCCGATGGAACAAAAAGTACAAAACGTCATAGGTAACATGACACTCCCGTATCAAGACCTGCCTGTGTACTTTGGCCAAGTTTGGTCAAAGTAGGCCAAACGGTGTGGATTTGTATAAGGAACAAACATACAGACAGACAGCTGAAAGACCTTTTTTACCTATCCTAGTGCATTCCCCGGACCAAGACCTACCTGGGTGCCAACTTTGGTCAAAATCGGTCAAACGGTGTGAATTTGTGTAAGGAACAAACATGCTGACAGACAGCTGATAGACGATTTTGGCCTAGTCTATGACACTACCCGGATAAAGACCTACCTGTGTACCATGTTTGGTCAAAATCGGTCAAATGATTCGGATTTGTATAAGGAACAAACATAGACAGACAGCTGGTATAAGATTTTGAACGAGCCTATATGCGCCTAAATGTTTCTTAAAACATCAAATATAGGTTCTTCATAGACGATTCATTTGATACCCCACATTATGGGTTTCGGACGGAATGATGGGTTTCCGAAGGAAGTACAAAACTGGCACGCCCCCGCCCCGGAAGCGGAGTCAAACACAACTTTTCAGGATTTTCGATTATTTCCTTTAATAACACCCTCATATCTATCATCCTGCAAAATTTCAAGTCTCTAGCATCATGGGAAGTGCCTAATAATTTTGATGAGTCAGTGAGTGAGTGAGTGAGTCCTATAAATCCCGATTTTCGATCGCTTATATCTCAGAAACTATTCTATGTAGAATTATGAAAATTTCCAGTTTTACTCACATCTAGTAGTATAATACCTCTGTAAAATTTCATAACTTTATCTTTACCTGGTTGAAAGTTATGAGAGGGTAAATATCGGCTCTAAGACCTCCTGTAATATACACACAGTATGCTTAGGCCGGATCTTGGCCTGGCGCACTACCGTGCGCCTAGATACAGCTTATGGGGATGCTTCTTCACTCATTTCTACGATTGGTTCAGCTCCAACCTGGGCGCCCCTTCATTTCATTAACTGACGATAGCGTTAACAAAATGTACACTCTGGCCCTTGAAGTCCTTCTTCGAACAATTGATCAATTAGTAGGACATCGGGAAGCTTTTGGAGTTGGATTCAAAAAATCGCATCGCAGGATTTTGACTTGGAAAGGGTCGCAGCGATACTTGGAGACCATGACAACTCATCTGCCTCTGGTTCTGACAAAAAAATGAAGGAAGACACGATTGGAGAAATCCATTTAGTAGTAATTCCTTTTAGGTGATCAAAGTTTGGTGTACAAATATTGAAAAAGAAAGAAAGAATTCCCATTTTCTTGGATTCACTCCTTTACATAAATGTATGCATTTGAGTGCTAGAAGGGTTCACCTGGATCAATGTAACGCGATTTAATTTTTTTTTTTTTTTTTTTTTTGCAGGTTCTTTTTGTATCCTTACTAGGGTTCCCGGTACAAGTGATAATCCTAGCACTGATCTTCAGTCCCACAGTGGGACTCAGCGATGGCTGGACTTGGGAAGTAGCAATAACATTCAGCATCACTTGCAGCATTATTGAATCGGATATAGTTTTTTTCGAACTGAGCAAAACACAAGGTATGTTTGGTAAAGATTTTGCATGAAGTTTAATCTATCTTAATAACATTCCTTAGCATGTTGGTTAGTTTACGCAGCCCATTTGAAGAATTTGCTTAAATATCTTATATTAGCCTAAATCTTATATAAATATTTTATTTAAATTTAAACGTTAATTTATAAAGTACATACAATTTTAAGGCGTATTATCGTTTAATTGTCACCTTTTTCTAGCCAGGCTTGGGCTGATGCTGTTTTTTTTTTTTGTCAAGAAAAGCCACCGCCCTTTTTCGGGCCCACAAGCACGGAGAAAACTGTCTGATACCTTTGTACTCACGGCCACCGGACCTCCAATATAAAATTAAACATAAATGAAGAGTGGGATTGCTAAGGGATCTAAGTGTCATTTTACAATTTTTCTTTTTTTGACTGAGATGAAATATATGTTAGATCCCTTAGCAATTCCACTATTTAAATATTTTTATATCTCCATTGAGGAGGCCCGGTGGCCGTGAGTTCAATGTCCTGACTGCAACAAAATCTGCATTTTTATTACTAAGAAATACAACTTCGACCACAATAATAAGAGATAGACATATTTTATTTATTTATTTTTTTTTATATATTTTTCAGAACGCGTGAAACATATTCAGTTGCTTTTGCAAGGAGAGCAACTTGCAATATTGGCAATTGCAACATTCTCGTTCAGAGTGAATTTCGAACATTACTATGGAGAAACAGATACAGGTATTTACCTCAACAGTCATTCTGAAATACCTTTAGTATGTTGCATATTTTTCTTTTGGTTTTCAGATAAACATAATAAAGATTGTAAAGATAATTTTATTACTTTTTGATTAGCATTATAATTAGGTAAGAATGATAGCGTAGAGCCTAGTATCGACAGTGCTCACTTCGAATGCCTAAGGACGTACGCTCGGGATATCGCTACCTGCAATGAGCGCTCGCGTCGCACTGTGTGACCCGATCCATGTGCTTGTCGGTAAAGCGGTTGTGCTCGAAGGCTCCTCTGTTCGAGCTGTTCGTTGCGTTGTGACGGGTATTTGTTATTTCGTATTAGTTGGTTGAAAATAAATAACGAACATATAATCACGTTGAGCTTCATTTTATGCGCGCATCGCAAATATTGCTTTTTTTCACAATGTTAGTAGAGAAAACATTTAGCAATTTGTTGCTTTATAAATTTTTATTTGCTAAAATCATTTATTTTTTTTTCCAGCGTTATTCTTTTTCCTAACAATGCTTTGGCACTTATTGGGTGTTCTCTTCGGAGTGGTGCTTGGCTACATTCTGAGCCTTCTGTTCGTGAATGCTTCAAACGAAGTTCCTGTAGCAGTCACACTCTCTATGTTCGCAGCGTATTTCTCGTTTTACATTTGTCATGTACACATACGTAAGTTGTAAGCAATATGTTGATGAGTATATAAATATTTTTATACTTAATGGGTAGAATGGCTTATTATGTTTTGTATTAGTGGTTAAGAAGTTTGAGGACAATTTTCTGTAGGGATTTAATTGACAGTCAACTTCCTTTCAGAAAGATGGTCTAAAACAGACGATGCTAAGTAGAACTACACAAATTAATTACTTCAAAGATAGATGGAATCTTATTCTCTTATAAGATGTGCTTAATAGTTGAATGTGTTGATTTTGTTCCTGTTAACAGGTTTTTGTCTATGTTTCTTTATAGCCCTGATGGATGCTTGATATTCACGCCGAAACGTTTGCAATACAAATTATCATTATATCAAAATGTAGTTTTATTATCTGTTATGACCGAGTTCCGATTATCTCAGCATTTGTATTTTATTTATTTATTTTTATTTATTTATTCAGAATTTACAACAATGTAAAAATACAATTTTTAATGTAATTTTTTTTTATGTATTATAAGCTTAATTTTTGTTGATTTCGAGAGTGCACATGGCATCATTAATCGGAATGTGCTATAGAGTGCTATTACATGAACATTCCTCTAAAACTGGCGAGGCTATGTTGGGCTACTGTGTGGTCTGGTGCGTGTCCAGGAGGTCTCACTGGCGAATTACTGCCTGAGAATGGCCTTCGACGGCCAGAATATCGGCACTGGCAACTGTTCTTATCAGAAGCACTCAGATTTTGGGATAAGCAGATGATCTAGCCAACCTATGTTGGGGGGCTGGCATAGTAAAGTATTTAAAATGTGGACGTCTCTGGGCAAGACACGTAGCCAGGATGCCAGACCAAGATATGCCTTAAATAATATTTACCGAGAGGGTACATGGAACCAGACCAGACTGAGATGGCAAGATGGAGTTGCCGCCGATGCCCGCAGCCTGCTAAGAGTCCGGAACTGGTAGGTGGCAGCACAAGACCGTGACAACTGTGCTTTGTGGTTCCAGATCAAGCAGGGGTGGTTGCCACCATTGTGACGGGTGTTATGCTAAGTCCTACGAAACTACGAAGCAGCTCCGAAGTCGAAACACACCTAATAATCTACTGGGAGTGGCTTTCTTTCGTCTTCAACACCCTGGCTTTCGTCATACCTGGAGTCATCGTCGGCCTAGACCCTAAATACATTAACTTCAAGCATGTTTTTCATGTACTTATCGTCTACATATTTTGCTGTTGTACAAGGTATGTATGAAATATTACCTCAATATTTTGTTAATAGTGATAGTGTGAAAATGAAATCCGAATGTACAAAATAATGCGTCTCCATTGCATACTGTAGCGCCCCTCCCTGCACAGCTTAATTTCATTGGTGTTTGCCCCAAAGGCAACACTGGACTATCTATTTCTGTTGCTTTGCAACATTGGTACCGGATCTAACTACGTTTAAGCCAGTCTGTTTGGCGCACACTGCATAGGCAGCTACCTCGTGCTCCCTTGACAGAGACCATCCGACTCCGTTGTGCTACCGTGCTTACGTCCCGTAAATTGACCTCATTCGTCTACAGCTAAAATAGAATCAACCCGTATCATGTCAACATATTGTTCCATAGCACCAAATCCACCCTTTAAAAAAATTCTGTCTATCAGCATGTCCAACATCATTTTTTCTGCTTTAGGCTAAGCGTAACGGTAGACATTTGAATTATGTATAGTATTATCAAGAATCCTGTATTTAAAATATGGGCTTTAAATGAATGAAAAGTATGGACCAGAGCACAAGTTCTGAAGATATTCAACAAACTAGGGAAGAACTGAGGAGAGCATGCAGATCCTGGCTTGGAAGGGAATAGAAAACAGCCTAGCCTAAGTGTTTGTCTAACATTTCTACAAGTATATGTTTGCGGAAGTATAGAAACAAAGAATGAGTGTGCTTCCTGTTACGTGAGGTACCATTAAGTTGGTCCACTTCTGGTCTCTCAGTCAGGGCCGCCACATGGGGGGGGGGGGGCAGCCGAGTACAGTTGTCCAGGGCCCGGGCCTCGCTAATTGGGAAAATATGTATAAGTTATGAGCTTGTAATAAGAAAGGGGTTTAGAAATATAGACGGGCAGGGCATAGTCTATATATATTGGAATGGGATCTATAATTTTTTTAATGTACATAAACGACAAAGCAAGTGAAATCCCAGAATAGTATATTTCATTAAAAGTCAAAATAAAACTACAAGTTCCGAAAGTGACCTTTGCTGCACCGATTGTCGGCTTTTATTCTCATTTCGCTCATAACTCAAGATGAAAATAATTTTAAAATGTCCAAAGTCCTATAGCAAAGTACTAGAATTTTCAGTCTGGCTCTGAGAAGTGTCTGGTGATCTGGTCCTGGGCCCGGCTCGGAGATGTGGCGGCCCTGCTGTCAGTAGACTTCTGATCTGCCTGGCCACAATAAAATTGCTGTAGCTAAACAAACAAACAACACAGTTTTTGAATAATTATTTCTACCCCCTCCTTTTAAAATGTTGACGTATAATACTTTATGTAGTGTTTGAAAAAAATATGATGATGAAATTTTATTTTCTATTTCAGATTACTTCTCTTCGTAGTCTCGAGGCCTATTCTTAAGAAAATGGGTCTTAACCTTACAAAGAAAAACGTAGCAATAGTTGTAGTTGGTCCATACCGTGCAGCACCATCACTCATCATAGCAATGCTCTATCGGAGGTACAGCCCCGAAGATGGACAGCAAGTGAGTGGATCTAAGTTTTGGCAAGTGGAAGTTAACCATTCAAAATTGTTGACTGCCTCAGTCGGAGAAAAACGTGTCTGAAGTTTCAGAAGAATTGAAACAGAGATATTAAGAGTTTATATTCTAATCTTTCCGATACTACCAAGGTATAAACAAAATTAAAGAATGATTAGATACATTTTTTGTTTTAATATACGTCTGCCATGTTAAATATCTATCAAGGTGGATGCCATTGAGTGGTAGAACTCCTCTCCATTGGATTGGGGAATTTAAAATATTTGGATGAAGAGGGGGAGAGCCTCTTGTTTTAAGCGTAAAGGTTACAGTCTTGCTCTATTCTGGGTTAATGTTATTAACCATTTGCTTAGCCAAGTTTTAATACCATCCAGGAGCGAATTCATTTTATTTTTGGGCAATGGAGATTCTGTTGAGCTGGAAGGAAATTCAAAATAAATTATCCCCGACTGAGCAACGAAACTCACTCTCTGGTCATCATCATCTTCATATTAAGCGTCTTTCCTCGCTTCCCCTCTACTTCAGTTCGGTAGGTTTCGCTACCTATTTGCTACCTTACATTCATAAGAAATATCCAAGGTGTTAGATAAGAGTCCAATCTCGTCAGGTTTTTATATCCCTACTCACTCCTAGCAAGGCTTTTGATATAAATCGGAGCCAAACTGAGATCTTCTCATCTTACATCTAACTTCCTTCCTGGGGATCTTATCTCAATTGGATTTAAGATGAGACCTTCTTGTGAGCTGGGAAGAAAGATTAGGATTCCACAAATTTTGGACCATCTCTTGGCTTGTCATGTGTAAGGAGGTTGGAGTTGAAATACCATTTCAAAATCTTTGAAAATCTCTCATCAAACTCCGAGAGAAATTACGGGCACATTAAATTACCAAAAACTATTTATGGAATTATTTAAAACTGACATTTCTCTGAAAATATTATTAAACACATTTGTCATTGAACAGAGTGTCAAATTTATGTATTGCCTAATGTGCATTGGCACTTTCTAGGGCTACATATTATTGGACTGACAATATTTAAAAGCTAGTTTATATATTAGAATAGAGAATTTAGAAAATTAAACATTGGTTGTTCTTAATAATAATTAATTATGTGAACTATACTTATTAATTATTATGTGTAAATACATTTAAAATTATAATGCGAGTGAAAAAATGACAGTGGAGGCCCTTCTCATCAAAAGAAAGAACAAGCTACTTCCAGCATGGGGAGAGGATTAAAACTTTTAAAGCCACGATTTTATCAGGACTTCATTCAATTGAAATTATTGATGATTTCACATATTCATTTATTTGATTGATCCTTATCAATTTAATAATTGACCCCCCCCCCCCCCTATCAATTGTATAAAATATTGATTTGACCCAGATTCATGGTCTGGCAAGGAACATTCAAATAAAAATGCATTTTAATTGCCATACAAGAAGCCACAGAATGATAACGAAATATCATCAACGTATCGATCCAAAAATTCAATATGTCGCTCATGTTTGGGGGGGAAATGCGTAAAATAATACTTTTATTGTCTGACAACGATTGATATATTCGAGCCACATCCAATGACACTTGAAATTTTGTCTAGGTTCTAACATACATAACAACTCTAAGCCTTCTGTCATCTCTGGTAAATGGCTTTCTGCTTCCATATCTTCTCAATGTGCTAGGAATGTACGATCTAACCCACGCCAGAGCACTCAATATGAAGAATGCGCTCGCAAGGGTTCAGGAATTAAGGATCAAGTAAGTATTTAAATATAAGCTTACTTCACTTTGGAATGAATAATAAATACCCATATTCGTTTCGAGGTATTTTAGAAAATACCAACATCCGAAAATTTGAATAGATATTAATAATTTTTCTTCTTCGAATAGTTCCTTAACTCCAAATGTAACTACAATTTACATATAATCTTAGTTTGAATGAATTTCAAAAATGTAGAAAATATTTCAATTGAATCCAACTATTCTAAGTACCCAAAACAAAAATAAGTTTGAAAAACTACTCACTTTTCTTGTTCTTGTCCTAATACTTCCTTACCTCCTACCGGACCCAAAATCTAAATATCTTAGATCAGATGAATGCCAAACATCTGGAACAAGCTTAAACTGAATCAATTCTTCAACTTTCTGAATTTCCAAACTTAAAATTAGTTTGGAAAAGTATTTGTATCAATTTTTCTCATAAACGGTTACAGATATCGCTTTAAAAATGTTTGTATTAATTTTTCTACGTTAAGGAACCTATAAAACGAGCATCAGCAAGCATATAAACTCGAAAACGGAAGTGTCACGATTTTTTTTCACGCGAATTTCCCTCCAAAAGCCATGTTCCGATTGACATGGATTCTGTCGATTAACGAACTTGACCTTTCAAATTAGACGAAAAGTTTTATTCCAAATTTCATCAAAATTGGAACATTTTGAGCCGGTGAGAGAGCGAAAGGCAAATGTATATAAATGTATCAACACTTACTTTATTTTACTTCTAGAAATTGAAAAGTTAAATGAATAAATAGATAAAGGACTTAAGGTCTGAGGAATAGATCACACCAATTTAGCCTTGAAATCAAAAAATGGCTTTGGTTATCTTTTTATTTTTTTAAAAATATTATTGTATAAATGTTTGTCAATTAGGTTCATCAATTCACTGGCTCTCATCATAAAGTAATTCTGTCAGTAGTTCGAGATTTTTCCTGTGTCTGTAATTCTGTCCTAACCAATTGTGATATTTATTATTGAATATTCAAACTTTATTAAGTAAATATCATATTCGATTCCTTTATTTTGTTATATCTTCAATAATTCTTATATCCCAATATTCTTTCTTTTATTTTTGACATTTTTTTAGATGATCTTGCAATAAGGTGACTGAGTCTTGGACCAATTTTCACACATATTACCCACTTTTTTTCAACAGCTAATGCAAATCGTATACAACTTTGAATGCATATCTAGAAAATAAATTACATAAATAAAATGTATGTCTTTCAGGGCTATGGAATCACTGAAAATGGACAGAGTCATCACTGATGCGAACTGGCTAGTTGTAGACAAATCCACCAAGCTTTCCAATCCGGAGCTAAGACGGCTCAGAAAACGTGTAAGGCTAGTTTTTCTTCTCTCTCTCATAGCTTTGGTCCATGGATGTGTGTTTGGCGAAATTCTAAAAAACATAAACGGCACTTTCTTCTCAAAAAACAACTGAATTTGGGGTTCGAGTACTCCAAGACAAACATCAATTAAACCTTTTTTTTACACGTTTGACATTTATCCAAACTGAAACGTTTGAATAATGGATAAGTTTGAGCTAGAGGACATATTAAAAAAAATAGTGATGAACTCAACCTACCCTCTGGTTGTAATTTGTAATAATGAGTTCCTTAAGTATTAGGCAAAGTCGAGAAACAGGGGGAGTGGGTTATATTCAGTATAAACCGACACTGCCACTTTTGATTATGTACATTTCAGTAATATATTGTCACCAAAAGCTAAAAATGAAGCTTTTCTTTGAGCTTTTATTCCAGAAAGTAATTCAATTTGTGTAAACCTAAAATGGTAAAATGAATTTATAAATATAATTCATAATTTTCAAACATTCTGGATCAAAATGCATATTAATAGTTTTTATCAAAGCTTTTCAGATCAAACCACCTATCCGGAATTACGCCAAGATTATGCAGTTCCTGCGAATCGGACTTTTTGATTTTTGGTTCATCAACTATTGTGGACAGAAGCACAGCTAATGTTGTTATTTTCCCAAAAATAAATACAATTTTAAAAGGTTGTTTATTATTATTAGTTTAGTACAATTCTTATCTGATTGAGTCCTGGTTGTTGTACATTAAATTCCTTATATCGCTTTGCTTTAATAATGTAACAGATTTCTAAAACAAATATTTTCTTCATCAGGAAAGTTTAGTACATGATGATACAGAATCCCGAAGAAACGATACTGATCTGGAAATAGCCTCGACAAGAAGAGACCTCATCGACCTAGAGATAGAAATAAAGCATATGATTCTCAAAGCACAACTGGTAAGTTTTTTCTTTTTAAATGGGATCTTCCCATTATCTATTTTAATTTAAAAAAATATTTTTAATGTGCAAATAGTCAGGGTTCGATCAACATACTATAAAAAACTACCTGTACTAAAACAGAACATATAAATTCATAATTAAAGTGAAAACAAATAAGCTCACCAGGTATGAAAACTGGCACAAAAAAATTATAACTGAAAGCCAATAATTGGTCTGAAAGGGTTTATGATGAAACTGAAAATAATTGGATACCAATTTGATACCTTCAGGGTAAATCAGGGTCCAGATAGAGCAATAAAGTAAAATAAAATAAATGAGTACCATATGGGGCAGAAACATCCCAAACAATATATGATCTTCCTTCAAGCCAAAATGCTGCTCGTGCAGGTAACAATCATGATCTCAGCCCATAGCCCAGAAAACCAAAATCCGTGATATAGAAAGTTTCTTTCCATAGGTCAACAAGACTTTGGGCCTATTATAAATAAGTAAATTTAAATTATAATGAAATACAAAACAGAAATACAATATATATTATTATAGTTCTAAGTTATTACTGCTTAATTTTAATTTATTCTTGTTCTTATCTGGTCTATATTTGCCCCCAGCAAAGCTTGAAAATCCTTTGGCTTAACTTTTGTTAGCATACAATCTACTATATATTTGTCAAATACCACTCACTCACTGACTCACTCACTCACTGACCTATCATCCCCCAGCCCAAACCGCTCGACAGAAAATTTTGAAATTTTGCATGGACACTCCCTATATAACGTAGGCACTCGCTAAGAAAGGATTTTTTGATATTCAAATTTTTAAGTATTTTTAGAGGGGTTTAAAGTTAGAGTTGGTTAGAGCATGCAAGCCTAGGCAGCAAGCGTTGCTAGGACGGTAACAGAACAGCTGTTACCGTACATTATCTATTTCATAGTATTATTTTTAATTGAGGTTAATTTCCACTATGATGGCAGTCCTTGAATTACTAGAAATAAACTGTCACTCATAGAGTTTTAATTGCGTTTCTTTTCTCCCTGTTCCCGTCAGATAGGCTTGCCATATTTTTGGAGAGTTAAACTGGGACACATTAATATGGGATGGGCATGCCAGGGGGGGTTGGGAATAAAAACAGTACAAATTATAAGCAAAATGGTGAGTTTTAAGCCTAGCAAGTAACGGGAAGGGGGATCCTGATCTGTTAGTCTACCCAAACCTTAAAAATAAGAACGGAACTTTTTTTGCTACTTAGTTTTCTTAAAAAAATCTCTCAGCCAAATAGTAGTGTCAGGCAGCTGGCAGCGCTGTGCAGGTAGTTCCAGCGTTTTACAGTTAGATTACTTCTCATATCTTTGACACTTTGAGCAGTAGTAAAAATGTTGATTGTAGAAAAGTAACCGATTTATAAAAGATTCTTATAAACATCAATTCATTACTTTTTACATCTTACAGCCTTTTCCGGGACATTGATAAAACCGGGCGGGACACCGAAACAATTGCAAAATACCGGGACAGTCCCGGTCAAACCCTGATGTATGGTAAGCCTATCCTTAGAGTTTTCTAGGTGAGGCAATAATATCCGGAACCCTTGCACAGCCTCCTTGCCTATAACCTTGGTAATGCTCGCAAATATAATGGGTGTTTCCAAATAACTTTTTTAATTTTAACGCCTATTGAATAACATATAGTATGACGGGAACCATACCGTGTATAATAAACTGCACAAAATTGTATAGTAACGTAATTTTAATGAAACATTATTTAACGCAATAAAATAACTATTTATCTGCCGTGACGAAGCACGGGTATTCAGCTAGTATAACTATAAACTTGTTTTAATTCACCAACCAACTCCATGCTGGTAATCTCAACAGCCAAAGGTCTCTTCTGAGGGCAGATTTACTTAATCTCACACAGTTGAAGCCTACATACCTCCTATATTCGATTCTAGAAAGAGGAAGATGTGGACATCACCGAAAGGTCCCAAGCCGATGTTATGCTTGGCAGATCAACCAACAATCCAACGTCCAACCTGAAGTGGAGTACTATCCATAACTCGCTGGATTGGGCTTTGCACCATCCATAACTCATAGCTAAGTTTGGACACTCCGCTGCAGAGTTTCTAAAGCATGACCACTAAGTCTGTGATCGAAGTAACGCATCATGTCGCGGCCACCACGCCACCCTTAGTTGTGAGCAACAAGTGGCCCAAATAGAATGAAAGGCCGCAATCCCGGGGGAAGAACCACCTACTGTTTCCCTACCCCAGGAATAATAGGGGATTTACCACATTTCCCGAAGCATAGCAAAACCCGTGCCTCGATCTCTAAACCTCCACCGTTAGCTATACCTAAGCATGCCCAGCCCTTATGGATTGCAGCTACCATCATAGGCAGCTCTAGACAAACATTTCTCGGGGGGGGGGGGGGGGGGGAGGGCTAAATTAGAATGGGCCGTGCCTGGGGGTGTAGATTCAAATGTTAATAACAAAGCACCTGGAAATTATTAAGCAAGTATTTGATAAACTAATAACATACAAAAATTAAAACTTATTACTATTAATTTGCCTAAAAAAATTATTTTTGTAACTTAATCAAAAAATATTGTGAAGTTTCATTCTGGGGGCTAAGCCCCCCCCCCAAGGTTTAGCCTCCACTGGCTACCATAGTAAACACATATTGGATGTGGTGTTAGGCCACGAAAACCAGAGGTCTCTCCCATGCTGAGCAAGGTTAGCCCCAAGTATCCTTTTCGGACCACTCACAAAGGACTGACGCAACTGCCAGGGCAGGCAGCTGTCGTGCACACATTTCAGACTATCAGGCTCCATGATCTAATAAAAATTTGGTCGATTGCTCAGCAATACCATGAGCCATATATTATACAATATAAACATTATATTAAAAAATAAATAAAAAAATTATCTTAGACTACCGGAATTTCTTTTTAAGTTTCTATTTTTCAGGTATCACTTTGGAGGCAATATGAGGTTGGATTATTATCTAAGAGCAGCATGCGGATTCTCTCTAACCTGATGATGAATGCAATGGAAAAGGAAGATCCAAGACTGGATGTGAATGACCTTGAACTATATTGGTCTTCTCCAAGATACATTAAAAGAATGAGGTCCATTCTACAGTTCATTTTAAAAAGCTTACCTCAAAAATATGACATTTCCAACTTATCAAAGTAAGCCTCCAGTTTCATTGATTTCCTTAATTCATTTTAAACCTACCGTTGTAGATTTAATAGTGCTTATGCAGTACGCAATGCTACCACTAGGGGGAGCTGATCAGTTGGTATTTTATATGGTTTTAATTATTCAGGATTGTAGTCTACACTAACCAAATTCTGAGGAAAGTGCTTAGTTATGCAGCTCCTGTCTTTGGGCAATTTTGAAAATATTCCCCGCTCCACCATGGATATCTAAGAATGGTGGCAACCTATTTTGTGGCGCTTATGGCCTAAATGTTGATGCTTCATAAAAAAAAAAATATATATATATATATAGTTTTTTCCCCGTTTAAACATTTTTGAAACAACTCAAGATATGTAATTTCTTAGCAAGGACTTGTATGTTTCAGTGTATTTATTTATTTAAATTTTAACGTCCATTTATTATTAACTAGGAATTTTAGGACGGGTTATCTATAGGTTACCACCCTATAGATATCTTTTTTCTAAAGAAAAGCCTCTACTCCTAGTGGGAATCGAACCCTCGACCTTTGGCACGGAGTGTTAACTGCTCACACCTTAACCCTCACGGCCATCGGGTCTCCGTGTTTCAGTATAGAAAATTTAAATAAAATTCACAGGAAAAACTGAGGCTATAAAGTGAAACAATTTAATTAAAATCATTCAAACGGCCAGAGACCAAACGCAAGTAATAACAGGTCATTTCTACTTATTAGTTTGTATAAATTGCTTAACATGTTTCGCTTCTCCTCAGAATGAATTATCTATAAAGGGTTTAGCTTGTTTTCTAGAAATTGAATTTACTCATCTTTGAAACTATGTCTTGAACACTAATATAAGATATAATTTTAAAATTAAATCTGCAATTAGCTGTTCAATGTGTTTTTAGGGTGAAGGCATTTGTGCTGAGAATTGCAAACTCGCTAGTTTACAAAATGGTCTCAACAGTCATCATAATAGTGGATACTTATTTAATACTCAAGTTGGGGCCCTTTTTCAAGACGACCGAATTATTGTCGCTTTCAACTAAACTTTTACAAATTTTTGACTTTGTATTTTATGCTATATTTATGGTAGAGTTTTTTCTACTGGTAAGTACCATTTAATCTTTTGCTAAAAACTATACAGATTTTAGACCAGATAACAATTCAATTATTATTTCCTGTACTAACTTTTGATTTAGGTGCTATAATGAATAGCATATTGGTAATCAGTGTATCAGTTTGGAGATAGGCTTTGGTAATATGAAATAATAAAGCAACATTTTAAAAGAAAAAGTCTGTCACACAGGAGCTGCATAACTATGCAAATTCCTCAGAATTTGGATAGTGTAGGCAACCACTTTGAAGGGAACAAAATACATTTAAATTAGAGTATATGTATATATATATATATATATATATATATATATATATATATATATATATATATATATATATATATATATATATGGGCAAGATGGGCTCAGTGGTAGAGCACTCTACTCATACGCTGATGGAGCTGAGTGCATAACTCGGGAGTGCACTGTATTTTTTTATCTTCTACAGTCATCGTTCGAGGGTCGGATTCGGAGTCCCAGGCCATCTGGCTGGAGCATAATACTAATCGCACTATTTCTTTAGAATTCAATATGGCCAAGTCAGATATGCCATATTAATATCCTTCTCGGCCTGTTAAGTGATATATATATATATATATATATATATATATCACTCAGTTGCTGACACTGAGCAGGCTGTGAAATTCCTTCAAAAGACCATTTTTGTTCAGATTTTTGCTCTCGGATGCTTCCCGTACTTCAAAAGGCAATTTCATAAAATGGACTTCACTTGCAACGTGTTGATTCGATCTACGGAAGTCACCCTGGTGATAATAAGCAGCATCTGGTCAGGTCGCCTTGCTTCTGGTTTTAGCAAGAAGGAGATATTTATTTTGAAGCACATAAAACTCCTGCTCGTCATAAGGCTTAATAGGTTGTACACTGTGTTGGAGGTACGTAAATATTGTTTATTTTTAATATAAAGCAACAATAAAATGTTAGTTTTTCTTCCACTAACATTGTTCACGCATAACTTTACTTTTTTGCAACAGAATTTGTTTAATCTGCATTTAAAGAAGGCAAATTTTCACTATTCAGAAAAACTTGTTGTTTTATTATATATTTGAAAAAAATGTAGATAAATCCAAGAAAACGGTATTAATCCTTGGGCAAATGATTCAATTTAATCTGCAGGATGCTCTTAAAGAAATATTAAGCAATATTAAAAATACTGCCAGTTTAGTCCTATATTATATGTAAAAAATGTGGGAACGTGTTCACCGCAGAGAAAAAACTCTTATACAAAAACTGGTTGAAACAATATATCAACTTAGAAGAAATTGTTATTCATTTTTATCAAGAAAAAAGATATTTACGCCCAGATGGCCCTTCCGGCTTGCTTAGAGGCAGACATAAAAAAGAGTTTACAGCGTTGTGTGAGAGATTGAAAAAGCGCCGGGTTCTTCTGATATCCCAGAGCTTTCTTTACGGAGAAAAAATATAAAAAGGCAAAGCAAAATCAGTCCAGACTTTAATGAATGTATAATAGAGGATGACATTAATAATCAAATCGATATTGGTTTCAATGTAAGTTTACATTCTCAAGAATCCAAAAACGATTCAGACTTGGAATTAAGAAATAATTTCATAGAAAATGGTAAAATATTATTATTCTTTGGCAATATTACTATAATTATAATTTACTACTATACTATTACTACATTATATGTTACCATTATAATATAGTTTATAATATTGTTATTAATAATATTATTACCTGCTCTAATAATATTACAAATATTACCATTAATATTATTATAGCCATATAGTATGCATATTATACTATTGTTACCTTGCTTTGAGGTGATTTCAATTAATAAAAATGTTTATTTGAAATTAACTAGTGGTTAATGATTTTTGTCCATAATCCTCACTACTTCGTTACACTGTGCGCCGGTGGGGATCGAACCCACCATCTCCCGCTTATGAATCCGAGGTGCTAGCCACTAGACCACGGGAGACCCCTTGTATTTTGGTTTTTGGAATATGGGGTAGTTTTATACTTTATCTTCCTTCCTTTGAGTTCTATATTAAATACGTTGTCGGTTTGTATGTGGAAGTAAAAGAACTGACTCAACATTGTTACAGAGCTAAATGCACAGATACCAAGCATTGTAATTATAACAATTAAAAAAATGTAACTATAAATCGATTCAATATTGATTAACTCCTACAAAAACACATCTAATTAAAAAACAAACAAGTGCCTTCGAAGGCCTTTTGTGCTGGTACTAAGTGACCTCCAATATTGTCCAACCATCAGTGAAAGTTCTCAAATAAAGAAAGATATTTGTTTTGAACTTTTGGCTTGCTTAAGTGAGGTTCGCGAAACTTGGTCTAAGATAATTTAATGCAAAAAATCACATTTGTACTATATCTTAGTATATTTACTTAGTTCATCTTTTAATGAATTCAATGACTTTTTTTTTTAAATTCCGATAATTGCTTAATTATATTTTATTATGAAACAGGTGATAGTTTCAAGAATCTATATTTTAATAGAAGACCTTTTGGATAATACACTGGTTCAGTATTATGAAATAGGAAAAGCATTCCTAGTAGCCAATGATAGGACACTGAAACATCTGCGGCACATAGTTCAGAACAGAATTATATTCGTTAAGCTGAGGAAACTTTTAGAAGAGGATAGAAGAAAAATAGCAAAATCAATAGGTAATAATGAATAATCCTTGTGGGAGTTCTATCACCTCTACAGAAAAAGATCCCAGTAGTAACATTGTTGAGTCTGTTAGAACCTCTATGGATTGGTTAGACAAATATAGTGCTCTTTTATGTTTAAGTAGATGTTAAAATTTAAATAAATATTTTAACAGGACTTATGCAAAAGGAAAGACCCAATGTCGGAGTCACTACGAAAACAAGACATGCTGTTATACAAGTCATAAATGGAATGAACGAGTGCATTAATGACATTTATGACGAAGGTACTTAATCAAATATGTTGTATGATTACTCTGCAAATATGTTGAGGCATTCCAAGAAAAAGCCCAAATTTTACTACATTAAATGTTTTAAAACTCACTGAATGTTAGAAACATCAACCTCAGAAAATCAAAGTCCTTGTACCTTGTAAGTGATGACTGTTTTTTTTAATCTAAATCAACAAGCTCTTCAGCTTAATCATTACTAAGCCTTCTTTAAAACTGGTCATTTTTTATTGAATGTCGCAAAAAATATGTACTTTGATAGTAATGAACAAATTGAATGATTTTAATATCTGGTGTGTGTTTTTTCCCTCTTTTGTTGATGGTCGTGAATGCTAAGGCATGCTTTCTGTGTCTAAGGTTGTTGGTTCAATTCCCACTAGGAGCAGTAGCTATTCTTTGTAAAAAAAAAAAGAAACGGCCCTAGCCCTACCCTGGCTTGGAAAGGGTGGAAACCTATAGAAAACCCAGCCAAGAAATGTAGCTGTCGAGTTTGCACTTTTGAGTAGTTTTGAAAACTGTTTTGAATTTGTCACTGAATTTATTTATTTAAATGTTAACGTCCATTATAATTTACTCAGAATATTAGGAGGGGTTATCTATGGGTCACCACCCTTTTCTAGCCAGGATATGACTGATACCTTTCCTTTTTTCTGAAGAAAAGCCACCACCCCTAGTGGTAATCGAACCCAAGACCCTTGGCACGGAGTGCTAAGTACTCACGGCCACCGGGCCTCCTGTCACTGAATTGAAATCCACTAGTTAAAACTTACTTATATGCCCCAAAAGGCACAATTTTTGTTTTCTTACAACAAAAATTATTTTTTTTATAATTTTCAGAAATATAAAAATGAGTTATCTTTAAATATAAAATGAGTCTGATTGAGTTTAAAGCCTCTATCAGGCCTAAAAGGAGAGGAAGTAGCTACATTTGTACATTTCCTATTGTATGTTTTGCTATTTGCCTATATTTCTTTTTGTTAAATAGTTATCTTGAATGTAGACCCTTTTAAATTATTTTTATTTTGAAAGGATTGTTGGACGATATAGAAAAGAAATATTTAAAAGAATCATTAGAACAAGCTAAACGCCTACTGAGGTCCCTTAAACTCATCACACCTGGTAGCCCAGAGTATTTACTCAAGGATATACCATGGCTCTTCGAAGAACAAGAGACAGCTTCATTTTTATTGGTAAAGAAAGCTGTTTTACAATTATTTTTTTTTTTTATATTGAACCCATTATTAAGTAATATGAATGAAAATACCAAGGTACACAATATGGTTCTGTGATCATATCTGTATGATTGTGGCCATACTTGCTCCGATTAACAATATCATCTTGATATACTATTTCATTTTAATGGGTTTCCTCCCTCCCTCCACAGGTCTTTCAACAGCTTATATAAAAATTATTAAAAATATACCCCTCTGGGGGTGGGGTGGGGCTAGAGGCTGAGAGGAGGATAAAACATATACTTTTAACAATTTTTATATGTCTTCTTTTAGGGTTTTTTTTGCGTTTTTCTCGGAAACGAAGCAAAAACAAGATATATGCTGAATGGCTTGATTTCATTGTTTTTTAATTGTGCACCTAATTCCCGAAGTTTTGCCGTTTATTTTAGGCACACCCTGTGTATGAAAAGTTTGTTCATAGCCACTAATTTTATTACACTTAAACGCTAAGAATCAAACGATGATATTATTTTTCTCACTAATAAAAGGAAACTTAAGAATCCCCTCCCCACTCCTGCAAATTGGGAATTTGCATTGCATCTTATTTTATCAAAGTTTATTTATTTATTTAAATTTTAACGTCCATTTATTATTAACTATGAATTTTAGGACGGGTTATCTATAGGTTACCACCCTTTTCTAGCCAGGATAGGGGTGATGCCTTTTCTTTTTTTCGAAAGAAAAGCCACCACCCCTAGTGGGAATCGAACCCACGACCTTTGGCACGGAGTGTTAAGTGCTCACGCCTTAACCCTCGCGGCCATCGGGTCTCCAATTATCAAAGTTTATAAGTGCAGTAGAATTAAATGTAGAAGTACTGGCCTCAAGTTGTTGAAGACACTGAAAATTATTGTAATAAGGTAAGCATGGGTGTATATAGAAAATAATTTCGGGGGGGGGGACTGAGAACATTTGGGGGTATGGAATCCTAACAAACTAGAACTTGGAATAGTTAGCAAACTAAAACACTACTAAAAAAATATTTTTCCTGAACTGAGTGATTTTATTTAATTTATTTTTAAGGTTTTTATGACACACTTTTACGAATTAAATAAAATTTCGGGGAGGGGGAGGAGGCTGCAGCCCCAGATATGTATACGCCCAACGCTCTTCATGATTAAATATGAAAGTTAAAAAACCTATGCAATTCATAAGATTGACAAACATTTAAGGTTTAACACAGACTTACAACACAAGTGATATGTTCTCAGAAAACACTCCTATTATGCCTAATATAAACCCCAATTCTATCATTCATTTCCTAGGAACATGCCAAGCTAGCCAGCTACAGTTACCAAGATACAATAATTGAATTTGAAGAAGAGCCTTTTGGTGTCTTGATTATGGTCTCTGGATTAGCAAAATGGGTTTACAAACCATCATTAACCACTATTGAGGTATGTTTTATTTTTATTATTTTGTTATATTGCTATATTTTCTTATTAAGGGGTAATACTACCTGGTAACATTATTTTTTATACCATTTTCTTTTTTATGGGCTTAAATGCTTCCTCAACTAATCAAAAATGACATTGAAGAGTGTTTATGAGGCAGAAATGTGCCAAAAATTTGATTTTTCAACTAATGTCCCGATATTTTTCAAAATTAAACTCAATTTTTTTTTGTTTAATCTTTGTTACAAGAAATTATGAAATAAAATTAACATTTCTGTACATTAAACTTTAGATTCGATTTATTCGAAACTATGTTTTTCAAATCGGGTGATGCACTAGCGTCTTCAATTTTCACTCGATCGGCTTCATATTTTTACTACAGCCTTCTAATGACATTAGTTAGTAAAGACAGTAGGATTTTTTTTGTCTTTATTAATTTATAACGATTTTGTGATGGATTATTAAAATATAAAATGAAGAATTGTTCACCATTTTCAAAAAAAAATAATAATAATATTTATTAAAAATCCTAGATTTCACCTTCTTTCAATATATATATATATATATATATATATATATATATATATATATATATATATATATATTTTATTCTAGATTAAAAATTGCCGCCTGCAGTGCATTAAAAATTGTCAGACACAGAGATGCCATTTTGTTTTCAAAGCATTGAAACTTTTTTTTGTTGATACTTTGACATCCCATATAAAAATTATGACGTATAGAATTGAAAAGTATTGATTTATTTGTTATTTATAAATTGGAGAAAATTAATTTGATTTTGATCACAAAATGTAGTATTACCCCTAAATATACAGCAGATGTGAAGGTTAAAAAATAATATACACAATAAATATGATTTATATCCTACGAGGGTTCAATTCCCAATAGGGGTGATAGATTTTGTTTTGCCAAAAAAAAGGGCAACAACCCTATCCAAAAATCTCAGGTCAGAAGATGACCTATTCCAAAAATCTCTGTTAAATTATTAATTTCTTCTAAATTACCGTTATTTTTACTCCCTTGCAACAAAACTCTGTAGATATTGAGCCCACTAAAAGCAAGAGCAGCTAAAAAGACAAATCAGTCGATTAAAAGTTGGGGTTTTACTCCAGGAAAAAAATAAATAAAAGAATAATAATTTAGTCAGCCATTCATAACGAATATTATTTATTTAAATTTTAACATCAATTAAAATTTAAACAAATGGGGCCCGGACTAAATTTTGTTATATCTATCTTCTAATATATAAAATTCTCGTTTCACAGTGTTTGTGACAAAACTCCTCCGAAATGGCTTTACCAATATTAATGAAATTTTGTGTGTATATTCAATAGTACTGAAAATAGGATGTAAACTATTTTTTGTAACCCTAAGTGATAAAGATAAGTGGATAAGTTGTAAGTGGATAAGAACGAAGCCCGACTCTTGTCTTTCTCACATGAGAAGCTCTCTTTTACACAGTTTTTTGCCATTATTATTCTCACAGATGTGCCAATTGAATTCAAACACGTTCATTTTCCAATTAGATGGGCATTCCCAATGACAAGGAATAAGTCGCAAAGCTAAACAATGTCTGTTTTTGGCTTTGATTTGGGCAAGGCATGTTCTTTATACGGACAATCATTTCTGGCATGGATAAACCATCAAGTTTGTTTGTGTTGGCTTAAGATGGACTCACCAAAAATATCGTACACTCCATTGCATTAGGAGATTGATATTGTGTTTTTTTAATTGTCATAATTAGTGATAGAGATATAATTTTAAATATATTAGCTAAGATAATGAAGTACAATGAATTCAAAAAATGGATGTTCGGTGTTTTGCTATTTTTAAGGCCGTTCACAGTGCTCTATTCTCCTTTTAGTCATAGATCACACCTGCACAAACTTACAATAAGATAGTTATTTTTTATTTGACTACCAAAATAAGCACTAGAAACGATTTATATGGCAAAACAATGTTTGTGTGCCGGGTCAGCTAGTATATATATATATATATATATATATATATATATATATATATATATATAAATATATATAAATATATTGTAATGATATATTACATTCTTGAAAATATTTTTAAAATTAAATAACCATCGATATTTTGAAAAGCCCGCGCAAATCACAAACCATATGTACAAATAACATCGTATTATATACGATCAAAATTGATAATGTTTTTGGACAATACTGGTATACAATATATCCATATTAAATTTACATCCAGATAAAAATAAATTAATTACTTGATACAAAAAACATAATTGTTATCTGTATATATAATCCGGCAAACTGCGGAAATTGAGAAGCAGGGACGCTAAACTTTCCCGCTTTCTCGAATGAAGAGTTAGTCTAGTCCCAGCAGTGATAGAGAGAAGGCGTCCGTCGAATTCCCGCATTCATGGACTGAGGAACTGGGGTCCGTCCTCAGTTAATTACAGCATTCTATTCTCAGCGTTGGCCAAGGCGGACCTCTCCTCCAAGGAATACCAAGTGAATTGAGGTTTTGTTGGAAGCGGATTGATTTAGAAGTAAGAATTGTTTTTTTTTTTTGTAGTGTCGATTATTTTATTATTGTTTGTACGTGGTTTAATATTGTTTGTATCTCAGAATTGTCTGGAGATAAATGTTATATAATTTCATTCACTCGGAACTTTAAACCCTGAGGTTAAGTCAAACTCATATAATAACTCTTATTAAAATAATTAAAATTTCTTTATTTTTTATTGTAAAAATTAATCATTACATTTATTGGCGACCCAACGTGGCGCAACCTTTTTATAAAAATTTATCATTACATTTAATGACGCCCAACGTGGTGAATAATTTTAATAATAATTTATCATTACAATATATATAGGAGACCCGATGGCCGTGAGGGTTAAGGCATGAGGTGCCAAAGGTCGTGGGTTCGATTCCCACTAGGGGTGGTGGCTTTTCTTTAGAAAAAAAGGAAAAGGCATCACCCCTATCCTGCCTAGAAAAGGGTGGTAACCTATAGATAACCCATCCTAAAATTCTTAGTTAATAATAAATGGACGTTAAAATTAAAATTAAATTAAATATATATATATATATATATATATATATATATATATATATATATATATATATAATATTATTCATATAAGGAGCTCAAAAATGTCTGCATAAGAATTCCAAAACTATATAAAAAAAAGGACTTTTTAAAACTTACATACAATTTACTTAATTGCCTTCCATTTGAAACTGGCCTGAAAATTTGATTGCATGTATTTAAATGATTCCATCTTATTCTTTTTTATTGTTTCTTGTTTTTGATAGAATTTCAAGAGATATGGTGCATTACCAAACTGTGACTTCCTCAGCAGCCTGAAAGTAGAAGAAATGCATGAAGATTACATTGTTTGTGGGAATGTGATTGGTGAAATTGGTGCCGTAACAGGAAGAAAATATGATATGTCCGTTATTTGTGAATCAGAAGTCCAGGTTACTTTAAAGATTTTTTGTGTTATAATTCTATTCTGCATTATTTTAATTTTTGTTAGCCCTTCACGAAGGAAGGTTACACTTCTGAAAGAATTTTTGAAAAATGTCTTAAAATTTTAATCGATCCTACTACTTCATAATAAAAATATTTACTTTCCTTCATCCTACACGCGCGCGAGGCAATTCAGCTATCAAGTGGCTTGCAGGCTAGTACAGGGAGGAAAGCTGCATATCATGTTGTCGAACTCAGGAGAGCTTAGAGCACTGCAGGAAGTAAGATATGTAGCGTCCATTCTGGTGCCATTGCACAGTGGACAGATGTCTGTGTCCGCCACGCTGATTCGGTGCAGCTGAGCCTGTAGGTAGTTGTGTCCTGTAGTTATTCTAAAGAAGCAGGCGGCTAATTGTCTGAGCAGATCTCGATGCACCGGTCCATTTGTAATTAGCTCATCCCAAAGTTTACCCTATGCGGTGTCAATCAGCAACAGCAGTGTTAAGACAACAGTTTTTATTTGCGAGTAGGCTGAGGAGAGTGTTACCAAAGCTGATGGTTGTTATTCATTTGTGTCATTCTTAGCCAATTTGTTGGCTTTTTCATTTTCAGACACTAGGAATTCACTGAAGAATGACAGTAACTTTATACATACTAAAAATTACCCCCTTTAAAGTTTATATATATATATATATATATATAGATATAGGTGACAGTCAGTAGCAAGGTAGTTAGAGAAGGAGATGTTTCTACAATTTTATTTGTTACGTGAAAAAAACTTTTATCAAATATAAAAAGTGTATATAAGAATTATTTGCTTAAATAATTGTGTGTTCTAGGTTTACTACATTCCTAGACTTTGTATGTTCAAAGTATTAAATGAAATGGAACATTGCCATAGAGTCTACAGCAAAATATGGAAAACTATCGGTATACGGATTGCTTTGATTCTTCTCCAGTATGTCCCCAATTTTCAGGTATTTTAATGGTATTATTATTTCATCAATAAGGAACTACTGTAACAAGAAAAATATATGAATTATTAATAATTACAATAATAACAATTAATTGAAACTAAATTAATGCTTTCAGGGTTGGCAGAAAGAGAAAACTCTGCTCTACTTAGAAAAATCATTTGTTCCAATGTTTAGCGAAGACGTTGAAACCCTGTACATGAATGCCCTTGTAGCGGATGTAATACTTTTCGAAGGAAGAATAATGGACGGCGTGACCAAATCTGTATACTACGCTCCTTTCTACATACCAAGAACTGCAATGAAATTAATTTTACCAGTATGCGATTTATAATTCCAATTTTTGGGTAAAATTAACCAAAAGGAAAAAGTATTAAAACCAAAGCAAGCTGAACGTGATAACTAATTAACTGTCCAATAAATTTCCAGTTGAGGTTACCATACCTAGAGTCGTGGGTTCCATTTCCTCTATAGTCCAAGAGCTGGTAACGCACGTTTCATGCAGTGTTTTATACACCTTAAAATTTTGATACAGTGCATCCCTTGTGTAGATAAGACGATAAATATCTGTTGGCTAGACACCAGATACTGTGTTTAGTGGAAATGTGCAATATTTCCCAAAAATAGTGTATTATTCAGAATCCAACTACTTTTAATGTAAAATTAAGGCAATTTTACAATAAATAATAAATAAGGCAGTTTCTTTTAAGGGGGTGAAAATGTAAATAAAAAAAAACCAAAGTAGTTTTTTAAAAATATTAAATGAATTGCTTTATTATTTAAATTGTTCCAGTGGCTAGCTCGCCATGTGATATGTGAATTTGGTTCCTGCTTGGGGCAAGTTGATTTTTTCAGTGATGGTTTTTTAAGATTGAAGCCCCGCATCAAGATGGTTGGAGCCCCCCTTACTGATTTGGTCTTTAGTGGCAGGCAAAACTCTATGTTCTGCTAGTTATTGGTTGAGGTTTATCTCAAAGCCATGTGATTTCCACTTTCATTTTTCCTTCAGGTGCCCAAGTACCAACATGAAGAACTTGAAGAATTCAGCTGCTAAGACAGGGAAAATATTTCATCGGAAAATATTCCTCGGGACATCAGCTGAATAGTTTAAACCTTCTAATGTTTTAGTTTATGCTCTTTTATAGAACATTCAAACCTTATATTTAAACAAATTTACATGTACAGGGTACGAACAAGTGGAATGTGACACCAGTTTTCCAGACGAGATTGCTCATCATCCCAAGCAAGAATGTTACTGAAGCAGAAATAATGGGCCCTGAAGGTATTCTGAAGGAGGGACAAGACCCAATCGGACTTCAGCTACATTCCACAGATTCCTCTCTCATTCTCCCGCAAATCAGGATGTCGAGCAAACCTCATTCCTCTAATGTTAAATAAATTATTATTATTTTTTATAGTGATTATGAAATTTGCTAATTTATTAAACGATAATATGCAAATCACTGCCCAATTCTGTTAGAGATACTTGAGGTAAAAATCTTTTAAGAAGGTATTCTGCTATCTAAAATTGAACGAACTTTATTTTGAAATTAGGGCTGGACCTTGTTTGATAGGTGTTAACCTTGTTTACAAAATTGAGACCCTGTTTGTAAAGGCAAACAATTATTCACATAACATGGAGGCTAGGTGGCTGTGAGTGTTTAGGCGTGAGCACTCTGTGCCAAGGGTCATAGGTTCGAGTCCCACTAGGGATGGTGGCTTTTCTATCGAAATAAGAAAAGGCATCTGCCCTATCCGGGCTAGAAAAGGTTGGTGACCTGTGGATAACCCATCCTAAAAATTCTCAGTTAATTATAATGGACGTTAAAATTTAAATAAAATAAAAAATTATACAAGTGTAAACAGAAAATATAGACATAGTTTTAAATGAATTATTTACCCCTAGTTGTCATAAATTTATTCCCAAAATAAATGACAAAAATAACAATATTTTTAAAAGTTGAAATTACAAACACAAGGAATTCCTGACAGAACACAGATGTACAAAACACACCTTAAAAGGATTAAAAATAAGGGATGACAATAACTATTAGATAATCAAACAGATACAACTTTTACTTATATACTCTATGATTGTAATACATATTAAAGATAAAGACTAAGACTAATTAAAAAATAAAATGTTACAAGAAGAAAGCTGGCCTAAGTTGGAAAAAAATTTGTTTGAAGATCATAAGGAGGAACAGATGAACTTTGTTTTATTTATAAAATTTGATGATATAACAACTAACTAAGAAAATAAAAAACATGAAGTACAAGAAGAAGAAGATGACTCCACATAATCTTCTATTTCTTTTTTTTTTCTTTCTATGTGTTTCTGTATTATTTTAAAATTTCACATTACAATAGAATTTTTTATAATTCATTTATTTATATAAATTGCAAATAATCTATTTCTTATGATATCATAAAACGCTACAACAAATAAACACCTGAGAAAATATTAATAAAATAAGTAAAAATGAATACTTTATTGCCCTAACATATATGATTTTATAAATTCTTTATTGCTAAAAGCCTTTGTCCAAAGTCAACATTCATGAAATATAATACTGACTGTACTTATTTAAAAATGAAAACAGGAACAACCAGTAGGGACAAAAACATTACTGCACTGATCTACCATGCAATGGGTAAGAAACATAATTTCAATGATTTAAGGATACCATATAAACAAAAAGTATTCTAAAAAGAAAAAAAAAAAATGAGAGAAACATATTCATGATGGAGAACATTCAGAGGACATTTTTTTGTTTTGCCTTTTACCCAATTTACTTAAATGTGGCGAAATAAATAAAGTCCAGAAGTGAAAAAAGAAAAATGGCTGATAGGGAAGGAATTTATCAAAGGTGACTTGAATGGCAGTCTGTAATAAATTCAAGACACATAGGATGCATAATGGGGGGGGGGGGGCTGAGGGGATAGCAGCCCGCACCTCCGAAATATTGAGATTTCATCTGTAAAAATGTGTCATAAGAACCTCAAAATAAATTGAATAAGATCACTTAGTTGAGAATATATATATATATATATATATATATATATATATATATATATATATATATATATATATATATATATATATATATATATATATTTATGTATATATATATATTTATATTTATTTATTTATATTTTTAGTGTAGTAGCGATTTAGTTGTCAACTATTCCAAGTTCTGGGTTGTTAGTATTTCATATCGCCCGGTGCACCCAGCCCAAATTAATTTTCTGAATCGCCCCTGCGAATACGAATGTTTATAAATATAGTTGTATATGCTTGCTTTTTAACCTGCACAACAGAGAACTTTAGTGGTTTTTCCAGTCGAGAGCGATTTTTTTTTTTAACGGATTCGTGTTTAGTGTATCAAAATACGTAAGAGAACTACATGTAAAGAATAAAAAAAAGAAAGAAAGAAAAGGAGGCCCCTAAACTTCACAATTACCAACAGAAATATTTGTTATCTCCATGTAACATGTTCATTTGATTATAGAAGATTTGAATTTAGTTTCCTATGTAGTTACAGTGTTCTTCTCCCTCTTGGTGTTCTGTTGTAAACCCTTGTTTTATCCTCTGATTGTTCTTTTAGATTATCCAAGGGGAGGCAGCTGTACCCCCCTCCCCCCCACCCCAATTTTATTTAATCGGTAAACATGTGTCATTAAAAATTCAAAGATAAATAACATCACTTATATTAGCTCAGCAAAAATAATTTTTTGGTGTGTAGTTGATGTTAAGTTGAAGACTAAAATCGGCCTTTTTAGTGTGACCAGTAGCTCGCAAAAATGTGAATTTTTAAATATGATAGTAAGCAAACAATGAACTTAAACGAATATACATATATATATCGTATTTGTATTGATTTATATATATATATATATATATATATATATATGTATATGTATATACAATTATAAATCAATACGAATATGATATATATATTCGTTTAAGTTCATTGTTAGTTTACAATCATATGCAGTTTAAATTTTCGCGCGTCTTTGGCCACACTAAAATGGCCGATTTTAGGCCACACTTTTTTAGCATTGGAAGATAGATAAATCTCCCTCCACAACCTAGTAACTCGGTCAATGTGAATTTGGCTTGCACGTTTCTGCTGTATTCTTCGCACCTGAAAAAACTTCTTGGTATGTTTTCCATATAGTTTTGGGTTTAATGATTTCAAATATTATTTTTATTCAGTATCATTTTGACTAAGTGTTATTAAGTGTCCTTAGAAGATGAAGAAGAGGCGAAAAGAAACAGTTCCCCAAAAACAACCCAGGAAGACACGTAAAGAATTGAGAAAAGAACAAAGACAACTGAAGAAACAGACGAAAACTCATTATTTTGAAATCAAAAGAAGTAAATTCAAGCAGAAAATTAACAGCCATGAGGTTAACCCTCTTAAAAGTAGTTTGGGAAAACCGGTTCAGATTATTCAGAAACATTCGACAGTAAATGATAATCTAGGCAATGAAAAAAAATCTAAGTTAGATGCTAGTGAATTAGCTCATAAAAATTCACATGAAAAACTCTTGAATAAAATGAAAGATCAGAGAAAGAGACAATTGCAGGATGCTAACAAAGATGAGGAAAAAGAAATTAAATCCCTGGAGAAGAAGCTTAAATTATCTAATAAGAAAACTATTTCTACATCAAAAGGCTTTGTGGATTCAGGTTTAGATTATATTTTGGATGTTTGTGATCCCGAAAGAATACATAATTCTCTTGATTCGGAAGTTAATTTTGATGATTCAGATTCTGATTTTTTTGAAGATTATTCTGTTGTTCAACATAAAAGTGACATTAGTCAATGTAAGAAACCGGTTGAAGATGAAGCCATGAGTGAAGAGACTATTGATAATGAGCATATTTCTGGAAAAGTAAAATCGAATAATTCTAATAAAAAGGTACACTTTAACTTGGGAAATGAAGATGATAATTACTCGGATGATGATTATAATGATGAAACCAGTTCAGAGGTATCAGAAAAAAGTATTCCTGAAGAAGAATCATCATCAAAAAATGAGCCACAAAAGACTAATGATGATGAAGTTTGGGAAGACATCTACGGAAGGCTTAGGGACAAAAAGGGAAAGATTTTGGATGATAACAAAGGTAAATATATTCCTCCTCATCTGAGAAGTATTGATGACAATAATGAATCGAAGAAAAGGAAAGAAATCATGAGGCTTATGAAAGGTTTACTTAATAGGTTAGCATTAAATAACATGTACAGTATCGCAAACCAGATAGAGGAATTATATTCAAAGAACAGCCGAAATTCCGTCAATGAAGGAATTTTTTCTCTATATATTGATTCAGTTATTTTACCTGTTTCTTCACCTGAAACACTTGTTACTGACCATGCCATGCTTATTGCAATACTTCATGGCAATGTAGGATCAGAAATAGGTGCATACATGCTACAGAATTTAGTGTGTAAATTCTGCTCTCTACTAGCTTTTGATCAACCAGTAGAAAATAAAGAGTTAGACAACCTACTCCTTTTAATTTCATATTTATACAGTTTCAAGCTTTTTGAAGCAGCTTTAATGTATGATATTCTAAATAAACTGAACTGTAATTTAATTGAGAAGAATGTAGACTTGATTTTAATAGTTTTGAAGACTGTAGGGTTCTTATTGAGGAAGGATGACCCATTAGCGATGAAAGCATTTTTGTTAGCAGTCCAAAAGCAAGTAAACCAAACATCTAATGTTGAAGATCGCTCCCGAATGAAGTACTTGCTGGATATTCTTCTCACTATTAAGAATAATAATATTTCTAAACTCTCTGGTTATGATCCAGAACATCAGGAGCATTTGAAGAAAGTGTTGAAATCTGTTTTGAGGAGTGGAAATTCAATTGTCCCTTTGAGGATAGGATTGGAAGACCTTCTTAAAGCAGAGGAGAGAGGAAGGTGGTGGCTTGTTGGTTCAGCTTGGAACAAGAATGAAGAAATTGAAAAGATCAAGAAAGAAGCAGTTCCTACAGAAGAGTTTTCTGCTCAATTACTCGCTCTAGCAAGAAAACAAAAAATGAACACTAGCAACAGGCGGAATCTCTTTTGTATTCTTATGAGTGCTGAAGATTATCAAGACGCTTTTGAAAAAGTTCTTAAACTCGGATTGAAGGGTCAGCAAGAAAGAGAAATCCCACTCGTTATAGTTCATTGTCTACTTAAAGAAAAGAACTACAATCCATATTATGCTCATGTAGCCGACCAGCTTTGTGTGTCGAATAGAAGGCATCAAATGTCATTGCAATGTGCACTCTGGGACAGATTCAGGGCCCTCGAGAAACTCTCTACTTCTCAAATAAGTCTTTTGGCCAAGTTCCTCGGACAGCTTCTGATCGCAGGTTCCCTCCCGATTTCAGTCCTCAAGGTCGTCGAGTTCACCGAATTAGACAAAAGGCACATCAGGCTCTTGAGGCAAACCATACTCACTATTGCTAACGAAGAAGCCTTGGACTCGATTAAGCAAGTTTTTGAGCGAGTGAGTAAATCTAAAAAACTGTCACTCTTTCGTGAAGCCCTTCGACTTTTTATACATCATTTCATTCTAAGGAATATGCCGGATAGAGACCTGAAGGAGCGAGTTCTCTGCATCAATTCCATACTCTCTGGTGACATCAGCTGATTAACGGGTAATTTATTTTTCATTATTATAAAGAGATATGTAGTAGTTATCTATTTCCCCCCTATAACTCTTTAAAGAATGATTTCATTCTACATGCCCTCTAATTTAATTTCTATTACATTTATATAAATAAAATATAGGTTTTATACAGATAAAATAGAAGATACGTACATACACTAGAATCTTTGTTGGAGAAAGCTGGATGGTGGAAAATTGATGTTCCAAGGATGAAAAAATGGTCGAAAATTCCCACAAGTGTTTTATTGGCAAAACGTTTTCAGGGACTAAGCCCCATTTTCAATGCCCTGTGACACAATACAGTAATTAAAACAGGTTCAATTTAAAACAGATTAAAATAACAATACAATTAAAATCGTAAAACCTGAGACTACATATTAAAATAATATAAAACACCATTTTGTCCAATTATTTAAAAGTCGTCAATAAAAAGTTAAAACACACATTCAAACAATAAATAATAAATACTTTCATTCTATCACACAAACACGCATGCAGGAATAAATAAGTCTAAAAAACAACACAATGATATGAAAAGATATGAAAAAACTAGAGAGAAAGCTAAGTACCCAACATGCATTGGCTCTTATTCAGCCGAGCCTTGCTCCTAGACTGGCTTTGGAAAGCAGCGAGGGACTGTAGGGCTGCTGTTGAAACATGCTTCAACGTACCGCCGTCTCCTTTTACGTTAACATTCTTTTCGAGACAGCGTCAATTTTAATCCAAACCTTTTCTGCCATGTCCATCTTTCTTCCCTTCCTCAATGTCTCCAGTACTTCACAGTCGAGGAAATCTGTCATGGTTTTATCTAAGTACATGTTTCCTCATCTCCGAATCCTTTCTGGTCAAATGCTCTTTGATCCGTACTTTTAATTTTCTTCCACTTTGACCAACATACGAAGACCCACAGGAAGTACACGACACTCGGTAGACTCCCGACTTGTCCAGCGGCTGGATGACATCCTTCGTTTTTGGTAGCCGGTTTTTCAACGTTCCCCTGCTCCTATATGCTGTCTGCACCCCTACCTTTCTTAGCATCCGTCCAACTCTTTCCGATACTCGGCCAAGGTAAGGTATACTCAAAAAGTAACCCCCTTTTTTTAATAAATCTCCCTCCTGTTCCACTTCTGAATCCCGCTTAATCTTTTTCCTATAGCGCCTTTCCAAGAGCTTATCGACTAAATCACATTTATAACCGTTGACTATAGCCAAATGCTTAATGTAATTTAATTCCCTGTTGTACTTCTCCTCTGACAAGGGAACATTCAAGAGTCGATCTATCATAAAGATTAGGCCCGAGACTTTATATTGTGGGTGATGGAAAGAGTCCGACGGGATGAGAAGATCAGCGGCTGTTGGTTTCCTATAAATATAAAAAATATGGGTACCGCCATCTCTCCGTATCTCAACATCAAGGAAATTCAGTCCGCCTTCACTTTCCAACTCAAGGGTAAATTCAGCGTAAATTTATGGGGTCAGCGTTAAGCCCGTTAGCGGCAGAATTATTTATGGATCGAAAATTTATTGATTTTTGGGGCCGCTATGTTGACGACATTATTGTTAGTTTTTCGGGCAAAAAGGATGACTTACAAGGCCTTCACGATTACATTAATAGCTGCCATCAAAGAATAAAATTTACCCTTGAATTGGAAAGTGAAGGCGGACTGAATTTCCTTGATGTTGAGATACGGAGAGATGGCGGTACCCATATTTTTGATATTTATAGGAAACCAACAGCCGCTGATCTTCTCATCCCGTCGGACTCTTTCCATCACCCACAATATAAAGTCTCGGGCCTAATCTTTATGATAGATCGACTCTTGAATGTTCTCTTGTCAGAGGAGAAGTACAACAGGGAATTAAATTACATTAAGCATTTGGCTATAGTCAACGGTTATAAATGTGATTTAGTCGATAAGCTCTTGGAAAGGCGCTATAGGAAAAAGATTAAGCGGGATTCAGAAGTGGAACAGGAGGGAGAGTTATTATTAAAAGGGGGTTACTTTTTGAGTATACCTTACCTTGGCCGAGTATCGGAAAGAGTTGGACGGATGCTAAGAAAGGTAGGGGTGCAGACAGCATATAGGAGCAGGGGAACGTTGAAAAACCGGCTACCAAAAACGAAGGATGTCATCCAGCCGCTGGACAAGTCGGGAGTCTACCGAGTGTCGTGTACTTCCTGTGGGTCTTCGTATGTTGGTCAAAGTGGAAGAAAATTAAAAGTACGGATCAAAGAGCATTTGACCAGAAAGGATTTGGAGATGAGGAAACATGTACTTAGAGAAAACCATGACACAGATTTCCTCGACTGTGAAGCACTGGAGACATTGAGGAAGGGAAGAAAGATGGACATGGCAGAAAAGGTTTTGATTAAAATTGACGCTGTCTCGAAAAGAATGTTAACGTAAAAGGAGACGGCGGTACGTTGAAGCATGTTTCAACAGCAGCCCTACAGTCCCTCGCTGCTTTCCAAAGCCAGTCTAGGAGCAAGGGTCGGCTGAATAAGAACCAATGCATGGTGGGTACTTAGCTTTCTCTCTAGTTTTTTCATATCTTTTCATATCATTGTGTTGTTTTTTAGACTTATTTATTCCTCATGCGTGTTTGTGTGATAGAATGAAAGTATTTATTATTTATTGTTTGAATGTGTGTTTTAACTTTTTATTGACGACTTTTAAATAATTGGACAAAATGGTGTTTTATATTATTTTAATATGTAGTCTCAGGTTTTACGATTTTAATTGTATTGTTATTTTAATCTGTTTTAAATTGAACCTGTTTTAATTACTGTATTGTGTCACAGGGCATTGAAAATGGGGCTTAGTCCCTGAAAACGTTTTGCCAATAAAACACTTGTGGGAATTTTCGACCATTTTTTCATCCTTGGTACACTGGAATCATTGAGTTTTGAAATAACTCTCCATTTTATACATTCTAGGCATGAAATCTGCCCTTCAAAAATTTCTGTTTGTATGTCCAACAAAATCTTGAACTGGCTGAAATGTTGCCAATATTTCTAAGTGACCTTGCCTTAAAACAAAACTTATTACTGTCTGTACTAAGCTGGCAGCCTCATTACAGAAGTGACTATGTTTATTACGTTAATGTATACTCTTTTAGGCACTCCAGAATTACGCTAAGCAGCAGTTGGTGAACAAAACTCAGCTACTCTAAAGGCTGTCAAGTAAAAAAATTTCATCAAATGGACCTAGTTGGTGGAAACCAGGAAAAACTGTATGTTATATTTATAAAAACTTATACATTAAGCTTCTTTTCTAAAGAAAAAATGGTTGCAAACAACAGTAGATTTTTCCTAGATTCTTATTTTTACAAGACAATAGCGCTAGAACATAAATGTACTAAAGAATAAGGGGAAAAGGGATCAATCTTAGCTTTTAAAGAATATAAACAGCTATAACAATTTATTTATGAGCATCCGCAACAAAAGCGATTCACCATAAGAATCACCTTTAATGCTAGTGAAAAACAATATCACCAGCGCTGTTGTATAAAATTATAAGATAATGTTATCAATACAATATAGATATTTAAAAAATAACAGTGCTAGGCCTAGGAGATAGAATTCTATCCCATTTTGTTATGTGTTTATATATATATATATATATATATATATATATATATATATATATATATATATAGATTACGGTTGATGTTGCAATATTTTAAAGTCCTTGCACTTTGTTAATGGTAAAACTAAAGGCTAATTTGATTTGAAATTGGGATGATTATTCAGTAGAGATCAATAGTATTCTGGGGATAAATTCAGATCCCCGAATAACTTGTCATAAGTTCAGATTCAATTATGCTTATATATAATTATACGTAATTCAACAGTTTTATTTTTTGCTTTTTTTGTTTGTTTTTTTCCATCATCAGGCCCAGGATTGGCCAGACCTCCACCTCTTTTATGTTTAGGCATTTTATAAAATATAAATAAAATCTTTTTAGAAAGCAATACACTTTAAACACTTTTCACACTTTATTTTTGATTTATACTCGGTCACTGTTTCACTTTGATTACTCACACTTCACTGTTTTTGTGCTTTGAGAAGTAGCTTATCTAGGATTTTTCCTATAATGGGAAGGAGGGAGCTAGGCTAATAATATGAAGGACTCTGGATAAAAATCACGATGATTGCATCTGTGAAGAAGTACTTATTTTTATAGGTGATATTACATGGCGATACAGTAGGTACCAGATTAAACAATAACTGAAAAAACAAAAAAATACCTGTATAGAAGAAATCAAAATTACGTGATGATTCGAGTAGGAATCTGATAAAGTACATCCATCATGGTGATGATTCAAGCATCGACTAATTGAAGGGAACGAGGAGATGGTATAAGCTCTGCACTATATATAGGCTATAAGATAATTGCTACTGTATTGTTATCTAGCTATTTGAATTTCGATGCAATCGAACTTTACATTCCCCTCCAAAAAAAAAAATAAATAAATAATTTAATCAACTTTTAACTTAGTTTTAGCATAACTTCTCACTTATTTTTTGCTTAACTTTTATTAAGGGCTGTTTGCTTTCGCATAGTGACGAGAGCACCTGTTCGGCATTACTTATAAGATTCCTTATAAGGTTCCAATGATAGTTTTGAACTTATAGTTTTTAAGTGTGTCTCTGTAGATGGTATGACGGTCTGTTATGTACCGGAATTGGGGGTGTTTAAGCCATATATCTATTGACGTGATATTATGGTCCGGGACGATAATTATCTTTTGAAAGAACTCGACAAGAGAGCGAGTGGTTGGTTTCTCACGTACCCTCGCCTGAATAATTTTATCTGCTTCCCAGAACAGACAAAGCATATTCCTGTTAACGATCGGTTGTTTAACCTTGTTCAACACGAACTCAACAAGTTGTTGTGTCATGTCGTTCTCTGCTGAAATCAAATGCGTCAATAAGGTCGTCAAAATATACTCCCACATCTGTGGGATTTGGTCGTCCATTGGGAAAAACTTTTTGGTAAGAACATTCATGAAAGGTCGTAACATGTTTGCTGGGAGTATGTCTGTCTGTATAAATGTGCAAAGCAATCTGATTGTCGGATTAATTACTTTCCTCTGTGCAGGAGCTGCACCCTCCGTCTCTTCTGAGCTATCTTCTCTTATGGAGAACATAGCTCAGAGGCCTGTTGAGTTTCTTCAGTGTCTAGATCACGACCAATGAGACGTTTTTCAGAATTCAGTTCTGTGCCTGCAGCATAGTCTTTAGACTGCACTTACAACAGGGCATTGATTAAAACTAGTATCGGATGTCACAATAGCAACGTCACCGACTTGTGCACCAATGTAAAGAGCCGTGTGGCTAGCCAAAGCTATTTCTTCTTGTTAACTGAAAGTAGTTGGGTGCCCAGGTGAAGAGGTGTGCTTGTTCTTTAACTTATTTTTTTAGTGCTTCAAATGATTTTAAAATGGGTTTTAGCCTGTCTTTGAGTCATTTCTCCTGACCTGATAGCTTCCAAACAGTTGTTAAGTTTAGCTTACGAATAATCATGGTATCCTGGTTTTTGTATCTACTTCGACGGCATTTTTTTGAACCTACAAGGAAAGTGGTAGTATTGGTAACTTATAGAAAACTAGTTAAATATTATGTAAATATATTTAATTTAGATTTTCCATATATAGGATTTCCAAGACAGATTCAGAATTTTCCAAACTAAGTTCAGAATTTTCCAAACTATATTCGGAATTTTCCAAACTATATTCAGAATTTTCCAAACTACATTCGGAATTTTCCAAACACATTCAGAATCTTCCAAAACAAATTCATTCATTTTCCATTTCAAATTCAGAATTTAGTTATTATTTTCTTACATGCAATTTTGGACTAACTTTCTTACAATAGGTACTTTTTAGTTTTGTAGGTAGGTAGGAAATTAAAAATGTAAAGTATTTTCATTTGAAATATTTATAATATGCAATAATTAAAATATACTGATTTATCAAGTAAACAGAATCTAACATTTGATCCTACTTCCTAAATCTAATATTAAATGCCTCATATATTATTTCTGTTTACTTGCTATACTGTTGTTTACAATACTGTTTTGAAGAACAACGTTTATTTTTATTTACAATCAACTGGTTCATTCAAGCCTTCTTTCGATTCAAGATAGTATGTTTGAGAAAATTTATTACATTCTGAATTTGAAATGGAAAAGTCTGAATTTGAAATGGAAAGTTCTGAAATCGTTTTGGAAAATTCTGAATTGAGTTTGGAAAATTCTCAATTTGGTTTGGAAAACTCTTATTTTGGTTTGAAAAATTCTGAAATTGGTATGGAAAATTCTGAATCTGTCTTGGAAATCCTCTATATCTTCAGTGCAAGGGGCTACTTTGACCCACTTTTTGGGGGGACAAAGTCACCACTGGTGACTCACCAGTGTAGTAATTTTACAGTTACCAATACCATATTTAATCTATAATGTTTTGATACTTTGGCAAGTATGTTTTTTTAGTGTCCTTGAAACTTTGGTGACCCTGACGGTCTCTAAAACTTTTAATGTGATTCTCAACCATAGTCGCAATAGTCTTATCGAGTTGTCTGTGATTTGTAGAATGCTTACCTCTTTTATCCACAGGAGCAGATCCAATTGATTTCAGAATTTTCTGCACAAAGTGAAGCTTATTTTTACTGATGCCATGCATTGCTCAGAATACCTGGACGTCCTGTACTGCCAACTCCTCTCAAACAATACGCACTTTATAAGCATCACATAGCAATTTCATAGATGTTACAAATAATGATATAATTGAGAATGACAAATGGGCAAAATGTTTTTAGCCCTTAAAATTGCCTGGACTCATTGGTTTAGGAAGAGTGTCATCTTATTCCTCCAATGTCTTTCTGATATAACATTAACATTTTCGGTCTTCGATTGGGCAATTGAATGTAGTCTAGTTTAAAAATACAAATTTCTAATTACTTTCATTATTTCTAACTTCTGATACCTAAGATCTGTCCATTCATTACATTTAACAAACATATTTTCCAATGCGAAATAATTTTTTACCATTACTGTCAACTTACTGCAAAAGTGTTTGTCAGTAAATTGAAAATTGGAAGCTATTAGAGCTCTTTATGCTGCAAAAACTACTCTATGAATATAATTTGTCACACATATAAGTCCACTCAATTTTTTTAAATTTACAAATCGAGAATGCCTAACAATACTACAGGTGTGCACGTGCCAGAAAGTGGAAACGAAGGGGGAACGTACTTAACGTGTTAAGTCTTCAACAGAACCCCCTCTTATAACACACAATCTACCTAACGCTCAATGAGATGAGCGCTACCAATACTACAGTAGGAATGATCAGATCTATTTTGGATCAAACCCATCTTACAATTCAAACAACCAATTTTTGATATAATCTTTTTTACAATAAAACCAGATATATAGTAAAGAATGTTTTCTTTTGATATGTAGAGATTTCAAAGTGCTCAACGAAGTCGTCCACATCGTTAAAAGATTCCTCCTTATCTTCAAGAAGTATTCCTTGCTTTTTTTTTCTTTCATTCTATTTCGAAAATACTTCCTGAAGGGTCGTTATCTATATGAAGACTGTTTCCCAAAGAAAAGACAGAGATTTCATTGTGAATAAGGATCTGCTTTAGGGCCCATTTGAACTGCATCACATTGGGGCTGTTATTGAACCCATGGCGAGATAGAATTTTAGAAAAAAATTCTAAATGGTCCTGTGAAAATTTATAGGTAAGGACGCATTTGAAGCCATGATTCGATAGTTTTCTAGAAATATTAATATCAGATTTTACAGCAACTGCAAAACTAATGACAAATGATTGAGAGGAGATCGTTGACCGCTGATGATGCAAGGTAGGGATTGTCGGGGTTCGGTCACTGCTACTTAATAAAACTACATTTTATCATAAAAATGGTTTTATTGTGCCGACGTTTCGGCTTGAACTTCAAGCCTTCATCAGGGCTGTAAAAAACAAGTAGGACGGATGTAGTACTGAAATATACACACACATATATATATATATATATATATATATATATATATATATACATATATATATATATATATATATATATATATATATATATATATATATATACATATGCCTACAAACATAAATACACATACATATATACATACATACATATGTGGAAAAAGACAAAAACATAAAATACTAGAACATAATATATAGAAGTGAACATAATATATAGTGTTTGGAAGAACATAATATATAGTGTTTGGATTATTAGGAAAACAGATATAAGAATAACAGATTACATATTAGATTAGATATAAGAATAATAATATGGGCTTACCGATGGGAAGATAGAGAACTATTCCTCACAAATGCGGGATCATTTCTGACAGTTAATACAGGGAAATATAGGAAGAAAGGAGTTGGTGAGGGGGAGGGGGGTTCTGGACCACCCAATGGACAGAGAACATAGAAGATGAAAGAAAGAGCGGCAAAGTACAGTAAGGGGTCATAAAGTCATAAAATGCTGTGTTAATGGAAAGGGAGGCAGGTATAAAGGGCTATATTGCAGGCGGTATAGGGGATTAGGATGGAGTTTTTAATAAATGGAAGATGTTGGAGTAGGTAGAGGAGATGACTTCTTTGTCAATTTTGTCATTAACTGGATTATTTTCTAGGTGGATAAAAATTGATTCGGAAAGGAGGCGTTTTTCTTCGTTGGATTCAGTGGAAAGGATGGAGTATTGGTCCGTCTGTGATGGCATGTCTAGTTAAAGCTGTCTTTATGTCTTTATTCCGTACATCATTTTTGTGGTTGTTGATACAAAAATGATGTACGGAATAAAGACATAAAGACAGCTTTAACTAGACATGCCATCACAGACGGACATGACTTTGGTTTTGACCAATACTCCATCCTTTCCACTGAATCCAACGAAGAAAAACGCCTCCTTTCCGAATCAATTTTTATCCACCTAGAAAATAATCCAGTTAATGACAAAATTGACAAAGAAGTCATCTCGTCTACCTACTCCAACATCTTCCATTTATTAAAAACTCCATCCTAATCCCCTATACCGCCTGCAATATAGCCCTTTATACCTGCCTCCCTTTCCATTAACACAGCATTTTATGACTTTATGACCCCTTACTGTACTTTGCCGCTCTTTCTTTCATCTTCTATGTTCTCTGTCCATTGGGTGGTCCAGAACCCCCCTCCCCCTCACCAACTCCTTTCTTCCTATATTTCCCTGTATTAACTGTCAGAAATGATCCCGCATTTGTGAGGAATAGTTCTCTATCTTCCCATCGGTAAGCCCATATTATTATTCTTATATCTAATCTAATATGTAATCTGTTATTCTTATATCTGTTTTCCTAATAATCCAAACACTATATATTATGTTCACTTCTATATATTATGTTCTAGTATTTTATGTTTTTGTCTTTTTCCACATATGTATGTATGTATATATGTATGTGTATTTATGTTTGTAGGCATATGTATATATATATATATATATATATATATATATATATATATGTATATATATATATATATATATATATATATATATATATATATGTGTGTATATTTCAGTACTACATCCGTCCTACTTGTTTTTTACAGCCCTGATGAAGGCTTGAAGTTCAAGCCAAAACGTCGGCACAATAAAACCATTTTTATGATAAAATGTAGTTTTATTAAGTAGCAGTGACCGAACCCCGAGAATCCCTACCTTGTCTAATGACAAATGTTTTTCTACCGCTGAAATAGAGGGGAAAATCATCAGTTGTGCATAGGCTGAACGAATATACCAAAATTTGAAAAATCTCTTTTTCAAGATAGTCAATATTTTGACTTGTTATTCTTTTCTTGAATCCCATGGTACAATGTGCAGGATAAATTCCCGACTTTCGGAACCCCGAGATCAAATTTTCTGGACCTAGGCTATTGAAAGGAGTTTTCAGAAGTGTGGAAAATTGGTCCTTGGGTACAGATTAACACAGATTTTCAGTTGCTATCTCCTTCCAGTTTTTTAACACCTTTCGCCAGGTAAAATTCATCTGCCAAAAGTAAGCCACGTCCAATGGCTGTAGGAGGTGAGTAGCACTTGGTGGAAGTGCTATGAATTTTACGTCATTTCTTTTGCAGAACTTTATTAGTTCCATATTGATGTACGAACACAGATTATCACCAATAATAGCCTTAGGTCCTTCTTGCTGACTTAGAATAGGCAAGAGTAATGATGAGAACCAGTCCTCAAAAGAGTGCCCATCAAACCATCCAGATTTAGTTCTATTGTACTCCCAGGGGGACCGTTTTCAGTCCAAGTTGTCCAAATCTTCTCCGCTTTATAGTTAACATAAGGTGGAGCCACATTCCCTTTTGTATTTCCGCTTATCATTATGGATGTGCACACTTTTGACAAATTTCCTATCCTCTCAGTGTACCGAGTTTCCCTTTTTGTGATAATTTTTCCGGCCCCAGGGTCGTCTATAAGATTCGTTTTGTCGTAGTTCCAAATATTCTCTTTTGAGATTCCTCTCAACTTCTTCCCCAAGTTATCAAAAACTGGTTCACCAACTCTTCGTCTGTCGTTGCTTACGAAATATTTTTTGCTATTCTCTGGGTTATTATTGTTCTATGTCGCCTCATTAATCCCTCTGTGCAATCAATTCCTTGCAAATTGTTCATAAAACAAGATGTATATGTATATGTTGTGTGTATGTTGTCAGGATGTATAAGTTTGTTGGTAGTATACGGTCTAATCTGTTCGTCCATGTGTAACGTCTTGTTCATGTATTAAATTCACTGTTCGTTGGGAATGGATCCCTGTTACATAAAACTAAAACAGGAGTTCTGTTTATTAGGTTTCTACTCTCGTATTTGCAGATTTGTGTATCATGAATTGAAAATATTCTATGATGAACAAAACATGAAACGATAAAAATTTTATAAAGACTTGCACAATGGAACATATTTATTTAAATAAATATGTTCCAGTTTATAGAGAACAAACTCAGAGAAATAAAACAAACAGTTTGTGAATGGCCTTCAAGCAAAAGAAACAATAGGAGAGAAGAAGTTGTACTTTGTCGCTTACGAATCGGCCATTCACGGCTGACACACTTACACCTCATGACGACACAGGGCAGACCGAAATGTGAACACTGTAATTCAACACTGACCATTAAACACCTACTGACAGAATGTATACTTAGACAGAACTATGACTTACCGTACAATATGACAGAACTACTAGGTGATAGGAGCCAATATATAGGACAAATATTTAACTACCTCCAGAAGACTAACCTACTTGACAAATTATAAAATGACCTCTATGACTAAATTAGCAACAACACATCAACTTAGAAAAAAAAAATAAATAAAAAAAAAATAAGAGAGAAAAGAGAAGATGTTATGTATTCCATTAAAATAAAAATTATACTTACATTCACTAAATACTAAAAACCTTATTGACAGACACACAAACCATTATTACAAAGCCAATACTAATACATTACACTCTAAACAAGTTTACATAAAACAAATTTAACATTCTTGTATTATTTTATACATGTTCATGTAATATTTTTTAAAAGTTGAATCGCCTAGCCGCTACAACTTATTAAATAATAAATAAATAAAATATTTAAATAAACTATTTCGTGGCTTTTTAGTTGGAAAAGTTACTTCAAACGTTACTTGTAGAGCTTGAAGAAAGAATCTATGATAATTAAGTAGTAGATACGAAAAAAAGTGAATGTCCGATCCCTTCTTTGCTCTGCTAGTGTGCCCATAAGCGCACCATGATATAACCATAGTTGGACTACATTTAAAATACTGTTGAATAAAAAAAAAAAAAAAAAAAAAAAAACGACATAACTCCTCAATGTTTTCGAAGGCGCTTGGCATCTTCGTTTTACCTTGCTAGAAGAGGCCAGAGGTCGCATCCTGTAAACGCATGCAGGAACAACTCAAATCCTGAGGGGACGGGAAGATCTCCTCGGCTGAAGGAGGTCAAAGCATACTGCATATACTGCATGGGTCTTGAATCAACTTTGCCACTTTTCTACACTTTTCTTAATACATTATGAACGTGTGACCCAGTCCATTGAGAAGAACCAAGAGGTCAACATCCTCTCTTACAATCACTACCAGGTCTGCAAGTTTAAAATGTCGTTTATTTCTTAAAATATATACACAGTAATTTAAAAAAAAGTATAATATATTTCATTCAAAGTACTGGCCCTCGCTTTCTACACATTTTGTCCATCTCTCGGGCAATTTATGGATACCATTCCAAAAGAATGCTTCATCTTTATTTGAAATCCATTCATCGAGCCATTTTCTTACATCCTCGAAATTGTTAAAATGTTGCTCAGCCAATGAGTGTCCCATCGATGAGAAGAGGTGATAATCAGAAGGCGCCAGGTCAGGTGAATACGCCGGGTGGGGTAGGAGTTCCCAACCAAGCGAAGAAATCGTTTCCTTAGTCAATCTGGCTGAATGTGCAGGAGCGTTATCATGCTGAAGAATGACTTTGGCGTGCCTGTGAGCCCATTCTGGGCGTTTTTTCGATCAATGCGTGACTCAAATTGATCAATTGTTGTCGGTAGCGGTCGGTATTGACTGTTTCGCCGGGTTTGAGAAGCTCGTAGTAGATTACTCCCTTCTGATCCCACCACACACACAGCATTGTCTTCTTCCCAAAACGATCCGGTCTTGCACTCGATGTGGATGGTTGTCCTGGCGTTACCCATGATTTTATTCATTTGGGATTCTGAAAATAAATCCATTTTTCATCGCCAGTTACAACTCGATGCAAAAAACCCTTTCTTTCGTGGCGTAAAAGCAGCATTTCGCACACAGTTTTTCGTTTTTCCATCTGTCGTTCGTCCAATTCATGTGGAACCCATTTTCCAACCTTTTGAATCTTTCCCATAGCTCTCAGGCGATCGGAAATGGCTTGCCTAGTGACATTCAACTGTTCTGCCATCATTTGTTGGGTTTGGGTATTGTCTTCGTCTAATAAAGATTGCAATTCGACGTCCTCAAACTTTTTTGGTCGATTTTCTCGTTTTTTATCAGTAACATCAAAATCACCACGTTTGAAACTTTGAAACCAACGTTCACATGTCTTGACGGTTGGAGCAAGATCGCCATAAGTCTCAACAAGAATTCGATGACATTCAGATGCCTTTTTCTTTTGATTAAATAAGAAAATCATGACATGCCGCAAATGCTCTTTATTTGGCTTAAAATTAGACATTTTTAACACCAAAGAAAGGTATGATACGTCTGCGTAAACGACTTAAAAACAACTGACTTTTGTAAACAAATGACTAACAAACAAGATAGCGTTTAGAGATAAGCAAATCCTTCAATAGGCTAAGAGAATACCGTCAAAGAAAAAGTTTTTCCCGGCGCTAGGGTCAGATATTACTTCAAAAGCGTTTTTCTTATTAAATTTACGTTCGAGTATTTTGTATAAGTTTGTTAGAAATGTTGTAATTATCTCTTCGTCATTATTGAATTGGTATTTCAATAATCGGTCTGCAATGTCCGTACTAAATTGTGTATTGTAATATTTTTCGTATATATTGCCGTTGTATGCTGTAAAGAGTGGTTGTTTACCGCTGTAAAGTTTTACTAGGTCTTTAAAGTTATAGTTCGAGAATGTTGTTTCAAGATGACTTATTGCACGTTCGAAATTTTTATCAGATCGGATCACGTACTTAAAACTTTCGTTTGACTTCCATGCCGATGTGATATAAATGTTCTTTATCGGGCAGCATAAAACCTTTAGGTAAAAATCTACTACCTGATCTGGGTGAATACCTATTTTTCGTCTCCTCTTGTTGGTTGGTTGCCCGTTGTTTCTGCCCTCAGCTGCCGCAGCTCCTCCTGCAACTCCCGGAGTGCACGTGCCGCCCTGGACCCTTCCGGCAGGACTGTCCGCGCCCTGAAGTCTTGGCACCTCCACCAGTTGGTCTTCTTGATGTGCTTGAGTTTCCCAAACTTGGCAGAGGTTACTTGCACATAGATGCCATCCTCCGCAGTTACCGCTGGAGATCGCAACCAGGTGTCGTCCACCCGTTCGCAAATACTCCAGAAGTCTGTTGAGGTCGGCATCTGTGAGTCGCTCGATGTCTTGCAGGCGCCTTCTTCCGCGGACAGCTGTGAGTGTAGAGAATCCTGGCCATCGACATCGTCTTTGTCCTGGTTTCCAGGGGCAGGCGTGAACGAGGTGGTGGTGATCCAGGGTCTGCTTTGGATGATGGGCGACCACCACCCAGTTGTCTTGCGGTACCACTGAAAGGACTTTACCAATGACCTCATGCACGGTATTATTATCTGTGGTGATAACATCGTGCACGAGTCGACGATAGCCTGCGTTAAGAAGCTGTGCAACATCCGGGAGTTGAATGGAACGGCACCAGGCTGGAATGCTTTGATCTTGTCTATCATGGTACCCATGCCCGGTACCGACGGTACGCCTCGTTTCATCACTGCTGTCAGTAGTTGGAAGCCTTTCCGGTTCCTCGGATCCTCGGGTGTTGCCTTCCCAATGATCACCATCATCAGTTGCACCAACGAGATGAGTCCCGGATGAGAACACTATAATACAGTACAATTAATAGCACATACATTTAAACGTATAACAAGCTTCATTTATATTTTACCTACGGTGTCTTCGTCTTCCTCGTGTCCGCAATCGTGGATGTCGACGGCGTTGTCATTGGATGTATCATTCATTGCACCTGAGTATCCAGGTTCTGGTTCAACTGAATCTACAGGTTCAGAAGTGGTCTTTTTGCTACCCATTTCGATCTCGATTGCGATGGTTTCCGCCTGACAAAAGGCTTCGTCATCTTTAACAAATTAATATATCACATTACATATGAGTATATTCATTTATAGGTTTATCTAATTATTAATTTAGGCACTGAACATTATTACTTGAAATTTTAAATTCATGTTCCATTCTTTCTATCATAGTAACATAATGGTATACTCACCAGAAGAGTTGTAAAAGGATGCAGATGATGCCATGTTAGTTAGTGTTCTATTGGAATTAAAACGACATTTTAAACTTGCAATCCTGGTACTCATTCATTGGACCTTTTCTTAGACGGGACTGTTCCTTGGCAATTGGATTAGCCTTCTCTTGTTGTTGTCATTCACCAAAAGCTTCTCTTGCGACACGTTGATAAGCATGTTTTATTCCGAAATGATGAGACGTTCGGCAGATTTTTCGCTCCTTGTATTACTATCCTAATGATGAGCAGGCCCCCCAGCGATGCCACTACCTTTAGACAATATTTTGTCATTGTATGGGAATAAAGTGTGTATATATCAAACTTACATACCTACATATGTCACTCAATTCGTGAAGGGCTCATGTTGATGTGTTTTGCATACATACCATACCTCCAGTCCAACAACCAAGAACACTGCTGGACATTCCTCGATCACGTGTCAAGCCCCCTTTGATCATCAATGATCTCATCAAAACTTGTTCAATTGTTAAATCGGTCCAAAGGTCTGACCATCATCTTTGCTAACGGTGTATTGTAAACTCCCAGCCTTCTGTGATTAACCTAATTCTGTTGGATTCATTTTCTGCTGTAGCCTACTCATATCCTGAAGGTTCAAACAAACACGTTTTGCTTAGTTGAAGTGACCTGCAGAGTGGTAGAATGGCAGCATGTTAGTTATTTTTTGTAAGTGAAGGCCCCAGTTTCCCATTCTCTTAGCTTGTATAAACATTTTCGTTAGAGTTGTCATTCTGAAGTACAGCAACCACAGTTTTGTTGTTGGGTTTCGTATCCACTTCCGTCAGCACACTTCTTACCTTGGCACCAAGCATTTGAACAGTTTCACTCTCCGTGCCATGGAGAATCAAGTTTCTCTCCTTTTCATTGAGTAGGTCTCAAATTTCGATTTGCTCCTCCTCCGTCAACTCTACTGTTTCTCAAAAACAATTGTGTGGTCAATGTAAGGTATGTGAGCTCTTACTGCCCTGGAGTAAGCATGTCCATTTAGGAATTCACCGATACTGTTGGCTGCATAAATTGTTGAGAGAAGTTCCTTTATTCCACTCCCTGCCATTGTGGTGCCAATTGAACCCGGAAGCCGAAGGGGCCACTCAGTAGTGGATGCTGGCCATGAGCCAGGGCTCTATCACTTGTTCCAATGAGTGACTTCAGAGTAGCTTCATATTCAATTGGTGAATCATGAGTGAATGGAAGAAACACTATTTTTGACTGCTGAAGATTTTTGGTCATCTGCTCCATCAAACCATTCCAGCCTGGAATTTTTGGTGTGTTGTAGGATTTCCCATAAAGCCACAGTAGATCCGGAGCACTTGGCAGGTGGCCTTCTACACAAAAGTACATCACGTTTGTTAGCGCCTGTGAAGAGGGTTCTGATGAGTTCAGTAACTGAAAACTTGCATCAGTGGGCTGACCCGTATCCTCGATTTTTGAACCTTGTTGTTATTGCTGTTTTGGGGACAAAATTAAAGCTATCCAAAAATCCCATATGGCTACTCCATGGTGACCTTCAAAACAAAAGAAAACTATAAAAACTGCAAAACTTGACAGGGCATCTTCACTTATCTAGGTCTTTCTCACACTGTGTTTTCTCTTGGTGAGGGAGACAATAATGAAATTATCTCTGTGACTTTTAACCACACTTTGTAGCTCAGATGTTAATATGTATTAATAAAGGACACAATAATCCTTTGAGATTGATAAACATAATTAAAACAACACAATATTGAAAAGCCAAAACAAAACTTGCCAATATCAATCAGCTATAATTCCTAATTTGTCTTCGCTGATTCCTGTCTTGAGTACACATCGTTTTTCGTACCAAGTATTTAAATTTTTTTAGTTTCTAGTTCGAGTATTTTTTCATTATAGCTTGACAGCTCATTTTTTGAGCATCTATTTTTCTATCTATTTCTTCGGCGAACTTTTATACAATTTCTTGGTGACTCAGGTGGTGGGTGTTTGCTGATAACTACCAACATTCTCACAATGTGGCCCTGAAGTAGACATACTTATTTGAGAAGTTGAAGGTATGTCTGCATCAGCTATCTCACTCAAATCATAATTTGCGTTGTCTTCGTTGCTAAACGTACTTGTTTCATCTGATTCAACGGATAGAATACTACTTTCCATTCTTCTTGCTTTGATTGTGTCTGTCAAAAATAAAGTTGGCTGAAAAAGGACCTTGAAGGAATATCTCCTCTTCGCAGATACTTAGCAACTGGTGCTTCATTCAAAACTCCTGGATATTATTTCCGAATGCCAGCTGCCTCTGTTGGAAGAATTATTCACGAAACTTGTGCAGCCATATGGGAATCATTAAGCAATGTTTATATGGAATTTCACTCTGGCGAACAAGCGTATGAAATATCAAGAGAATTTTGCAGGAAATGGAAATTTCCAAATTGTTTGGGATGCATTGACGGGAATCTCATTCGCATTAAATGCCCGTAGCATTCTGGTACAATGTTTTATAACTATAAACAATTCTTTTCTATAGTTCTGCAAGGCCCTAACTATAAATTCATTTATATTGATGTTGGAGCCTACCAGAAACAGAGTGAGAGTGGGATATTTGATCTTTCCAACTTGAACAAACAACTTCTGCGTGGTGCCCTATGAGTGTACTTTGAGAAACAATTACCCGGTGAAGATTTACGAGCACCTCATGTGGTACTTGGTGATAAAGGTTATCATCTCAAACCGTATTTAATGCGTCCTTATCCTGAAAGAACTGCTGGGCCACATTTTCAACAAACTTTTGTCACTTGCGAGGTTAACTGTGGAATATGCATTCGGTATCATCAGCAATAAATGGCAAATACTTCTAAAATCAATAGAGGTAACCCCACACTGAGCAGATGTAATTGAAAATGTATATACTTAATGCATAATAGAATAATGGATGGAGTAGGAGTAGCAACATTTTGGGCTCAAGAAAGTGATAATGCTTTGAGAAACAATAGATTTACTACTCTTGTTCAGTATAGATGAACGTTGAGAGTGTTTCAAGTGAGAGAAACTTTTAAAAATTATTTTGTAACAGATGAGATTAGGAAGTAGATATTTCTTTCAACTTCCCTTTTTTTTTCAATTTAATACTCCTTGTTTTAAAATTATTAACCTACATGCGCTCGGGCTAGGCAGAGTCACGCGCCAGATTGCGAGAGCAGTTGTCAGTTCGCCCTAGATTTTTCATCATTGTCTTGACGTATTTTTGTATTTTAAAGCCCAAATTTTCATAAAATATTGAAAAAGGATCTCACTCAAAATATTGTAAGCCCAGTTTTAAAAAAAAAATATTTAATTAACAATGGAATATACAAAAACGGAAGCAAATACCCGAATGACATATCTGAACATTTCTTTAATTCTATCTTTTGAGAATCGTCACAAAAGTAGAGTCTAAGTGTTTTTCATAGATGACGTTCAAAGTTTTAGTGGTCCAATCGATGTCATCTAGAATACTGAACTGTAAGCTTTCTCCAAATGAACCTTTCAAGGTTTTCGACGACTTACAATGCATTTCCATGTGTTATTGTATGGTAGTCTTTCGTATAATTTTCTCCATGTTATGTCTTTAGGTGAAAAGCCTGTTCTTTTAGTTGAGTAGATACGCCAAATTTATTGGCTAACAAAAGAACTAAAACAAAACAGGAAGAAAAGAAGGCAATGAAGTGTTTGATTTGTTTTACTCCAAATAAGCCAATCTCAAGGAACTTGTTCTCTTTTGTTATAAGACTTGAGCTTAATAAATATTGTGGAAAATACCTTCCAGAAATACCCTTCTCTAAAATTCTGTACCAGTAAATTCTTTGACATCACAGACAATCTCCTGCCCCACATGATGGAAAATGCCAGGTTCCTGGATTGTTATAGACAATTTCTGTATCAGTTGAAATTCCAGGTTCAGAAGTAGAGGAAGTAGGGTCACTTACCCTGGTTTGTCCAAAAAATGCTGCTAGCCGGGTTGGCCAAACCCGGGGGTAAATTGCCGTCATGTTGATCAGCAAGGCAGGTTGGACCCTCAGAAGTCAGATTAGCCTCTTTATCTTCATCTACTCTCTGCTTTTTGAAAAATTTTTTAATTGGTTCATGTCGACTTAACTCCGCTTCTCGCTCTGCTTTCTCTTTCCTTTTTTGTGTCCTGGATTTGTGTTTGTGAGCCATTTTACGTTATTTAGACTTTATATTACAGTAATAGGCAATGATCCGTAGTGGATGTTGCTGAAATTAATTTTCAATAGTTATAATCGAATGTGCTGTGCATATCCTTAGCTTTATATCTTCATATATTTTGCATTGAACATGTATGAGAATGGTGTTTCTCTTTTCAGTCGTAGATAGTTTTTGAATTTCGGATGCCACTCCTGTCAGTATTTAATACCACAGCCCTCTAGATGCTAAGAACTTCAATTGTGGGAAATTGTTGACAGACTCACAGTACCTCTTCCGATCTCGAGGATTATTAGCAGAACAGACCATTGTTCCCAAATGGGAACATCCCTGTTTCATGTCATGTACCAATTTAGCAAATAAACCTATTACAACAACAGTAATAGTACATCGTTAAATGTATATTTCTAATAGTAAATACAAATCATTGTACTACTTTTATCAGTAGTTGACACCATTCGGCGAAAACAAGGATAAAACAAAATATTTAAAATAAGGAATTTCATAAATTTTGGAAGGCAATTCCAGGTAAAATATGGTTTTGATTAATTTAAAGCTTTATTTAATTTTAATTGAATTGGCATAATATTTTGTAAAATGGAAAGGTGAATAAAACATTTTGTAATCAAATCCAAATCCAATGGCAAAAATGGTCTGTAAATGGTTAAGATGTATGACAGGTACTAAGTTTAAAGAATTAATTATATATGTCTGAGGTCCTTTTTGTTTTCAAGTCATTGTAGAGTTATGATAAACTGGACTCAGTCAGTTGCTTGTCTTTTAGGTCGCAGATGCTTGTCTTTTAGGTTGCAGATGCTTGTCCTGTAGGTTGTAAATGCTTGTCCTGTAGGTTGCGGATGCGTGTCTTGTAGGTTGCGGATGCTTGTCCTGTAGGTTGCGGATGCTTGTCTTTTAGGGTGCGGATGCTTGTTCTGTAGGTTGCAGATGCTTGTCCTGTTGGTTGCGGGGGGGGGGGGGGGGGTTTCTGCTGTATGTGAATATATATGTGAATAATTTGTACAAGATTGTAATTCTTTAACAAATACAATTTTATTCTATTCTATTCTCTTCCTTTTTGTTTTCTTTTAAGTTGCTTAGAAAAGTCACCTTTTTTCTTTGTAATCTTCCAGAGAGAATTGATATAAATCCTTACTTTACAGAAATACCTTCAATTGAAATTTCCATAAGCTCAAGTTCTCACTCTCTGAGAGTTTGAAGCTTTGTATGTTGCATTCCATTTTTATTTGATGTTATTTTGATAATCCAGAAAAAAATATGAATAAAACAAACTGGGTAGTTTACCATAGTTCTATTTTGGCATCTCTGTTGTGGTATGATTTATTTCTTTGGTCCCACAGGCAGGGCTCCAGATAACCTCTTATACCCTGACTGAGCTGGTTCCTTTTTAGTACCTGACTCAGATGATTCTGGTTCCGTAGCCGTACCCAGAATTAAAGTTGCTGGTTCCATTTCCGTACCCGGCTCAACAGGTACTGGTTCCATATACGTACCCTGCACCTCCTGAACCGGTTCCGTGATCGTACCCGGCTTACTCCACGGTTCCGTGAACAAACCGTGGAATTCTTCCAGTAGATCCGACAAAGAGGATCCACTATCAGACTCGATATCCCTTTCGGGTTCGAGGTGGTCTGAGTTAACCTCAGGGTCTGAAAATTATTTAAAACTAATTTTTGTTCCCATGAATAGCAAGGGAATTGTATGTCATCCGTGGTAGAGCCCCGCATGCAACGGAAAGGCTAAATACAATGGGGTTACACCAATGTTACAGGACTTTGCATTTCATCCATTATTGGGACTGGATGAAGCGGCAAGTCCTGCATTAATATTGCACATACATAATAAAGGAAAGCCATATAAAAGGCTTATCCCTACATACTCATATGTAAGCAAACATGGAATAGTTGGGATTCCGCTAAAAAAAAACCTCAATACTATTTTTGTAAAAAATCTATATTCAGGACGTTTCAGCTACTCTTTGGTAGCCTTCGTCAGCTAAAGTGACAAGAAGCTAAGAAAAAAACAGAAATTAATGCCCAGAAAAAAAAAATTATAAGTAAGATAAATGACAGGTCTATAATTACAATTCAACTTATTATGAAAGAACAATTTGTTGTTAAATTATTAGAACAATTATGGTATTAATAAACAGGTAAAGGGAATATTAGTGTATATCTAGAAATTAGTTCTAGAAAATCAATAGAAACATAAATAAACTTTTTTATTGAGTTGTATACAAGTAATTAAGTGCTAATAATAATATTAATTAATTTTTAACAGAGAAATAAGATATACATACCAATGAAAGTGCCGGGAGCCAGAGGAAGATCAAAGTTAACACTTAAGTAACCATAGTAGAAATATATAAGAAAACTGGGATCTTCTAGGGCAAGAGTTTCTCTTCAAGAACGTAGTTGGTCGTTTTATAGACAACCTCAAAACTAGAATGTATTCTTCTTCGGACATTGAATGATCATTTATAAATAGAGAAAACAAAATTTGGGAACCTTCCTTTAAAAAGGCATGGGATCGGAACAAGTCCAATGTAGGTGCCCCTGAGCCGAGAACTCACTGGCGTTCAGAAATGTTTTGGCTAAATGTCGAAGTTTCTCTCTAATAGTGAAGTTTCCTAGTTTCACTTCTTTAACGGCATCATAAATTAAGCGTGAAATACCTCTCTTTGATTAATTGATGCAAATTAAAAACATTCATCGCACAGGAGTTGGTATCCGTGATAAACTGAAGGTCCTTATTTGCTCTATGCAACTTCAATGACTCAGCATTAAAGCTATTGATGCGAGTTTCTCTTCAAGAACGTAGTTGGTCGTTTTATAGAGAACCTCGAAACTTGAATGTATTCTTCTTCGTACGTTGAAAGATCATTTAAAAATAGAGAAAACGAAATTTGGGGACCTTCCTTTAAAAAGGTATCAAGAACTGACTTCATTTTTTCGAAACGTTTAGACAAAGACGATTTGTGTTCACAACATTCTGCCTCATTCAATGGTTGAAGAATCGTGGTACGTCTAATTGGAAAGTGAGGAATACCAATCCTGCACTTGTCTTCTTTCTGCATGTGAATGTATGTTTATGGGTCTGAAATTGAATCATATCATTACACACGCTGCTAGCAGAATAAGTTACAAACTTAACAATAAAATCATCACATAACTGTTTTTGATCTGAATCCCCTTCTTTAAATTTTGGAACATTATTTAACCACAGCAGCCCATGGCTGTGAGACGATCTTCTTTGTTTGAACTCGACTCTAAGATACGAATCTTCTACTTTGTGCCCACGAAATACTCCGTTTTCTTATTGAATTACTTTGAAAAGTATTCTAGTCCTGTGTTCAAAGTATCTTGCAATTGTCGCAGGGTCACTCTTAATCAGCCTTGCTTTCTCTTCATATGGCATCTCTACGGAAGGCATCTGCCTCGTTTATCTCCTTGTTGTTGATAACGTTTTTCAAAAAAGTTCCAGCCATTTTGTTTCCGCTGGAGAAATTAATATAAAAAATGTTGGAACTGTTCATTAGGAGTGGGACGTCATTGCCGCCTCAAGAGTTTCATCAATAGGTATTTTACTCGGTTATGGATCCTCTTCATCCCTAGAGTTGCTGGTGTTAAAAAGATCTCTTTCTTCTTCTTTTGGAACAGGAGTAACCGAAGAAAACTCTCAACAAATAAATAAATAATAATAATAAAGTTTTTAGTGTCGTATAATTACTTAAATCCTTTTTTAAAACGTTTGGTTTTAATTTACTCGAAAAATTGGAGCATAAAGAAAGTCAATATCTTTCTTTGTTTTCCCTGAACTCCAACAAGCCCGGGAACAAAACAGGACTTAATTATGGCCACTAGTAATATCTCCATCTTTCTGATAAATATCGTCTGAAATTTCATTCTTCCTAATTATACAATCATCTTCGCTCCTTTCCTTCATTGCTTCGTCTTCAACCAAATGATTTTCCTCATCATTGTTTTCTTCATACTCACTTTCTTCATCATCGTTAGTCCCTTTCTCTTGAGCGATCTGAGATATACTCAGCGATGGTGTTGTAGCTATCTTATATGTGTAGTTTCGAATCTTAGTGCTCCCAACGAACGCAGCTCTGGCCGGTTCGTCGGCTCCCGTTCCAATTGCCTGAGTATCACCGGCAGATGCTCGGAATGAGACATTTCCTCTGATATTGTTATCTAGATACGAATATTAAGTTATGCAAATGTCTCAATCACCCTTAGGTTCTCCCACAATATATCCCTTAACTTTGTACAATATATGTGTCTCTAGGTACATACTATCGTACTCGTCGTCATAATCGTCTTCGGAACTCATTCTCCCTTCCGCTGGATGGAATTGTGAGCTAGAAATAGGGGGCGCTCCCCATCGTCCTGCGTGATTGTCAAAATTGCAGTTGATAGAGGAAACCAATACTTATTCTCAAGTCTCTATAATTATACGGAGAAGTGTGTTGAATTAGCTGGTTGTTACGGGTAATATTTAATACCTATCCAACACTTTTTATTTATATGTAGACTCGAAATGTGTGTTTAGATTGCCGGGGTGCTGAATCCGAATTTAAACTTTGCCTCCTGATCTGAATGTTGCTTATGGTCGAAAATTGCAAAAAAAAACAAGAAAAAAAACTCGAAAATGTCGGTCTTTTTTCAGTGTTTTGCTCGTTTTTGGAAAGTATCCATTCATTCGACAAAAATATTCTTTACGAAACTAAATAAAACAAACTGAAGAAGGAATTGCACGAAGCAATTGCCATTGTTCGTTTTCCTGTACAAGTAAAACTGTTTTCTTTTATGCCGATATTCCCTCGTTACAAATTCCGAATCCAATCGAACACTTGTTTTACCCAATCCACGCCCGGTAATACCATCGGCCAAAGAGCCAAAGGTGGCTTAAGATTTTTGAAACGGACGACTTAATTTCGGAGTGTAAATTTTGGTAAAATTTATAATATTGTTTATGCTGTAGAACATAAGGATCATAATAAATAAAATTTTCGCGAGTATAGTGAACATCACGGTAATTTTTGTGTAATTTCGAAATTGAAATATTAGTTAATAATTTAAAATCTTCCTTCGAACAATATGTAATCACGTTACGCGGAGATTTAACTGGTTGTACGTAGTAAGGTCCAAAAGTTTACAGCCTGGGGTAGAAGGAAAGGTGAAAGAAAAAAACTGGTTTTACTGTTTTTCAATATATTCTCCTCTAAGTTCAACACACTTAATACAACGCTTTGGCAACATTTCTATACCACGAAAAAAAAATTGTCTTCTTTGTTAAAAAAATGTTCTTCCACTGCTGCTTAGAGCTCTTCGTCGGTGTTAAATCGCCTTCCACGAAGGTCAGATTTTAACTTTGAGAAAAGGTAGAAATCGCTAGGGGCCAAGTCTGGGCTGTAGGGTGGATGAGAGATTTCTTGGAATCCACAGTCCTTCACAGCGGCCTTGGAAATCAATGCTGTGTGGACAGAGGCATTGTCGTGAAGGAGGCGGACACCTCCGCTTAACTTCCCTCGCCTCTTCTCTTTAATGGCGTCTCGTAACCGGTGAAGTAGGGCTGCATAATACTCACCATTCATTGTGGTATTCCTTTCTTTAAAATCTATCAGTAGTATTCCTTTACAGTCCCAAAAAATTGTGGCCATTACCGTAGAATGGGGTGAATAGCAACAGTTTTGAACTTCAAGTTTAAATATCAAAAGTACTATAAGAGATATTGAATTGAGACCTACCTCGGTTTATGGGTCTTCCCGTCCTCTACAAGCCTGCAGCTTCATATTTTCTTTTTATGGCAAGGTAAAAAATTGAAAACATGCTGTTTCTATACACCCCATCGAGCGGGGTCAATAGAAACAGGCATTGTTTTTCACGTCTGTTTCTATTTCAGAGTTTGTTGGGGCAATAGAAACAGTAAGTATTGTTAAGGGATGGATAGAAACACAAACGAGTGGTAATCAGAGCAAAAAATTTAATTACAATATATCGTACCGATACCCAAAAACAAAAAGAACAAAAGTGAGAATACAAAGTTTAGTCTAATAAATTATGAAGGCACTTAAGTCATCCTGAAAACAGATTTTGTCTTTCCAGCGAGAAGCAGACTTTGAGGTTTGAACAACTGGCATCAATTTTTTAATTACAACATCCTTGGAGAAAAATGATTCTTCATCAGTCAAGGAAAACATATTACTGCTGAGGGTTTTCTTGCAAAACAGTCCAACATAACCGTCATCTTGAAAGTCAGTGACTTTGGAGACATACATTCTAAATACATTTTTAGTTTTTCCATATACCTTCACGATTACAAAATCGTCAGGTTGGATTAATCTGTCAAGTTCTTTTGAAAGTTCGGCATTTGCAGAAGAATCGGATAATGTGAGATCTGAGTCACTGTCTTGCACAGAATAGTCCGAATCTTCTGGTGATGATTCTGAATCGAGTTTTTTATTTTTCTTTTTCCTGGCACTTACACTTTGTTTTCTGGTACCTGTGGAATTATCATTGTCAGTGCTTGTACCAGCAACAGATGTGCTAGGTCCAGCCTGATCTGGATCCGGTGGAAAATCTGCCACAGAAACACTTTTTCCTGGACCAACATCTACTTTCACTCGCTTTTTTCGAGCTGGAACTGTTTCTGTGTGTCTTAGAGCTGTTAATAGTTCCTTGAAGGAAGCATCAATAGCAGCAACAGGAGATAGTGCTGGTGTTGTGGCTCTTGAGGATTGGGTTGATTCAATAGACAAATCTGAGGAGGGTAGCATCTTTAGTACTTCCTTCCAATTTAGGGGCACAATAACACATTTTCTAAAGCCAGAAATTACATTTTCCGATTTGCATGATTCACACAGTTTCTTTAGCAAACTAGGAAACTTGCTCTTTTGAATGGTAGCTTCATTCTTGCCGGGTCCTTTTTTCCAATCTAGAAGGATTGAACGCCATGCCATTTTGAGAGGGCGAAAGAATGCCACGTCTAATGGTTGAGTGAGGTGCGTGGAGTTTGCTGGTAAAAATATAAAGTGGACATCCTTTTCTGCACATTTTTTAATGAGATCAAAGGACAAGTGGCTAGATAAGTTGTCTCCAATCATGTACTTTTTGCCAGGTAAACGTCTAAGATAAGGAAGGGCTATGGTTTCAACATAATCAGAAAAACAAAAGTTGTCGAACCAACCACTTTTGGTCCTATTGTATCTGGACCCATCAGGGCCTCCTTCTCTCCAACTTTCATACAAGTGTAAAGATTTATAGACTACATATGGGGGTAAGAGGTGACCATCACCAGCAGCTGAAAACATGACAGAAATGGAGCATTTGGTTGAGTTCATCACCCTTTCTGGGTACTTACATCCACGCTTAGTTATTACTTTATGTTTTCCAGGATCATCAGAAAGGTTCGTTTCATCATAATTAATAATGTTTGATGAAGGAACGTCTCTGAGCTCTGCTTCTAGTCTGTCAAAGTACTCATTGATCGTTTCTGGGGAGACACCTGCTCTGACCCGTTTAATGTTTTGGCATAACCTTTGTGACAAGTCAGCCTTATGTCTATTCAAAAAAGAATAGACAAAATCACGGCCAGGAAAGTTGTCTTTGAATTTTTTTATGGTTCTACCTTGGCGGTCAAGCGATTCTTTGACCAAAATTCGCAGAGTCCACGAATCAATTGGGTAGCCCCAGTCAGCACAAATAATAAGTCTACTCGCCAAAGTTTTTTCCTCTTCTTCTGTTAAAGCGGTTTGCCCTCCTTTTTTCTTAATTTGATCACCTTTTTTCAAATGTCTGTAGAGGACACTATAATGGATGTCATATTTTGCCGCTGCGTTTCGAAGGCTAAGGCCATTAGTTATGTCTTCAACAGCTGCCTTAATAACCTCTGGATCTTGTACTTTGTTCGGTTTTAATCGTTTGTAACTCCTTGGCATGCTGAAAGAAAACGGTCACATTATAGCTTGTGCCAACTAATATTCCTCAATTGGATAACTATTGGTTGTATATTATATATTTAATTGTCTTTCAGCTGTGACATTGGAAAATAAACACAAAATAAAAACTTTACGATTTGTGGGGTGAATAGAAACAGCAAAATAATGTGTTTCTATTCACCCCACAGATTCAAAATATGGATCATAACCTAAAACAAAAATTGAAACAAAGAAATGGTTTTGTTTACACTATATTAAACAATGTGATATCTTCTACAGGTATACAAGGTATAAAAAATAGTACAATTCAAAAATGTGAGGTGATGAGGTATGGTACTTACATGTAAAGTTTGGAAAACGATGAAAATCGGCTGAAACAGAAGTTGCTTTGTCACACCACTGAATCTGAATCTCAGTATTGCCAACCACACAAAATCACATTTCCCTTAAATCTTACCTTATTTCCATCTCATAAAAAAAAAAATATCCCTGTCTGCTTTACTTTAACCCCCTATTACATAATGTTGAATTTTTTCAGAAGTTTCGTTTCTATTCACCCCACTGTTGCTATTCACCCCATTTTACGGTACCTTTTTTGTTGAGTGCGTGACTTTTGCCTTTAAAGGAGGCGCTCCTCCTGGTCTTCTCCATTCCATAGACTCTCTTTTGCTGAGTGGGTCATAATATAGAACCATTGTCTCATCCCCAGTTACAATGAAGTCCAAAAAATTCCTTGGGTCGGCATTATACTCGCGTAAAAATTCATTGCAGCAGTGAACTCGTTCCTGTTTTCGAGCAGCTGAAAGAATTTTTGGAACCCATCTTGCACTAACCTTGTTCATATGCAAGTGTTCTTTAATGATCCTCAAAACACTTGTTTTTGAAAGCCCTAACCTCGCTGCTATTTCCTTGGTTTTTAGTCGCCGGTCAGACAGCAATTCAGATTCCACAATGTACCAAAATAAATTTGACTTGAAAGAATATTAAAAATAGTTTAAAGCAAGACTCACTTACCAACACCTGGGGTGGTACAATTTATCCGGATAGACCAACGGATAGCCAGGTTCAATGAGGTTAGTAACCCATGTGATCCAAATTACAAAGAAAAAACACAATAAGATAACTCATAGCTGGTTACTATATTGAGATAAGTACATTCAGTTCAGACATAATTAATATTATTCAAATATTGAATAATGTAGTAGCACAAATAGCTTCTCGGAAAAGGGATAAATATAAATTAAATATAATTAACAATTAGAGATATCACAAAAGGTTCCCAGTAAAAGAATAAATACATATACTTATACATACAGGGTGCTTCAAAAAAATGTATACACACTTTGAACTTCCATAGAAAATTTATTTACCGTTCTACAAAGTTAAATTTCAGGAAATTAGAAAGCTGAAAGTCCAATGTAAATGAAACATAAATAACAAATGTTAATACTGTTCAAATTGGTGACCTGCAGCATCAATACAATTCTGAGTACGAGTCACCACTGATTCTGTACATCGTATCAAAACGTCCAATGAGATTTCTCTACACACGGCTTGAATCTCATTCCAAAGAATGTCTAGGTTACGTGGTTTACGTTTGTACACCTCATTTTTTACTGTGCCCCATAAGAAGAAATCCAGTGGTGTAAGGTCTGGGGAGCGTGCTGGAAACTCGATTGGCCCCCTGCGTCCTATCCACTGGCCCGGCAAATTTTGATCCAGGTAAGCTCGTACGTCCCTGTGATAGTGCGGCGGGGCACCATCTTGTTGAAAATAAAACATATCATTACCGTATAATGCACGAATGGCAGGAAATATGGAATCAGCAAGCATTGTTAGGTAATTAATACCAGTTACAGTGCCTTCAAATCGAAATGGTCCAATGAGTCCCCTTGAAGACAAACCGCACTACACATTTACAGCTTTTTCAATTGTAATGTGAGGATTTTCTTCACCCCAGTAAACACAATTGTGCCTATTGACAGTTCCATTAAGTTTGAATTGGGCTTCATCCGACCAAATGATGCTACCCATAAATCCCGGTTCACGTATCACCATCTCCTGAACCCATTCACAAAATTGTAACCTTCGATCTGGATCGTCGTCACTTAGCTGTTGCACCAGCCTTGGAATGTAAACACGATACTTGCGTCTCTTCAGAATGCGTAGCACGCTGCTAGCACTTACATCACTTTCACGTGCCCCTTGCCTTGTAGATTTGTCAGGAGAGCGTTGAAACAGTTCCAAGACTGCCGTTGATGACTCATCACTTGTAGCTGTTCGAGGTCGACCTGAATGACCTTTATGCACATCACGCACTGTTCCATGAACTTCGAATTTGTCTCGTATGCATGTAATTGTTAATCTTGAAGGTGGTTCTGTATCATACTCCCTTCTCCACTGTCTTTGAACTTCATTTACATTCTCAAACTTCCAGTACCACTTAATAACCTGCTTACGTTTTTCAAAACTCAAACGTACGTCCGCCATGTTGATATTACAACTTCCAACTGACAATATAACATAGAGGGACGATTATGCTGCCACCTGGCGAAGAAATATAACATTAGCCTTGTAGAGTGGGAAAACTACGATAGTTTAAAGTGTGTATACATTTTTTTTGAAGCACCCAGTATATCAAATATAATATTTAATTTGGGAAAAGACACAATTCTCAAAACTCATAAAATTCCATAGTCTGGCCTGGCCAATAACTACTTGTGAATAATACATGACGATAAAACTGAAGTCCATAATTATCCAATAAATTGGCATAGAAGAATTATTGAATTGCAACTACATGTACAATTCCACAACCTGGCATAGCCACCAATATCAAATTACAACAACACAAAATTTTGGTAATCTGGCATTGCCAATAACTTATTTAGCGATAGTAAACTTAAACTTTTCCCAAATTTTTAAGCTATACACAATATAGTTACTTGCACTCATGGCAGTAATTGAATGATTAAATTCGAATGAGGCCTGGAGATAAATAAAACGTGGAGCCTGGTGTCCAGCAGAAGGTAAAAATTGTATGGGTTACCCACTCATTTGTCCCACAATTTGCTCTAAAAGCCAACCACATGGAGTTCCAATCACATGTTCGGCCAAAACGATAAACGGAGAAAACAACTGCCGCCTCCTCGTGTTACTGGATCTTTATTTTCATTACTAACAAAAAGGACGCCTCAGTCCCTCCATAAACAGCTGGAAACCTCATACTTGCAAAGAAAACTTTTTCCTAGCACGTGCTAGGAAAAAGTTTGAAGGAGGGGAAGCAGGACAGGCCGGAAACTTATGGACCTTACTACGTATATTAATTCTAAATAATGGCCAAACAAATCGAATGTTTTCAAGTATAAAAGAGCGGGGATAATTACTCTTTGTTTGAAAAAACATATGTAGATAGCACAATCCAGCTAAATTCCCAACTTCAACAGCAATAAGATACCGGACGATGGAAAACAGTAAGTAAGTACATAAGTAAGAAGCAAAATTAAACTAAAAATTATATGTCACTTGCATTTTTAGTTTATATCGGTTGGTGATACACTTGAAAAAACGAAGCAAGGTCTTCATGTTGAGGAGTACTCAGTGGCGTTTGCACTTGTGAACCACTTTCCTAACTTTCATTCGTTGATGAACCATAAGCGGAAACACCATAGTTAGGTGATGGATAGTGGATTGGCTGTAGTGTATGTCTCAAATATGGAGCTGCACGCACAGTATGGACGAGATCGATGGTGGGACCTGTTTAGGCAACAGGCCTCGCATGATTTCCTTGCTCTCCCAGCGCATCGACGCCTGCTCCACACAGTCGTGCCTCTCGTCGACCTTTGTGAAGGCACGGACAGCGTTCGTGCATGCCTTGAATCCCTTCTACCAGCGACAGACGGCAGACGTCTCATCGCCATCGCCATCCATTACGACAGTGGTCGGTATCACGTCCACGCCCTCCATGACTGCGCCTACCACAACTCAACCTGCCATTGCATCTGGCTCCAGAGGCTTCGAGGATCTCCAGGAGTATCCACAAGAGGCTTCGCCGGAGCCGGCGATACCAGAGCACGTCGACTTCACCGCTCTTTTTCAATCAGGGAGTTCGGGGTCGATAGATACGGAGCTCTCCTCGCATATTTCTGTGTATGGCCGAGGATCCTCGTCTACTACAGAGGTAATGGGCAGGAGAGGTACGTATCTTCTCCAGATGTCAATATACCCGACAAAGGAGATAATCGGCCTTCCCTAAGAGCAATGGTGGAGAAGGCGGGCAATGAAGATTCAATTTGTTCTGGAGGACGGGACAGATATGATGCTTATGTCGCGCATCCAAGGGGTGATAAAGAGCGTGCAGGAATTGTTGAACCGAGACCGAAGAAAAAAGGTCTGACGAAGACAAACGTCCTTTCATGGCTCTTATGCCACTTGATTACGCCCATTTCGCTATCATATCGGTCCCGTGTTTGGTTAGAAGGAGAATATGGCTTATTCACATCCAGTTTTACAGCAATCGCTAGAGTTATATAGACAACGCCTTTCACGTATGTCGTTTATAGAAATATGCAATATTCATAGAAATCAATCTGTTATGAAATTATATAGTTCTATAGGTCAGGCAAGAGGCGGCGGGCCCTCGGTAATGGGACAAGCAGCGGAAATGCAAATTTTACATAACCCCCGTATATCATCTACCACGTGGTCAATAAAACATTCTCATTTATTTCAAACATGGGGATACCAATTTCATTTATATGAAAACACGACGGACAAAGGGAAGTCATGGTTATTACATTATCCACTCGCCTTAGTACCGGTTGACTTTCTCCCTTTTTATATGACGACACAGGAATTTGAGAACCTACCACGTGGTACATTTATTGAAGAGGTACGTGTTAAAATCACCCCGAAGGGGATACGGTGTAGTTTCGATATAGCATCCACCCTTTCAGGACATGCTAATAATCAACAAACGTTATTCGGTATGACTGCTGTAGGCCTTAACCATAAATACTTATTGCGACATAGACGTGCTGTCGCCAATGCAACTGCACCTATGAATCCAACGTATAGTATCATAGAGAAGGATGACGTCACTAAAATAGTAGACCGTATGTGGGGTACTAAAACAGGTAGTCCCGATTTTAATAAACAATTCCCTACTAGCCTTTGGACCATAAGGTCTTTACCTTTCTAAACAGACCTAAGATATAGACCTAACATCACATACAAACGTGTTTAATATCCTGGACCACAAGGATGTACCTTGTTTAAATTATAAATATAAACCCAACTTTGCTCCTTTAAAAGTTAAAAAAACGTTGTTAGCTCTGATTCAGTCGTTAATAAAGATCATCAATGGCACGGGAGCATTTATTCATTATATATGTAATGAAAATGTAGCTGCCGACGGTGGTTTACTAGATGCTAAGCAACCATTAAAAGGATCGCCTGTGCACTGGTCACTTTCGTGGTATATCTCCATTACCAGACTCTGTGCGTCCACGTTGTCCAAGTTCGCCATCACCTCCGTCAGGAAGGTCATAACTGCTACCAAAGGGTCCCTGGCTACCATCAAGACGAGTTTCATCAGGCCAAAGAGTGTCTGCAACGGTCTGCGCTCCGTCTTCTTCTCCGTCTACAATGTACAAAATCTTAAATATAATACACATCGATATGTTTATAAACATTATATATATATATATATATATATATATATATATATATATATATATATGAAATTGTACATTACCTTCTTGCAGGAAGCTGTTGATGAATTCCTCGAAACCCGAGGTCTTCTTCTGTGGTGGTAGGAAATCCTCGTTTCCTTCCGCGTTGGCAATGGAGTCCTGTAGGCCACATTGTTCGGGTGAAGCACACGTTTCAACAATTTCTTCTACGAATTCTTCTATGTCAGACAGATGTTCTGAACAGATTAAGTTTCCACCGGACACGGACATATTAGTATTAGCAGGCTAAAGAGACTGATGCTTAGTCGGATTTGTCCCCGGTATATAAAGAAGACCCCCCACACCAACCTTGAACATGTGGCAGACACATGCATGCTTGACCTTTCCAGGACTTAGAAAGGAGATTCATAAGACTTACCACCCCGTCCTCCTCCTCCTACATCCAAAAAACGACCCGGGAACCGGTCGAGCGGGAAGTTGCTATTTCTCTACAGACAGACGGTCGGCGAGCGCGCTACGCGCATGCTTATGCACGACACCTGTCTGTCTGTAGAGAAATAGCACCTTCCCGCTCGACCGGTACCCGGGTCGTTTTTTTGGATGTAGGAGGAGGAGGACGGGGTGATAAGTCTGAGTCCCATCAAAAACATCCTCTTCGCAAAACACTTGTTGTAGTTTGGTCCCCACCACCATTTTTCTTTCTTCCGGTACTTTCCTTAAAAATGCCAGTAGACTCATAAGAAAATTTTAGTCTGGATCCTTGTTTCGGGAAGCTGAATTTCTTTCCTTGAACATTTGTATTTTTTGTTCTTCGAGCATAATCAATTTTTAACTGCTTTTTTTCCCCCTTTTTAATATATTTATTTGATAACTATACAATACACAAAATATTTTTTATAATTATTATGTTCATGACTAAATGACAAGAAGGATAGGAAATAAGCCCATTGGCCAAAACTTTAACTGTTGTGGCATTAGTTATCTTGGAAATTTTTTTATGAGCAGCAGCAAAGTTTCGCGGTGGCGTAGTTTCTTTGGTTGTGTTCTGAGGTGATGCGAGAGTTTGTGTTTGTGATTCTCGTTCGTTTTCAGTGGGATCAGGAGAAACAGTAGGAGTTCAATTCCGGGTGACGTCATCAAATGTTGTCTCGCTCATGATATCACCTTGCAACTGTCTTTTTTGAAGTGTGTCCTTCAAAAACTCCATGCTTTTGAAATAGGCCCACTTAGACCATGGTGAATAAACCAAATAATTCGAAATTCAACAGAATAGCAGGTCCAAAACAGTTGCACGAAAAAATCAAACTAGATTGAACGCTTTAATAGATCTGACGACCTCGTGTATGTTCTGACGTCATCGACGCTTCCACTGAAAACACTCATATTGGAAAACAGGTGTTTGTTTGTTCGGACGACTTGGTCCGAAATCGTAAGAATTCGTCAGAACACATTTTCTTCAGAATTCGCATCCATAGTAGCCTAACCTTGATAAGGCCGGAGCGGGAGCGGTGACGTAGGGGGTATTCTTGCTACGCCAGCCTCAGTCGCGTTCGCGGCTGTTCCCGATGACGTCACTGGAACGGCGTCCCAGTCTATGTCCTGTGGATATTCAATAATTTCTAGACTGACCATAATCCAAGATCTATAAGAGACAATAAACAGTCAACATTTGAAAAAACAACGTTCCTATAATTTATAAGATCGAATTCCTTGGGATGGCCATTCAAAAATTCAATACGCTGATTATATAAATCATAACTAGAATATCTCCTTCTATAAATATTCCCAACATGGTCGTCCCTATCAAATGTTTTGTATGTGTACGTCATTTTATAAGCTTGCTGAGGACTCAGGCTATGAATATTACAAGTATAAATTAATCTAATCCAACTATAACGATTTAAAAAAAAAACATTTATTGATATTGTTTCTAGCAATTACGCTGTAAATACTTAACAGACTGCTTAATTATGGCCACTGGTAATATCTCCATATTTCTGATAAATATCGTATGAAATTTCCTTCTTCCTAATTATACATTTATCTCCGCTTCTTTCATGATTCATCGCTTCATCTTCAACGATATGATTGTCCTCGTTGTTCTTTTCGTCATATTCACCGAACTCGTCCATATGACCGGCGTTCAGTGTTATAATTGGGTAGTTCACCGGGACCACTGCGGCCCTGTGCTCTGCTAAGGTCTGAGCGAAGCTAGGTTGGACAGAATCAATTTTCCGCCTTTTCCTAGCCTCGGGAGAGGGTGTTTCGGGATCCGCATCACCACTGGGCCTACTACCAATTTCCTCACGAACAGCTTCACTAGGACCCTCATGGATACCTGGTTTCTGCTGCTCACGAGGATTTGTCCGAGAGTTTGTCTCTAATTGTCGGCACGATCTACAGTTGTGATCAACAGCTTTTGGCCTGAAGATGGTCACTGTGTGACTGAAAGCGCTTGCCTAAAATAAATAAAAATTTTTGGAGTGACAACATCTTTGTTTCATTTATGTGAATTCAACTCCACCACACCTCGCCTCTACCTAACATTGAGACTTATTTATTTTTATAACGTTTTCTTTTGTGGTTGATGCTAGTTTTTTATAATTGATTTTTTATTTTTATAAATAACAATCCTATAAATAAGTTGCGTCAGATATGTACAAGTGACTAGAGCCAGAGGGTTGATTAATATTAAAAAAAAAAACATTTAAGGAATTAAAATTTTTATTCTATTCAAACAGGAATTGTAGGTTACAATATAAGTATACTTTGCAGCATCGAGTCAGTGTTGTTGTCCACCAAAATCCTCCCAATATTCTCTTACACTTCCTGCACTTCCTGTGGAAGAAGTTTCATCAATTGTACGAGGTTGAAATGATGCAGCATTTGTGTAAGGCGTATGTTGAAATGCCTGTCCCTGCTGATTTTGCAGCATTTGAAGCTCGTACTTTTGGACTGTTGAGAAAATCTCGGACTTGGCTAAATTTTGCAAATAAGGAGGCATAGATTTTAAAGTTGCCGATATCCCGAACAGGAAACAGTCGATAGGGTTATCTAAAGTTACGGTGGGAGTATTGTTTTTACCTTCGTTCTTCTCGATAACATACTTCATTAGTGCAGAAGCTGCTGACTCATGTTGGGGTTTTTTCTTCCTACCAGTCACGGGTGTAGGTCTAGCAAAGCTAGCTACAGAGGTGGGGGGTATATCGTTGCTAGTTGTAGTATGTTCTTCGAATGGTGGGCTAGATGGCTGGTTCGATGATTGTGGAGGAGAAACAATGTTGGTTGTTAGTGGAGTTTCTTCTTCATTGTCATCGTTAAATTCTCCGTTTCCTGAGTCAGGATGCGATCCTACGTTTCCCTTCGTTTCGCGTTCTTCCATGAATTCCAGTAAAAATTGTAGCTGGTTTTCAAATCTATACGGTTTTAATTTCTTAGCAGCTTGTCCACTTTTTGTTTTCCTTTTACCCAAAGACTTTTTGAAGTTATCCCGTATGTTATTCCACCTGGATTTGCACTGACTGCCTATAAACACAGAAGGATACAATTGTGTCAACAAAACATTACACATAAACATTTTTCATTAACTGACCTAACTTAAACTATAGGTAATATAGTAACAAATATTATTGCCCTGTCACAAAATTAATCAAAAAACTTGGAATACTATCAACCCTGTTTTTTTTTTTTTTTTTTTTTTTTTTCAGATATCTTGCTACAGGTGATTCGTTCAAAACGATTTCGTTCAGCTACCGGATGGGGCACTCAACTGTTCAGTCAATAGTGACCGAAACATGTAGTGCAATAGTTGAAGGCTTGATGAGTGAAGTGATGCCTGAACCATCAGAAGAAGATTGGAAAAGAATCTCACAGGATTTCAATGACTATTGGAATTTCCCAAATTGCATCGGGGCTGTAGATGGCAAACATGTCAGCATACAGGCACCACCAAAAAGTGGATCTCAATTTTTTAATTACAAGAAATTTTTTTCAGTTGTGCTGCTTGGCTTGTTTGATGCCAATTACAACTTTATTGCTGTAGATGTAGGTGCCTATGGCAAGAACAGTGATGGTGGTATTTGGGCACGCTCTAACATCGGTAAAGCATTTGAATCAGGCAACTTTTCGGTACCTGGACCCGTACCTCTCCCGGGCGCAAACATCGAATTACCACACGTTGTAGTCGCTGATGAGGCTTTTCAGTTAAAACCGTATATTATGCGCCCATACCCCGGTCAGGAATTAGACGATCCAAAAAGGATATTCAATTATCGCCTGAGCCGTGCCAGAAGGGTTTCGGAAAATGGGTTTGGAATCTTGGGTCAAAAATTCAGATTATACAACAGACGGATTCAGTCATTACCTGCAAATGTGGACAACATAATATTGGCTACCTGCGTTTTACACAATTTCATACGAAAGTATGAAAGGTACGAGGGTGCACCAGTCATCAGTGGAGATAATTCTGGCAACGACTACAGTCCAGTCAACTCAGCACTAAGGAACTTGTCTCACAAAGGCGGAAATGCCACCAAACACGCCTTTCAAATTAGAGATGCATTTAAAGATTATTTTGCTTCAGAAGCAGGATCAGTTCCTTGGCAAAATCAAGCTATTGGTGGCCGAGATCAATGATTTTGTTAATGACGTTTATCACGTCCTTACTTGAAAGTTGGTTAATTGTTTGTAGGTACTACGGTTTTTTATTATGTATTTACTATTTCGTATAATATTTTTGTATTTTGTGTAATAATAAAATAAATTTTGTAAAATAATAAATTTAAAAACTCACCATCGACGTTCATTTTGAGACCAATTTCCTGCCAAATTCTTCCTTTCCAATCGGCATTTAGGTATTTGGAGTCCTTCATATTGTAAAGAACTGGTCGTTCCCGAACCAACTCGATGAGAAGTTCGTCGTTCATATTACAAAAATGAGGCACACACAGAAAATATTGAAAAGTGAATCAAAGAAACTCTTTTTCACGTCCGTATTTAAACTGAAAATATCGGCGAGGACGTATTTCTTATTTTCACGGTGGATACTTGAAGGGCACTGAGAGTGTCGGAGAGTCACGTTGCCGTTCATGTTTGAACACGCACCGTATTTCCCCCTTTAGTTTACTAAGAATTTCGTCAGCCGATATTTTTTTTTCCACTGAAGGTCACGGTACGGTACGTCACGTCACGTCACGTCACGGATATGTGTGGATCGACCTTAAGACTCCGATATCCCTTTCGGGTTCGAGGTGGACTGAGTTAGCCTCAGAGTCATTCGATTTTTGTGAATTAATTTCGTTCCCACGAGTAGCTAGGGAATTAAACGGTCATCCGTGGTAGAGCATCATAAAGAAATCGTGAAATACCTCTCTTTGATTTATTGATGCAAATTAAAAACATTCATCGCACAGGAGTTGGTATCCGTGATTAACTGAAGGTCCTTATTTGCTCTATGCAACTTCAATGACTCAGCATTAAAGCTATTGATGCGAGTTTCTCTTCAAGAACGTAGTTGGTCGTTTTACAGAGAACCTCAAAACTTGAATGTATTCTTCTTCGGACATTGAAAGATCATTTAAAAGTAGAGAAAACGAAATTTGGGGACCTTCCTTTAAAAAGGTATCAAGAACTGACTTTATTTTTTCGAGACGTTTAGACAAAGACGATTTGGGTTCTCAACATTCTGCCTCATTCAAGAATGAAGAAGAATCGTAGTACGTCTAATTGGAAAGTGAGGAATACCAAACCTGCACTTGTCTTCTTTCTGCATGTCAATGTATGTTTATGGGTCTGAATTTGAACCATATCATGCTGTTAGCAGAACAAATTAGAAACTTATCAATAAAATCAGCTCATAACTGTTTTGTATTTGAATCCCCTTCTTTAAATTTAAGAGCATTATTCAACCGCAACAGCCCATGGTTGTGAGGCAATCTTCTTTGTTGGAACTCGACTCCAAGATACGAATATCTACTTTGTGCCCGCAAAATACTCCGTTTTCTGATTTATTTACTTTGAATAGTCTTCTAGTCCTGTGTTCAAAGTATCATGCAAATGTCGCAGGGTCGCTCTTAATAAGCCTTGCTTTCTATTCATATGGCATCTCTACGGAAGGCATCTGCCTCGTTTATCTCCTCGTTGTCGATAACGTTTACGTTCCAGTCATTTTGTTTCCGCTGGAGAAAAGATTATTAAAAATGTGGGTGGTGCAATCTGACGAATCAAAAGAAACACTTCTTTCTTCTTTTCTTCCCAAAATGCTGAAGAGCCTTTATCATACATGGTATAAGCTGATGGTTCTTGGACTCACATAACTGGGTGTATATCATGAAGTTTGTTGCTTGTCGACCTTCTCTCCTACAATTACATAGAGGTAACACTGTCCTTCTATAATTATCAGGAACACTGCTTTCAAATTATAACTTGAAAACTGGTTAAAAACCTTTTTAAAAATTAATTATGTTTGTTTGTTTGGATAATATGGGGCGAAAAACCTCATGGTCGTCAGTGCTCTACCATGTTATTGTAATGCGCAACCACACCGCAAAACCTAGTAACTATGAGGTAAAAAAAAAAATAAATAAATAAAAATGGTGTCACAGATTGCCAACTTAGGATAAACTAAATAAATTTATTAAACATGTAACAAACATTCTACTAAACTAGACTATACAACAATTATATACAAGCATTAGACTTAAAAAGATTAGCATAAATGGAACCCACATAGAGGGCAATACTAATGTCATATTAATCTATTAAGCCCGGTTATCTTTAAAAACCTTATTATTTCGTCAACCCCTGCCTGATTATTTATTATTTATTTGGCTCACAAAAATATAAACATAATAAATTTGAACAATAAAGAATTTAAAATTCAGTATATGTGTACAAGGCTGAGACAGGAGGCGGGACTGAGTATAGATTAGAGGAGAGGGGATTCCTATAAATGCTAGGAAGAGATAAGGATTATTAAGATGTACATGCGGGGGATTAAAGAAATAATCCTCAGCACGCGGGTGGTAAAATGATGAAGCCTTTGCATTGTTAACACCAATATGCTGGCCTCTAGCGGCTGAATGCTTAACCTGTTGATTTTAGCTGATATTGCCACTATTTGTGGTCCTATTAAAGGATAAATATTAAATGTTTCTACATTATTTTAAGCCATCCAAATCACGTTGAATGCCGAAATACGCTGACAGTCCTTGCCAGTCCAACATTTTGAGATTTTCTTCTCTCCAAACTTGTCCAGTCTTAGTGCGGCTCAACTACAGTTAGAAGGTATCAAGATTAAATTGTAAACTAATTCATGAACTCACCGATTTTGGAGTCGCAAAAAGTTATTTACACAGATTTAAAATTATTGTACATCTTATATTTACTTGTCTTGGAAAGTTAATAGGTCTGTTAAATAATTATCTAAAATGGTGGAAACTGGCCGGTTTCTTTGAGGAAAAATATGTTGATAAATTTCATACATATGTTGCATACATTTTTTTCGATTTATTTCAAACTGACTTTCTATATGTTTAGATTACTATAGAAACGACTAATTTTAAAAATTATAAATAATACTTAAATTAGATTTTTGTTTTCATTATTCATAATTGTGGTGAACATTTAGCGGCTCTGAGGTATATTGTGAAAGTCTACGATTTAGTTGTTGTTTTTACAAGCAAATATTATTGAATATAGTCATTAAAGAAAAATTGTTTCTTTAATAAACGCATGTGAATGTTTTTATTTGTAAATTGGACAGAGAATTAAATTGAAGGAATTGTGTTTTTTTTTCATTATTATTTTTTACTATAAGTATCTTTGTTCTTTGTATGCTTTACTTGAAATCTAACTAGAAACTTGTTCCTTCGCTTGAATGTAATATTGTATGATCTGTCAAAGTTATTCAAGGTCGAAAAAACTGCTAATAAGAGAATTATTATTGATAGTAGAGAATTATTAATCAAATTATAATAACTCCTTTTATATTCATATATGTGCATTGTATTGTTCTTGTGTGTATTTAATAACTTTCATAGAAATGTATTTATTACATCCTACATAATAAACGTTGCATGGATGTGTATAATTGCACTCAGAGAATCGTATTAGTTGTGTATGCTCATAAATAAATGAATTAAAAAAATCCTATATAATTACATTCCCCTGCAACAAACTAATGAACAAATGTTTCCACTTTTTGTGCATTTGGTTCACTGGGGTAATCTGGATTATAATATGATTATATATTATTGCAAGGTGGAGCTGCTGTTCAAAAGGTTGTCTATTTAGAAAATTTACTGTTATTCTTAGACAGTATTTGTTTGGCCTTCTTTATAATGTGTTTTTTGAATAAGCAAATATGTAGTTTAATCATTAAAACGCAGACTTTGTATGCATAGTGTGAGTTATAAAATAAAAATGAAGAATATTTGTATTTTGTTGTTGTTTTTGTAAAAATCTAATATATTTTTAAATAAATTTAAGTATTCATGTCTTATTTAATACTGTGTATAAGAAATCATTTATTTACTATTAGAATTAAAAATTCCAAATTTCTACTGTTATTTTAAATTCACTTAACATTTTAATGGAATAAATTCTTCAATGCCTACGCAATGGTCCTTAGTTCTTGCTCCTCGAATTTTTATTTCTCATTGTGAACATCAGTTACCCCATTCCAGCAATTCATACAATAAAATGAAATAATTATGTTAGGTGTCTGAATAAAATTAAAATATGTTTATTTTTGTTTTATTTGTTTTTTCCTCCTTATCCCTGATGATGGATGTAACTCATAAGAAATAACTGGTCATGGAGTTAAACTAGAAAGAAATACATAAGGATCGGCAATAAAAGTAAATAAAACTACATTTGTTTTGGCTTGATTTTTATGAATGTCTCGGAGCTATAAAACAAAAATTGGTAGAATAAGTACAATAATATATGTAAAATCCGTACTAATAAATAGAAAACATAATTATCAATAAATATAATTTCTCTGATAACCAGGAGGCATAGGAACATTGAATAAACCCGTTCCTATAGATCACCGAAGTTTTGGTGAATTCTACGCACTAGTCAACATTGAATAGAGAAGATTGCAAATTAGTGGGCTCAGAAACAGTAATAAATAAATAAACACGGCGTTAATAGCCCAACTGATGATAGGCAGTTAAATAAAAAATAAAAATAAATAAAGAACGCAAAGCATGGGCAGTTCTGGCGGATTAATAATCGCCAGGGTGGCCAGCTCTTATAGCCAAAAAGTTGAACAAAAAAAATTATTTAAAAAAAAAATCTCTGATCTCTGAGATGAAAATAAATAGTAGGTTTTAAATTAACAAGTGTATTACCTGATGCTTAAATTAGTTAAGATGAGTATGAACAGGAAAATACTGGTGAAGGAATAAAGATGGAGGCAACACAGCTATAAAAAAAATCTGGTAAGGTTAGGATAATATCTTCATTTTTATACTTACTCTGAGGAAAAAGCAAAAATCATCGCCCAGCCCAAACTACTTGACAGAAAAATTTGAGATTTTGCATGGACACTCCCTTTAGAATGTAAGCGCTCTCTTAGTAAGTTGTTTTTTTTTAATATTCAAATTATTTCAAGTATTTTTAGAGGGATTTGAATTTGTAGTTTTTTTTTAAAGACAGCTGGCACACTTAGGCGGCATGCGTTGCTAGGATGATAACAGGTCAGCTGTTCCCGTAATCTATTTCATAGTATTATTTTGAATTGCGTTTACTTTCTACGATGATGGCAGACCTTGAAAAATTAATGAAATGAATTGTGATTTTGTCCCTCATAGAGTGTACGCTATACCTGGTGATGGTCTATCCGAGGTAATAATATCCCGAACTCTTGCACAGCCTCCTCACCCATCAGCATCCCCAGTCAGAACACTTCTTGGTAATGGTCACAAATACAGTGGGTGTTTCCAAATCACATCTTGGAAACATAAATTTTTAAATTTTAACTCCATTTATTACTGACAACGAAATTTAACCTGTTTTGTTTAAACTCCAGTTACTGATAACCTGTAGATAACGGGTTATCTCTTGGTTATCTGTTTCTTGATACTGGAAAAAAGCAGATTGGGACTCATACAAGGACATTATAACAGACAAACTTAAAAACACACAAGTAAACACCATACAAGAACTAAACAATTTAATTATTTCAGCTGCTGACCTCACCATTCCACAAACAACAGAAAACTATAAAAAACCACCCGTTCCTTGGTGGAATGATGAATGTAGGCAGGCCGTGAAGGATAGAAGGAAAGCACTCAATTTATTCAATAGAAATCCATCCGATATAAACCTCCAAAATTATAAACAAAAAAGCAAAAGCACAATGGACAATAAGGAATAGTAAAAGGAAATGCTGGGTGGACTTTTTATCAAATATTAACAGACACACTTCACAACACGACATATGGACTAAAATAAATCAAATAAGACATAAAAAATACAAACCACCGATACCTGGACTCAAAGTTAACAACTCCATCATAACCGACCAGACAAACATCAGCAATATCCTAGGGAATCATTTCGCCTCAATATCTAGCAATCATAATTATACAGCAGAATTCCTGCAACACAAATTACAGAATGACAATACATTGATACCAATAAACCACAATTACGATCACCCCTTAAATGACCCAATAACCGTAGACGAACTCAGACTTGCATTATCTACTGTACACTCAAGTTCTCCTGGACCTGACAGAATTACTTATGAAATGATTAAACATTTACCCAGCATTTCATTCAAAACCCTTCTAGACATTTACAACGAAATCTTCCAGAGTGGTAACTATCCTCTTTTCTGGAATGAGAGTATAGTAGTACCTATCTTAAAACCAGGTAAAGACGGTGACTTACCCACTTACTACCGTCCGATTTCATTGACAAACTCTGGTTGCAAACTACTTGAAAAGATAGTAAATAAAAGACTGTTATGGTTTTTAGAAGCAAATAAATTACTGTCACCCTACCAGTGTGGTTTTAGAAATCAACATTCCACAATGCACCATATCGCCAAAGTAGAAAGCGACATATTAAACGCTTTCTTAAACAAAGAATCTTTGCTAGCCGTCTCCCTAGATCTAGAGAAAGCCTACGACACCGTATGGAGAAGGCTTATCATATCACAGCTGGTAGATTGGGGTGTCCAGGGCAAAATACTGCAGTACCTCAGTAACTATTTATCTCAAAGAAAATTCAGAGTGAGGGTAGGTACCACTCTTTCGGATGTCTTTGTTCAAGAAAATGGAGTGCCCCAAGGAGGTGTTCTGAGCACAACCTTATTCAATATTGCTATGAATTCTGTCCATCAGTGTATCACCCCAGGAGTAAAATTTTGCATGTATGCTGACGATCTACTTATATACAGCTCATCCAAACGAATTCACACCGCTGAACAACACATACAAAGTACACTTACAGAATTAGAAAAGTGGAGTGGTAAAACGGGTTTCAGGTTTTCCAGAGACAAAACAAAAATATTGTTTTTACAAGGAAAAGAAATCTTCCAGCCCCCCACCTTACAGTACATCAAACACACATTCAACATACAGAAACACTCAAATTCCTCGGACTAACACTGGACAAAAAATTAACGTGGTTGCCCCATTTGAAAGAGCTCCTTAAAAAATCCAAAAAATCTTTGAATTTTTTGAGAGTTCTCAGTAGCACAAAATGGGGAGCTGACAAATTTACGATGCTTACTCTGTACCGGTCTTTTACCAGATCGCTTCTCGATTACGGATGTATAGCTTATTCTTCTGCCAGCCCAACCACCTTGAAACTACTTGACACAATACAGAACACAGCACTAAGAATTGTCAGCGGTGCATTTAGATCTAGCCCAGCAGAAAGCTTATGTGCCGAAACTGGTGAACCTCCACTGCAGTACAGACGTCGAATGATATGTAATAAATTCGTATTGAAATGTAAAGCTATTGGAACGCCATGCGTCACTGAGTTTTTATATAACCAATACTCCGAAAAATACACCGAAAGAAACGTTAAGCAAAAGCCACTCTCATTACGAACTGAAGACAATCACAGCGACCTAACTCTCTTCCAAACACCTGTTCACACAAATAACATTACTGAGATACCTCCATGGCGACTGAAAAACCTTAAACTAGACTTAACACTGACAAAATACAAAAAATCAGACCCAACTTCTTCGACACACTACAAAAACGTATTCAACTCCCTGTTCAGGCAAAATAACAACACTCAGTACATATTTACGGACGGATCAAAAACTAACTACGGGACTGGCGCTGCCGCCATCACAAGAAACGAATCCTATCACATAAGATTACCCGATCACACTACTGTTTACACAGCAGAACTACACGCAATCCTTTTAGCACTCAAAAACATTGAAGATACAGACACGAACGACATAACAATATGCACAGACTCATTAAGCTCCTTACACTTAATGACAAACATTTACAGCACACACCCTATTGTCATAGAGATTTTTACACAATTATTCCAACTACAAACAAAGAACAGACATATCACTATGTTTTGGTTACCTGGACATGAAGGGATTTCACAGAGCACTACAGTAGACTTACTAGCGAAAACTGCAACTCAAAGACCTACACCTGACCTGAACAAAATGACAGCAACTGACCTATGCAAACTAGCTGAAAATAAGACAGTAAACGACTGGCAGACAGAATGGACTAACTCTCAAAGCAAACTGCGGGAAATAAAAAATACAATAATACCCTGGTCAAGAGAAAACCTAACAAGACGAGACCAAGTTATCATTACAAGACTTCGCTTAGGACACAGTTTACTAACGCACTCCTATCTAATGGAACGACAAGACAGACCTGTATGCGCATGTTGTAACGAGACATTAACAGTTAAACACATACTTACTGACTGCAGATTACGAGACTACCTAACAATTCCTCATGACTTACACGACTTACTTGCCGAAAATAGTCCACATATTAACACCATACTAACTCACTTAAAGACAATTAAACTATATTCAAAAATCTAGCCTTATCTCCAATTTACCTCCTAAAGTTAATTTAAAATAATGAACGAAATAGCCTTTATAAAATCATTTACATTTTTAAGAAATTAAGTTAATTAACCTACATTTAAATATAAAGCCCTATCTCCAATATAATCTTACCTCTTCTACCCTCCCCCCCACTTTTTTTTTTTTTTTTTTTTCCCTCTTCACACTCTATTTAATATCTATCATATTACCGTATTGTTATTGTGAAATATATTATATAAAACATGTTATTGTTATTATTAATTAGCTCACTAATGTACTAGCTATCCTCATAAAATGTACTGACTTGTTATATATACAATGTGCAAAAAGTATTTTGTGATATCTTGATGTATGTTAAAGAGCAAGTCGCCAAAAGTTGCGAAACTCTTAATAAATAAATATCAATATCTTGACACTGGCCCGGAGCGCCCCAGTGTCAAGAAACATTATACTTTGATTGCTTATCAATTGATGAATAATTCATAGTATGACGAGAACAGTGCTATAATAAACTGCACAAAATTATTTAGTAGCGTTAATATTGATGATACATTATTTAACGCAATAAAATAACTACTTATCTTCCGCGTCGAAGCACGACTTTTCAGCTGGTAGCATAATATAATCATTACCAAGTAATTTATTTTCTTTTTTTATTTTAACTAGCTCAATACCCGTGCGTCACCACGGCCGATAAGTATTTTTTATATTGAGTTAAGTAGGATATGATCAAAATTAACGCTACTACATAATTTTGTACAGCTTATTATTGCATGGAGTTACCCAGGAAACACCATGTGGAGGTAACCGTGCTGGAGTAAAAAAAAAAAAATACAACAACCGCTTAAAAAGTTAGGTAAACAGAGACAAATACACGTTGAAAATCATAAACCTAACAAATTTGAAGTTTTAAGCACTTATCTCTTCGATTGACATCGCCCCACCGAACATTACAACAGAATCTTATTGTAAAGAATTTAGTAACCTTTTGAATAGCCGCCTTCCACTTACTACGATTTCCCAACAATTTTGGAGATATTTTAGAAAATATTCTGAGATCCGAAAACTTTGTATCACCATTCATACAGTTTTTTTCCAAATACCTCGTTTCTGAATACCCAAACAGAAAATTAGTTTTGAAAAGTGTTTCTATGAATAAAATGGCTACAGAACTCGCTTTAAAAATGGTTTCATTCGTTTTCCTACGTTAAGGAATCTTTCGCGCAAATTTTGCTCCAAAAACCATGTTCCAGTAAATGGATTCAACTGGTTAATGAACTTGACCTTTTAAATGAGAAGAAAGATTTGTATACCAAATGTTATCAAAATCGAACCATTTTTGAGCCGATGAGAAACTTCTTAATAATTCAAACCCTCCTAAAAGTACTTAAACATTTGAATATCAAAAAACCTCTCTTAGCGAGTGTTTACACTCTAAACGTATTGTTCGTGCAAAATTTCAAGTTTTTGTGTCAGACAAAATCACATTTTATTTTTAGTAATTCAAGGTCTGCCATCATAGTTGAAATTAACCTCAATTAAAAATAATACTATGAAATAGATAATGTACGGTAACAGCTGTTCTTTGTCGTCCTAGCATCGCATGCTGCCTAGCCTTGCCTGCTCTAACCAACTAAAACTTTAATCCCCTCTAAAAATACTTAAAAATTCGAATGTCAAAAAATCCTTTCTTAGTGAGCTTCTACGTTCTTTAGGGAGTTTCCATGCAAAATTTTTATTTTTTCTGTCGAGTGGTTTGGGCTGGGCGAAGATAAATCAGTGAGTGAGTGAGTGGTATTTGACAAATATATAGTGGATATTAATTTCACATGAGAATACATTAAAGATTCACAGGCACATAAAACAATTATACAATAATAAACAATTTTATACACCTAAACATTCAGAAATCATCTTCTTACATTGGTAATTAGTTGGGAAGAAAATATATTAAGTTCTCTCTACCTGAATCGAAAATAAAACCAATCCTGATTTTTATTTATTTATTTTAAATTGGTTATACAAATGAAACTCAGCTATTGAATGATCGGTGCTAAGTATATGGAAATATCTTAGTACACTTCCGTAGGGAGGAAAATCCCTGTTACATAATCAGGTTATGCCAACTAGATAATATCGCGTTTCAGAACAGCTGTAAAATATAGAAAACTAGCTGAATACATGTGCTTCGTCACGACAGATAAGTAGTTATTTTATTACGTTTCAAAATTAACGCTTCTATGTATATAATTTTGTGCAGTTTATTAAAGTACGGTTCCCATCATGCTATATTCATCAATTGATAAGTATTCAAAGTGTAATGTTTCTGGATATTGGGAAGATAGCCCGTTGATAGGTCAGTGAGTGAGTGAGTGGTATTTGACAAATATATAGTAGATAATCGTGGTTAAAATTTGTATATGTATATATATATATATATATATATATATATATATATATATATATATATATATATATATATGTAAGTCCATCACCATTTTACTATTTTTTAGTTCTTCTTGGAGGATGCAGTATTTGAAATGAAGGTCCTGCAGTTTTCTACGACTATAACCAGGTCGTCTGCAAATGCTAATAAATATTTCTATGAAAGGATGATACATATAAATGAAAGGGTATGGACGTTGTCTTGGTTTCGCCGTAAACATAAACATTTGCCTGAATTTATAAGCTGTTGGAGATGAGCCTTTGTGGAATCCCGTGGTATATTGATTGCCTTGTAAACAGGTAATTAAAAAGGGGAATCAAAGAGGTTAATCAATTAGAATAATCAAGAGAGAGTAGTTAATTCCTAGTATCATGGCCATGATTTAATAATGTCTGCCTATTCAATCGAACTAGATTTATCGAATAGAAACATATCAATTTTATCATTTCAACTGGACACTGCTCCAGTCCTGCTGGAGACAGATAGCAGGTATTATTGGTTTTATTTAAATTTTTCTGGATTTATGTAAAAGTTTACCGTTTGTCGAGATATCACTTAAAAAAAAAAGACGAAAAGAAAAGCTACCTCTTTCCTTCGATCTGTAGAAAATCTGTTCTGAACGCAGTTTCCTTAAGAATATATTTTCAGATAATAATTCGAATTGTAATTTTAACATGTCCTCAAAGAAGACATTTTCATACTTTCTAGTAATAAAGATTGAAAAAATGGGAAAATCGTATTTTGTGCCCATTTAAAAACATTTTCTTCAAATAAACACTTGGATATAATTTTTGATTAGTTAAAGGAAAAATTTTAGCCCATAAAAAAATTTGTAAAAAAAAAGTTACAGGGTAGGTACCCATTAAATTTAAGTCAATTACAAAAATAAAATAAAATAAACTATTTTATTTTATTTCTAATCACTCACTAATTGACACACTATCCATACCATATTTATAGCCACTGGGTGCTTATCGTCCATTAAAAGTGTTTCTATACTTTAGACTTTATTTTTAATTCTATCAATTCCTTTTCTTCCATAATTATCTCCTTCTTTCGGCTCCATCTTGTTTATTTTCTATTCCTAGATTTAGACTCCTTCCAAAATTAGCCTGTAAATTAATCCTATTTACGAATGGATGTTAGGCACACTGGGTACCTAGTTACCCAATGTAATTAGGCAGCCCATTTTTTTTTTAAGTAACGTTTTTTTTTTCTTTAACAAAAACAGTTTGTTGGAAACAATTTAAAATATTTTTGAGTTCATTATTGGGAATTAGTTCATTATAAATCAAAATAGCTAAAACCATTTAGTAAAAATTAAATTATATTCATAGCATAAAACATCTTCTCTTCAGATGTTGTTTATCGGTTTTCCTAAAGCAAATTTTACTTTCAGGAATATTCAAGCAGAGTTGAATACTTCTGTTTCCCTGAATCTCAGTCGGAGAAGAAATGAAAGAAGCGCATAAAGATGTCATGTTTTCAGACGAAATGCAAGACTTCTTCCATGAAAGAATTATTTTCAAAATTCTAGGTGGCTATTACGTTCTACATAAAACAAAGACACAATTCATCATCAATGTTTCACTAATTGCATTTGTAATTATTCTGGATGTATATTTTTTGATAATGGGAATATTTACTCTCACCTTGCCCGAGGCTGGAGCTAAAGTGAAGGCACATATTTTGCAAATTCTTTGCTCAATGACGACCGCCTTCTGGGTTCCATCGATAAGATTCTGTTACAGGAAAAATTATAATGCGGCCCTCAAATATCTAAAAGCCGGTATTGACCAATACAGCAGTGAAATGACCGAAGAAGAATATAGAAACATAAAATGCAGTCGGGTAAAACAAGCGAGATCTTGGTCCAGAAGATTTACTTACATTTGTTACTTGTGCGCTGTTTCTAATACCATCCATCCGCCTTTGATGCAGATTTTGATTCCGGATGACATTGACTCTGATGTGGGGATCAATCCGTTTTTACCTTTCCCAATGTATATGCCTTTTAATACGAGGACTTACTCTGGATTCATAATTGCTTTTCTCATTATTGCAATATACTTGTTTGCATTGTACTCCTTACTGGTCTGCTTCATGGAGGCGTATCTCAGTAGCGTACTTCAACTTCTTGCGCAGATCGAAATATTAAACCATTCACTTACCAATATAGAGAAAAGAGCTTTTTTGAAACATAATAATCGCAATGCATTTCCAACAGCCCCGGAGAATTATGGAGGATGGAATGATCAACAAGAGATTCAACGTGACTTTAACACGTGTTTGAGGACAAATATTCAACACCACCAGAAAATATTACAGTAAGGCCATGTTAATCTATATTTCTATTCCAACACTTTTGTCCAAAATTGAACATTATTTCCCCTAAGAGATCAATACAGAATTTCTTGTAGATCTCGATCCAAACATTCTTGAGGTGCCACCAGTTTTTCTTTATCAGCCTCCAATTCATACAAAAATAGGGAAAACTGCGTTTTTCATCGAATTTCGGTTAAAAACATAGTCCCTATTTACTTTATTGAAACAGTAAAAAATCCACATTGTTGGGTTATAAATTTTCTTTAAAACAATTCCAAACCCATCCATTAAAATTCGTTTAGCATATCCAGAGATATACGTCTTCAAATATCAGAAATTATCAGAAAATCGTCGTACATTTGCAATTGTCTTATAAAATTATAAAAGCTGTCTACCTAGAGGAATTTTTAATGTAGAAAAAGAATCTGCAATAAAATTTCTTCTATGTCATCTGATGTTCAAATAAATTTTAAATTCGTAAAAAAAAACAAAAAAAAAAAAAAAAAAACATGGCTGCAGTAAGTATTGGAAAAAACTAACGTTAGTTTACTAAACTCAAGTTAATTCATTCTAAAAATAAACTTACGCTATATTATTAGTTTTAGTTTAGTTTTGTAAAATTATTAATCATGTGTTGGAGTATTTTCTTTATAAATAGTTCTTTTTAGTTTTAGTGTCCGTTTTTAGTATGATAATTAGTTCAATTTAAGCAAAAGTGACCTTAATTTATGATTTTAGTTTCTAATTATCCAATTAGTTTATTGCATACTTCGATTCAGAACAAGAGTAAAGAAATAATTATTTATCTATTTTGTTTAAATAAAGTGTGTTTATTTATGAACTATAATTGGTAAAAAATGAGGTTACAACTTCAGCCTTTTTAAAACAAAATGAAAACAAGTTCTATTAGTTTTAATTATATGTTTTACATTAATTAATTTTTTTTTTTTTTTTTTTTTTTGTAAAATGAAACTAAAATAAATCTTTAATTAAGTTTTTAATAAATTACCAAAGATTTAGTTTTAGTTCAACTTATATCCATTAGTTAATTTAAATTTAGTTTTAGATTTTTTAGGTTGTAACTTTTAGTTTAGGTTTATTCTAAAAAGTGAATGTAATTTCAATTTTAGTTTTTAAATTTGCCCAACATTGGATGCAGTTGGCTATAAAGTCATAAAGGTGGATGGTAAACCATGGATTTCAGTAATTTTGTTTTTACTAATTTCAAATTTACTTTCAAATTAGATGAGGTAGAAGAAATGTGATTGCAGATTTTTTTCCAACATTAAAAATTATTCAACGTACAGCTGTTATAATTTTTTAGACGGCTTTTCTATGGCTGTCAGGCAACCTTGCATTTCATATTTATGGCGATTTTCTGACAAGTTATGACCTTTAAACTCTTATATTTCTAGATATGCTTAACGGATTTTAAGGGTCGTGGGATTGTTTTAAAGTGAATTTAATACCCGATTCGATGAAAAACGCTGTTTTTTCTCCCCGTTTTTATGAGAATGGGAGGGTGATGCAGAAAAACGGGTGGCACCTCAAGAACGTGGGCATCGAGATCCACAAGAAATGCTATAAAGATCTCTTGTGGGTAATTATCCAGAACAGATAAATCCTAGTATAAATGTACTTGAATTATACGCACGTGAGTTAAATTTACAAAAAACTCATTGAAATTAACCATTTATTTTATTTACAATGAATTTACTGTTTCAGGTTTTTCTATGAAGCAAGACAATATTTGGGAGCCATGAATGCATTTTGTTTATTCGTGTTTGCCATTATATTTGCCACTTCCGTTATACCTTTGATTAAAGTAAGTCCAATACTAAATTATTTTAATTTGTATTGGAGCATGAATCTTTGGTCGAGGAATGAAGGAAATAAGATTCCAAATTTCTCCTATCTGCACTGCTGAATAGCCGAATTTTGGCATTTACACGGTATCTTCATTCCCATTTTTTTGCTGTATAGAGTTTTTTTGTTGTAAGAAAGAGAACTATATTTAGTAAATTTTTCTTATTGTCTATGGATGGAAATTAATATTGAAATGAATTCAGTTTATAGACACATAACATGAGATTGTTTAAACACTAATTGTTCCAAATTATTGCGTAAAATAATTATTACATTAAGGGGTAATACTACTTTGTGACCTTTTTTTTGCCATTTTTATTTATGGGCTAAAAGTCTTCCTTAAATAATTAAAAATGATATCCAAGAGTGTTTATGCGAAGAAAAATGTTTAAATGGACAAAAAATAGGATTTTCTAAGTGAACTCGATGCTGAAATGAAGATAAATTTTTGAACGAGCTTCGATTGGTCACTTTTTAATTCCTAAGTTTTTTTTGGTCCTCTTTCAATACATTTCAAAATGAAACCCCATTTTTTTCATCTTTATTACAAGAACGTATGAAACAAAAAATTTAATAGGAAAAAATGAACAGTTTTAGAACATTAAATTTTAAAGTCGTTTTCTCAAAACTATGTTTTTCAAATCGGGCGGTACTTTAGCGTCTTCAATTTTTACCCGATCAACATTAAATTTTAACCTCAGCTTCCTAATGATATTTGCTAGTAAAGTACGAAGAATGTTTTTCAATTTATTGAATTATAACGATTTTTTGAGCGGTTATTTTTCGACGGGGTTTTAATAGAAAAGGTATAATCGTTCACCATTTTCTTAAAAAAAAAAAATTCTTAATAATCCCACGTGCTTTTCTAGATATAACCTTCTTCTTTCGAAATAATTTTAATATTTCATTCTAGATTGAAAAATTGCCGCCTGTAGACAGTCGCCCGTGAAAAAAAGAGGGGTTCCCTTCATCACATACAGCGCATTTTCCAAAGAATTGATTTTTTTTTTTTTTTTTGATACTTTAACATTGCGTATAAAATGTTTGATATATAATGCAGATTAGATAGTTAGCCGTCGAGGTGATAAGCAAACATGGAATAGTTGGGATTCGGCTAAAAAGAAACCTCAATACGATTTTTTGTAAAAAAATCTATATTCAGAACCAGACAGATTTTTTACTTGCTTGCTTGTTTGATATATAGAATTGAAAAATATTGATTTATTTGTTATTTATAAATTCAAGAAAATGATTTTGATTTTGATTGCACAAGGTAGTATTGCACTTTAAAAAAAGCTATAATATCAAATATGTCTTTCAGAGAATTAATAAAACATTGCAGAAATACCTAAGTGGCAAGCTTAGCTCACTGGTAGTGCACTAGACTAATGAACTGGAGGATCTGACTTCGAAACCCGGTGCACACCGAAGATTTTTATCTTCGAGTATCGTTGTTAGAGGGTCGGATTCGGGCTCTAGTACCTGGGCTCTCACCAGGCATTTAATTCATTTATTAATGGGTCCCAGCAAAGGGGAAAATCAGGCGGCCGGAGCCTAGTGCTAAACACTCTATCTCCTTCCTTGAAGGGAATACTTGACTCCTCTACAAGCTGGTCAAATTTGGCTGGGTTTCATAATGTCCCCTAATTCTTGTATTCTACAATTGTGAAGAAAACTGAAAACTCCCATTACTACTGAAGGCTACTAAATAAATTCAACAAAAAAAGTACATTATCTTCAAAATTGAAATGAAATAATCATTTTCAAATATTGAAGGCCTTTATATAATGATTTAGATGAACACTTATAGAATGATTGCTTTATCGAGCCCAACTTTTAAGATCATTGATAGAATATTTTTTTTTAATTTTTGTTATTTGTTTATTTGAAATCTGTACATAAATCATTTAGCACAATCGTCAAGTTTGTTTACACAGATAATTTTTTTTTTTTTTTTTTTTTTTTTTTTTTTTTTTTTTTTTTTTTTTTTTTTTTTTTTTTTTTTTTTTACGGCTCATCAACAAATCGTGGCTATTAGCGCCGTACACAGATAATATATAAAAGTTGATTAAAACAGTAAAATTAAAACAAAATAAAAATAATGAAGTACTTGGAAGAAGCCAAACATTGTTGGTATCATACTTCCTGAGGCAGGTAAATGTATTAATGATCACAATGGGATCGGCTGTTAGTTTATCTCGGGGCCACTGCCTTTTAAGCCGCCTCGGAGGATTGTCTGGAAGGGAGTAGGAAGATAAGGATATACCTTCAGGATTAGGATGGTAGGACAATTTGGAGTGGAGCATGTGGAAACGATAGAATATTAAATATAATGCTCCTGTTATATTATGAAAAAAAATTATTTTGTATTTACATTTTAAATATAAAAGTTTATATATGTATATTTGTAAATATAAATTTCATATATATATATATATATATATATATATATATATATATATATATATATATATATATATGATATATTATATTCATATATTTTATTCAAGAGAATATAAACGTATTTCTAACAGACTTTCTATACTTAATATTTTTTAGGATCCAGTCGGTAATATCTTTCTAATAACAACATTGATTGTCGAGGTATTTGGGTATTTTCAGCTCTTTTGGGTTAGCCAGACTGTCACAGATGCTGTAAGTGATTGTGCAGTTGTGTTTGTATAGTATTTATCTATTGGATGTAATGTTGTGCTTTGTTATATATTTGTAAGATATATAACAAACTCATTAGGTGTGTAATAGACTACATAAATTCTTAATTAAAGTGAAAACAAAAAATGGCTTACCTGTTGTTAAAACTAGAGCAAAAACCATGGGGGTATATAAGGGGAAGGGGCTGTAGCAACTCCGCCCACCCAATTTCGATTTAATTGGTAAAAATATGCCATTAAAACCTTAAAATAAATTAAATAAGATCACTTAGTTCAGAAGACATTTTTTTTTTAGTGTAATAGTGTTTTCTTTGGCTAACTATTCCAAGCTCTAGATTGTTAGTATTCCATACCCCGCGAAATAATTTTCTATATACGCCCATGGTAGAGTATTCCTGAAAGAAAATTGTTGGTGTGAAAGGAACGGTTTTATGTGAGGAAAACGCCTTATTTTTCACCTTGCTTTTCCTTCTAGCTTGGAAATGGCTTAAACGGAAACTGTAATAAAAATATTAAAAAAATAAGTTTTGGTTGATGTAGCAGATCAAAAAAAAAAAAAAGGTTAATTAACACGTTATTGACCTTCGAGGTTTCAGTGTATAGAAAAAATCATAAAATCACTTAACACTCTCTTTAGAAAAAAGAAAAGGCAACAGCTCTATCCTGGTTAGAGAAGGGAGGTAACCTATAGATAACCCGTCCTATAAAATTCGTAGTTAATAATAAATGGACGTTAAAATTTAAATAAATAAATAAATGAAATACTTTGGTTTTGGTGAAAGGTGAATTTAATTAAGCAGAAAAATCCTTCAACCAAAAAAATTGGTTTTCTCCGGTGAATTGTTCATGAAAAACTTCTTTAGCTAACAGTTTTGCATTAATAAGCTCCGAAATACCCTTATCTTAAGAAATGTTTCGTTTCACCTTTTGCCATTCATTCAAAATAAGTTCTATACATTTTGGAGTAGGGGAAACAACAAGAACAGTTATGGACTTTTCGTTTACTTTCCATAATATCAAGGGAAAGTGATAATTCAAAAGCCTGTTTGATTATCTAATAGTTATCTTTAAGCATACATGATTATAGGACTACCTCAGTCAAAAAAAAACAATGCTCGAACTGTTGATTTTGTTCAATTGAAGGCAAAATATATACAAAAATGCATTCTATGTAAACCTTATAGCATGACGTATTTCTTAAGCATCAGACTTTTAACGGACAAAATTCCCTGTTGGTTCTAAAATTTGTTAATTGCCTAATTTATTATAATAGAAGGCGTATTTAAATAAATAAGACCGTTTGAACCAAATAAAAAAAAAATTGTACATACGGTTTTCGTGGTATACCCTTATTGCAGCGAACGGGTTTTTGTAGCTCACTTTTTAATTGGTTGTTTTTTCTTTTAAATTGAATTTATTTGTAGAATTAGTATTATAGTAGAAGAACACATGAAATGTGAAACATTTTGATATTTTTCTATGCATTGAACTGTGAAATAAGTATCTCTAGAAGTGGATGGCGGGGGCTAGCCGACCTTGCTAGGTATGGGCACGCTGGCCCTTAATCATTTATCTATGGCCATAAAAACGAGAAAAGAAAAAAAAAGGTCGTATCAAAGTAATAACCGTTTCTATTTTAATCTTTCCAAATGACGCTTGGGGTAAAAACGGAACCGCGCTAAGATGACGCAGTTCCTGCGAGTCGGACTTTTTTTATATATTTTGTGGGTTGGTCATATTTGGCCGGGTCACATGATTGATTGTCTCTACCAGTAACCTTTTTCACATAAGTGTTAACCTCGTTGGCACTTTTCATGTGTTTTGTCTTATTGTTCATGTTTTTAGGAGACATAACTGTTATTCTTGGTCAAAATCCGGAAACGAAATGATTTATTTATCTTTTAGAGAGTACGCTTTTGATTAGAATAAATGAAAAAATCAAAATCTCATACAAAATAAAAAACGTTAACTAATAATTCGATATTGTATTATGTTTAAATAATAAAAAATTCTTAAATTAAGTAATTCAAGTGTTGGATAAGATTTATCCACCAATTAAGCGCTGATAATGAGAGCTGTAAGTTATTTCCGTCACAATTTACGATAAATATACTAATAACAAGTTTGCGATTTGGCCTATACGTTATAATTTATTTATTCACATTTTAACGTCCTTTATAATTAACTAAGACAAGTCAAACATTCACAATTTTTTTTTTATTTCAAAACTTAAAGAATTTTTTGCTAGTTTATTTAATGTTTAATTTATTTGTTGTGTTTTCTATAGATTTTTTTTCTTTAATTTTATTTATTTTAAATATTTTACTTAGATTGGTGATTTACTGACTTTGTATTGGAAATATCACTATGAGCAGCACTTAAGTGTAAAAGGACGATTCGATGCTACTCACTAATGATCTGGAGTATCGTAAAAATAAAATAATAATAATATTATAATTAACTCAGAATTTTAGGATGGATTATGTATAGTTCACCACCCTTTTCTAGCCAGGATAGAGCTGATGCCTTTTCTGTATTCCTAAGAAAAGCCACCACCCAAAGTGGGAATCGATCCCACGACCCTTGGCACGGAGGGTTGAGTGCTCACGCTTTAACTCTCACGACCAACGGCCTCCTATAAGTTATCAACAGTTCAAAATATGTTTTTGAATACATAATGAACATATCTTATTAGCAGTGGAAGTCTTCAATATCAGTCTCTAAGCAAGGAAACGCACGAAGAATGGAGAACAGAGAGGCCCAGAGTAAAGTAGCTGAGAAAAAACATAGACCTCTTAATTCCCCACTCTATTGGTTACGTCCTCTTAGAATTTGGCGGGAATTTTTAAAACTATTCCAACATTTGGACTATTCCAAAATTGAAAATTTCCTAACCTAGAAACCGCTCAATCGGCTAAAAGATTAACGTTTCCTGTTCTTCAACGAGAATGTCAATGCATGCAATTGCAAGACTGGGGAAAATGGTAAGTTTTCTCTCTAGTTTTGCTTTGTCAAATTATATAATAATCATTTATTTATTTTACTCAACATAATGTAACATCTTTACCTTACATGTGTATGTATTTTCAGAGTGCTGAAATAATAAATTCATTATATTCTACTCCATGGATGTACTGCAATAGGAACTACAATGTTTTGCTCAACTTAATGTATACAAGTGCGAAGAAGCCTATTGTATTTAAGACCTCGTCTGTTAGTACAGAATGGACATTAGAAACTTATGGTGATGTAAGTATGAAAGTAACATTTGGAATGGAATTATTTTGGGAAAGCTTTTAGCGCGGTTCCTCCCTCCCCCATAGGGAGGAACCCCGCTTATAAGGTTGATACAATGAAACAATCCGGAAGTGCCGACTAGAAAATTTTGCGTTTCAGAACCCCTAGAAACCGAAAATAACGGTGGTTCAAATTTGTATATATATATATATATGTATATATTTATTTATATATATATATATATATATATATATATATATATATATATTTGTCTGTTCGCTCTCTAAATAGAAGACGAATGGTCCGATTTTGATGAAATTTGGTACAAAAATCTGTCGTCCAATTTGAAAGGTCAAGTTCGTTAACCAGCAAAATCCGCCCACTGGAAGATGGCGTTTGGGGCGAAATTCGCGCAGAAAAAATCGTAACGCTTACGTTTTTGAGTTCATAAGCTTGTAAGTACTCGTTTTATAGGCTTCTTGGGCTAGAAAAACGAATGAAACCATTTTCAAGGCGATAGCTTTAACCGTTGTCGAGAAAATTGGAAAAATAGTTTTTGAATACCGTTTTTGGTTTGGGTACTTGGAATAACGGGATTCAGTTGAAACATTATGTGCATGTTCTACTTTCATTAAAACTAATATGTTGAAAGTTATGTTACGATTGGAGTTAAGGAAGGGTTAGAATAAAATATTTTATGAACAGATATGAAAAGTTTTGGAAACTTCGTATACTTTCATTAATATCTCGAACACGGTTGGGAAATCGTGGTAAGTGGATTGAAACTATTTGAAAGCTTACTAAATTCTCTACAAAAATGATTCTAAAACTATTTTTGATTAGGTTATGTCAATCGGAGAAATAAATGCTTAAAACTTCAAATACGTCTGTTTTGTTCTTATGAACGGGTTTTTGTCGTTCTTTTTGTAATTTTTGTCTCTTTCCCTTGGTTTTTTTATTGCTTTTTATTTCTTTAATTTCTTATGTTGTATTTGTAAGGAAAATGTATGTGTGTGTAAAACAGGATAGGTAAAATGAGACCAATTTTCTGTTGTCAGAAATAATGAAAAGTTTTGGGAACTTCGTATAATTTCTTAATATCTCGAAAACGGTTGAAAATCTTGGGAAGCGAAAGGTTACCATTCGAAAGCTTACTAAATGGTCTACAAGAAAGGTTCTAAAGAAAGTTTTGAATAAGCGAAGTAATGTCAGCTTTGGATTTGTCGATTTCCTTCAAATGTCTTGAAACTGTCGAGGCTCCTATTCCGAGTTCTTTGGCATATTCCCTAGTGTTTTTAATTGCTTATAGTAGTCAAATGTATTTGTCAATAAAACAGGATACGTATAATTAGAATCAATATTTTGTTTGTTAGAATTCGATGATGCCGTATGAATATCTAGATTACAGTACTGGTGTTGATTTCGTTCTTTAGAATTATTCTTGGTATTCCCTATTTTCATCTGTTACCCATAGTTTTTTATTGTTAGTAGGTTTTTCTTATTGATTATAGAATATAAATCTATTTGGCTTTAAAACAGGATACGTAAAATTAGTGACAATATTTCGGAGATTTCTGAGCGAAATACTTTTAAGATTTTCTACCACCACGAACGGCTTTTTTCCTCTATTTTTATCCACTAGATAGGCTTTATTTTGCATATTATTCTATATAAGTTTTATTCAGCAGGGGATTCTGATGAAATGTCGTGTTTTTGCTGTGGATTTTAAATACGATGTATCTAAGATTGGATAACATTAGCGAGTCTACATAGTTAAGAACCGACGACGGAGGATTACTTCTTGCTATGATTTAGTCTACATATGTATATTAAGTCCTAAATCCAAAAAATAAACTTCGCAACGGTTAGATACTATGAGCGTATATGGCGGTTCAATGCCCGTAGAACACAATGGGGCCGCAGGAAATTTACCTGCTAAGAGTTAATCCTCAAGAGCTGTAAATATACCCCAGGTATCTGCCGACACAAATACAAAGCCTAGGCGGAGAGCACCCCAAAAACACAGATCCAAAAATAGGTTATATACTAAATATTCATAAAGACTACTTAGTTGTAAACCGATTCATCAATTAGCAATCAATAATTTTCAACAAAGGTTATATACTAAATATTGATAAAAAGTATTTAATTAGAAAAAAATCAATATTCCACAAGACTTGTTTTTGGTCCATTTGTGTCTACTCCGTAGACTTAATTAGGTATATTATTCTATTGTAGTTGGGCAACTAAACTTTGTTTTATTTTGTTAAATAAAGTTTTTTTTTTTGACTTGTTATTCGTCAAGACTTTTATTTGTCCTTGTGTATTTACTAGAAACGTTTTATTCGGCAAATTATTCTATATAGGCTATATTAGGCAGGGTATTCTACTCAATCTTGTGTACTTCTTCTTGATCCTTCTGTACATGGGCGTATATAAAAACAATTTCGGGGGGGGGGCTGAGACCATTTCCAGGGTATGGAATACTAAATATTTAGAGCTTGGAATAGTTTTAGGCAACTAAAACGCTATTGCACGTAAAATAAAATATGTTTTATGAACTAAGTGATCTTATTTAATTTATTTTTAAGGGTTTTACGAGAAGTTTTTATCATCAATTCAAAATTTCGGGAGGGGCTGCAGCACCCTCAGCCCCCCCCCCTCATATACGCCCATGCTTCTGTATCCTCTAGAAAGGCTTTATTAGGCATATTTTGTATTGATTTATAGAGCTTTGCTTTAGAATGAGAGCCAGATTCTGTAATTTCCGCTTCTGTGTAAAAGTTAGCTACTGTCGGTGTCCCTGACGCCTTAATATCACTTTTATTCGAGATGTTCGAGAGGATTTTGACAATTTTCACGAGATATATAAAAAAAATAAGTTTATTTCTTTTCTAAGCTTATCAAATGGCACTAGGGACATGAACGGAACCGCGCTAAGATGCTGCAGTTCCTGCGAGTCGGACTTTTTTGTATTTTTGTTGCTTTCTAACTAGAAACGACATTCTTATAAACTGTAGTACTACAGCCCCTTCAGAAAGATGGAGAAGTTCAATTGTGCATGCAGAAACTTCTGAGGGAAATTTCCCTTTCTATAACTGTAATAGATACTCTAAATATCTTGTTAAATCTAAAATATTTACAAATTTAACCACTTCTCAGCTAATCCCGCACTGGTTCGGACGGATAAAGACGCTCACATCATGCTACTCTCTCACTGGAACGTGCCGGACTAAAAGGCTGTATTTTAGAGACAGACAATCAGAATAGATCTTTTTAACACGATATACAGATTTTTTTAATTGATCTCCAAGGGCCGATCTTTTAAAGAAGAAAGAGATCTACCTAGAATACCGTAAAATAAAGTGTAGTTAAAATAAAGTGTACTTTTTTTTTTTTTTTTTTTTTTTTGTGCTTCGACTGCCTGGGCCATTAGCACAAAAAGTGTACTTTTTATTTAAAATATTCAAATCCTTAATCTCACATCTTGTTAATCAATCTCATTTCTATTATTTAACTGAAGAAGAAATTTACAGTGCCCTTTGTCCAGAAACAGACTTTTAATACAACAGTAATATTATACAACGACTTAGAGAATCTGCAACTAGAGAGAATTTTCAGGAAAATATAAAACACTAGCTGTTACCCGGCGTGTAATGCTACACCTACTTTATGCCTTTGACTCCTCCCCGCATCAAAATCTACCTGTATACCAAGTTACGTCAAAATCGGTCAAACGGTATGAATTTGTTTATATCTGTCTAGATGTAGTTCGTGAGACAGCCAACAGAGGCCAGCACCACAGCAGTTCTGAAAAAAAAAACCGACAGAGGCCATCACCAGAGCCTGCGAATAGATAGATAGCTTTTAACAAAGAGCCAGCACTCCTTAGTTAGACAGTGACCGTTGAATAAAATTGAAATATACTGCATTACATGATTATATCGTCGATACAAATGCAAAGTATCGAATGTGAAAAAATGCATTTTTCATTTTTAATCTTTACTGATTGCTGTTGGACTGATGTACGGAAAACTCGCGAATCTAAGTATACTCAGTGAAAGGGGAAAGTAACCACTCTCGAATGATCGAATCTGCAGACTATTTGACTGTCCAAAAACAAAATAATGAGTAAACGATTTTTCACTCTGGAAAGTGGTGAATTTCACATTCGATACTTTGCATTTGTGTCGACGATATAATGACGTAAAGTCATCAATGAGTTCGAGTTATTTTAATTATCAGGAACACCAACAAATAAATTTGAGACATTATTCAAAATAGTTGCTGATTCAAAGTGACCGTCACAATCTGAATGGTTCAGTGTAGCCAATTTTTCTTGAACAAAACCTTTGTTCTTTTGACCAAATTTTGAAATTTTACTATTTTGACCTAGACTAGGAGATTTCCCGTATCAAGACCTACCTGTGTGCCAAGTTTGGTCAAAATCGGTCAAACGGTGTAGATTTGTATAAGGAACAAATAGACAAACAGAAAAACATACAAACAGACAGACACGTGATTTTTTTATATATAGATAAGAATTCAGTACCTGTCTGATGCACTTTTCGATCTTCTCCTGCAAATATGTGAATATTCTGCTGGTGAAGTGTTCCTAGGCGGGAACACTAAAATGGGATAACTAAATGAAAGCCAAGCATAAATCATTGAAACACTGAACAATACTCAAGTAGAAAGACCGAAGACAAGATAATATATAAAGAATTATAAGAAAACACGCTGTCTGCTGGAATGTATATACCTAACGGTATACCGGGCCTAAGGTGTTATTCACCTTGTGTGGGTAAAAACTTTAGGATAAACCCTTAAGGATTGCTTTTACCTGATTTGATTAAACCTGTGGAACAAAACCGCCATTGGCCAAGAAGTAGATCTTATTATTATTTCTTTCTTTTCTTCTTATTTAAGTGAATATTTTTCCTTATTATAATACTATTATTATATTTTATAATTTACAAAGAAATTATGTTATTTGAGGCATATTAAGTGGCCTCCCTGTAAAAGGTTCAAGCTTAAATACAGTTTCTTATCTATCCATCTATTTTATTTATTTTCAGCTGCTGTTAGGAGGTTATAAACTAGTGAACGTGTTGATGAACACAATGTAACTGAATGAGAAAATTTGGTGGAAGAACATCATTGGAACTTTAATAATTGTTCGTTGATTTTTCGCAAAGATGGAATTAGACGCCATTTAAATTTTTAAAAATGTACAATTTTAATAAAATCATTAACTCACTACTTTTTTTTTAATATGTCCTTCATTCATCAAAACTAAGATATGTTCATTTGAATGCTGTATGGAGTGGAAGAAGTATTTAAAAAAAAAAAATCTTCTCAACAGATATGAGGAGCCATGAATGTTTTGTATATTTTTTTCAATTTCTAGAATGATTGTAAGTTGTAGGTGATCATTTGGAAAACTAATAAACTTACTACAACAAATGTTTGCTGAGGAATGGCTTGATTTAGCTGATAAATAAAGAATAATGAAAGTGCTTCCATTCGATTCCCCATGTCAAGAAACCTATATATATATACATATATATATTTTTTTTCAGAACATTCAGTATACTTTCTTGACACATTTATGACAACAATGGCTCTTTTAAAATCATGTAATATATTAAATAATAATAATAAAAAAATGAAATTTCGTTTAGAGCCTTCTGCTCAAATTCAGGAATATATATATGCTTTAGGTCCACCCGAAAAACCTACGTCCTGTACTGTTTAACATATAGCCTTCTTTTTCGTACATGGTCACCGCGCAAGCGCGAACGCCAGCGAAGACCTTCTCGTGATACTTTTTTGTAACGCTACGTCCACCCGATAAACTTATGTAATGTTCTCTATAACATACACTAATCTTTTTCGTACATGGCCATTGCGCATGGGCGAACACCACTGCGCATGCGCGAACGCCAGCGGACCCTTTTTTGTGCCGTTTTTTTTTTTCAGTTTAATCACCAATAAAGCATATTTATGCTAAAAAATCTGTTCAGTAACAGGCCACGAATGCCCAGAGGAACAGATACTATAGAGGTATCTGATTCTTTACCATATGTCTCCCTAGGAAGATAGTGTGATCAGTACAATGCTCCAGCCTCCTAATTTTCCCGTTTGCAGGTACCCATTAATAAATTAAATAAAGGCTGGGTGGGCCTAGGGACGGCCAGGGAGGCCGAATTGAGCCCACGAACAAAGAAAGGCACTAAATGATAAAATCATTTGTGCTTGCTCGGGATACGAAACTCAGGTCCTCCAGCATATTAGTGGCTCTACCACTGAGCTAGCTAAGCTCATCGTTAAATTAAATAATAAGTACACAAACTAATAAAGGAAAATAAATAAATTTATGAGAATGTATCACATATTTTTAAGAGAAAAACAAGGTAAAGAGAGGAGAAATAGTGCTTAAGACTGGAACGCTCGGTAGCAAAATGGAGTAAACCCAGGAATTTGCTATGAAATTCAACTCAAATATGAGGTCTTATTACAAATCAGTTTAACAATCCTTAAGGACGTGTTCAGAATGGTGAATTATCACGTTGTGGATAAAAAGAAAAATAAGAAAATCAACCAAAACATCAGTTCGAGTAATAAAAAATAAATGAAATAAAATTCAACTGAGGCGGTAAGCACGTCGCACTAGTATTTCTAAAGTGACACTACTCAAAAATCGGTTTTATTCACACCGTCTTAGTTATGACTATAAAAGACATGGCAAATAACCATTTATGAACCATCAAAACTGTAATGCACCTAGATTCTGAGCTTGTACACCAGAGGGCACTTGTGGCAGCTGTCTTAATGCTAAGCCCCCAACATAGGTAAGAGTGACACATTTTTAGTTGAGTTTTATTTTGTGTTGTGTCACTTTAGAAATACTACAGCGATGTGTTCTCTCACAACAAAACTATCAATAAAAATACCAACAAATAAAATCAAATGATTTTTTTTTTTTAAATTGCTTATTATTTAATTGAGATAACGCCGCCGCAAGGGTTTCCAGCTACCACACAGTTGATCTACTGATGCTAACAAATTATTAAACCCTAAGGCTTTCCTGACCATAATGAATTGGTGGCATTGCACACAATATATAAAAAAATAATTTTATCGCCCATGACTCCTCAAACGTGAGAGTGTCACGGAAAGCACCGGTGGTCATCCTGGTTTGTTTATTTTTCAAGAAAGTAAGTGGGAGGCTTCGCTTTGGCCGGATGTGTTAATAAGCTAAGAATCTATATTTTATGACTCAATTATTACAATTTTGCATTCTATTATAATTTACTTTAAAGATGATAGGCTAATGTTTAAAATCTCGCACTAGTATTTCTAATGTGACACATCTCAAAAATCGTCATATTTTATTTATGCCTATGAAAGAAATGGTAAATATCTCTTTATCAATGATCAAAACAGTATGTGCCTAGCTTCTGAGCTTGTACACCAGTGGGCACTTGTGTTACTCTTCCTGTCTCAATGTGATTCCACCTTCATAGGCAAAAAAAGTCCGTCTCGCAGAAACTGCCTCATCTTAGCGCGGTTCCGTTCTTACCCCTAGTCTAATTTCGAAAGATTAAAATAGAAGCAGTTATTATTTTGTTGAGAGGAGATCGTTGACCGTTGATGATGCAAGGTAGGGATTGTCCGGGATAGGTCACTGCTACTTAATAATATGGTACATACCCCATATGTGTATGTATGTGGGCATATATATGTACATATGTGTGCGTGTATATGTGTATGTGTATATGCATATATATAAATATATATATATTATATATGTATATATATATATATATATATGTTAGGTATATTTACATAGATATGTGCATATATTAGTGTTACATATGTTCTACTTGTATTTACAGCCCTGATGAAGGCTTGAAGTTCAAGCCGAAACGTCGGCACAATAAAACCATTTTTACGATAAAATGTAGTTTTATTAAGTAGCAGTGACCGAACCCTGACAGTTATATTTTGGTTCCACCAGTCTTGGTATTCTTCCGTTTACCAAAATTCTCAACAGTTTTCGAGATATTAATGAAAGTTCCCAAAATTTATATTATTTCTAGCAACAGAAAATTGGCCTCATTTTTCATATCCTGTTTTACACACAAAATTTTCGCAACATAAGAAATTACAAAAATAAAAATCAATAAAAAACGAAGGGAAAGAGACAAAAATTACAACAAGAACGACAAAAACCCGTTCATAAGAACAAAACAGACGTATTTGAAGTTTTAAGCACTTATTTCTCCGATTGACATAACCTAATCAAAAATAGTTTTAGAATCTTTTTTGTGGAGAATTTAGTAAGCTTTCAAATAGTTTCTATCCACTTACCACGATTTCCCAACCGTGTTCGAGATATTAATGAAAATATACGAACTTCCCAAAACTTTTCATGTCTGTTCATAAAATATTATAAAATATTTTATTCTAACCCTTCCTTAACTCCAAACGTAACAAAACTTTCAACATATTAGTTTTAATGAAAGTAGAACATGTAGATAAAGTTTCAACTGAATCCCGTAATTCTAAGTACCCAAACCAAAAAGTCCGACTCGCAGGAACTGCCTCATCTTAGCGCGGTTCCGTTCTTATCCCTAGTCTAATTTCGAAAGATTAAAATAGAAGCAGTTATTATTTTGTTGAGAGGAGATCGTTGACCGTTGATGATGCAAGGTAGGGATTGTCGGGGTTCGGCCACTGCTACTTAATAATATATACCCCATATGTGTATGTATGTGGGCATATATATGTACATATGTGTGCGTGTATATGTGTATGTGTATATGCTTATATATAAATATATAAATATATGTATATATATATATATATATATATATATATATATATATATATATATATGTGTGTGTGTTAGGTATATTTACATAGATATGTGCATATATTAGTGTTAAATATGTCCTACTTGTATTTACAGCCCTGATGAAGGCTTGAAGTTCAAGCCGAAACGTCGGCACAATAATAAAACCATTTTTACGATAAAATGTAGTTTTATTAAGTAGCAGTGACCGAACCCCGACAGTTATTATTTTGGTTCCACCAGGCTTGAAAGGTAGGATTTACAATCTTACCTGGAAGGGTCAGCAACACTTGAAACGGTCCCACTAGTTACAAGGTCTTGGAATCTTGGAACTCTATGTTTCTAACAATAAATTGTTTTTGTTATTTTACTTAACCTGTTTTATTTTCGAATACATTATCCAACTATAAGCAATTAAAAAATAACAAGGAATAAAAAAACAGACAAAAAGAACAGTTCGAATAAACGAAATCAATTACTTTAAAGCTTTAAGCTCTTATATCTCCGATTGACATCGCCTAATCAAAACTTTCATTAGAACCTTTTATGTAGAGCATTTAATAAGCTTACTAATGGTATTCTTCCGTTTACCAAAATTCTCAACAGTTTTCGAGATATTAATGAAAGTTCCCAAAATTTATATTATTTCTAGCAACAGAAAATTGGCCTCATTTTTCATATCCTGTTTTACACACAAAATTTTCGCAACATAAGAAATTACAAAAATAAAAAGCAATAAAAAACGAAGGGAAAGAGACAAAAATTACAACAAGAACGACAAAAACCCGTTCATAAGAACAAAACAGACGTATTTGAAGTTTTAAGCACTTATTTCTCCGATTGACATAACCTAATCAAAAATAGTTTTAGAATCTTTTTTGTGGAGAATTTAGTAAGCTTTCAAATAGTTTCTATCCACTTACCACGATTTCCCAACCGTGTTCGAGATATTAATGAAAGTATACGAACTTCCCAAAACTTTTCATGTCTGTTCATAAAATATTTTATTCTAACCCTTCCTTAACTCCAAACGTAACAAAACTTTCAACATATTAGTTTTAATGAAAGTAGAACATGTAGATAAAGTTTCAACTGAATCCCGTAATTCTAAGTACCCAAACCAAAAAGTCCGACTCGCAGGAACTGCCTCATCTTAGCGCGGTTCCGTTCTTATCCCTAGTCTAATTTCGAAAGATTAAAATAGAAGCAGTTATTATTTTGTTGAGAGGAGATCGTTGACCGTTGATGATGCAAGGTAGGGATTGTCGGGGTTCGGTCACTGCTACTTAATAATATATACCCCATATGTGTATGTATGTGGGCATATATATGTACATATGTGTGCGTGTATATGTGTATGTGTATATGCTTATATATAAATATATAAATATATGTATATATATATATATATATATATATGTGTGTTAGGTATATTTACATAGATATGTGCATATATTAGTGTTAAATATGTCCTACTTGTATTTACAGCCCTGATGAAGGCTTGAAGTTCAAGCCGAAACGTCGGCACAATAATAAAACCATTTTTACGATAAAACGTAGTTTTATTAAGTAGCAGTGACCGAACCCCGACAGTTATTATTTTGGTTCCACCAGGCTTGAAAGGTAGGATTTACAATCTTACCTGGAAGGGTCAGCAACACTTGAAACGGTCCCACTAGTTACAAGGTCTTGGAATCTTGGAACTCTATGTTTCTAACAATAAATTGTTTTTAGCGCGGTTCCTCCCTCCCCCATAGGGAGGAACCCCGCTTATAAGGTTGATACAATGAAACAATCCGGAAGTGCCGACTAGAAAATTTTGCGTTTCAGAACCCCTAGAGACCGAAAATGATGGTGGTTCAAATTTGTATATATATATATATGTATATATTTATATATATATATATATATATATATATATATATATATATATATATATATATATATATTTGTCTGTTCGCTCTCTAGCTCGAAGACGAATGGTCCGATTTTGATGAAATTTGGTACAAAAATCCGTCGTCCAATTTGAAAGGTCAAGTTCGTTAACCAGCGAAATCCGCCTACCGGAAGATGGCGTTTGGGGCGAAATTCGCGCAAAAAAAATCGTAACGCTTACGTTTTTGAGTTCATAAGCTTCTAAGTACTCGTTTTATATGATTCCTGGGCTAGGAAAACGAATGAAACCATTTTCAAGGCGATAGCTTTAACCGTTTTTGAGAAAATTGGAAAAATATTTTTTGAATACCGTTTTTGGTTTGGGTACTTAGAATCATGGGATTCAGTTGAAACTTTATCTGCATGTTCTACTTTCATTAAAACTAATATGTTGAAAGTTTTGTTACGTTTGGAGTTAAGGAAGGGTAAGAATAAAATATTTTATGAACAGACATGAAAAGTTTTGGGAAGTTCGTATACTTTCATTAATATCTCGAACACGGTTGGGAAATCGTGGTAAGTGGATAGAAACTATTTGAAAGCTTACTAAATTCTCTACAAAAAAGATTCTAAAACTATTTTTGATTAGGTTATGTCAATCGGAGAAATAAGTGCTTAAAACTTCAAATACGTCTGTTTTGTTCTTATGAACGGGGTTTTGTCGTTCTTGTTGTAATTTTTGTCTCTTTCCCTTCGTTTTTTATTGCTTTTAGCGCGGTTCCTCCCTCCCCCATAGGGAGGAACCCCGCTTATAAGGTTGATACAATGAAACAATCCGGAAGTGCCGACTAGAAAATTTTGCGTTTCAGAACCCCTAGAAACCGAAAATAACGGTGGTTCAAATTTGTATATATATATATATGTATATATTTATATATATATATATATATATATATATATATATATATATATATATATATATATATTTGTCTGTTCGCTCTCTAAATAGAAGACGAATGGTCCGATTTTGATGAAATTTGGTACAAAAATCTGTCGTCCAATTTGAAAGGTCAAGTTCGTTAACCAGCAAAATCCGCCCACTGGAAGGTGGCGTTTGGGGCGAAATTCGCGCAGAAAAAATCGTAACGCTTACGTTTTTGAGTTCATAAGCTTGTAAGTACTCGTTTTATAGGCTTCTTGGGCTAGAAAAACGAATGAAACCATTTTCAAGGCGATAGCTTTAACCGTTTTCGAGAAAATTGGAAAAATAGTTTTTGAATACCGTTTTTGGTTTGGGTACTTAGAATAACGGGATTCAGTTGAAACATTATCTGCATGTTCTACTTTCATTAAAACTAATATGTTGAAAGTTATGTTACGTTTGGAGTTAAGGAAGGGTTAGAATAAAATATTTTATGAACAGATATGAAAAGTTTTGGAAACTTCGTATACTTTCATTAATATCTCGAACACGGTTGGGAAATCGTGGTAAGTGGATTGAAACTATTTGAAAGCTTACTAAATTCTCTACAAAAATGATTCTAAAACTATTTTTGATTAGGTTATGTCAATCGGAGAAATAAATGCTTAAAACTTCAAATACGTCTGTTTTGTTCTTATGAACGGGTTTTTGTCTCTTTCCCTTGGTTTTTTATTGCTTTTTATTTTTGTAATTTATTATGTTAGGAAAATGTATTTGTTTGTAAAACAGTATAGGAAACATGAGACCAATTTTCTGTTGCTAGAAATAATGAAAATTTTGGGAACTTCGTATACTTTCATTAATATCTCGAAAACGGTTGAAAATCTTGGGAAGCGAAAGGTTACCATTCGAAAGCTTACTAAATGCTCTACAAAAAATGTTCTGACAAAAGTTTTAATTAGACGATCTATTGTTGAGTAATTATATGAATCTTTGGATAATAATTCCAATAGTTAAAATTATAACTAAATTGGAAAATATGTATTTTATAGAACTCATTAAACCTTTTACAGAGAACTCTATTTTTTATTTTAATTTTATTGATCAACAGGTCTTTGCATATATTTAAAAACTCTGTTGATATAACCTCTATATCGTTTTTGTTTGATTCAATAATAAGAAATCCTTTTTTCAATGATTTTATGTTTTTAGGCCAATCTATAATTCCTATGGGTTAATATGTTTTTTAAATTGAAGCTTTAAAGCCTCAACAGGAATATTTGTGTAATCACCCTTCACAGTTAATTTATTAGAATCATGAGTGGCCGTTTTTTTGTTACAACTAACAATCTTTGAAAACGAAGTTTGACTATCCTTGTTATTGTTATTTTCCTTCTGTTTGGCCGAGATTTTCTATTCATGATCTAATTCTCCTTGAATTTTTTGACTAGATCAAGAACCTATTTTAAGCACTCTAAATTCCTTAATTTAATTGAGGAAGTTTATCAAGCTTGATATAATCACTTTTGGGTTAATACGGGTGGTCTATACCGAGTCCTTTGTTTGTAAACACAAAGAGCCTTCTGAGTAACGGTAAAGGGCAGTAAAAGTATATGACTACCTGGAAGCAGACCCTGCATAATGAGAATTGCAATACGAGACATTCTCATTCTTCCTTTCTCCAGCTCCCGTGTAACACCTTAGATCTGTTTATATTGTTAGCGCGGTTCCTCCCTCCCTTCATAGGGAGGAACCCCGCTAATAAAATTGATCTCATGAAACAATCCGGAAGTGCCGACTAGAAAATTTCGCGTTTCAGAGAGACCGAAAATAACGGTGGTTCAAATTTGTATATATATATTTGTCTGTTATTTGAAAGGTCAAGTTCGTTAACCAGCAAAATCCGCCCACTGGAAGATGGCGTTTGGGGCGAAATTCGCGCAAATAAAATCGCAACGCTTACATTTTTGAGTTCATATGCTTGTAAGTACTCGTTTTGTAGGCTTCTTGGCCTAGGAAAACGAATGAAACCGTTTTTAAGGCGATAGCTTTAACCGTTTTCGAGAAAATTGGGAACATAGTTGCTGAATAACGTTTTTGGTTTTGGTACATAAAATCATGGGATTCAGTTGAAACATTTTTTGCATGTTCAAATTTTATCAAAACTAATATCTTAAACCTTTGGTTACGTTTGGAGTTAAGGAAGGGTTAGAATAAAATATTTTATGAACAGACATGAAAAGTTTTGGGAACTTCGTATACTTTCATTAATATCTCGAAAACGGTTGAAAATCTTGGGAAGCGAAAGGTTACCATTCGAAAGCTTACTAAATGCTCTACAAAAAATGTTCTGACAAAAGTTTTAATTAGACGATGTCAATCGGAGAAATAAGTGCTTAAACCATTAAAGTAATTGATTTTGTTCATTCGAACGGTTTTTTGTCTGTTTTTATTCCTTGTTATTTCTTAATTGCTTATAGTTGGATAATGTATTTTACAATAAAACTAGTTAAGTAAAATTACAAAAAAAATTATTGTTAGAAATATAGATTTCCTAGATTCCAAGACCTTGTAACTAGCGGGACCCTTTCAAGTGTTGACCGACCCTTCCAGGTATGATCGTAAATCAAGACCTTTCGAGACTGGTGGAACCAAAATAATAACTGCTTCTATTTTAATCTTCAGGCGATTCGCCAAAGTTGCGAAGCCTTATCAATAAATAAATATTTTAATCTTTCCAAATTAGACTAGGGATAAGAACGGAACCGCGCTAAGATGATGCAGTTCCTGCGAGACGGACTTTTTGTTATTTTACTTAACCTGTTTTATTTTCGAATACATTATCCAACTATAAGCAATTAAAAAATAACAAGGAATAAAAAAACAGACAAAAAGAACAGTTCGAATAAACGAAATCAATTACTTTAAAGCTTTAAGCTCTTATTTCTCCGATTGACATCGCCTAATCAAAACTTTCATTAGAACCTTTTATGTAGAGCATTTAATAAGCTTTCTAATGGTATTCTTCCGTTTACCAAGATTTTCAACCGTTTTCGAGATATTAATGAAAGTTTCCAAAATTTACATTATTTCTAGCAACAGAAAATTGGTCTCATTTTTCATATCCTGTTTTACACACAAACTTTTCCCAACATAAGAAATTAAAAAAATAAAAAGCAATAAAAAACAAAGGGAAAGAGACAAAAATTACAAAAAGAACGACAAAAACCCGTTCTTAAGAACAAAACAGACGTATTTGAAGTTTTGAGCACTTATTTCTCCGATTGACATAACCTAATCAAAAATAGTTTTAGAATATTTTTTGTAGAGAATTTAGAAAGCTTTCAAATAGTTTCTATCCACTTACCACGATTTCCCAACCGTGTTCGAGATATTAATGAAAGTATACGAAGTTCCCAAAACTTTTCTTGTCTGTTCATAAAATATTTTATTCTAACCCTTCCTTAACTCCAAACGTAACAAAACTTTCAACATATTAGTTTCAATGAAAGTAGAACATGCAGATAATGTTTCAACTGAATCCCGTAATTCTAAGTACCCAAACCAAAAACGGTATTCAAAAATTATTTTTCCAATTTTCTCGAAAACGGTTAAAGCTATCGCCTTGAAAATGGTTCCATTCGTTTTCCTAGCCCAAGAAGCCTATAAAAAATTACTTACTAGCTTATGAACTCAAAAACGTAAGCGTTACGATTTTTTTTGCGCGAATTTCGCCCTAAATGCCATCTTTCAGTCGGCGGATTTTGCTGGTTAACGAACTTGACCTTTCAAATTGGACGACGGATTTTTGTACCAAATTTCATCAAAATCGGACCATCAGGGAAGCCAGAAATGAGCGAACAGACAAATATATATATATATATATATATATATATATATATATAAATATATACATATATATATATATATATATATATATATATATATATATACAAATTTGAACTACCATCATTTTCGGTTTCCAGAGGTTCTGAAACGCAAAATTTTCTAGTCGGCACATCCGGATTGTTTCATTGTATCAACCCTATAAGCGGGGTTCCTCCCTATGAGGGAGGGAGGAACCGCGCTAAAACGGTATTCAAAAACTATTTTTCCAATTTTCTCGAAAACGGTTAAAGCGATCGCCTTCAAAATGGTTTCATTCGTTTTCCTAGCCCAGGAATCATATAGAACGAGTACTTACAAGCTTATGAACTCAAAAACGTAAGCGTTACGATTTTTTTTGCGCGAATTTCGCCCCAAACGCCATCTTCCAGTAGGCGGATTTTGCTGGTTAACGAACTTGACCTTTCAAATTGGACGAAGGATTTTTGTACCAAATTTCATCAAAATCGGACCATTCGTCTTCTATCTAGAGAGCGAACAGACAAATATATATATATATATATATATATATATATATATATATATATATATATATATATAAATAAATATATACATATATATATATATATATATATATACAAATTTGAACCACCGTTATTTTCGGTCTCTAGGGGTTCTGAAACGCGAAATTTTCTAGTCGGCACTTCCGGATTGTTTCATTGTATCAACCCTATAAGCGGGGTTCCTCCCTATGGGGGAGGGAGGAACCGCGCTAAAATGATACATTTTCAGTTGAGTTTTTTTATTAGTTGTGTCACTTTAGAAACCTATTCAAGTGAATTACTATTATTTGTTGAATACGCGGTATTTCGTTTTTTGGTATATTTATATCCAGACAACATGTAAACTAACACAAACTATACTACAGTGAAACCCTCAATGTTTCGAATTTCGATAAGCCGACTGACTGTTTAAATATGTCGAACAGAATCTATGGTCCCGATTCATTACACATAAAGTTCACCTCAATAATGCAAAATACTGGATAATTATGGAAATAAGTCGAACGACAAATAGGCGTCCACGGGGAGGGGGGCTTCTAGGACTACGAGGCGTATTTTTTAAGTAGGTAAGTAACGTTTTGAAATTTAAAAAAATACGAGCAAAGATATCTCAATAATTTAATTTTAAATGAAAGCCTGTACCTTAATCTACTTTTCTACATGATTTCCTTCAATATTGAGGCACTTGTCATAACGTTGTACCAGTTTAAGAATACCCTCCTCATAGAAGTCTGCCGCCTGAATTGCCGTAGGCATGGGCGTATATAGGAAATAATTTCGGAGGGGACTGGGAAAAGTTCGGGGGGGGGGGGGCTGAGACCATTTCCGGTGTATGGAATACTAACTATTTAGATCTTGGAAGAGTTTTAGCCAACTAAAACGCTATTACACTCAAAATAGAATATTTTTTATGAACTAAATGATCTTATTTAAAATTTATTTTTAAGGGTATAATAACATTTTTACCGATCAAATCAAAATTTCGGGGGGGGGGGGGGCTGCAGCCCCCTCAGTCCCCCCTTATATACGCCCAGGCCACCCATGTTTCATCGTCCTTACCAATTTGGCTTAATAAATCATCACCGTCGTTGCGGAAAGTCAATGCTCTGCCTAAACGGTTGCACATCCGTCCACATTTTCGGTACCCACCGTAAAACGTTGGACCGGAGGAAATCGTAAAGCGTCTCTCACCTTAATGTCCGCTTCCTGCACCAAACATTCATTCAAGGACGCCAACAATGTTGTTCATCACATTTGTGCGGCCATCTCTCAAACTCTAACTACAAATTGACAACTTAACCGATCATCCAATCACACAATAGCTGTGTCTGCAAAAATAGGCTTTGTCAAATCCGTGGAAATTGACTGTGACGTACGTGTATTTCGACGATCCAAATGCAATTCGAATGTGAAAAAACGCATTTTTCATTTCCAATCTATATTGATTGCTTAGTGGAGATGGAGGTAGTTAGCCGTTGCAGTGATACGATGACAAGGTATGGTTGGGATTCGGCTAGGAGAAAAAAACGTCAGACCTTCAGAACTCCAATACAGATTTCTTCCTGAAGGTCTGACGTTTTTTCTCCTACCCGAATCCCAAACATACCTTGTCTTCGTATATTGATTGCTGTTGAGCTGATGTACGTTGTGGCAAACTCTCGCCTCTTAGAGCACAATTATTGGATATATCTAATCCGATCGATGTTTGGATTAATTCCACTGATACAGAGACGTAAAGAATTAAAATATATAAGATAAAATTTATATAAAGTCATCTATAAGGTACCAAACCATTTTTCACATTCGATACTTTGCATTTGTAACGACGATGTGATCCTCCTTTTGTGGAGTGCAGCCAAAAATGGACAACATTGAATTTGAGCATTCAAGTGAAGAATGGACCTCAGGAATAACCTCATACCATTAGTGAAGCCCAAAAATGCAATTAATACAGTTCGGACCTTCTTGGAAAGCTGTCACAACGTTGATCATCCTATTTTTTCACGTCATGTTTTCAGTAGCATTTCTAAAAAAAGTCCGACCCGCAGGAACTGCATTATCTTAGCGCGGTTCCGTTCTTATCTCTAGACACATTTAAAATGATTAAAATAGAAGCTGTTATTATTTTGGGTCCACATTTCTAGAAAGCATGAAGATTAGATAGTTAGCCGTCGAGGTGTTAAGTAAAGATGGAATGGTTGGGATTCGGCTAAAGAAACCTCAATACGATTTTTGTTAAAAAATCTATATTTAGGACATTTTGGCTATTCATTGGTAGCCTTCGTCAGCAATGAAAGTGCCGGGAGGCAGAGGAGGACCAAAGTTGACAGTTCCATCTTTACTTTCAAGAAAGGTCTTATTTACGATTTTACCTGTATGGCTCCCCGCCCTAGGAAGGACCCCGCTAGGCATTTGAAAAGCTATATCTTGGAAATCCATATCTCTAAGATTAAATTGTTTTTCTTATTTTTCTTAACCTGATTTATTATCAAATACATTATCCAACTATAAGCAGTTAAAAAATAACAAGGAATAAAAACAGACAAAAAGAACAGTTCGAATAAGCGAAATCAATTACTTTAAAGTTTTAGGCACTTATTTGTCCGATTGACATCGTCTATGCTTTCTAATGGTATTCTTCCGTTTACCAAGATTCTCAACCTTTTTCGAGATATTAAGGAAAGTATACAAAGTTACCAAAACTTTTTATGTCTGTTAATACAATATTTTATTCTAACCCTTCCTTAACTCCAAACGTAACACAAATTTCAATATATTAGTTTTAATGAAAGTAGAACATGCAGAAAATGTTTCAACTGAATCCCATGATTCTAAGTACCCAAACCAAAAAAGTCCGTCTCGCAGGACTGCATCATCTTAGCGCGGTTCCGTTCATATCCCTAGTCTAATTTGGAAAGATTAAAATAGGAGCAGTTATTATTTTGGTTCCACCAGTCTTTTTTTTTAAATTAATTATTATAATGGCGTGTCAACCCTTAAGGTCGCTAACGCCATTCTTGTGAGTAGTAAAGTCTTGAAAGGTCATGATTTACAATCTTACCTGGAAGGGTCGGCTACAGTAGAAACAGACCCGCTAGTGACAAGGTCTTGGAATCTTGGAAATCTATATTTCTAACAATAAATTGTTTTTGTTATTTTACTTAACCAGTTTTATTGTCAAAAACATTATCCAACTATAAGCAATTAAAAAATAACAAGAAATAAAACAGACAAAAAGAACCATTGGAATAAACGAAATCAATTAATTTAAAGCTTTAAGCACTTTTTTCTCCGATTGACATCGCCTAATTAAAACTTTCTTCAGAAGCTTTTTTGTAGAGCATTTAGTAAGCTTCCGAATGGTAATCTTCCGCTTCACAAGATTGTCAACGGTTTTCGAGATACTAACGAAATTATATAAAGTTATAACAACTTTTTTTGTCTGTTAATAAAATATTTTATTCTAACCGTTCCTTTACTCTAAACGTAACAAAAATTTCAACATATTAGTGTTGATGAAACTCGAACATGCAGAAAATGTTTCAACTATATCCCATAATTCTAAGTACCAAAATCAAAGACAAAGAACCCTCCCTAGGAAGGACGCTAGGCAGTTGAAAAGCTATATATCTTGGAAATCCATATCTCTAACATTAAATTGTTTTTCTTATTTTTCTTAACCTGTTTTATTTTCAAATACATTATCCAACAATAAGCAATTAAAAAATAACAAGGAATAAAAAACAGACAAAAAGAACAGTTCGAATCAAGCGAAATCAATTACTTTAAAGTTTTAAGCTCTTATTTCTCCGATTGACATCGCCTAATCAAAACTTTCATTAGAACCTTTTTTTTAGAACATTTAATAAGCTTTCTAATGGTATTCTTTCGATTACCAAGATTCTCAACCTTTTTCGAGATATTAAGGAAAGTAAACAAAGTTACTAAAACTTTTTATGTCTGTTAATAAAATATTTTATTCTAACCCTTCCATAACTCCAAACGTAACCAAAATTTCAACATATTAGTTTTAATGAAAGTAGAACATGCAGAAAATGTTTCAACTGAATCCCATGATTCTAAGTACCCAAACCAAAAACGGTATTCAAAAAATATTTTTCCAATTTTCTCGAAACGGTTAAAGCTATCGCCTTGAAAATGGGTTCATTCGTTTTCCTAGCCCAGGAATCATATAAAACGAGTACTTAGAAGCTTATGAACTCAAAAACGTAAGCGTTACGATTTTTTTTGCGCGAATTTCGCCCCAAACGCCATCTTCCGGTAGGCGGATTTCGCTGGTTAACGAACTTGACCTTTCAAATTGGACGACGGATTTTTGTACCAAATTTCATCAAAATCGGACCATTCGTCTTCTACCTAGAGAGCGAACAGACAAATATATATATATATATATATATATATATATATATATATATATAAATATAAATATAAATAAATACACACATATATATATATATATATATATATATATATATATATATATATATATATATATATATATGACTGGATTGCGTCATGAGATCAACCTTATAATTCCTGAGGCCGTCCAAATTGAACGATTTTTAATCTGTATAATGTTTTGGAAAGCGTAAGCATCCTGTTTTTTAAAATAATATTTTTCAAAGCAGCATTGTGAAGCATTTCGTTTGAATTTGCAACATTTTGATAAATTTTAATTGTTTTGCAAAGACTAACAACCCTAGGGGGTCTCCCGTGGTCTAGTGGCTAGCGCGCTAGATTCATAAGCGGGAGATAAGTGGGTTCGATCCCCACCGGCGCCAGAAATTTTCTCATCTCAGGGCTCGCTGAGAAAATTCCTGGCTGCACCCTGCATCTCAGCGCTAATGGCCAAGAATTATGTCGATGCGCCGTAAAAAAAACAAAAAAAAAAAAAAAAAAACTAACAACCCTATTTTTCTTTATATTGTTTTAAGGAGTTTGAAGTCATTCACGCCATTTAATTAGATTTAAACGAAATTTTATGGGAAGAATGGATCCTTCTATTTGGAAATGGAATAGCAAAGTAATACAAAAGTAGAAACAATTTTCTACTTTCAGACAGGGGCAGTAAAGGAAAATTTAAAAGCAGCAGGTATCAGGAAAACATTAAGAATCGTGGAAGGCTAAATGAACTAGCCCAAAACAATGAAGTTATCTCCTTCTGGGTACCGGAACATCGAGGTGACTTTGGCAACGAGAAGGCAGGCATGTTGGCAGAAGTAGGTTCGGAACCGACACATATGGGCGCACTGTCGGGTTATCAATGGCCTGTGTTGAAGGGGCAACAATAGCGAAACTCAAGAAAAGTTTGGTAAACTTTGGGAAAAGCAGAAAATCGCCCGTAAGAAGTCTTTCATTGATCTTAGAAATTTAGGAAAGAAGGAAATTTTCTTGGGTATTGTCAGAAAGGATTTGAGGGAGTAGTTCGGACCACTGTACCCTGAATAAAGATATGTATACTATAAAGACGAGGTCATCACCAATCAGAAGATGGTGCAAAGGCAAGGATGAGAAGCCTAAGCATGTTACATTTGAAAATAATGAAGTTCCTACATTTTGGTAGCTTCGGTGAGGATAAAATCAGGCGATACACGAAAATAGGGCAGTATCTCAGGTTCATTAGGAGGTTGAGGTAACATCTGACCTTTTTCAGGACTCGCACAATAGCCGGAGAGTATGGGGCATGATATACCTAATATAAATCTAATAACAGACACATTCAAATAAAAAATGTTGGTTGGAACGTTGGCCTGAGGAGAGGAAATAAGGGTAAGTGGGCAGCTTTGAGGATGATAGAAAACGAGAACTTATTCAGAAAGAATGAAACAGGACTGGGCTCAAAGACAATAAAACTTGTAAAACGGCGTTAATTGTACTTTGCACGGTCAAACTAGGCTCAAGCACGAATGTGTGTTTGAGTTAGGTGTGTATTAGTTCTAAGAATATTAAGCAATAAATGAAAAAAAGCGAAGAGACCATCAGAAGACAGATTAAATGATTTTTTACCAATTCAGTTGTTTTGTATGAAGGCCTTAATTTATCCCATAGAAGAATCGAAACACGGGTGAAACATTCAAAGAAAATTTATAATTCTAAATGGGCAGGCAGATCCAACCAGCTGAAAAATTAAAAATGCCTAAAGCAAAATAATTACAGGAATAAGGGGAATGAAGACTAATGAGGAACAAGCACTTAATTAAAAACAAGCTTTCCAAGTTAATTACCTCTAATTCCGATTAAAAATAAATTATGATCAAGTCAGCTGATCCTCATCACAATCCCTGATAAGCAAACGCCCATTAGATACAAGAGCTGGTCGATCATTTTATCACAGGCACTGGTGAGGTGAGTTTGTCTCCTGTATCACTTCAACAACCAACTAACTTTCTGAAAGATTATTATGTAAATATATATTATCTTAACATACACGATAATAACAATAATTATATAACTCACTCGGCTTTGATATCCGTTCTAAAAGTGGAGACAGCATCAAGAAAATCACACTGCCGGAGGATAGAACAGATCTATCTCCCTACAATAACCAAATACGTAAAGGGGCCTGTTCCGAGACAATATATATATATATATATATATATATATATATATATATATATATATATATATATATATATATACGAAACTTGGTACTCGTTGTGGTCATATAAAGAGAAAAATACTTTGTAAAAATAAACTAAATCAGTTCATCAGGACGGGCTTACTCTGGACCCAAATCACTAATTTGCTCATATCGACAGTTCATTCCTCTTGTATCGTAACGAAACACGGAATACATCGGGGATTCTAAAGAGAAAGATGAAGGTAGGGATTGTCGGGGTTCGGCCATTGCTGCTTAATAAAACTACATTATACAGTGAAAATGGTTTTATTGTTACCAACGTTTCGGCTTGAAATTCAAGCCTTTATCAGGGCTTACTTTGTTGAGTTGCTTGAAGATTCCTCTGTTGTGAGGCGGAGTCAGGTCCTGAGGCGGAGACTTCACAACAGAGGAATCTTCAAGCAACTCAACAAAGTGAGCCCTGATGAAGGCTTGAATTTCAAGCCGAAACGTCGGCAACAATAAAACCATTTTCACTGTAAAATGTAGTTTTATTAAGCAGCAATGACCGAACCCCGACAATCCCTACCTTCGCATTATCAACGGTCAAGGATCTCCTCTCAATAAAGAGAAAGATGTATTTAAAAAATAAACTTAATTCGGTTCATTAGAAGTTGGGGTTTAATCTGTTTTACTATCGAATTCAATAAAGCTGCACGAGTGTTGTTGTTTCTTCTACCACTAAGAGCGCTGAACATGGACGCCGTATCCGGCCTCTGTACATTAAGCAAGTTATTCAGGAATACAGTGTACCCATCTTATGAGGATTGTGTTTAGTTATGCAGTTCCTCCGTGACGGACTTTTGTTACTTTCATAATGAGCCATATCACTCCCAGACTCAAAACCTTGTCATAAAAAGACGTCAACTTGGTTCTGTAAAAGGTCTGGATGCCTTGCTGAATACAATGTACAGTTTTTAGCTATGTTCTAGTCAACACTAAGAGCAAGAAAACTATGGAGTCAGCACTCAAAAGAACATAGTATTCAGCTGAAAAATTCCATTAAGCTGATAAAAAAAAAAAGTTTTGTTTCCCTGTGCAATTAATAATTTAGCATTGTTATTGCAGTACAATTGATGCAGTGCTTTTGCTCTCTTTTGTTGCAGGGAACCATCAAGAAATTGCAAGGAAACGAAAAATGTTGTCTGAAATGAGTGCATCCTTCACGGAAGTTGAACTGGGAACTGCTCATGATTTCGACAAAGAAAATTTGACGATGATGGTCCTAGGGTGTTACGTCTTGGTGAAGAAACCGGTGACATATTTTCTCCTTAATATGCTCCATGTGTCTCACGTTTTCCTCGTCTATATATATCTTATAACAATGGCCGTCATAACGATAGCATTCGAATCTACGGAGAAAGTCGTCATAGTGCAGACGCTTCAAGCTCTCTGTCTGATGTTGGTTGGTCTTGCAATGCCTGCTTCTAGACTGTTCACCGAACACAAGATGGGTGAAGCGTTGAAGCTCATAAGAAGAGGAGTGTACGAATATCATGGAGAAGTACAGGACGAAAGGCACAACGAGATAAAAAGCGAAAGAGTGACAGAGATAAGAAAGATAATGTATTGGGTTACGAAGCTCACATTTTTCTGCGCGATTTCTAACACGTTCGTCATGCCTTTACTGCGCTATCTTTCGAATAAAGACGGATCTTCCCACATCCACGGATCACTCAACCCATACCTACCACTCCCTATATATACGCCGTTTGACACTTGGAACTACCCGGGTTTCGCCTTCGCGTTTTTCACTAATGCCGTTTTCTTCTTCTTCCTCTACGGTACCATAGCCTGCCTCATAGAGACCTATCTCAGCTGTTCTCTGCAACTGATAGCGCAGCTTGAAATCTTGAACTACACTCTAAGGAATTTGGAAAGGCGAGCTCGTTTGAAACTTACCAAGTACGACGGTGTGAATGAAGACATGCCATCAGATGCCCTCTATGGCAGAAAGGATTTTCAAAGGCACCTTTATTTCTGTTTGAGAGAAAGCATTCTTCATCATCATGTAATTATGAGGTAAATATTAACATATGAGTAAGTAGTACTTACTAAGTACCTAGTGTAAGTGTTTTTATTTAACACTATAACATTTTCTTGCCGAAAATTCCTTTATGTATTGTAAAGATCCTAACTACTAAATGCCAAAAATGTCTCACTTTAAATATATATATATATATATATATATATATATATATATATATATATATATATATATATGTATATATATATATATATATATATATATATATATATATATATAAATTCCCTCGGAACTTGACCTCTTCCACATATATTTTCTTCTTCTTTTAATAAAGTCCTTATAGGCAAAAAAAAATTGTTTTATATTTTATTTTATATATGTTGACTAGTTTCTGCATTTGGCCTCTCTTCACAAGACAAACCTCTCTGAAATTACTTCTTTTTTTTTTAAAACTTACAATTTTAAAATCTTAAACTATTTAATATTATAAAGGACCCCGCCCTTTCCTAATGGAAAATGGCTTTCGGTCAAATTGAACGAAACTATGCTCGTTGGATAGAGAAAGTCTTTCTGAACAAAAGTATCCATGGGCACAAAACCAAAAAGTTAAAACTTTTGGTACTTTTGGGTATCCGAAGTTTTCCATTTTTAATTTTTGCAAAATCTCGAGAGCTCTGGTTGAAAGGTTTCCCAAGCCTTTTGGCCAGTAAAAAAAAAAAATACGTATCAATTATTTTTCGAAGACCTTTCGAACGACACCACACTTGACACTCCTACCCCCCCCCCCCCCCCTCCACTCACGGGGATTGGGGGAAAGCTTTTTTTGCAATTATCGTCTATCCATTATCATTTGAAGATCTTTTCGAAGGCAATACACTGAAACCTTGTCTCACACCCTTACCCCACCCCCACCCCAACCCCACCTCTAGCTCGTATGTTTAAAAAAAAAGTGTTCTGTTAGCAGACTTTAACATTAGTAGCCCTGAAAAGGGCCGCTTTTTGTCTCTTAGACTACTGTATACTGTTTTGTCTTTTCGTTTGCTATCGATCAGGTGCATATAACGTATGATTCAGCAAGTAAGAAGTCGGATATTTGATTTTTTCATTATGACGAGCATATCCCAAGGGGTTGGGGGTGGGGTAAGGGTGTGAGACAAGGTTTCAGTGTATTTCTGTCGAAAAGATCTTCAAATGATAATGGATACACGATAATTGCAAAAAAAAGCTTCCTCCCCGCCCCCGTTGGTGGAGGGGGGGGGTAGGAGTGTCAAATGTGGTTTCGTTCGAAAGGTCTTCGAAAAATAATTGATACGTATTTTTTTTTACTGCCAAATGGATTGGGAAACAATTCAAACAGAGATCTCGAGATTTTGCAAAAATTAAAAATGCAAAACTTCGGATACCCAAAAGTACCAAAAGTTTTAACTTTCGGGTTTTGTGCCCATGGAGACTTTTGTTCAAAAAGACTTTCTCTATCCAACGAGCATAGTTTCGTTCAATTTGACCGAAAGCCATTTTCCATTAGGAAAGGGCGGGGTCCTTTTATTTGAAATTACCTTATACATAGTAGTCGTCATTTAATAACGTAGTCCAAAAAACAAAAAAGACAAAATAAATTAAAAGTTGTTTTATAATCTAAAAGGGGAAGCCCGGTGACCGTGGGCACTTAACACTCCGTGCCAAAGGTCGTCGGTTCGATTCCCACTATGGGGTGGTGGCTTTCCTTTAGAAAAAAGAAAAGGCATCAGCGCTATCCTGGCTAGAAAAGGGTGGTGACCTATAATTAACCAGTCCCAAAATTCGTAGTTAATAATAATGGACGTTAAAATTTAAATAAATAAATCGGGCGATACTCTGGCGTTTCCAATTTTTGGCCGATCAACTACAAATTTTAAATGCAGCTTACTAATAATATTTGCTAGTAAAGTGCGTAGGATTTTTTTCTTATTTTTTTCGATTCATTGAATTATAAGGATTTCATTACCGATTATCGGTGGTTTTTTAATTATTCAGAAAATGAATAATTGTTCACCGTTATCGAAAAAATTAATATTTCTTAAAAATCCTACGTACTTTACTAGATTAAACCTTCTTCTTTTGAAATAATTTTAGTTTTTCGTTCTAGATTAAAAAATGCCGCCTGCAGACTATCGCTCGTGAAAAAAGAAGAGTTTCCGTTCGTCAGACACAGCGCGGCCATTTTTTTTTCGAAGATTTGAAACTTTTCTTTTTAGCACTTTCCTCCGAAGGAAAGTAGCTATTGAGGTTGGACTCATGACGGAATTTTTGAAAAATTTCTTCAAATCTTTATCGATCCTACCTAGTAGACACCGAAAATGACCCCCGTTAAAATTTATATATATCTATATATATATATATATATATATATATATATATATATATATATATATATATATATATATATATATATATATGTCTGTTAACACGATAGCGGCCAGAGTTTTTGTTTTTTCGTCACGAAACTTGGTATATAGCATTCAATTAGCAAACGATTGAACGAGTTCGTTAACCACCAAAGTCGGTCCACCAGAAGGGGGGGTTTACCCCGAACCCATAACACTAATTTGACTATGTCAGCCGTAATATTTGTTATATTTCAACGAAACTTGGTATTCGTTGTGTTAGTATAGAGAGAAAATTGAGATATAAAAATGAACTAAATTGGTTCATTAGAAGGGGGGGGGGGGGTTACTCAGGACCCACAATACCAATTCGCCACTACCAGCCGTGATTTTTGGTATATTTAGACGAAACTCGGCATTCGTAGTGGTAATCTACAGGTAAATATGTGTTGTAAAAATAAACTAAATCGGTTCATTAGGAGGGGGGGGGGGTTTACTCCGGACCCACAATACCATTTCGCCACTACCAGCCGTGATTTTTGGTATATTTCGACGAAACTCGGTATTCGTAGTGGTAATCTACAGGTAAATATGTGTTGTAAAAATAAACTGAATCGGTTCATTAGAAGGGGGGGGGGGTTTACTCCGGACCCAAATTCCTATTATACTCATACCGGTCGTAATTTCTGCTGTATTGTAACGAAACGCGGTATACGTCGTGGGTAACTCATGAGAAAGAAGTGTTGTAAAAATGAGCTGAATCGGTCAATCGGAAAGCGGGGGTTTAATTTGTAATATATTTCAATAGAAAAGCCCGCCATACGTAGGCTCACAAAGCCTCCGCAAGGAGCGCTTTCTACCACTAGAGTGACTGTATCCTGTTCCTGCGTTAGATCAAAATACGATTACATGAGGTTTTTTGTATTTATTACGTAGTGTAATAGGTACCATGTGTAAACATAACTCTGGAAGCAAATTAATAATTGATCAGTTACTCATTACAAATTTATAAGAGAACTATTCATGTTTTTATTTTATTTATATAGGATATTTTAAGCAAATTGTTCTGGAAAGCAGTCTACACTACCCAAATTCTGAGGAAAGTGCTTAGTTATGCAGCTCCTGCGTGACGGACTTTTTGGATACTTTAACGTTCCATGTGAAACTTTAGATATAAATAATTGAAAAATATTGATTTATTTGTTATTTATGAATTCAAGAAAATGACTTTGATCGCACAAGGTATTACCCCTTAACTGCTAACTATACTATCTATTATTTCTAGTTGTTAACAGTAAAGAAATTTTGTTTTGGTAAGAACATTTCGTCTTAAAAAAGACTATAAAAACGAAATATGTCTTCAAAATTTGCCCTTTTTTACTTAAGTGTCTAGAGGACCTCAAAAATCACAATTTGACTCTAAAATATTTGAAAAAGTCCGACTCGCAGGAACTGCGTCATCTTAGCGCGGTTACGTACATCTCGAAGAAATGGAATAGATTAGCATCACAAATCACAGGAAACTGACAGTAGCCAACTTACACAGAAGCGGATAATTCTTAAGCGATATAAGTCAATACAATTATGTACTGAAAACGTACTTACTCTTCGACTACTGCTGTGAAGGCTCTATTCTAAACAACCAAAAAATCGCTGTCATTTTAAGTATCTTGTTTTACTAGCAAATTCGTTTTACTGTTATAATCAACTGTAAATATGTGCTTCAAGGCGAATAAAATTCCATTCTGTCGTAGGTTACATCTTTCTATAAAATAAGAAATAACGATAACATCAGTTGGAGGCTATGAGGAAGGTTATACAGACCGGAGAATTCAAAACAAACTATGCATACGTCATCATGCTAGCCACAGCCATCTTGATTACCACAGCCGCTCCAAACATATTAACAATACCTTTCACCGTTTCTTAGCATATTTTACTACAATACTAATTTTACTGATAAATGCAATTTAAAACAAAAAACAACCAATTAAAAAGTGAGATAAACGAAGAGAAAACCCCTTTCAAAACAAACATTTTTTAAGTTATAAGCGCTTATATCTCTGATTGACGTTGCCCCATCGAATATTGCTTCAGAGCATTTTTTGTAGAGAATTTAGTAAGCATTCGAATGGTCACTTTCCACTTACCACGATTTCCCAACCGTTATCGAGATATTTACGAAAAATATATGAAGATCCGAAAACTTTTCATGTCTATTAATCAAATTTTTTTTTTTCGCATACTTCCTTAACTCCAACTATAACCAAAATTTAAACATCTTAGTTGGGATTAATTTCCAAGATGTAGAAAATATTTCAATTGAATCCCGCGATTCTAAGTACCTAAAAAAAAAAAATAATGACTTACAAAAACATTGATTCCACTTTTCTCAGAAACGGTTACAGCCTTAAAAATGGTTTCATTCGTTTTCCTTTGTTAAGAAACTTATAAAACAAGTACCTGCAAGCATATGAACTCAAAAACGTAAGCGTTACGATTTGTTTTGCGCGAATTTCGCCCCAAACACTATATTCTAGTGGGCGGATTCCGCTGGTTAACGAACTTGACCTTTGAAATTAGAAGACAATTTTGCACCAAATTTCATCAAAATCGGACCATTTTTGAGCTTGCTAGAGAGCGAACAGACAAGCATATATATATATATATATATATATATATATATATATATATATATTTTTCTTTTATTTTTTTTCTTTATTAGGAGATACAGAGCACCTTCATACAATTAATCTATAATACATATTCAAATACGAGTCAGTTTACAATTGGGTGTCTCCTTCACCCTCGTTGTTAAGGCTTGAAGACCCAAGCCTATTTGCTGAGAGATCTTAAATTAGTTAAATATGACCACTTTTTTTAACAATAAATAACTTATAAAAATACGACTACACTAACAATAAATAACAATAAAATAAATAAATAAAATAATATAATAATACTCCAAAATATAAAATCCAAAATATAATAATAAATGCCAAACTGTAGCCAGTGGCAGTCAACTTCTCTAACTTCATCCTCTAAAAAAAAAAAGTCCGACTCGCAGGAACTGCGTCATCTTAGCGCGGTTCCAGTTTTTTTTTTTTTTTTTTTTTTTTTTTTTTTTTTTTTACGGCACATCTACATCTAGGTCATTAGCGCCGACATCCAGGGTGTAGCGAGGAATTTCACCAGCGAGCCGTGGGATGATAAAATTCCTGCCGGAGGTTGGGAATCGAACCCACCATCTCCCGCTTATGAATCCAAGGCGCTAGCCATTAGACCACGGGAGACCCCGGTTCCTGTTCATATCCCTATTCTCATTTGAAAAGCATAGAATAGAAACAGGTAATATTTTCCTCGGCCTTTGTTCAAAGGGTTTTATGGCTGGCTATACCTGGGGTCAGGTCCGCAAGGCCCTAGAATCCTCTTCTACCGATACTTCATTTCTTACGTTTCAATGAATTGGAAAATATCAAATATTTTCACACATTCCTGTGTTCTTTTACTATAGTAATAATTCTACAGATAAAATCAATTAAAAAATAAAATAAAAAAACCAACAGCATAAAGGCAATTGAAAATATTCAAAAGACGTCAACGAATCTTTTTCTCTTGGCAAGCTATATTTCTAACAATGAATTGTTTTTCTTATTTTGCCTAATCTGTTTTATTGTAAAATACATTATCCAACTATAAGCAATTAAAAAATAACAAGGAATAAAAACAGACAAAAAGAACAGTTCGAATAAGCAAAATCAATTACTTTAATGTTTTAAGCACTTATTTCTCCGATTGACATCGCCTAATCAAAACTTTCATCAGACCTTTTTTGTAGAGCATTTAGTAAGCTTTCTAATGGTATTCTTTCGTTTACCAAATTCCTAACCTTTTTCGAGATATTAAGGAAAATATACAAAGTTACCAAAACTTTTTATGTCTGTTAATAAAATATTTTATTCTAACCCTTCCTTAACTCCAAACGTAACCAAAATTTCAACATATTAGTTTTAATGAAAGTAGAACATGCAGAAAATGTTTCAACTGAATCCCATGATTCTAAGTACCCAAATTAAAAACGGTATTCAAAAAATATTTTTCCAATTTTCTCGAAAACGGTTAAAGCTATCGCCTTGAAAATGGTTTCATTCGTTTTCCTAGCCCAAGAAGCCTATAAAAAGAGTACTTACAAGCTTATGAACTCAAATACGTAAGCGTTACGATTTTTTCTGCGCGAATTTCGCCCCAAACTCCATCTTCCAGTGGGCGGATTTTGCTGGTTAACGAACTTGACCTTTCATATTGGACGACTGATTTTTGTACCAAATTTCATCAAAATCGGACCATTCGTCTTCGAGCTAGAGAGCGAACAGACAAATATATATATATATATATATATATATATATATATAAATATATACATATATATATGTAAGGGGCCGATTAGCAAGGACGGGATTTAAAGGAATAGATAATGGGGAAATATTTTAGAGAAGCGGAAATTCCTTTCAAAACTATAATTTACACTGAGGTTACTAACACATACATAAATATCATAAAACATCGCTAAGACGAGAGAAAAGGTTGAGTGAGAGAGAAACCGCTAGATAAGAGTAATCACATATCATTTGGGGAGGTTGGAGCATATTTTGGAACTGACTTACCTCTCATCGCCATCGCGGCCAAGACCTCAGGAACGGGCGTGGACTCTCTCCCGTCGGAGGTAAGCCAGCTTTTTATACCCATTGTGCCCCACTCCTGCTTTAGCAGGTGGCTGGACTAGAAACTCTTGTCAGGTCTTAAATCTTCCGAGAATCTTACGAATCAGCCACGTGCAGTTCCAACAACCCAGACGCAACGTTTGCTGATTCGTGGTTCTCACATCTCTAGAGATGGGCAGCCAACCTTTTCGCTCATTCTTATTCACTTAACAAAGACAAAGGGAAAACGGGGCCTTACATCACCCCCCGATTTTTTTAAAGTCATGTTTCCCTTGGAACATTACTTTACCTTTAACACTACCCGTCCTTAAGTTACTATTATTCTCTAACTATACAGAACACTATTTTCACAATCACTTTATTTACGAGCGGTCCTATATCCACTCTGTTATCGCTGTCACGAAACTTTCCGCTGCATCGAAGAAGGAGGCGAATTGTTTTAAGCATGGTATTCCACAATAGCTTCTTGTGCTCTTCCCAAATCCATGTGGTCGAAGATCCAAGATTCACCAAAGTCCACTGCCACCATTCTTTTGACGTGTTCATCTTCTGGCGAAATGACGAGACTATACAGGAAGGTGTTTCTCTGTGAAAGAACTCGGCAGGACAGATCTAAGGTATCCTAGGTCCACATCAGGCTCTATAATAATACCGAAGGATTGAGTAGGCTTCCTCGTTTCAACTCTTCAAGAAGAACGCCCCTCTCCGGCTGAGCTGTAACCATCCTTCCTGTCTTATTTTCGTTGAGGGCAGGACAAGAATTCGATGAAGCAACATCTTCTGATCTGGAATTGTCCAATGCTACTACTCCAGTATTAGTGGCGATGAGATCTACTTCTGAAATTTGGTTACATGTTTATCATGACATCAGCTTCCCTCCGAGAGGAGTGTCAGTCCAATTGGCAGAGCCTCTCTCTCCTTCCCCAAAATCAGAGTCAACTCTCTTGGACCTAGCATCTCTCTACTCAACTTTCCATTCATCGAAGTGCCTCCGTTGTGTAATTTTTTGATTATATATAGGAATTCCGTTACTCTGTTTTCTGGGCTTTTGATAGGACGAGGAAAGGTACAGGGAACTACGGAAAAGGGTTTGTGATGTGTGAAAGATTGGTTTAAACTTTTGCTTCCTTTTTCGGAAATTTTCTTGAAAGTTTACAAACCACCCTGCCCAGGCGCGTAACCCACGACATTGTAATATAACTCAAATTTTCATGCCAATAGTCAGAACTCTAGAATCACCCGCGATGACAGCCCGGTAAGTAGAAGTTTAGGAGTCGTTTACTGGCGATTTAGCTCTTTTCCTAAGCGCGTCCCACACCTACTCATCGTTAGGTCTCTGAACGCCTCTCCTCCGGAGGGAATATGGTGATCGTGGCCGTGGTCCCTGTTCCCGCACTCCTGGCGTCCAGGTGGCATCCTTGGGGTCGTTGCTCGGAGAACTAGAGGAGGAACGACGCCCACTCGCAGGCTGGGAGTCTATGCCCCGTCGGCCGTATAAACGTCCGGATCTTTCGCGGTGCCTCCCCCCCTCATTTGCGCCCTCCACCCGTCCTATAGGCTGGGGTGAACCGCTCCGTTCGGCTTCCTCCTCTTGACCTACTTCTCCCTCAGATAGGGCTGAGTCGGATAGGACCTCATCGGGGGTAGTCGTTTCCGAAGGTGGCGACGAAAACTGGCCGCCGAGAGGACAACTAGGATCTGGACACGAAGGGGATGCCCCCGCACTCACGGGACAGTCAGAATGATCGGTCGCCCTTGCCTCGCTTTCCCCTTCTTCCGCGTCACCAGCCCGGTCTGGCGTCTGGTAATTTAAGTCATATGGAAGCCCTGGCTCCATCGCCCAAGACCACTCGTCGTTGGCCTCTTCCTCGTCCTGTTCTTCGCGGTACGACCTATTAGCCGTTTCAGCCTCCTCTCTCTCCGGATCCATATTCCCCTTAGTCGCGGCCTTCTTAAGGCGGTTGATGTGCACAACTGCTCGCGCCCCGGTAGACAGCTCGACCTCATAATTAACCCGGGAGAGTACACGGGTGACTTGATGCGGCCCCGTCCATGGACGGTGGAACTTCGGACAGTGGCCCGGTTTGACCGCTGGCACATTTAAGTACACCCAGTCCCCCGCTGCTAGCTGGCGCTCTTTCCTCCGAGAGTTTAGGAAGGCTGTTCGACGTTGATAACATCGCTCGGATCGTACCAACGCCTCTCGATATGCTTCCGAAAGCCGCTTCCGTAGCTGTATCACATGATCTTCCGGTAAGAGCCTATCTCGGTCCTCCTGGTTCAAGCTAGGCCCTAGATCGCAGTCGAAAGGGGTGACTAACTCCCGTCCTAAAAGTAGGTAATTGGGGGAGTACCCAGTCGAGGAGTGGGGGATGGCTCGGTAGGCCATAACTGCATAAGGGACCCAACGGTCCCAATCTCTACCATCCCGCCGCACAAAATGTGTGATCGAATCCGTGATCGTGCGATGGAGGCGTTCTACCATGCCATTGCACTCCGGATGATAGGCTGTAGTCTGCAGCTTTCTTATCCCAAGAGCTCTGCATACTTCCTTGAAGAGAGAAGAAACAAAGCCTCTTTGGCACACCATGTCTCGTCACAATATTCTCCACAAAGGCTACGGCCGTCTCTTGAGCGGTCTGCTCCTTTATAGGGATTGCTTCGGCGTACCTCGTAAAATTGTCGATAAAAGTCAGTAGATATCTATGCCCTCTCCTTGACCTTGGTAGAGGGCCAAAAATATCTAATGACACTTGCTCGAATGGGCCACTGGCCACATACGGCACTTCCAGAGGCACCTTCAGGCCTGGTGGGCTCTTTCGCTGAGCACACCTATGGCAGCTCTCAACGAAGTTCCGTGCATCCTTCTCCATAGAGGGCCAATAAAAGGACCCCCTTAAGTTGGCAAGCGTGCGTTCTATACCCGGGTGTCCCGCCCATGGCTTCGAATGGTGGTATTCGAGGATCTTTAGCCTAAGCGACTCCGGAACTAGGAGACGCCAATCACTCCCTTCGAGATCAACAGCCCAGTACCACAATCCTTCTGCATCGGCCCTGACACTACCGCCCTTCCTTGCCAGCTTCTGGCACCAGTCATCTTGCTCTTGGGCCCTCCGGATGTGGCTCCGGGTGAGGGGGTACCGGGTCCGTATCTCAGCAACGGAGCGGCTTAGCGCGTCTGCATTTTTATGATTCACTCCGGGCTTGTGTTCAACGACATATTCGAATTCCTCAAGGCGCAAGGCCCATCGAGTCAGCCGAGAAGAGGGGTCCCTCAGACTTAGCATCCATTTAAGAGCAGCATGGTCGGTAATTAACTTAAATTTTCGCCCAAGCAAGTAACATCGAAAGAGCTTTGTCGCCCAAACGACCGCCAACAACTCTCGTTCAGTGGCAGAGTAGTTACATTCCGGCCCCTTCAATTGCCTGCTGGCATAGCAAATGGGCCTCTCGACGCCTCCCTGCACTTGAGACAACACAGCCCCAAGAGCTACTCCGGAAGCGTCCGTAGAGAGCACGAAGGGGTCTCGGAAGTCCGGATACACTAGTAGAAGGTCGGAGGTCAAGGCCTCCTTCAGGTCCGCGAATGATTTCTCCTGCGCAGGCTCCCAGACAAAAGTAGCTCGAGTCTTTGTTAGCTCAGTAAGGGCTTTCGCCCTACTTGCGAACTCCGGGATAAAACGGCGATAGTAGCTCGCTAAACCGAGGAAGCTACGTACCTCGCGTGCATTCCGTGGTTTCGGAAAGGTTTTCACTGCTTCCACCTTTCCAGGGTCGGGTTTGACTCCACTGTCAGTCACCACATGCCCTAAGTACATGACCTCCTTGGCCGCGAATGTACACTTTCGTAGGTTGACCTTTAAGTTCGCCCCGCGAAGTAAGTTAAATACTTCCTCCAGCCGGGCGATATGCTCACCGAGTGTGGCGCTGTACACCACTACGTCATCGAGATAGACAAAACAGCCGGTACCCTTTAGACGACCTAATAGCTGTTCCATCAACCTTTGGAAGGTAGCCGGAGCCCCTGCCAATCCGAAAGCCATTTTCCTGTACTCGAAATGGCCTCCCTCGGTGGTGAACGCTGTCTTCTCCTGGTCTTCCGGGGCTATGGGGATTTGATGGTATCCACTGGCTAAGTCCAGTGTGCTAAAGTACCGGCAATTGCCGAGCTGTTCTAGGGTTTCCTGAATCAGGGGTAGAGGGTATGTGTCCACCCGAGTAACGGCATTAAGCCCCCGGAAATCAGTGCAAAACCGATATCGCACCTCCCCATCCGGCGATTTCTTTTTTACTAGTACAACTGGAGCCTGCCAGGGGCTAGTGGAGGGCGTAATTATACCCCTTTCCAGCATAGAATTCAGCTGCTCCGCCACCACGGCTTTCTCTGCGTACGGGACCCTATACGGTCTCTTCACCACAGGTCGGGCATTACCCATAACTATCCGATGTTGGACGGGTAGCGCGCAACCTTCCCCTCTGGGCTCTTCGAAGAGATCCTGGAAGCGAGAAAGAAGCTCCAACAAGGGCTTCTTTTCTACCACGGGGAGGTGTCGGAGCTTCTCCTGTAGGTCCGACCCTGTCTTTACGGTTTGTTTCGCTTTGGTGGGGGACTCACCTTGACCTTCTGCCAGTGACCAATTACCTTCCTCAACCCTACCAAGAGGGGAGTCACGACGTAGTACGACTGACCCTCCACTGAGATTAACCACCTGTATCCACGCGGATCCCTCCACGACCTCACTCACGCTACGCCCTGTGCGCACTCCAGATGTAAGCCCTTCTAGTGGCTCAATTAAAATATTACCCCGCCTTATGGCCGCAGGCACTCGAACAGCCACTGTCGCCTCAGAATAAGCCGGAAGGGATACCTCCTGGCACAATCTGACATAAGGAGATTTCCGTTCCCTCCGGCGTGCTTTGCGCCCGGAGCCATTACTTATTGTATGAGCGTCTCCGGAGCTACTCTTCTGGCTAACGTTACAACCCCCTGCGGATCCGGCAGTACTGATAATGTTTGACGAACTAACTCCTGCACCGGGGCAAGACCACTTCTCTTCCAAGATACGGGTCCTAGCCACGACCCCCTCGATCCACTTCCTGTCTCTTTCTTCACTTTGAGCCTCGGTTACCGTCTCTGTCGAAGACACCCCAAGAGAAGTGGTAAGGGTCCCCAAGTCGTAATTCCTTCCACCTATACTTATTCTAGCTCCAACGCGGCCTAGCAAGTCTCGACCGAGGATTCCCCCTCCCGAGGGGAGCACCCGGGCTACGGCGACCCTGTGTCGGAAAGAAAACCCTGGGAGTTCAATGTCCACGACTTGTTCCCCTTCCAGCGGCAATAAATGGTCTGTTACACCGCGGACCTTAAAAGAAACTGGCTGAAGCCCCGCCCCCGGCGCAGGCCGATTAAGAACTGTGATGTCCGCTCCCGTATCTACCATCATCTCCAAGTCTTGCCCATTTACCTTTACTGGGATAATAAGGCGGGGCACCCCGCAAGTTTTTCGTAGGTCATTTATACGCTTGTCCCCCCGATCTATTGTGGGCCTCGGGCAGGGGGCATCCCTCGGCCGTTCGCATTTGGGTAACGCCCCTGAATTTTAGGACTTTCCCCCCTTGCCCCCCGATCTTGGTTGCCCTTGCACTCTCTGGCTATATGACCAACCCCATTACACTGGTAGCACCGCATATTCTGACGGCCTGTACCTCTAACTGGTTGCCATGCCCTTCGACAGTCACGGGCGAAGTGACCCCTGACTCGGCACCTAAAACACGCTTCCTTTCGCTCGCTCGCTGCAACGGCTACTCCCTTTTCTTCAAGTCCTAGAGGTTCATCTCCCTCACAAAATTCCACAGCTACCACTTCTCTACACGTAAAATGCTGCGACTCTCCTCGGCCCAGCTCCTCCTCGATAGCAGTGGCCCTTTCGACAGCCCCTTGCAAATTAGAAGGGAAGCTAAGACGGGTTTGCTGTCCTATCTCTCCCTTCAGCCCCGACAAATAAGCTGATAGGACAACTTTGTCCAAAAGGTTCCTTGCACCCTTGCGTTCCTCCTCGGAACCTGATGCCCCACAGGATTTTTCCCCTAGCTTACGGCAGCGGTCGGCAAACGCTCTGACCCCCTCCCCTTTTTCCTGCCTCATGTTGCTCAATTGTAGTAAAAACTGTTCGTGACGCCTAACCTCCCTAAACCTTTCCAAGAGAGCCACCTTAATAGTGTCGTAGGGCACCCCGGGCCCTTGTAAATCGGTACGACTCGCCAGAAAAGACGCGGCTGAGCCCTTGAGGCGCATCCGGACCACGAGCGCCATATCTTTATCCTCCCATTGCCCACTATCTGCTACTAATTCCAGTCCATTCAAGTAGTCAGTGACAGGGACCGAAGAATCATCGCCTGACCAAGGTGCTACCATCGCCTGTAAGGACATATCCCGCCTCGGCGCCATAGACCCCGACATTCGTGCTGACTCCCGGGACTTTGTTAGTTCTTCCTTAAATAACTGATTAGCCTTTAAAGCCTCCTCTAGTTGGCCCTTCAGGTTCGTAATTAGTTCTTCTGGATTCGCCATCTTATGTGCTTTAAAATAAGTACCCGCACGCCTATATTACAAAAACCCTTACAAAAAAAACTAAATCACGGGCCGTATAATAATACGCTAAGATATTATCCCATATCTTACACCGTAATCATCAACAGAGTGCCCGATGTAAACAGCGTGTCCGATTACAGCGAACACGATAAGCTAGCCCCCGCTGCCCGCTACAGCCTCGCGAGAAGATAAGAGTCGCTTTCTCAGCTCCCCCCCGCCGTCTCCTAGCTACTCGCTACTCTGCAAGCTCCTTCACTCGCTTCTTTAAAATTATTCGCAGTCAACCCCACACCTGACACCATTTGTAAGGGGCCGATTAGCAAGGACGGGATTTAAAGGAATAGATAATGGGGAAATATTTTAGAGAAGCGGAAATTCCTTTCAAAACTATAATTTACACTGAGGTTACTAACACATACATAAATATCATAAAACATCGCTAAGACGAGAGAAAAGGTTGAGTGAGAGAGAAACCGCTAGATAAGAGTAATCACATATCATTTGGGGAGGTTGGAGCATATTTTGGAACTGACTTACCTCTCATCGCCATCGCGGCCAAGACCTCAGGAACGGGCGTGGACTCTCTCCCGTCGGAGGTAAGCCAGCTTTTTATACCCATTGTGCCCCACTCCTGCTTTAGCAGGTGGCTGGACTAGAAACTCTTGTCAGGTCTTAAATCTTCCGAGAATCTTACGAATCAGCCGCGTGCAGTTCCAACAACCCAGACGCAACGTTTGCTGATTCGTGGTTCTCACATCTCTAGAGATGGGCAGCCAACCTTTTCCCTCATTCTTATTCACTTAACAAAGACAAACGGAAAACGGGGCCTTACATATATATATATACAAATTTGAACCACCGTTATTTTCGGTCTCTAGGGGTTCTGAAACGCGAAATTTTCTTGTCGGCACTTCCGGATTGTTTCATTGTATCAACCTTATAAGCGGGGTTCCTCCCTATGGGGGAGGGAGGAACCGCGCTAAAAAGTACCTGTAACTACATGGAGGCATATCTCGCCATCCACATCCAATAAAGGTATAACACATACACACACCTACATACATATACATATACATATATATATATATATACACACACAAACACATAAAAAAAAAAAAAAAAATAAGAAATAAATAAATTAATAAACATAGACAATCCTCAACGTCCCACACCGGCGAGGAGTGTCCTCCATCGACTGAAGATGATGCAGGAGCCCTTCAATACCCACAAGGTAATGCTTCTCAGAACCGCCATAGGGACATCAAGCTGCCTCAATCTCTTGGCAGAAGCAATGCTCCACACACCCCTCCAGCTCAATGTACAGGACGTTACATCCACGTCGGTGACAGGCACGCCAAACATTCGCCCTACCGCCAAACGGACAGCAAGTCTCCCACACTTCCGACACTTCTCCCGGTGAATCAAATCTAAATCGGTGTTCCCATTAACAATTTGAGCGTCCACAATAGTCACTTTACCCCCTTTTGACACAATTATATCGGGCTTCCATCGACGACCATCAGCTCTCAGGACTCAAATTTGAACCACCTATATTTTCGTGATCTATGGGGTCTGAAACGAGAAAGTTTCTAGTCTGCACTTCCGGATCGCGTCGTGAGGTCAACCTCATAAGCGGGTTCTCTCTATGGAGGTAGGGAGTAACCGCGCTAAAATTTTCACTAAGCAGTTTTCAATTTCATTATAATCAATACATATATATTTATAATATTTCAACAAATATCACTCAGGAAGTTATGTAAATTTCTTAAAGAAATATTATGTATTTCTTCTTTCTAAATGATTATTTTATTTTGTTTCTAGATTTACAAATGCTGTCAGTCCATTTTTAGAAGCCATAAATTCTATCTGCATATTGTCATTTTCAATTGTATTAGCAGCCTCAATTATTCTTATTGCTCAGGTATGTATAGAGATTCTTTAGAATTTTATTTATTTATTTTGTAGATGCTATATCATATATATTTTATTTTAGTTTGCAACTACATATATGGTTATAAAACTTGTTCCTATACTGACAGTTATTCGTTGGATTATTGTGTAAAATTGGAATAAAGTAATAATGAAGTCGTTTATTGGTTTCATTGATTGGTTTGAGTTTAAGTTTTAGCCCGTTGTACAGCATCCGCCTCGTAAGCGGGTTCCCTCCCTCCAAAGGGAGGAAATCTGCTTTTGAGGTTGACCTCATGACGCAATCCGCAAGCACCGGCTAGACACTTTTCCGTTTCAGAACCCTTTTTAAAAGTCCGTCACGCAGGAGCTGCATAACTAAGCACTTTCCTCAGAATTTGGGTAGTGTAGACTGCTTTCCAGAACAATTTGCTTAAAATATCCTACATAAATAAAATAAAAACATGAATAGTTCTCTTTTAAATTTGTAATGAGTAACTGATCAATTATTAATTTGCTTCCAGAGTTATGTTTACACATGGTACCTATTACACTAAGTAATAAATTCAAAAAACCTCATATTATCGTATTTTGAACAGGATACAGTCACTCTAGTGGTAGTAAGCGCTCCTTGCGGCGGCTTTGTGAACCTACGTCTGACAGGCTTTTCTATTGAAATATATTACAAATTAAACCCCCGCTTTCCGATTGACCGATTCAGCTCATTTTTACAACACTTCTTTCTCATGAGTTACCCACGACGTATACCGCGTTTCGTTACAATACAGCAGAAATTACGACCGGTATATTAGGAATTTGAGTCCGGAGTAATCCCCCCCCCCTTCTAATGAACCGATTTAGTTTATTTTTACAACACATATTTACCTGTAGATTGCCACTACGAATACCGAGTTTCGTCGAAATATACCAAAAATCACGGCTGGTAGTGGCGAATTGGTATTGTGGGTCCGGAGTAAACCCCGCCTTCTAATAAACCGATTTAATTCATTTTTATATCTCACTTTTCTCTCTATATTACCACTACGAATACCAAGTTTCGTTGAAATATAACAAATATTACGGCTGACATAGTCAAATTAGTGTTTTGGGTTCGGGGTAAACCCCCCCTTCCGGTGGACCGACTTTGATGGTTAACGAACTCGTTCAATCATTTGCTAATTGAATGCTATATACCAAGTTTCGTGAAGAAAAAGCAAAAACTCTGGCCGCTATCGTGTTAACAGACACATATATATATATATATATATATATATATATATATATATATATATATATATATATATATATATATATGCATATATATATATATATATATATATATATATATATATATATATATAGATATATATAAATTTTAACAGGGGTCATTTTCGGTGTCTACTAGGTAGGATCGATAAAGATTTGAAGAAATTTTTCAAAAATTCCGTCATGAGTCCAACCTCAATAGCTACTTTCCTTCGGAGGAAAGTGCTAAAAATGACGGTGGTTCAAATTTGTGTATATATATATATATCTGCTCGCTCTCTCACAGGCTCAAAAATGGTCCGATTTTGATGAAAGGTACAAAAATCCTTCGACTAATTTGAAAGGTGAAGTTTGTTAACTAGCAGACTCCGTCCACCGGAACATGATGTTTGGAGTGAAATTCACGCGAAAAAAAAAGTAATGTTTACATGTTCGAGTTGCATGTACTCGTTTTATAGATTCCTTGGCACAGGAAAACGAATCTAACAATTTTAAGGCGATATCTTTAACTGTTTTCGGTTTCTGTACTTAGAATCGTGGGATTGAATTGAAATTCGTCTAAACTAAGATGTTTAAATTTTGGTTACATCTGGAGTTAAGGAAGCATTGGGAAAAAAATATTTTTTTAGTAAAAGAGTTTTCGGATCTTTTTTATATATTCGTAAATATCTCGAAAACGGTTAGGAAATCGCCGTAAGTGGAAGGTGACCATTCGAATGCTTACTAAATTGTCTACAAGAAAGTTTCTGAAGCAATTTTCGATGGGTCAATGTCAATCGGAGATGTACCTACTTAAAACTTTAAAAGTGTTTGTTTTGTTCCGTTGAACGGGGTTTTGTGTTTAATTAACTCACTTTTCAATTGATTGTTTTAAATTGCATTTATGTCTAAAATTAGTATTTTAGTAAACGTAGTTTCCTATAGCGAACGTTGAGAAGGCGAGTCATTTCCGCTTAGGATACTGTCAGTTTCCTGTCGTGGCGCCCTAAACTTCCTCCTCTTTAATATTTAATTTATATTTTTAATGAAAGATCAAACGCTATCAATAACTGCTTCTATTTATTTGAAAAAAACACAAGGTATAAACGATAAGATGACGCAGTTCCTGCTGGACTTTTTGCACGTGATTATGCACGCCTGAGAATTGTAATGTTATCTTTCGCTGAGTGATGGTTTGCTTGTACTTCTCTTCTATTTTTTTGCACAATACTTTATAAATCCATTGTTTTAATACTTTCCTTTTTGCTTTTCAGAATCCAAGCATAAATATTGCTTTGATTGGGACATTAGCTTCAGATGTAATATGTTACTATGAAATGTGTAAAGTTGGACAAGAAATTACTGACAAGGTAGGTAAATATTTAGAGATCTCCAATGAATACAATAACTTAAATATTGAGAACCTGTCATAAATTTAATATTAATTTTGCTTATTGTATTTATTCTTTAAATTATTATTATTAGGGTTAATTTTCCTAAGTACATAAAAGAGTGAAACATAACCTGAATATGTAAGTTGAAGATGAAGGTGGGAAAGGAACAATGGATTATTAACCCATTGAAATCCCAAGCCTATTTCTACTGGATTTTTTTGACATTTTTCATTATTTGTTCCTCTTAGGCACTTAAAAGAATGTATAAAAACAAAAAATCAGCAATTATAGTTTAGGGGGGAAAAATGTTGCGTTTACATAAAAAACGCAACATTCGTTGCAAAAAAACGCAACATTATGTTTGCAGGGCCAATGATCGCAATTACTTTTATTGGTAACTTTTCTTACATGTTCAAGTAATGATTAGAACAAAAAAAAAATTTGTTTAACAAATGCATAGATATTTTGGAAAAATTTCTAACACACTTCACAATACAATATTTCTAGCAATATTAAAAAAAAATAGCAAAACATTTATTTGGGCTTAAGAATTTTTTTTCCTTTTCTTTAAGGAGTTGCCTTTTTAGAAAAAATATGCAAACTAAATTAAAATATTTATTTGCATGAGAAAAAAAATCGTGAAAATAATGTTGCGTTTACACAACTTTGGGACAAAATGGGTTAAAATAACTAGCAGGAGTTGCTCCCCAAAATTGTTTAAAACATTAAGTTATAATTGCGATGTTTTGAACCTGTTTAGGTTTATCTTCAGGCATCTTAAATTAAGTGATGTTAAGGTCTATTATAATTTTGATATTTTGATCTCTCAATTGGTTGAGTGGACAAGTCAGATTCACAGTATGTTAGCGTATTAACCAATTTTGGGGAGCAACTCCTGCTAGTTATTTCAAGATATACTGAATAGTTTTCAAAGTATAGCCATTCTGTGCATGGAAAAACTGTTCCATTCTAGTAGAATAACGAATTCATAACCCCCCAGTGGAAAATAATCATTTTGTACTATCAAAATCATCTTACTCAACCATGGTGGTTTTAAGATTGAATTATTATAAGGTAGGGCACCCGTGTAATTAATGATGAAAATAAGATCATATGTAAAGTTAGAAAAAGGATTACACTAAAAAATGGTGCATATTACGCCAAGATGAGGCTCCTTCGATCGTCCTTGCTGTCCAGATCTACCAAGGCTAGGCCAATACATATGGCACCGAATCATGGGTCCTGACTACGGCTGCCACAAGTATGCTTAATGTATCTGAGAGGAAATACCAAAGATACATTTATGGGCCAGTCTGCTGTAGGGGGATCTGAAAAGCAAGGACGAATAACGAGCTAAAATGTTCATATCGATAAGAGAAAATAGTGTAATTTATCAAAACTAGGCGAATTGATTGATGATTCTATGGCAGAATATTATTAGAGAAACCAAGGTCCAACCCGGGTGCTGCACATATTAACATTAAGGTTACCCAAAATCATTGGACTGCCAAACATTTATTTTTATAATGAGATGAAGATAGTTAGCCGTTGAGGGGATGCGAAGTCAAGGGATGGTTGGGATTTGGCTAAAAGAAAGAAACGTCAGATCTTCAAGCTAAAATCTATATTGGACGTTTTGGCTGCACTTAGGTAGCTTTCTTCAGCACTAAAAAATGCCTAGGGGAGAGAGGAAGACCAAGATAAAAATTTAGGTGACCATGGTTAAGTGTTCAAACTTTTTTTCTATGTTTTATTCTCCTAGCTAAATCCCAACCATCCCTTGACTTCGCATTTCTTTTCATGATCCAGATTAAGCCAAAATAAAATTTATACATTATGGATACTTTTTGAGAAAATAGAGAGAGAGAGCAAATGTACTGTTACGAGCATTTCTTGAATATTTATTTATTCCCTGAATCCTGAAAATCATTTAAATTTGAAAGCTTAATAGATTTCTTAGAGAACTGGTTCTCATACAACTTTCAATAGAACAATCTCAGTAAGAGAAAACAGTGCTACAAATTTGAGTGTAGATTAAGATTAAAGAATTTTAATTCCAGAAAATATCAAGCTTAACCCATTCGACACTACAACATTTTTTGTCTTCTTTATATTGTTCATTTTTAATTAAAAAAATTTGTTTACTATGGAAATCACCCAATTTGTAGGAGAATTCACATATTTATGATCATGGCAGACCAGGTGTTAAGCTCGCTCTTCGGAGAATTGTTATTGCGAGGAGCGGATTGAGCACCTTTTTTTTGTTGTTGTGTTCCTGTACTCTACAGATTTAAATAGTTCAAGAAAAATCTTATGTCGACCACTAGTTTACTCAGAATAACTGATAATTGCACATTATTATTATTATGGTTATTGCACACATGGTACAAAGGCCGTCTCATAGCCTTGAAAATCAATTTCCGACACAGGGTGTGCAATCAGTCTCGAATGGGTTAAAAAATCTATGGTGTCATTATGGAATCCTCACAAGAACTTTAAATCTCTGATCAAAGCACTGAATCTGGTGTTCCAGTTCTTAAAGTGCCAAGTCAATTAATATATTTATAGTGAACAAATTATTTTCTTGTTCAAATTTTATCAGTCAATTAGACTTTAATACACATGAATTGTAATAAGTTCTTATTATATTTGATTTTTGTTTTTTTAATTTTTCTGCAGAGCATTGAAATATCTGACTCCTTATATTCAACTCCTTGGTCTTCCTGTGATAAAAAATTTTGTGTTCTCCTAAGAATGATGCTCGTAAACACTCAAAAGCCTATCATCATAAAAGCCAGAGGATTCAATGCAAGCGCATCATTGGGCACATATGGAGATGTACGTTCCACAAAGATAATTTTACAATATTCATTTTTTTCACTTTAATATTATTTTGATATTTGTACACAATTGTGTCCTCCATTTTTTAACAAAATTTAAGAGACGCATAGAGTTTCATATTATAAATGAAATACCTTCAAACAAACATTAAAAAATAGAAAAAATTAAACGGTTAAAAATCTCTAAGGTTATTATTTCTGTAAGATGGGTAGAATACAAAAAATAGACTAACATTATGAAATATATATATAAATAAATTAAAAATATTTATTAATTAATTATGTTCACTAATTAAAATTTCATGTTTGTATATTTTCAACATAAAATAATATATTGTTTGATAATTCATACCCAATATTATATAAAATATGAAAAATTAACAGGATATATGCCTAAAGAAGGCCAATAAGATCCAAAAAGTCGCAGTAAGAATTAAATATATACATTTGAAAGGTTCTACCTATCTTTTTTAATTATAGCTATCTTAAGTGAATACACTATTCCCCATTTTCATAACTTTTATTTTATTATTATTTCTATTTTTTTTTTTTTTTTTTTTGGTGAATTAAAAGGACCTACACTTCACCACATGCCACAATTCAATTTTCCTCAAAAGTTTGGTTTCAATGTACACTGTTTACATGAAGCTTCAATCATTTATAATGCTAAAAATATTTTTCTGATTTATTAAAAAAATATCTAAGGTGTTTGGTCCACCACTAAGTATATTTCTGTCAGAACCATAGTCTCTCAATTCCTGCGAGGTAGGTTCTATCCGCATGTAAATCAGAAATTTTAGTTCTCCAAGTGATTGCTTAGGAAATAATTTCAGAAAAATAACCCTCCTAAATTCCTAATAGGGCTGAGTCATAGATTTATGCTGCTATAATGTTTGAATTGTTGTACTTACTACTCATGTGAGCAGTTAGCTTTAATAGTGTGGATTTCAGGAAGACATTTTAGTAATTTCCAATTCCATCACCCATGGATATCAATAGTTATTATGAATTTTTGAATAATTTTGTAGACAAATAAATATTTTTCATTTGAAAAACAAATAAGATAATAAAAGATTATCTAAGATATAATAAAAAGAAAAGATTTTTGAGGAGATTTTTTTAAGATATAATAGAATTTTCCTCATCTTATATTTATTTATTTTGTTCGATAAATCTATATGAGTACACTTTTCCTTTTCAGATGATTACGGCTGCTTATAAAATCATTAACATCCTTCGATAATAAATTATTTTATTCTTCATTGTGATTAAAGATTTGGAGCATTCTTTAGAAATTGTCATGAATTATTTCTACATGCATGAATCAATCAATTTGAGTGTAGAACACAATTCAACAAATGTTGTTTGTACATATAGTATGTTTAGTTTTAAGTACCTATAGTTTATACCATGAATTTGTTGATGTCTTCAAAAGTAGTATTAACATATTGTTTAAATATGTAAGAAATATTTATTTATTTATGTAAAATTTAGAGAAATAAATGCACTTCAAAAATATAGAAAAAAGTTTGTTTTATTCTCCCCAATGAAAGAACACTCAATCACACTCATTGTTGGGCGCTACAGTCCTTGTAGGACCTGGGCCTCTGGCACAACCCTGCTCCGTTCCATGCGGTGTGCTGCTAGGTTCCTCCAATTTCGGAACCCTAGCGTCTGCAAGTCCTCCTCCAGGTCGTCAAGCCACTTCTAGCTTGGTCTGCCTCTCATTCTTTTACCCCAAGATGCACCATTCAGCATCATTTCGGATAACCTACTAGGTTCCATTCTTTCCACTTGTCCTAACTACCATAGTCTATCTTTCTTAATGACATAGTACAATTCTGTTAGTTCGGCATTGCTTCTGACCCTCCACCTGTGCTGCTTTCTTACAGCGCCAGGGAAAGGAAAACATTTCAAGTTCAATTTTGCGGGGGTCAATATGTCCCATTCGAGAATCATCTGGCCAAAGGATGAACATTACTTTTCTGACACCCTTTACATATGTCTCAAGTGGACAATATGTTTTTACCTATAGCATGTATTGTTGTCGAATGTTTTGCTCGTCAAAAATAAACTCAGGTGTACCAACGTTTTGTTTTCTTCATCTACGAGGTAATGTATCGTTACACTGAAAATCTTGTACAGCATCCTGAAGGATAAATGCACAATTTTCAACAAAATTGTTACTCTGATTTTGTGAATAGAATTCATTACGAGATAAAATTTCTTTGTGTCACAAATAGTAAGAGTATCGTAAAATGGGACCTCATTAGTACAGTCTGGTGAAATAGGTACAAACCTGTAATGCTTATATATTTGTCTCAGAGCGAACAGACAAATATGTAGGTATACATACGTGGGGTGATCAAAAAGTTCCAGGACTGATTTTTTATTAATTTATTTAAAAAATCTACAGGCTATTAGACGTCGTCCCCTTCAAAGTACTCTCCTTGGGAAGCTATACATTTTTCCCAACGATGTTTCCACTGCGTGAAGGACTTTGAGAAATCATATTGTGAAATGGTGTTTAGCTGCTCCAGCGATTTTTCTTGAATGTCATCTACGGACTCAAATCTCTTTCCCTTCATGGGTCTCTTGAGTTTTGGAAACAAGAAAAAGTCTGCAGGGGCAAGGTCAGGTGAATATGGAGGCTGGGGAATGATCGTCATTCCATTTTTGGTGCAGTAGTCGCGAATGAGCAGTGCGGAATGAACAGGCGCATTGTCATGATGCAGGAACCACTCACCGCTCCGCAAATTTTCTGTTAAAATTTGTTGACACGAACCAAATGAAATGTTCAATTCTTCAGCCATCTCACGAATGGTTAGTCGACGATTAGAACGCACGAGACTGTTCAATCTTGCAACATGATCGTCATCAGTCGAAGTTGATGGGCGCCCTGAACGAGAATCATCTTCACACGATGTCCGGCCTTCCTTGAACCTTTTGTACCACTCATGACACCTTGACCGACTCAGACATTCATCACCGAAAGCCACTTGCAACATTTGAAAAGTTTCAGTAAACGTTTTACCCAACTTCACACAAAACTTTACGCAAACGCGTTGCTCTTCCTTTTCATTCATTTCAAGAAATCGCCGAACACAAAAAACTTTTTTTACGAACGCAGCAGTAACATTACAATGAAGAAGGTTATCAACAATCTGAATAAACAGCTGAGTTCAGGAAGAGTCACGATAAACAATGCTGCCAACCGCACTGCTCTATGACACTCCATTGCCGCGCAATCTAAACAGTCCTGGAACTTTTTGATCACCCCTCGTACATGCTTTCTGTTCGCACTCTTTGGGCAAAGTTGGACCCTTTGTTATCATTTAAATGAAAATATCCTAACAATATAGGTTTATACCAATTTCACCACACTTTACTAAAGTAACCCCATTTTACGGTAGTATAGAAATGAATGAATGTCTTTTTAAAACATCATTTATTAAAAAAGTATAAAAAATAATTGTAAGGCTTAGAAACAGTAATAAATAGCCTTTTATTTTGCAAAATCAATTTTATGGTAAATGATAAGTAGATGTCAGAAACCAATGAAGACAACGTCCATGCAAGTGACTAGTGAATGGTACAGAATATCAATTATGTAAAAAAGCGTTATAAATAATGTTTAAGTAAAAATAATGCAATTTAAATGATATTATAAGACCTGATTTTTTTTTCTATGTCATAATAGCTATAGCCATCATGTGTGGAAAAGAAATAGGGGGAAAAAATGGTAGAGGTAGTTGATTGAATAAAAAAAAAAGTATTAAATTATGTAAAAAAAGTATTAATTATTGTGTTTGTCTTATCTCTAATTGAGCTGCGAAACAGAAATTATGCATTTTTTTAAAATAACACATTAATTGTTTTTTTTTTAAATTCTTATGAAATTTCCTTTAAAATAAGAATTCAAGCATTCCTGGGGGCATAATAGAAGTTTAATAATTCATCATGAAAAACACCCACAAAATGACAAATGTTTAAAATTAATAAAACCCACTAAGCTCAAACAATTCTAAAAAAAACAAAAAAAAAAAAAAAAAAAAAAAAAACTGCTAATTTTCATCATTGGAGAGCTTGATCCCTAATTACACATTCACATTCACATAAAAATTAAAAAATGATTCTCTTGATTGCCTGGGTGATTTGGCAAGGAATGATCCTTAAAAATAAACGAACTCCAGAAGTGGTAACTTAAATCCCAAAACCTTAAATATAAATTTACAATTTCTTATTTTGTTCTTTTTTTTTTTAAATATATTTACCGTATTACACTTAATATTTTGTAGCCAAGTGACACCATCTGGAACAAACATAATTTGAAAAATTAAAGGAATGGTTACTAACTAAAAATGATAAAGCGAACTAATTAAAATTTGAAACGGTTCGGAAATAAAAGGAAAGTATTTATAGACTATTTTCATAATTTTGTGCATCATAAGAGACAATAATTATCATCAAAATAAATTCAATGGAAACTACTATTTCATTTATTCTAAATATGATAATTTGATAGTTTTCTTTATTAAACTCACGTCCGTGTATGTTTCGTGGCAAGCTATGCTGCTGAATCCAGTCGATCTCAGAACAAAAGGATGAGTTAAGAAAGTTGCCATTATTTTCATTATTATTTTAAAGCTTTCACTGCAATGAGGCCATGGTGTGGAGTACAATTCAAATGCAGTCTCATTGTTCTGTAAAATAAAGAAATCTTTATACACACACACACATATATATATATATATATATATATATATATATATATATATATATATATATGTATAAATTTGAACCACCCTTGTTTTTGAGATCTACGGATTCTAATACGTGAAATTTTCTAGTCGGCACTTCTGGATTAGGCCATCACCATAAGCGGGTTTCCTCCCTTGGAGGGAGGGAGGAACCACATTAACACTAAATGTCTTCCTAAATGTTCCTTGTGAATTTAGTGATTAGTTCCTTCTTTTAGAATAAATGATCTTAGATAATGAAATATTTATCTTTTTAAAACAAGCTTTGTATACAATTTTACGTAAATACCAAGACCAAGCTGCTTTTCAAATTCTTTAAAATCAGTAAATTCATGATAACAAAAAGTTGAAACCAAGATATGAAGGAGATTGAGTCAATGATATAGGAAACAAGAAAAGGGCTTTATATATATATATATATATATATATATATATATATATATATATATATATATATATATTTATTTTTTTCTTTTACAGAACAACTACTCATACAACGAGGCCACGAGCACCAAGGAAAGGTTGTATTTGTTAGAACTGTACTTATAAACAAAATTACACGTATAAATACCTACTTTGAGAAAAAGAAAATCAATTCAAGGCTTTTAAATAATTATAAGGTCAAGAGTTACTTCAACTGAAGAAAAACAAAATAAACTCCTGGTCATTATCAGCAAACTGAAGACATTGTATCTTTACATGTGCTAATTGTGTTTACAGATTATCACCTTAATATCAGGAGGATCTTAAGGGTATACCAATAGTGGCATTCAGGGCCTCCGAGAGGAGTTAAGGGCCTCTGTCCAAATAATTTCACGGAACCCTTAACCCCCTCCCCCTCCTCCATTAACATTACCCAGAACTATTTAAAACTGACATTTCTCTAAAAACAAAATTAAATACAATTGTAATTGAATGGAGTGGATAGTTTACATATTGTCGAAGATATATTGGCACTTCCTGGGGCTAACAATTTTTGGACTGACAATATTTAAAAGCTAGTTTATATATCAGAAATAGAGAATTTAGAAAGTTATACATTGGTTGCCCTCAATAATAATTATGAAAACTATACTTAATTGCCCTTGCCTACTTGTCCTCTGTGCCCGCCCCCCCCCCTAACGGTTTCCTTAGTAGCATCAATACCATTTATATATTGGACTTGAAATAGACCTTTGTTTTATTCTATTAGTACATTGTCCGAGTAAATTATTCTATTAATAACATTTTAATTAATAATATATATTTCATCTTAACTTATTTACATTCATTTTTTTTTTTTTTTTTTTTTTTTTTTTTTTTTTTTTTTTTTTTTTTTTTTTTTTTTTTTTTTTTTTTTTACAATTATTAGTAGCAATATAATTTAAGTTTTTAGTTTCCCAATCTGTGCTTATGAAATGGAAGGCTAAAAGTAATTTATAGTTATGATGATATTCAACAAATAGTAATGCATTACTTTCATTAGTACTAGTAGGTTTTTCAAGATCTAGTTATAGCAAAACGTTTTACTGACAAAACGTTTTAAAGGAAACAAGCATCTTTCATAATTCTTAAATCATTAAGTATGTACCTTTTCAATAACCATTTCACCAATTCGATTAAGAGAAAAGTAACACACCATCTCAGCACATATTAGGAACATTATGTGTACACTTGGTTCCTAAAACATACAAAAATGCAAATTGATGTGAAAACAGAAAATTAAAAATGAACAACAATATTATTAAATTACAATTCACCAAAATTCCAATTTCATTGTCCATATATCATTTATTTGTGCTGAAGTAAAAATATCTTAAATTAATTTTATTTTAAACACAGATAGAACTTTTATTATAATTGTTTCTTGTGACGAAGGACTCTTTTTACCATGAAAGTTCTGATTTTACCAATAGGACTTTATATCAAAAATGTTCTTGCATAAACGTTTCAAATAAAAAGGTAAAGAATTTTTTTTTTTTTTTGATCAGCTTATGCAAGAATCTTTTTGTTACATTTTTTATAAACTTCTTTTACAAAAATGCTTTCCTAACTAATCAGAAATTATATCCAAGAGTGTTTATGTGGTGGAACTGTTTTTAAATGTGCCAAAATTCGATTTCTTGACTAAATTCCTGATACATTTCAAAATTAAAAAGTCCGATTCGCAGGAACTGCATCATCTTAGCGCGGTTCCGTTCTTATGTCTAGTGTTTATGAAGGCATAGAATAGAAACAGTTATTACTTTGTTTAGATCAATAGCGAAACAGCTATCCAAATGAAATCTCAAACAAACCAGTCTTGAAAGGTCTTGATTTACAATCTTACCTGTATGGGTTAGCTATCCCATAAGTCGGGCAGAAAGGCCTCCGCTCAGAGGCATTTGGAAAGCCTTGGGATCTCTCTCTTTGAACGCTACATTTTTAACAATAAATTGATCTTCTTATTTTACTTAATCTGTTTTATTGTCAAATACATTATCTGACTATAAGCAATTTAAAAATAATAAGGAATAAAACAGACAAAAAGAACAGTTCGAATAAGCAAAATCAATTACTTTAATGTTTAAAGCACTTATTTCTCCGATTGACATCGCCTAATCAAAACTTTCATCAGAACCTTTTTTGTAGAGCATTTAGTAAGCTTTCTAATGGTATTCTTTCATCTGCCAAGATTCTCAACCTTTTTCGAGATATTAAGGATAATATACAAAGTTACCAAAACTTTTTATGTCTGTTAATAAAATATTTTATTCTAACCCTTCCTTAACTCCAAACGTAACCAAAATTTCAACATATTAGTTTTAATGATAGTAAAACATGCAGAAAATGTTTCAACTGAATCCCATGATTCTAAGTACCCAAACCAAAAACGGTATTCAAAAAGTATTTTTCCAATTTTCTCAAAAACGGTTGAAGCTATCGTCTTGAAAATGGTTTCATTCGTCTTCCTAGCCAAAGAAGCCTATAAAACGAGTACTTACAAGCTTATGAACTCAAAAACGTAAGCGTTACGATTTTTTTTGCGCGAATTTCGCCCCAAACGCCATCTTCCAGTGGGCGGATTTTGCTGGTTAACGAACTTGACCTTTCAAATTGGACGACAGATTTTTGTACCAAATTTCATCAAAATCGGACCATCAGGGAAGCCAGAAATCCGCGAACAGACAAATATATATATATATTAGCGCGGTTCCTCCCTCCCCCATAGGGAGGAACCCCGCTTATAGGGTTGATACAATGAAACAATCCGGAATATACATATATGTATATATATATATATATATATATATATATATATATATATATATATATATATACAAATTTGAACCACCGTTATTTTCGGTCTCTAGGGGTTCTGAAACGCGAAATTTTCTAGTCGGCACTTCCGGATTGATTCATTGTATCAACCTTATAAGCGGGGTTCCTCCCTATGGGGGAGGGAGGAACCGCGCTAAAACATTTTTTTTTTTTTTTTTACATATCTTTATTTTTTTTAAAAATACGAAAAAATAGAGAGAAAAAAGTAAAAATTTCAGTACATTAGTTGACTTCAGTCGATTTTCTCAAAACTATGTTTTTTCAAATTGGGCGATACAAAAGCGCCATCAATTTTTACCAAATCAATTTCAAATTTTACTTACAGCTTTTTAGCGCGGTTCCTCCCTCCCCCATAGGGAGGAACCCCGCTTATAAGGTTGATACAATGAAACAATCCGGAAGTGCCGACTAGAAAATTTCGCGTTTCAGAACCCCTAGAGACCGAAAATAACGGTGGTTCAAATTTGTATATATATATATATATATATATATATATATATATATATATACAATGTGTGTGTGTGTGTCTGTTCGCTCATTTCTGGCTTCCCTAATGGTCCGATTGTGATGAAATTTGGTACAAAAATCCGTCGTCCAATTTAAAAGGTCAAGTTCGTTAACCAGCAGAATCCGCCCACTGGAAGATGGCGTTTGGGGGGAAATTCGCGCAAACAAAAATCGTAACGCTTACGTTTTTGAGTTCATAAGCTTGTAAGTACTCGTTTTATAGGCTTCTTGGGCTAGGAAAACGAATGAAACCATTTTCAAGGCGATAGCTTTACCCGTTTTCGAGAAAATTGGAAAAATAGTTTTTGAATACCGTTTTTGGTTTGGGTACTTAGAATCATGGGATTCAGTTGAAACATTTTCTGCTTGTTCTACTTTCATTAAAACTAATATGTTTTAATTTGTGATACGTTTGGAGTTAAGGAAGGGTTAGAATAAAATATTTTATTAACAGACATAAAAGGTTTTGGTAACTTTGTATACTTTCCTTAATATCTCGAAAAAGGTTGAAAATCATGGTAAACGGAAGAATACCGTTAGAAAGCGTACTAAATGCTCTACAAAAAAGGTTCTGGTGAAAGTCTTGATTAGACGATGTCAACGGAGAAATAAGTGCTTAAAACTTTAAAGTAATTGATTTCGCTTATTCGAACTGTTCTTTTTGTCTGTTTTTATTCCTTGTTTTTTTTTTTTTTTTTTTTTTTTTTTTTTTTAACTGCTTATAGTTGGATAATGTATTTGATAATAAATCAGGTTAAGAAAAATAAGAAAAACAATTTAATCTTAGAGATATGGATTTCCAAGATATAGCTTTTCAAATGCCTAGCGGGGTCCTTCCTAGGGCGGGGACCCATGCAGGTAAGATCGTAAATAAGACCTTTCATGAAAGTAAAGATGGAACTGTCAACTTTGGTCCTCCTCTGCCTCCCGGCACTTTCGGCACTTTTGCTGACGAAGGCTACCAATGAGTAGCCAAAACGTCCTAAATTTAGATTTTTTTAACAAAAATCGTATTGAGGTTTCTTTAGCCGATTCCCAACCATTCCATCTTTACTTATCACCTCGACGGCTAACTATCTCTATTCTTCATGCTTTCTAGAAATGTGGACCCAAAATAATCATGTGCTTCTATTTTAATCATTTTAAATGAGTCTAGAGATAAGAACGGAACCGCGCTAAGATGATGCAGTTCCTGCGAGTCGGACTTTTAATGATATTTGCTAGTAAAGTGTGTAGGATTTTTTTTTTTCGATTTATTGGATTATAAAGATTTTTTTGCCCCCTGGTGATGAGAAGGGACACTTTTATCTTGTGAATTTATGTTGCACAAGATGATAAATTTAGATCTAAACTATCTTTAAAAAATATCACTGTTATTGGCAATATTGAGGTACTTTTTATTTTATGGGGGTAACGTCCGTTATTTTCACTTCTTAACAATGAAACTCGGTAGAAATTATGCCCATCTAATAAGCAACGTAAATAAAAATAAGCAATTTCGGCACAGAACTTAGGGTTTACTCCAAAACACAATTAATGAGTCGACAATTCTTTACAAATATAAGTGAAGATCTATTTTTGTTAATTTTGTATTTGTGTAGGCTATTTTGAGCGAATTATTTAGGAATGTTGTGTAAAATAACCACCTCACTGACGAATATACTTTAATTAATTTTCAAAAAACGGCTTTTTAGATAGAATTTAACACAATAGGATACATTCTAATACTTCAAGGTATAATCTGTAAATAAATGTATTTCATACCTCTAATGTGAGAAGCAAACTGGTTGCCATTAGCAATGAAAAGAACAATATCCCAAATCCATTAATTGCTTCTAAGTAAGGACGAACTAGTTTCCTAAACCTGAAAGAAATGCAGCATTGATTATTATCTCCAATTACATCATCAGAAAATAATAGTATTACAATTATGTTAGCCAGGAAGTTAGCAGGAGAAATAACAATATTCATAGCTCGTAACTATTTAAAAAGTCCGACTCGCAGGAACTGCGTCATCTTAGCGCGGTTACGTACATCTCGAAGAAATGGAATAGATTAGCATTACAAATCACAGGAAACTGACAGTAGCCAACTTACACAGAAGCGGATAATTCTTAATGAACCGTCAATACAATTATGTACTGAAAACGTACTTACTCTTCGACTACTGCTGATAAGGCTCTATTCTAAACAACCAAAAATTCGTTGTCATTTTAAGTATCTTGTTTTACTAGCAAATTCGTTTTACTGTTATAATCAACTGTAAATATGTGCTTCATGGCGAATAAAATTCCATTCTGACCTGGGTTAAATCTTTCTATAAAATGAAATAACGATTACTACAGTTAGAGGCTATGAGGAAGGTTATATAGACCGGAGAATTCAAAACAAACTACGTCATCATGATTTGCCACTGCCATCTTGATTACCACAGCCACTCCAAACTTATCAATACCTTTCACCGTTTCTTAGCTTACTACAATACTACTTTTACTGATAAATGCAATTTAAAACAAGAAACAAACAATTAAAAAGTGAGTTATGGAAAGAGAAAAACCCTTTGAAAACAACAAAACAAACACTTTTTACGTTTTAAGCGCTTATATCTCTGATTGACGTTGCCCTATCCAATATTGCTTCAGAACCTTTTTTGTAGAGAATTTAGTAAGCATTCGAATGGTCACCTGCCACTTAGCACGATTTCCCAACCGTAATCGAGATATTTACGAAAAATGTATGAAGATATGAAAACTTTTCATGTCTATTAATAAAATAATTTTTTTCGCATACTTCCTTAACTAAAATTTAAACATCTTAGTTGGGATTAATTTCCAAGTTGTAGAAAATATTTCAATTGAATCCCGCGATTCTAAGTACTCACAAAAATATAATGACTTACAAAAACATTGATTCCACTTTTCTCAGGAACGGTACAAGATATCGCCTTAAAAATGGTTTCATTCGTTTTCGTATGTTAAGAAACCTATAAAACAAGTACCTGCAAGCATATAAACTCAAAAACGTAAGCGTTACGATTTTTTTTGCGCGAATTTCGCCCCAAACACTATCTTCTAGTGGGCGGATTCTGCTGGTTAACGAACTTGACCTTTCAAATTAGACGAAAGATTTTTGTTCCAAATTTCGTTAAAATCGGACCATTTTTGAGCTTGCTAGAGCGCGAACAGACAAGCTAACTACTATATATACAAATTTGGGCCACCTATATTTTCGTGATCTATAGGGTCTGAAATGTGAAAGTTTCTAGTCGGCCCTTCCGGATTGCGTCATGAGGTCAACCTCATAAGCGGGTTCTCCCTATGGAGATAGGGAGTAACCGCGCTAAAAAAAAGATATTGTTCAAGTTTATATAACTATATTTTTGGTATTTTGCTAAAGTAAATAACCAAGAATGTAAAATATCTAAATGTTGCCACCTATTATGTTAGCAGTGGAATGTTACCCATAATTCCTAGTGTGTGTTACCAAGTGGTTCCAAGTGTTGAAATGTGAAGTTTTATTTTATTTTATTGGTAACACACACTAGGAATTATGGGTAACATTCCACTGCTAACATAATAGGTGGTAACATTTAGATATTTTACATTCTTGGATATTTACTTTAGCAAAATACCAAAAATATAGTTATATAAACATGTGAAATGTGAAATATTGTACATTTTGTTGTACGTGTAATAACGAGACCCTTAATGGCGTTATAAATTTCTCAAGAATGTGTTTTATCATTTATCCCAAACGAACGTTTAAAATATATCTCCCCCTCTCTCTAAAAAAAATATATCTCCCTTGAGTGTGTATATATATATATATATATATATATATATATATATATATATATATATATGCAATCCTGATAAAAAGGCAAAAATCCGTTTCTTATTTTGGCCTGGCATGCACTACCTGTATACCCGTGCTTCGTCACGGCAGATAAGTAGTTATTTTATAATGTTAAATAATGTAACATCAAAATTAACGCTACTACGTATATCATTTTGTCCAGTTTATTATAGCACGGTTCCCGTCATGCTATATGTTAGTCATCATTTGATAAGTAATCAAAATATAATGTTTCTGGACATTGGGGCGCTACGGAAAAGTGTCAAGAAACAGATAACCTAGAGATAACCCGTTATCTATAGGTTACCAGTAACAGGAGTTTAAGGGTTCGGGATATTTTTACCTCGGATAGACCATCACCAGGTACAGGGTAAACTCTATGAGGGGCAAAATCACAGTTTATTTAGTAATTCAAGGTCTGCCATCATAGTAGAAATGAAGCTCAAATATAAATAATATTATGATTTAATTTACATTTTAACGTCAATTTTTATTAACTACGAATTTTAGGATCTATAGGTTACCACCCTTAATATTATTTTACCACCCTTAATATTTATTAAATTTCGATTTTTTCTATTAAGTGGTTTGGGCTGGGCAATGATAGGTCAGTGAGTGAGTGAGTGAGTGAGTGAGTGAGTGAGTGAGTGAGTGAGTGAGTGAGTGAGTGAGTGGTATTTGACAAATATATAGTAGATTGTAAAATTGTCAGTTTTAACGTTGGTGAGTATAACGGCGAAATTTGGCGGATGTTCAGAGACTGAGATCTGTACGGACTACCGTACTAGAGAAGCGGGATGTTGCTCCGTCTCCCACAACAACGATATCCGCCGAACTAGCTTCATTCCGGAAACGGAAGGGATGGTCGGGAGTCTTTCATCTTCCCTTGGGAGATTTAGGTCATCAGTCATAGTCCTAGTGTGGACCAGTTAGTTTTCATGTTTGTGAATGTTAAATACATACATGCAATCTCGAAACGTAGATCCTTAACTATTGAAATATATATTGATATAAAATCATTGATTGATAACAATGTAAATATTGTTTTGAAACTAGAGCAATGAGAGAAGAAGGACTTACGAAAGAATTGGGGGTTGATGATTCTACAATTACAACAATTAGTGTCAACCGGAAGAGAATAGGGAACAACTTTGAAAATAACTCATTTTCTTCAAAAACGATTAGAGGTTCTAAGAATTATTATTTATATGAATCGTTACTAAAGTGGTTTAAAACTCAACGAAGCCTTAATGGCCCCAGTTTACTTGAAAAGGCTCAAGAGTTTTCAGGCCTATTAAAAAAAGATTTTATACCCGACACACCTTGGCTACAGTGCTTTTGTAAACGCCATGATAGTGTTTTCGTGGAAATCCACAGCGAGACTTCCTGTGTTCCGCCTGCGTTGAAGAAGAACTGGTCGAGAACTGTTTGCCCTAAAATTTGAGAAGATTATATAGACGTACTAATTTTGAATTCAGATAAAACGGGCCTGTTCTCTCGGCTCACTCCTGATAAAACATTTAAATTTGTTTGAGAAAAATTGTCCAGATTGGAAGCATTCTAAAGAAAGAGTAACTTTGTAAGATGCAGCTTTAAAAGTACAAAAAAATATTCCTGTGCAATACGAGAGTAACCGAAAATCTTGCACAACTTCTGAGTTGAGTACATTAGTTGGAGGAAGAGCTGAGGGGGAAAAATCTCCTTTTCGATAATTGTCGTGCACATCCTGACCTGAAATCACTTGTGTCAATGAAATTGATGTATTTCTTCCAGCCAATACCAAGTCCGTGTTATAGACTAAGGACCAGCATGTAATACAACTTTTGAAGGTAAATTTTAGAAAACTTCTATTATTATCATTCATGTTATAAAAAAAAAGCATTAACTGAAAATATTTCCCTCCTTCTTTACTGATAACTATAAAATACTTAAAATATTCGTTTAACTGTGATCAGCATCTTAATTAAACACAATCGAAGCCAATAGTGGTCTTGAGCTTCCACGCTAGGGAATCTAATAGTAATTTAATATTACAAGATTGTAACCCAATGTTACCTTAATATTGCAAGGTGGTGCAAGATGGTTTCTCTTAAACAAGAATATAAGCAAATTTGATATTCCTTTTTCTTGTAAAGATCTCTTGAAGACATCCCATCAGTGGAGTACTTCTCCTTGGAAAGTTTACCCATTGCTCGTTTTTCTAGATTCCTAATAGAAAAGTTGAGGACTTCCATTTGTGCAATCAGCTGTAAACAGAGACTTATATAAGTCAGTTCCATGGCTAGGACTGCAAGGAACATTGTAAAGAAGAAAGCTCCATAAATGAGAAGTGCCAAAGAGAATCCGTAGTAAGTCCTTGTGCTGAAAGGCATATAGAAGTAGACAGGAAGATAAGGGTTGATAGGCATGAGGGAAGTGTCTTCTGTTATCGTCAACCATTTCCATACTGGGAACAAGAATGTGTTCACAAAGGCACAGATGATAAGGAATGTTGTGCCTTTTGCAATTACAAACCTAATCAATTTGACCCATTTCTTAATGATATCATAGTGGAACTCATTGCACTTTAAGTCCTCGTAATGGAATACGCCATCTTTTATGAACTGATTTCCTTCCTTAAGGCTTTTTGCAGTCAAGGATTTTATACTACGAAGAGCAAAAACTACTGAGAGCAACCAGAATGAGTGAAATGCTCTTATCAGTGTGCCTTTATCATCACGTGATACGAACATTGTGTAGAGCGCCATAACAAACAGGAATGCACAAATACTGAACTGGCAGGCTATGAGTAGTATATTGGCGATCAGGAGCCTTAGTGGTTTCTTGACGAAAACAAAGCCACAGAAGATCAAGATAAGTCCATTTTCATCGAAAAAATCGTGAGTTATTTCCTTGTCCATCTCCTTATCTATTGGTCTTATAATCCCAAATCGTCCTAAAAAACAAAAATATAAGTAATTGTTCATAAGGTATACTCATAGATTACTTTGGAAAAGGTACGTTTTTAGACAATTAGGGTATATCTTTCACCTGCGTTTTCATGTTTTTTTCAGCCCTATGTGCAATTAGGGAGGCTTAAGATATATGCGAAAAGCAAACGCAAAGTCAGCATCTTGCATGGTAATACTCTTCCACACGTTGCAAGAAGTGTGAAGGATAGACTGTAATTGCTTGAAAGGGTAGTAGGTTAGGGCGGGGATAAAGTGTCGATTTTACTAAAAAGCAATATAGAACCTTCACTCTGAATGTCTTATTTAGGCTGTATTTGAAATTTAATGTTGTTGTTATAAACATACGCCAGTTTTATATATATATATATGTGTGTGTATATTCAATATCGATTCATTTATAGACTCAATTATACAAACAGCAAGAGGGGCAAAATTTACTCCATCAAGGGACGAGTTGTGCCGATGGTGGGGTAAGTTGGACCGCTTATATTTTATTTGGTTGCTCCGATAATTGTTTTACTCTAACTAAGCTCTGTATAAAACTACTGTTTATTTGCTAAAAAAGGGTTTGTAATCTATTTTCATGATCTAATATATTGTTTGCAGTTTTGATTATTCCCTTCTTTAATTTGGTACTATATTTATTTCGTATGTTGAACAATATTGCCAAAGAGCATGCCGAAACGTCCAAATAACAGCTTTTTCCGAAAATTCTGACTATTGGCATTGATGGTTGACTATTTTCATCTCATTATATATTCGACGCACCCCCATAATGATCTAAATATCCCTTTTGTCCAAGATATAATCTCTAAATCTAATCCTCATCTTTCCATATTAAATTAATCAATCATCGTAATCTTACTGCCCAATCCTTATCCAGCATCAATCCATACATCTTAATCAAGACATCATAATACAAAGTGGCCACGAGATCTACTATGGCAGTGATCAAAATTCAATCTACTTATGTTAATTTAGAGTGATATCGATGGATATTTTCTCTCCTCATGATATCACAGGCCAGGTCTCATTCGCCTTCAATCCTCCCTGCTAGTCGCGGGGAGTGATTGGGTGGCGTAAGGAAAGCTTCAGGTCATCCTAGAATCCTTCCTGAAATTAAATAAGATCACTTGGATCAGAAAAAAATAATGTTTTTTGGGTGTAATAGCGTTTTAGTTGGCTAACTATTATAAGTTCTATATTGTTAGTATTACATACCCCCCAAATGCTCACTGTCCCCCAAAATTAATTCCTATATACACCCGTGGATCACATCCATATCTTTTATTTGTGAGAACTATGTGTTCTATATATTGGTTTTAGAAATTCAAACTTTTGGTCTAAAATTTTGTCAGTTTAGTCAAAGTTCCTTGACGTAACTACAGGGGAAAATGTCAAATAGTTATAGCTATTATCGTCGGAACACTAAATTTTCATAAAACAAAATTCCGAATGTTGCTATTATTATTGTTGCTGTCATTAGCACTTAGGTATGGAGTCTGGACCCAATAGCATTATTACTGAATTATCATATCATTCCATTGATTGTGATTTGGTTAAAAAAAAAGTAAACTAGAAAACAAAATAGTTCGAAAAAATAAATATGATGAGCGAAGAAGCAGCTCCGCCTCACCTGAATCTGAGAGAGCTTTGCTAGAGAACCAGAGAATAAATGAAACGAGCAGCCAAGAAGAAAGCAGAGCAAGATGGATTATTGAATCTCACCAGTAATTAGTAGGAATCAACCAGATATCCAATTATACTAATTAATATTTCCCCGATTCATTGAATAATCCCTTAAAGATATCTTCTTCAATTGTAAGTACTACCCTACTTATCATTGTATGTCTTCTTAATCATTCATAAATAGGAAGTAAGCTGACAATCCAGAATTTAAAATGTCAAATTCTCTTCCCTTTGTGTTCGAGAACTCTATGGAAACAGCTGAATTGATTTAGGGTGATAGATTTTCAAAGCTGATTTTGGAAGGGTGAAAAGGTGACTTATACCACCAGGAATGTGATTCCACAGGTTTCTTGTTTGCAGGTGCACGGATGAGAAATGCTGGACCACAGTTTGGGAACATTACGGGGGAGAGTTGATTTCAGATAACAATAAGACAGGAACGGATAGTGATTTCAACGTTTGTTCATATAGGGGAAATGAGAAGATATGTATGTTCCAGCAAGAAAATAACCTAGAAGAACATAGCCAATACAATTTATATTTCAGGGGAGATACAAGTAAGTAAACGAAAAATGATGTATCACATTACAATTTTCCGGGAAAACATTTTTTGACGGGGGCGGGTCCGTTAAAAAATGTTTGACGGAAATAGCGATATAGAGAAAGGACGTCATCAAAAGTATTTTTAAAGGTGTTAAATTATACTCAACTTTTAGAGAAACAAAAAAGTATGCGTTTTTGGTTGTATTAAAACGGTTGAAAATTCGTGGTAAGTAGGAATTGACCATTCGAAAGCTATCTATTTTTGATAGGGCGATGTCAATCGGATAAATATGTGCTTAACACTTCGGAATTGTTAGTTTTGTTATTTTCAACGGGTTTTAGTCTTTGTTTATCTAACATTTAAATTGGTTGTTGCTTTTTTAATTCCATTTAACAATAAAATGAATATTTTACGAAGAAAATAGTGACATAATATAAAACCCGTTTATCTTCCACAATAATTTTTCAATCGAATTGGCAGTGGTCTCACCCGAGTCAGCAAAACATAATTTAAAAATGATACCGAAATCAGAATGATTTATGTATCTAGTTATTTCCCCAAAATCGGGCGATCTGCTCCACTGTGCACCGTGGACCGGTACGCCTGTACCTCTTCGGAAGTTAATGAACGGCTTTTCTGATACCGGCACAAAGAAGAACATTTCTGAAGTTCTTTTTTATTTTTTACTGCGCCCCGATAACTGTGCCATTAGCGCCGACATCCATGGTGCGGCAAGGAACCTTCTCAACGGGCCCTGAGATGAGAAAAATTTCTGCCGCCGGAGAAATTTTTTATCCGGCGGACTCACCGTGGTCTAGTTAGCCACTAATAGGTTGAGACCAATTTCTGAAGTTGTTTGGAAAGATACTTTTATGACCCCAGATACCGACATGAGAGATGACAAGGGTTGTCTACCACTACCTGTACATGGGAATATGCCCTACTAGTTATCAAAGTTTCTCCCAACCTTCAAATAAGAAAAGTCCAACTCGCAGGAACTAGCCCATCTTAGCGCGGTTCCATAACGTTGTTTCCCTAATTTCTTTTAAAAATCTTGGAATACATAGTATTAGTATTTTCCGAAACATTTAATTTTACTGCTAAAATCAATCTCAAAAACAACAAGCAATAACAAACTTAAACATACGAAGCCAATAGTTTTAAGGACTTATTTCGCCAACTGAGATCATCCCACATAAATCAGTACGGAACCGTCTTTATGTAGCATTTAGTAATCCTTCGAATGGTCACCATCCACATACAACGGTTTTATAGCCGCTTTTGAGATATTTAAGATAATATAATGAAACCCCTAAAATGTTCATCCCATATATATTCAAGGATTTCTAAATGACCCTACGTTCAAGAAACGCTCTAGTTGACGAAGTTCCTACGATTCGGACATTTATTAATATTATAGATAAGTTGCAACAAAGATAGGATTGACATTAGAATAACAATTGTAAAAGTATATGTAGTATAATATGAATATATATATATATATATATATATATATATATATATATATATATATATATATATATATATATAGTTAGAAAATAAATGTATGATACATTTCTGATATGTATTTATTGCAAGAATAATTACATAAAGTAGTGCAGGGCAATCATTTGTTTGAAAATTTGATTAATAATGCTGGATCGAGAAATCATGCTGTTATGTAGAATATCCGGTGCAGATCGGCGCTGGTTGTAAGTAAGGACCTGGAGTAACCAAAGCAAAAAGGTAAGAAATTTTGTATGATGTTATCAGGAATCCTCGCGTTCGATATCATTGGGATAAACAGAATGGTGCCCTGTTGTTTACGTTGGTTGTAACTGTATCCTTAGCCAACTGTAACGTTTGCTGAGACGTCCAGAAGAGGATCCCGAGCCGTAGTAGTTGTCGGAGTACTTGTAGTGCTGGTGGTGTTTGGTGTTGTCGTAGTGCTGGTGGTGGTTGGAGTTGCCGTAGTGCTGGTAGTGGTTGGAGATGTCGTAGTGCTGGTGGTGATTGGAGTTGTCGTAGTGCTAGTGGTGGTTGGAGTTGTCGTAGTGCTGGTAGTGGTTGGAGAAGTTGTGGTGCTGGTAGTGGTTGGAGATGTCGTAGTGCTGGTGGTGGTTGGAGTTGTCGTAGTGCTGGTGGTGGTTGGAGTTGTCGTAGTGCTGGTAGTGGTTGGAGAAGTTGTGGTGCTGGTAGTGGTTGGAGATGTCGTAGTGCTGGTGGTGGTTGGAGTTGTCGTAGTGCTAGTGGTGGTTGGAGTTGTCGTAGTGCTGGTAGTCGTTGAAGTTGTCGTAGTGCTGGTGGTGGTTGGAGTTGTTGTGGTGCTGGTAGTTGTTCTTCCTGTGATGCCGATTGAGATGTTCAGCCCAATCCCTTGGTTGATACCGGAAACCAACGCAGCCGACTTCCCTTGACTTCCATATCTAACAAGTACACTCCCCTGAGCACAGACTACAAACAGTGCAATTATTACAAGTTGGAAATGCATCTTAAATTCTTGCACTAATGTTTCTCTCACGCCGATCCCTCCTATATATTTGGTTTTTCCTCTCTATGTGACCTCCATGGATATCAATCATGTTCGTTAACTGTTTCTGCACGAATTCAACATTCGACACGATGCTATCATTTTTCCTCGTTCAAGTTTTCCTCCTTCATTTGCTTGCATCAGTTGTCAGTGGCATCTATGATGTGTTTTAGCCGAAAAAAACTAGTTTTCCTCAGGGCAGATTCTCGCGGTTAACTAACTTGAACTATCGTTTGTCAAAAAGTATTTCTCTACCATATTTCATCAAAATTAGATTCTTACACACACACAAATATATATATATATATATATATATAAATCAGTTCCGTAACAGGCCACGAGAGCCCTTAGGGGCACATAATATAGAGTTATCTCTGATTCATGACCGTAAGGCACAATAGGTAGATAGTGTGGTCAGTACTATGCTCCGGCCGCCTGATTTTCCCCTTGGCTGCTTCGAATGCTAGAGTCATTAGCACCCAAGGTACCCATTATTTTAAATATATATATATATATATATATATATATATATATATATATTTGTGTGTGTGTGTGTGTATGTATGTATATAAAAATTTGAACCATTAGTATTTCCGTGACCTAAGGTAGTATTTTTGGTCTGAAACCGCCTATGATTCCGTCATAAGGTCGAAATCATAAGCGGGTTTCCTCGAAAAGGACTTAAGCAATGAGCAGAACAGCATCTATCTAAGTGCCATAATAGGGCATTTAGAGAATTAGCTGAGCAGATTTATATTCCGAAGAGAAGATGTAGGTAATTCCTATTATTAATTAATTAATCCCAGCCAGTAGCGCCGACATCCTGGCGGAGGGAGAAATTTTCCCGCCACCAACGAGCCAAAAATTCCTGCCACCGGTGGGACTCGTAGCCACCATCTCCCGCATGAGAACCTAAAGCGTTAGCCACTAGACCACGGGGAGAACCGCGTTTTCGTTTTTGCCTCTAGTGTCGTTTGAAAAACATAGAATAGATTCAGGAAATGTTTTGTTTTGATCTTTCGTAAAACATCACGTATTCAAAACTTTCTTCAGAACCTTTTTTGTAGACCATTTAGTAAGCTCGAATGGTAACCTTCCGCTTCCCTAATTTTCAACCGTTTTGAGATATTAATGAAAGTATACGAAGTTCCCAAAACTTTTCATTATTTCTAGCAACAGAAAATTGGTCTCATTTTACCTATGCTGTTTTACACACTAATACATTTTCCTAACATAATTTTATTTATTTATTTATTGTTATTATCGTTGCTAGGCGATAAAACAGTCAAAACATAATAACTAAAAAAGAAAAATCTGTCATGATAAATTTAGATATTGTCTAGAGTATCTGTAAGTACTGTTTATGTTAAGAGTTACTTTTATATTTAGTCATGTGTTCATCAATGCGTTTGTTTAGTATTTGAATGTCTATATCTTACTGGTATATATTACTTATTTTCTGATAAAATAATTATTCGTTATTGTATGTTCGTCATATTCTGTAAAATAATTTTTCTTTTAGCGCGGTTCCTCCCTCCCCCATAGGGAGAAACCCCGCTTATAAGGTTGATACAATGAAACAATCCGGAAGTGCCGACTAGAAAATTTTGCGTTTCAGAACCCCTAGAAACCGAAAATAACGGTGGTTCAAATTTGTATATATATATATATATGTATATATTTATATATATATATATATATATATATATATATATATTTGTCTGTTCGCTCTCTAAATAGAAGACGAATGGTCCGATTTTGATGAAATTTGGTACAAAAATCTGTCGTCCAATTTGAAAGGTCAAGTTCGTTAACCAGCAAAATCCGCCCACTGGAAGATGGCGTTTGGGGCGAAATTCGCGCAGAAAAAATCGTAACGCTTACGTTTTTGAGTTCATAAGCTTGTAAGTACTCGTTTTATAGGCTTCTTGGGCTAGAAAAACGAATGAAACCATTTTCAAGGCGATAGCTTTAACCGTTGTCGAGAAAATTGGAAAAATAGTTTTTGAATACCGTTTTTGGTTTGGGTACTTAGAATAACGGGATTCAGTTGAAACATTATGTGCATGTTCTACTTTCATTAAAACTAATATGTTGAAAGTTATGTTACGTTTGGAGTTAAGGAAGGGTTAGAATAAAATATTTTATGAACAGATATGAAAAGTTTTGGAAACTTCGTATACTTTCATTAATATCTCGAACACGGTTGGGAAATCGTGGTAAGTAGATTGAAACTATTTGAAAGCTTACTAAATTCTCTACAAAAATGATTCTAAAACTATTTTTGATTAGGTTATGTCAATCGGAGAAATAAATGCTTAAAACTTCAAATACGTCTGTTTTGTTCTTATGAACGGGTTTTTGTCGTTCTTTTTGTAATTTTTGTCTCTTTCCCTTGGGTTTTTATTGCTTTTTATTTCTTTAATTTCTTATGTTGTATTTGTAAGGAAAATGTATGTGTGTGTAAAACAGGATAGGTAAAATGAGACCAATTTTCTGTTGTCAGAAATAATGAAAAGTTTTGGGAACTTCGTATAATTTCTTAATATCTCGAAAACGGTTGAAAATCTTGGGAAGCGAAAGGTTACCATTCGAAAGCTTACTAAATGGTCTACAAGAAAGGTTCTAAAGAAAGTTTTGAATAAGCGAAGTAATGTCAGCTTTGGATTTGTCGATTTCCTTCAAATGTCTTGAAACTGTCGAGGCTCCTACTCTGAGTTCTTTGGCATATTCCCTAGTGTTTTTAATTTCTTATAGTAGTCAAATGTATTTGTCAATAAAACAGGATACTTATAATTAGAATCAATATTTTGTTTGTTAGAATTCGATGATGCCGTATGAATATCTAGATTACAGTACTGGTGTTGATTTCGTTCTTTAGAATTATTCTTGGTATTCCCTATTTTCATCTGTTACCCATAGTTTTTTATTGTTAGTAGGTTTTTCTTATTGATTATAGAATATAAATCTATTTGGCTATAAAACAGGATACGTAAAATTAGTGACAATATTTCGGAGATTTCTGAGCGAAATACTTTTAAGATTTTCTACCACCACGAACGGCTTTTTTCCTTTATTTTGATTTACTAGATAGGCTTTATTTTGCATATTATTCTATATAAGTTTTATTCAGCAGGGGATTCTGATGAAATGTCGTGTTTTTGCTGTGGATTTTAAATACGATGTATCTAAGATTGGATAACATTAGCGAGTCTACATAGTTAAGAACCGACGACGGAGGATTACTTCTTGCTATGATTTAGTCTACATATGTATATTAAGTCCTAAATCCAAAAAATAAACTTCACAACGGTTAGATACTATGAGCGTATATGGCGGTTCAATGCCCGTAGAACACAATGGGGCCGCAGGAAATTTACCTGCTAAGAGTTAATCCTCAAGAGCTGTAAATATACCCCAGGTATCTGCCGACACAAATACAAAGTCTAGGCGGAGAGCACCCCAGAAACACAGATCCAAAAATAGGTTATATACTAAATATTCATAAAGACTACTTAGTTGTAAACCGATTCATCAATTAGCAATCAATAATTATCAACAAAGGTTATATACTAAATATTGATAAAAAGTATTTAATTAGAAAAAAATCAATATTCCACAAGACTTGTTTTTGGTCCATTTGTGTCTACTCCGTAGACTTAATTAGGTATATTATTCTATTGTAGTTGGGCAACTAAACTTTGTTTTATTTTGTTAAATAAAGTTTTTTTTTTTACTTGTTATTCGTCAAGACTTTTATTTGTCCTTGTGTATTTACTAGATACGTTTTATTCGGCATATTATTCTATATAGGCTATATTAGGCAGGGTATTCTACTCAATCTTGTGTACTTCTTCTTGATCCTTCTGTACATGGGCGTATATAAAAACAATTTCGGGGGGGGGGGGCTGAGACCATTTCCAGGGTATGGAATACTACATATTTAGAGCTTGGAATAGTTTTAGGCAACTAAAACGCTATTGCACGTAAAATAAAATATGTTTTATGAACTAAGTGATCTTATTTAATTTATTTTTAAGGGTTTTACGAGAAGTTTTTATCATCAATTCAAAATTTCGGGAGGGGCTGCAGCCCCCTCAGCCCCCCCCCTCATATACGCCCATGCTTCTGTATCCTCTAGAAAGGCTTTATTAGGCATATTTTGTATTGATTTATGGAGCTTTGCTTTAGAATGAGAGCCAGATTCTGTAATTTCCGCTTCTGTGTGAAAGTTAGCTACTCTCGGTGTCCCTGACGCCTTAATATCACTTTTATTCGAGATGTTCGAGAGGATTTTGACAATTTTCACGAGATATATAAAAAAAATAAGTTTATTTCTTTTCTAAGCTTATCAAATGGCATTAGGGACATGAACGGTACCGCGCTAAGATGCTGCAGTTCCTGCGAGTCGGACTTTTTTTTCAAGTAAGTGTAAATGTTGTCAATATATTGGCTGCCATGGGAGAGTAGGTCTGTCATGTTGTCCGGTAAGTCATAGTTCTGTCTCCGTAAACATTCTGTCAATATGTGTTTTATTGTCAGTGGAGTGTTACATATTTTACATGTCGGACTGTCCTGTCTCGTCATGAGGTGTAAGTGTTTATTTCCTAACATAAGAAATTACAAAAATAGAAAGCAATAAAAAACTAAGGGAAAGAGACAAAAAGAACGACAAAAACCCGTTCATAAAAACTAAACAGACGTATTTGAAGTTTTAAGCACTTATTTCTTCGATTGACATCACCTAATCAAACATTGTGGAGAGAATTTAGAAAGCTTTCAAATAGTTTCTATCCACTTATCAAAACTTCCCAACTGTGTTCGAGATATTAATGAAAGTATACGAAGTTCCCAAAACTTTTCATGTCTGTTCATAAAATATATTATTCTAACCCTATCTTAACTCCAAACGTAACCAAAAGTTTAACATATTAGTTTTGATGAAATCCGAACATGCAGAAAATGTTTCAACTGAATCCCATGATTTTAAGTACCAAAACCAAAAACGTTATTCAGCAACTATTTTTCCAATTTTCTCGAAAATGGTTAAAGCTATCGCCTTAAAAATGGTTTCATTCGTTTTCCTAGGCCAAGAAGCCTATAAAACGAGTACTTACATGTATATGAAGTAAGCAGAACGATTTTTTTCGCGCTCCAAAAACCATGTTCCGGTGGGCGGATTCTCCTGGTTAACGAACTTGACCTTTCACATTAGACGAAAGATTTTTGTACCAAATTTCATCAAAATCGGACCATGATGCGATATTTTGTCTCCACAACAGCAAAATGACAGTATCTTAAGCAGAAATTATTCCCAAAGCCTTCTCAATTTCACTCTAGAAAAACAATATTGCAAATACGATTCTCATTTACTTACCTTTTTTACTAAAATACTCATTTTACTGTTAAATTAAATAAGGAAAAAACAAAAACAACTTATTAAAAGTCCGTCACGCAGGAGCTGCATAACTAAGCACTTTCCTCAGAATTGGGTAGTGTCGAGTGCATTCCTGAATAATTTGCTTAAAATAACCTATATAGATAAATAAAATAAAAACATAAATAACACCTGTTTCAATTCAATTCAAACATAGTACAGAGTAAATCCCCCCTTCCGATAGACCGATTTAGTTCTTTTTTACAACACTTTTTCCTTATTAGATACCCAGGACGTATACCGCATTTCGACGAATACAGCAGAAATTACGACCGGTATGAGCAAATTAGTAATTTGGGTCCGGAGTAAACCCCCCTTCCTAATGAACCGATTTAGTTTATTTTTATAACACATTTTTCTCTTTAGTTGACCAGAACGAATACCGAGTTTCGTTGAAATACAACACAAATTGTGGCTGGTATTGGCAAATAACTACTTTGGCTCTGGAATAACACCCTCTCCAGATGGACCGATTTTGTTGGTTAACGAACTCGTTCAATCGTTTGATTGGGGAATACTACATAAAAGTTTCGTGGGGAAGAAACAAAAACTCTGGCCGGTATCGTGTTAACGGACACATATATTCGAAAAATCATACAGCAATATTCGAAAAATCATTCGTCACCCGTGCCACCTCGCTATGGAATTCCTTACCTCTGTCTGTCCGCCATTCTACCAACCTAGAAATCTTTAAATCCCGACTCTTCCACCACCTTCTATCCCGCCAAGTTTTACCCAACCCCTAGTCTATATTGAAGCTGTACACTATATACTGATACTGATAGCATTTATTAGTTTTTAAGTTTATGCGGAAAATTCTAGAAAGTTATAAAAAATTCCGTCATGAGTGCAACCTCAATAGCTACTTTCCTTCGGAGGAAAGTGCTAAAATTGAGGCAAAAAGAGACACAGAACCGTTAAAGAGAATGAAACCGACATTTTCGAATTTCAAGCACCGATTTCTCCAAATGAAACGTATTCAAAATTTAAATACCAAGTTGGGATGAATGACAAACGTCTAAAAAAATGTTCCAACTGAATCAATCTTTTTTGAATACCCAAACTGAAAATTATTTTGGAAAAGTGGCTGTATCAATTTCTCTCTAAAACGGTTACAGATTTCAAAGTAGTGTCATTCGTTTTCCTACGGCAAAAAATCTATAAAACGAATGCCTGCAACCATATGAACTCTAAAACGTAAGCGTTACGATTTTTATCGCGCGAATTTTGCTTCAAACTATGTCCCGGCGGACGTTTTCTGCTGTTAACGATCTTGACCTTTCTTAATCAGACAAAGGATTTTCGTAACACATTTCATTAAAATCGGTCCATTTTTGAGCTTTTGAGAGAGCGAACACACAAATATCTCTCTCTGCCCTGAGACTGATAACAGACTGAGAAGGTCTGGAAATGTGGACACTAATAACAGACTGAGATGGTCGGGAAATGTGGACTGGAAGGTCTGGAAATGTATAATGGAAGGTCTGGAAATGTGGAGACTGATAACAGACTGAGATGGTCGGGAAATGTGGAGTGGAAGGTCTGGAAAAGTGGAGACTGATAACAGACTGAGATGGTCGGGAAATGTGGACTGGAAGGTCTTGAAATGTGGAGACTGATAACAGACTGAGATGGTCGGGAAATGTAGACTGGAAGGTCTGGAAATGTGGAGACTGATAACAGACTGTGAAGGTTCTGGAAATGTGGTGGGGTAAATATAGACTTGGCTCAGAAAGATTTATTGTACCAATCATCATTACATAATCCTTATAACATATTACAAAATTACAGGTTTGTGTTACTCAAAAATAAACTAACTATTCAACTTCTTAGTACTATTCATGTGAATATAATTTAACTCGTTAGCATTGATAAAACATGACTTAACCTATACAATTTGGTAGCAACTCTAAATAAATTAACGTTATAGTAAAAATGTTGTACTAAAATTATAATTACGTAGTAGTTAAGTTTATAATTCGTTTACGAGTAAATATCAGCTTGATATGTTTAATGAATTGAGGCACTCTCTTTTTATTAGAAAAAGAATCGTAATCTGATGGTCCCCCCCAATAACAGTTTTTTTTCTTCGTGTTTAACGGATATCAACTATATGGCTATTAACGCCGGTCTATCTACAAATTGCACCCTTTTATAATACCAACAGCACGCGGTCAGTCACCCAATAAGGCACTGACCACGCCCGACGTTGCTTGACTTCGGTGACCTACGGGAAACAGCGCATTCAAAGTGGCTATGACTGTTGGCCAAATAACATTTCTTTGTAATTTAAATAATAGTGATGTAGCAAATTCCCAAAATACCAGTTTTCTTTCTTTCTTCATAGCCCTGATGAAGACTTGAAAGCCAAAACGTCATGAATACAAACTAATTTTTATATAAAAATGTAGTTTCATTAACTATTATGAATGAACCCACGTAGATAATTTCCATCTGAATTTTTAAGTAATAAAAAATATTGAACATAAATGGTTGTGGCAGTAGATGCTTTATAATATAAATATAATTAATAAATATAAAATGTATAAACCTTAAAATAAAGTTATTTATTTAAATTTTAACGTCCATTATAATTAACTCAGAATTTTTGGACGGGTTATCTATAGGTTACCACCCTATTCTAGCCGGGATAAGGCTGATGCCTTTTCTATTAAAATAAAGTAATCTTGTATTATATAATGGCAGAAGGTCGTATGTTATAACTTCTTCAAGAGTTTAGACGTGGCCCTGCCTGTGGAAGGTCTTCCTAAGTTGGGGCTGAAATTAAATAATAATTCTTAAGTTGCTCATGAAGATGCATCTAGTAACACAAAAATTGTAGAACAAAATAATAATTAAAAATAAAAAGTTGAATTATTGATAATATATTACTCTCTGCCATTTTATAATACATAATAGTTATTGAGGACATGGGTGACAATCATATAATAAAAAATAAACTCGGACCAGTTAAGTCTGTTACACTAGAGGTGGTGGCTTTTCTTTGGAAAAAAGAAAAGGCATCAGCCGAACCATGGATAGAAAAAGGTGTTAACCTACAGATAACTCGTCCTGAAATTCTGTGTCAATTAATTAAATGGACAAAAAAATTTGAATAAATAAAAATAAATTGAATTGTGTTGAGTGTTTTAATGCTCTAACATTGATGGTGAAAAATTGTTTGGACATGATTAGATCATTTTCACAAATAGGAATTACATTTTGTCTACAGAAATTGGCCAAATCAGGCCATTATTTGGATATGCTGAAATGAGATTGCTAGGCGCTCTTGAATCTTTCTGGTTTCATGGTGTTCTTTTATTTAAACCATTTATTCAAAGTGAGAAGGGGTCAGGAGTTTTCTTCTTTTTCAATTTTGGTGGACGAACCATTTTACCGTAGTACATTTACTATTTTGTAGCCAAGTGTCATCATCTGAAACAAAGAAAAATCAAAAAATAAAAATAAATGGGTATTACGTAAAATCTATAAAGTCCGACTCGCAGGAACTGCAGCATCTTAGCGCGGTTCCGTTCATGTCCCTAGTGCCATTTGATAAGCTTAGAAAAGAAATAAACTTATTTTTTTTTATATATCTCGTGAAAATTGTCAAAATCCTCTCGAACATCTCGAATAAAAGTGATATTAAGGCGTCAGGGACACCGACAGTAGCTAACTTTTACACAGAAGCGGAAATTACAGAATCTGGCTCTCATTCTAAAGCAAAGTTCCATAAATCAATGCAAAATATGCCTAATAAAGCCTTTCTAGAGGATACAGAAGCATGGGCGTATATGAGGGGGGGGGGCTGCAGCCCCTCCCGAAATTTTGAATTCATGATAAAAACTTCTCGTAAAACCCTTAAAAATAAATTAAATAAGATCACTTAGTTCATAAAACATATTTTATTTTACGTGTAGTAGCGTTTTAGTTGCCTAAAACTATTCCAAGCTCTAAATATTTAGTATTCCATACCCTGGAAATGGTCCCAGCCCCCCCCCCTAAATTGCTTTTATATACACCCTTGTACAGAAGGATCAAGAAGAAGTACACAAGATTGAGTAGAATACCCAGCCTAATATAGCCTATATAGAATAATATGCCGAATAAAACCTATCTAGTAAATACACAAGGACAAATAAAAGTCTTGACGAATAACAAGTCAAGAAAAAAAACTTTATTTAACAAAATAAAACAAAGTTTAGTTGCCCAAGTACAATAGAATAATATACCTAATTAAGTCTATGGAGTAGACACAAATGGACCAAAAACAAGTCTTGTGGAATATTGTTTTTTTTTCTAATTAAATACTTTTTATCAATATTTAGTATATAACCTTTGTTGAAAACTATTGATTGCTAATTGATGAATCGGTTTACAACTAAGTATTCTTTATGAATATTTAGTATATAACCTTATGATTGGATCTGAGTTTTTGGGGTGCTCTCCGCCTAGGCTTTGTATTTGTGTCGGCAGATACTTGGGGTATATTTACAGCTATAGAGGATTAACTCTTAGCAGGTAAATTTCCTGCGGCCCCCTTGTTTCTACGGGCATTGAACTGCCATATTCGCTCATAGTATCTAACCGTTGTGAAATTTATTTTTTGGATTTAGGACTTAATATACATATGTAGACTAAATCATAGCAAGAAGTAATCCTTGGAATTGTTTTTCTTATTTTAATTAATCTGTTTTATTGTCAAATACATTATCCAACTTTAAGCAATTAAAAAATAACAAGGAATAAAAACAAACAAAAAGAACCGTTCGAATAAACCAAATCAATTACTTCAACGTTTAAGCACTTATTTCTCCGATTGACATAGCCTAATCAAAAATTGTTTCAGTATCTTTTTTGTAGAACATTTAGTAAGCTTTCGCATGGTAAGCCTCCGTTTACCAATATTCCTAACCGTCTTCGAGATATTAGGGAATGTATACGAAGTTCCCAAAACATTTCATGTCTGTTAATAAAATATTTTATTCTAATCCTTCCTTAGCTCCAAACGTAACCAAAATTTTAACATATTAGTGTTGATGAAATTCAAACATGCAGAAAATGTTTCAACTGAATCCCATAATTTTAAGTATCAAAATAAAAGACAAAAAGAACAGTTCGAATAAGCGAAATCAATTAATTTAAAGTTTTAAGCACTTATTTCTCCGATTGACATCGCCTAATCAAAACTTTCATTAGAACCTTTTTTGTAGAGCATTTAGTAAGCTTTCTAATGGTATTCTTTTGTTTCCCAAATTCTCAACCTTTTTCGAGATATTAAGGAAAGTATACAAAGTTACCAAAACTTTTTTGTCTGTTAATAAAATATTTTATTCTAACCCTTCCTTTACTCCAAACGCAACCAAAATTTCAACATATTAGTCGTAATGAAAGTAGAACATGCAGTAAATGTTTCAACTGAATCCCATGATTCTAAGTACCCAAACCAAAAACGGCATTCAAAAATTATTTTTTCAGTTTTCTCGAAAACGGTTAAAGCTATCGCCTTGAAAATGGTTCCATTCGTTTTCCTAGCCCAAGAAGCCTATAAAAAGAGTACTTACAAGCTTATGAACTCAAAAACGTAAGCGTTAAGATTTTTTTTGCGCGAATTTCGCCCCAAACGCCATCTTCCAGTGGGCGGATTTTGCTGTATAACGAACTTGACCTTTCAAATTGGACGACAGATTTTTGTACCAAATTTCATCAAAATCGGACCATCAGGGAAGCCAGAAATGAGCGAACAGACAAATATATATATATATATATATATATATACAAATTTGAACCACCGTTATTTTCGGTCTCTAGGGGTTCTGAAACGCGAAATTTTCTTGTCGGCACTTCCGGATTGTTTCATTGTATCAACCTTATAAGCGGGGTTCCTCCCGATGGGGGAGGGAGGAACCACGCTAAAAAGTACAAATCAACCCTCTGTAAGGAGCTTGGCTAACAGTGTAGCCACCACCTCAATACAAGGTTTATACGACTGGAACAGAAGATTGTGTGGGCAGGGAGCTTTTGGCAGGCTATACCTTCCTAGAGAGGGTTTATCTATCAGCCATTAAATCTGATTACAGTAACTCTGTAATTCACAGTATTACAGGTGTAGCCAAAAAAGTGTTACAATTTCGGGAATTGACATTTTCATCATTATATTTTTTGTTTGTTATTCACATTATTCAAGTTTCTTAATTATAATAGATTTTCTCTCGAGGCAACACTCTATTTTTGTGCAATGATTTAGTGATCCTGTCTTTCTTCAATAATGGTTGAGAGGCGTTTCATCTAGAGAGGAGTCTAGGATGAATTTATGGAAAATGGTTTTATTTATAATAAAAAACAGGAACGATTTATTCGTCCTAAAAGAAGCAATAAGAAGATTTTATGTCTCTGAAGGAATGAAAAAAAAACCAACAAAAATGACTGGAAACACGAGTGAAAATTGTAAGAAATTTGCTACAAATTTGCCCTAATTGTTAATAAAATCAGCTGTAAATGTATTCGATATATTTTGTACCTAGTATAATTTCCATTAAAAATAGTCTTAATAAAATGAACTTGCATCAAGGTAATTGTATATAGAATGTAAAAAATTCACAGTAAAATAATGTGTGTTTTCATTTTAAAAAAGTCCGACTCGCAGGAACTGCAGCATCTTAGCGCGGTTCCGTTCATGTCCCTAGTGCCATTTGATAAGCTTAGAAAAGAAATAAACTTATTTTTTTTATATATCTCGTGAAAATTGTCAAAATCCTCTCGAACATCTCGAATAAAAGTGATATTAAGGCGTCAGGGACACCGAGAGTAGCTAACTTTCACACAGAAGCGGAAATTACAGAATCTGGCTCTCATTCTAAAGCAAAGCTCCATAAATCAATACAAAATATGCCTAATAAAGCCTTTCTAGAGGATACAGAAGCATGGGCGTATATGAGGGGGGGGCTGAGGGGGCTGCAGCCCCTCCCGAAATTTTGAATTGATGATAAAAACTTCTCGTAAAACCCTTAAAAATAAATTAAATAAGATCACTTAGTTCATAAAACATATTTTATTTTACGTGCAATAGCGTTTTAGTTGCCTAAAACTATTCCAAGCTCTAAATATGTAGTATTCCATACCCTGGAAATGGTCTCAGCCCCCCCCCCCGAAATTGTTTTTATATACGCCCATGTACAGAAGGATCAAGAAGAAGTACACAAGATTGAGTAGAATACCCTGCCTAATATAGCCTATATAGAATAATATGCCGAATAAAACGTATCTAGTAAATACACAAGGACAAATAAAAGTCTTGACGAATAACAAGTAAAAAAAAAAACTTTATTTAACAAAATAAAACAAAGTTTAGTTGCCCAACTACAATAGAATAATATACCTAATTAAGTCTACGGAGTAGACACAAATGGACCAAAAACAAGTCTTGTGGAATATTGATTTTTTTTCTAATTAAATACTTTTTATCAATATTTAGTATATAACCTTTGTTGAAAATTATTGATTGCTAATTGATGAATCGGTTTACAACTAAGTAGTCTTTATGAATATTTAGTATGTAACCTATTTTTGGATCTGTGTTTTTGGGGTGCTCTCCGCCTAGACTTTGTATTTGTGTCGGCAGATACCTGGGGTATATTTACAGCTCTTGAGGATTAACTCTTAGCAGGTAAATTTCCTGCGGCCCCATTGTGTTCTACGGGCATTGAACCGCCATATACGCTCATAGTATCTAACCGTTGTGAAGTTTATTTTTTGGATTTAGGACTTAATATACATATGTAGACTAAATCATAGCAAGAAGTAATCCTCCGTCGTCGGTTCTTAACTATGTAGACTCGCTAATGTTATCCAATCTTAGATACATCGTATTTAAAATCCACAGCAAAAACACGACATTTCATCAGAATCCCCTGCTGAATAAAACTTATATAGAATAATATGCAAAATAAAGCCTATCTAGTAAATAAAAATAAAGGAAAAAAGCCGTTCGTGGTGGTAGAAAATCTTAAAAGTATTTCGCTCAGAAATCTCCGAAATATTGTCACTAATTTTACGTATCCTGTTTTATAGCCAAATAGATTTATATTCTATAATCAATAAGAAAAACCTACTAACAATAAAAAACTATGGGTAACAGATGAAAATAGGGAATACCAAGAATAATTCTAAAGAACGAAATCAACACCAGTACTGTAATCTAGATATTCATACGGCATCATCGAATTCTAACAAACAAAATATTGATTCTAATTATAAGTATCCTGTTTTATTGACAAATACATTTGACTACTATAAGAAATTAAAAACACTAGGGAATATGCCAAAGAACTCAGAGTAGGAGCCTCGACAGTTTCAAGACATTTGAAGGAAATCGACAAATCCAAAGCTGACATTACTTCGCTTATTCAAAACTTTCTTTAGAACCTTTCTTGTAGACCATTTAGTAAGCTTTCGAATGGTAACCTTTCGCTTCCCAAGATTTTCAACCGTTTTCGAGATATTAAGAAATTATACGAAGTTCCCAAAACTTTTCATTATTTCTGACAACAGAAAATTGGTCTCATTTTACCTATCCTGTTTTACACACACATACATTTTCCTTACAAATACAACATAAGAAATTAAAGAAATAAAAAGCAATAAAAAACCAAGGGAAAGAGACAAAAATTACAAAAAGAACGACAAAAACCCGTTCATAAGAACAAAACAGACGTATTTGAAGTTTTAAGCATTTATTTCTCCGATTGACATAACCTAATCAAAAATAGTTTTAGAATCATTTTTGTAGAGAATTTAGTAAGCTTTCAAATAGTTTCAATCTACTTACCACGATTTCCCAACCGTGTTCGAGATATTAATGAAAGTATACGAAGTTTCCAAAACTTTTCATATCTGTTCATAAAATATTTTATTCTAACCCTTCCTTAACTCCAAACGTAACATAACTTTCAACCTATTAGTTTTAATGAAAGTAGAACATGCACATAATGTTTCAACTGAATCCCGTTATTCTAAGTACCCAAACCAAAAACGGTATTCAAAAACTATTTTTCCAATTTTCTCGACAACGGTTAAAGCTATCGCCTTGAAAATGGTTTCATTCGTTTTTCTAGCCCAAGAAGCCTATAAAACGAGTACTTACAAGCTTATGAACTCAAAAACGTAAGCGTTACGATTTTTTCTGCGCGAATTTCGCCCCAAACGCCATCTTCCAGTGGGCGGATTTTGCTGGTTAACGAACTTGACCTTTCAAATTGGACGACAGATTTTTGTACCAAATTTCATCAAAATCGGACCATTCGTCTTCTATTTAGAGAGCGAACAGACAAATATATATATATATATATATATATATATATATATATACAAATTTGAACCACCGTTATTTTCGGTTTCTAGGGGTTCTGAAACGCAAAATTTTCTAGTCGGCACTTCCGGATTGTTTCATTGTATCAACCTTATAAGCGGGGTTCCTCCCTATGGGGGAGGGAGGAACCGCGCTAAAAATGTTATTTACTTTAATAGAAGAATTTATTTTGATTCATTCTCTGTAATAATTACATAAAAAGAGTATAAATGTAATTACTTTATCATTAAAAGTTAATAAAATTGTGTTTTTATTAAGTAATTTAGGAGTTAAGACATGGCTACACCTGTAGCCAATGCTCCTATATTTTATAAAGTGCTCTTTACCCGAGTACTCTGTGAGACCCAGAGTTCAATTTACTCACCAAGCACGTCTCAGTTGTACAACCTAACTCTGTGATTTCTAGTACCTTTTATTGCGGAATCCTAGATTACATAGGAGAAGTTAAACGTAAATAAAAGTTTTTTTTTTTTAAGGAGTAATTGGGCATTGAATATGTCTAGGGGTCATTCCACCACTCCTCGCGTTTAAAATGTTTTTTGTCTTAGCTTTGGCTAAGTATTGATAAATATTAGACACTATTTATTTTTTCTGACCTCTCAAATCCTCTCCTAGTCTTAAACGAGGCATACTCAGTTTTTATAATGTTTCACTCTTGTGATGTTCCTTGAAATGGGAGTTTGCAAATGGTGGAACCATTGCGAACATGTCCCTAAAAAATTTGCGCTTGCGGAATTTAACTTTTCTCTCTATTTGAACAGACTATGGTAATATTTAGAATTGTATTACCTAGCTTGTTAGAAAGCAAAATAATTTGACAAATCTGATAGATCCTGTGGCACCAATCGCGTTAGGTGTTGGGAAGCCACCTCTGAAGGATTAAAACTCTGCGTTATCATAGGAAATATTGTACCATCAATGCAAATATAATAGATACTTTCTATTACAATTAATTTAAATAAAATAATTTTATAGTTTTCATTATTAAACTCACATCAGTGAATGTTTCATGGCAAGCTACGCTGCTGAATCCTGTCGATCTCAGAACAAAAGGATGAGTTAAGAAAGACGCCATTATTTTCATTATTATTTTAAAGCTTTCACTGCAATGAGGCCAAGGCGTGGAGTACAATACAAAGGCAGTCTCGTGGTTCTGGAAAATGAAGAAATGTTGGAGTACTGAACAATATGTACTGGTTATAATTGGTCACAAATTCTCATGATTTGACCTCTGAGTTCTTTTGATTTATGTAATATAATACAATTTTTAATAATTTGAAAATAAGGGCCTAAAGTCAATTTGTTTAAAGTAGAAACATTTACTTTGCCTTCAAGGAAATAAAAACAACTTCAATATATTCAAATATGAATCCTAAATATTTCTGAGTGGGTATTGCTAATATTTGTAGTGTTTCTTTTTGTAAAAATATAACAGTATGAAATAGTTTTAACTGAAGAATCCAAAACTTAAAGTTTCACACGGAGAGAGTTAAAAATGGTATTGCTTAGGACCTGTGGTACATGACATCTCAACTTACTCATGACATTTGAGGGTTAAAATATCAGAAGGAGTAATCTATATGTTTATATTGTGACTAAATTTAACAATAATAGGTAAAAATAAATTATGGAAACATCAAGATTTAACCATAGAACTGAAAGATTGGTATAAAATAAATTCCACAAGGGTAACTGTAGAATGATTTTAGAGAAACATAACCTTGTAACAAAGGCTTTATTGAGCTAAATTACAGCATGTCAAGAAAAACAACAGCCTACTAACTAAAACAATAAACCACATGGCACAATAAACAATTGAATCATGAAACATAAGTTATTCATCTGCTACTTTAAATTTTTAACGTCCATTTATTATTAACTATGAATTCTGCTACTTTAAGAAAATGATTTAAATTTTGATCATGATGTTCCTGGTCCTTACCTCCGATTGTCACGTCATCAAGATATGCATAAGTATCTGATAAATTTTCCAAGTGTATCCATTTGTTACGCCAAAAGGAATTCTCTTAAACTGATAAAGCTGACCACAAGCCTCAAAAGCAGTGTAAGCTTGTTCAGCCTCTGAAATAGGAATTTGATGATAGGCGGATTTCAAATCGATTATACTGAATATGGAGTATTTTTCAACTTCCTGGACTACCATCATCCATTCCTAAGCCATCATAACCTCACATTGGGAAGGAAGTACTGGGAGCTTTAGAGGGTCCACCAGTTTCTTGCTGATGAAACGACTAGTGCTGCCTGTATCAATAAGAGCTGAAACAGGAGCTCCATTTAAAGTTATTGTAATAATCGCTTTGTTTAAGCGAGAATTGTTCGGGAAAGTACTTCCAATAATATTAGTAGTAAGGCTAGAGGAAATGTTTGACCTTTTAGATCTGGAGCGAGAAGATAGACATACCTTACTGAAATGGCCAGATTTTCCACATTTCCTGCAGGTGGCATCCCTAGCAGGACAAGAAGTGCGAGGATGTTTATTGTAGCCACAGAAGAAACACTTAGGAGAGACAGCAGCTGCAACTTGAGACGTTTCTGTAGGATCCTCTTCGCTAAGTTGTAGGGGATTTATCATTTGATTTACTGCATTCACAGGTATCGGAGAATTATAGTATTCAGCCTGCTGATGTGCCAACTCCAATGACCTCGCTTGTTCGTAAGCAAGAGTCAGCGACAATGATGGAGACTCAAGGAGTCTCTGTCGAATGTGAAATGAACTTAACCCGCTGATAAAAGAGTCCCTTATACAATCATCTCGGTTAATTTCAGCTGTAACTGCCTTGAACTGACAGTCTACGCTAAGCAGTTTTAAAGATTCAAAATATTTGTCAATGGATTCGCCTGGTTGTTGGCTCCTGGATGCCAGCATATATCGAGCAAAAACTACATTCACTGGTTTTATTAAAAGTTCTTTTAAAACCTCAATAGCTTCAACATAGGAAGTAGTACTACTTACATGCTGGTATATCACAGGTGAGAGAAAGTTTATAAGTAACTGGAGCTTCTGTTCATCTGTAGCCTTAGTCACAGCTACGAAGTTCTCAAAAGTTCTAAGCCAATGTCTCCAATGTTGAGCAGCCGTGCTTGAATTTGGATCTACTTCCAATCTATCAGGTTTTAACAGGCGATCCTTTTAACATTTCTTATCATTTTGATAATGGGCACATTGAAATGATCAAAATTGCAGCTATATCATACTTAAGTGGCTGAGAGGAACTAATTGAAGCTACTCAACAAGCAGTTATAGAAATAGTTCCATAATTTTTTCATCAAGCCCCTATTTACAGGAAAATAATAAATAAAATACAGAAGGATGTTTTTTATGAAGTAGACCATACTCGTAATAATAACAATAGCAGAAAGCAACTGATTTTTGCAGTTGCTGTGGGGCCTTACGACCCCCCATCCCAGGTAACAGTATTCAGCACACCTCGGTACACTATTAGCTTACAATTGCATAAAGTCACTTTCAGTACACATTCCAGCATCACCCTCCCTCGGTGATACACCTGGCAGTAGGTCTAAAATGCTCACCCACACAATGTGGTTAAACAAAAGTTGGTTCTTGCACGAATCTGGTGCAGAGTAAGGTCTGCTCCAGAGGAAATAATTTGCCAGACCTTGACATATTTAGGAAGCATTTGGACCATCGTTCCGATGCCATAGTTGCCCATAAGATTAAGGATATTTAAGAAGTATAAAATCAAGCACTGACAGGATCTTGGAGAAGTGTTATGCTTCCCTCTCTCCTGTCAGACATTGGTCAAGAAATAAACCATAGCACATGAAATGGACTGGATACATGCATAATGCAGTCATGTAAGTGCATTACCAGACCACCTGAAGGAGCTAGAAAACAGCACGCTAAACTGCTGGATGCAGCAAGAATCCTACAATATTACTTAAATCTCCAGTATTTGTACGTACATGTACTTTATAAATTATTTATTTTGGTTGCATATAATCCCTGAAATAAAGTCAAACCCTAGAAAACAGCAAAACAAAATAATAAAAATGCTCTACTTAGTTCCTGAGAAAAAGTGGCGAATGTTACTTGAACTATTGCCCTTTTTTACACAGAAACCAAACACTTCTGATTCTATTTAATTCCAATTTTTATAATACTAAATATGTACCTTTTCAATGACTAATTCACCAACTAGATTAAGTGTGAAGTAACAGACCATCTCAGCACATATAAGGAAAATGAAGTGTATACTTGGTTCCTACAACACAAAAATGCACACTGTTGTGAAGATAGAAAATTAAAAATCAGTAACACTGTTATGTCACTATTAATCACCATATTTTGAATTAAAAAAAAAAAAAATGAGTCCCATAACAGGCCAAGAGGGGAAGATACTATACCATAAGTACAGTATCTGATTCATGACCATATGGCATACTGGGGATAGTGTGTTCAGTGCTAGGCGCCGGCTGCCAGATTTTCCCGTTTGCAGGTTCCCACTATTTTTTTTTTCTGTATATATTTATTATTTAAAAATTTCTATTATTGCAATTTTGGAATTTTTAATAATTTTATAAAAAAAAAATTTTATGGTGCATCGACATCCGAGCAATTAGCGCCCACTATTAAATTAATTAAAGGTTGGATTGGCCTAGGGACAGTCAGGGAGGCCGAATCGAACCCATGAACGAAAACACTAGAAGATAAATATCTTTAGTGCTTGCTCGGGATTTGAACTCAGGTCCTCCAGTATATTTGTCCAGTGCTCTACCACTGAGCTAATCTTGCCTCCTATTGATTGCAAAAAAAAAATTAAGTTGAAGCATCATAAAATACAATAAAATAAAAAAGTAAAGTAAATAAAAAAACTATTGTTCTTGTATTCTTTATTTGTACTGAACCAGCAGTAGTTGGACTTTTTTCCTCTACTATTTTATACTAATAAAGTGGTTCATTAACAATAATATAAAGGAGAGAATAAGGTTGGCCATCCTTTCATTTTTCTTTGCAAATTTTTCTTCATTTACAAAATATAATTTTATCTTTTCAATAAATATCTCATTCTGGATCGACTTTACTCAGTTTCAAATCTTAGAGCAATGTAGAAATGTAGAAAACTGACCTCATAGTGGTTGACAACCCATTAAATAAAAAATAATAATAAATATTAAATTTATAAACTTTAAAATAAAATAATATTGGAGGAGTTGTGAGCAGGTTACGATATTTTCTAGTATTGATAGAGATGAAGCTGTCTTAAGTTATAAAGTGAAGCTCACAAGTCAAAGTACCTATTTCTGCTCAAACAATAAACTTCTTGTTAAATGTATAATTTATTATTTGTCTGTAATCGAATGATTAAATATTTCTATTTGGTTATTTATAAAAGTTGCCTTTTGTGATCTACCAAGTTAAAACTTCCATGTAGTACTGTTAATGTTGGCTCTGTTCTCATTAAACCTTTCTTTGACCTTTACTGATTTAATGACCGATGGTGTAATTAATACGTAATCAATTGTACTTCATACCTCTAATATGAGAAGTAAAGAAGTTGCCGTCAGCAATGATATGAACCATATTCCAAATCCATTGATTGCTTCTAAGTATGGACGAACTAATTTTCTAAATCTGAAAGAAAAGCAGTTTGATTATTGTTTAAAATTTTATCAATAATAAATATTATGACTTAAGTAGAGCAAGTATATTTTAAAAATTGACACAGAATTAAAAAAGGTAGAAGGCCAAAAACACAAAATATTTGGTGTGTTTTAGACCTTATAGGGCCCCCTTGGGGGGGGGGGGCTTTAAAAGGGCTTATATATTGTTTATTGTCCGTAGAATGCCTCCACTAAATGAATCATTATGAAATAAAATTCTGAAAACCAGGAATATGTTTATATTCAGATGAACTATACAGATTAAGCATAGGAAAAACAAAAACATTCTGGAGAATTCATAAATAAACTGATACTACCTTTTGTTAAAAAAGAATCATACAACGAGGAAACATATGTTTTATGTTACGTTTCCATTCTGACAAATCCCCAGCCCATGTCGCATGACATGTGCCCGGGACTTTTTACACAGTTTTACTGGTAATCCCCTCCAACATGTCGCAGAGGTATTGGATGCAACATAGCGTTGCACATTGAATGACGGTGGTGTATTGTTTCAAGCACCTCTGCAATCCTTTTAGGCGCATCTTGTCTATTGGTAGAGTGTTTGTGGTTTGATAAGGTCACATTCCACAAAACACTCTCCCGTTCAAATAGTTCTATTAATTTTGCCACTTTGCATTTTTACCACTCCATGTCAACCAAAACACAAATGATCTTAAAAATGTGCATCACAACGCATGTGAAGAGTAAACACTTTTGTATGTTAGGTTCTGTGGAATCAATGGACATGGTTGTATGTGTAAACGGTGTTTTGAGCATGAGTGTGTTACGGGCACAAGTTGCGGGCTGTTTCTTTTATCCTTGGCACAAGTTGCCATGTTTTGTCGCGCGGTCGTCTGGCACATGTGCCGCGTCTTGTTCCTAGTGTTTTCAATTCTGTGATTTGTACCCGGTACATGTCCATGTCGCAGGACATATTTGTAGTAATGGAAACGGCGCTTTAGCCTTACCAATGCTCAACACAATGAAAAAGTAACTATTCAATTTTAGCCTGCATGGATTTTATAATAGCTCTATAATGTCGTATATTAAATATCTATTATCGCAAAAATTGCCTAATATAGAAATATCATATACCAAACAAAATATTCACGTATCAGTATTTCTTTTTATTTCTTCTATTTATCTATTAATATTAGTTTTAGCGCGGTTCCTCCCTCCCTCCATAGGGAGGAAACCCACTTTTGAGGTTGACCGCAATCCGGAAGTGCCGACAAGAACATTTGACGTTTCATATCCCATAGATCACGAACAAACCGGTGGTTCAAATTTGTATTTGTAGGACAACCTTATAAGCGGGGTTCCTCCCTATGGAGAGAGAGAGGAACCGCGCAAAAACTGTGGACGCTGTGTGAAGGGGTCATATGAAATACTTGTATGTTTTGCGGGCTTGGCATAATAAGCGCCTAACTAGAATCCCTGATTGAGAGCCACTTAGTTTGCCTGGATTACAAACCTATCACCATACTAGTGATACTTGAAGCACTACCGGGCAGATAACCTCATTATCCACTATTAGAACGAATACTATTTCAAGCTCAAACGCTAAACAGACTCTTCACCATTTACTGGCTGCCCGCCCGGTAGCGAAGACATATGACTCTTAGGCTAAAACAGGTACTTAACGAACAAACGCAGATATATCAAGCTTCTCTGATTTATTCCTTTGGAGAGCTCCGCATCAAGGGTGATCTGCTCAAAAGAATAATAAAGAAATAGAAATTAATAAAAAGTGAGAATAAATAATAATAAGAAATATAATAAAGTAATAGTTTACGAATCAATTGTTCATGTTCTGAAAATTTAATAAAATCCGATGATAGGATATAAAATAGGGCTTTAATTACAATAATAATCGATCTAATAATATAGTGTCCAGCCGTTAAAAAAAAAAATTAAATTAAAATAAATTACGTTCCATTAAACATAAAATAAAATGATAATAATAATAACTACTGGGACGAAGCTAAGATTATGTACCAAACTGTTCACCATAATAAACCAGATATTTTCACAATCGACAAGCATAATAAGACTGATGTTGTTATTGATATCTCAGTGCCTAATGTTGAGAATATTCAGAAATCATACGCCGAGAAGTTGCGAAAATATCAAGACTTGGCTATTGAGTTGAAACATCTCTATAAATTAGATCCCGCTAGAGTTACTGCAGTTATCGTGTCGACCTATAGTTTGATACCGACTACTACAGTCAGTATAGTAGTAACCAAATATATGAAATTGTCAGAGGAAGTCTTAGTACTATTTCGGCAAGCAGTACTAGACACAGCTAAAATCGTTAGAAAATGTTTAAACGTCCAAAATTATCAAATGAATAAATATTTTTTCAATAAAAATAACACTTTTTACTAGTTGGAACTATTCCCAGTAAAAATATTCTGAGAGACCCCACCCCAATAAAATAATAAAAAAAAAATCAGGAAGATTCAATCTACAGTTGTTTTTTATTCTTCAGTTGTTTTTGTTTGTCCAAACAGTATGCTCCTGGTTACTCGGCGACACCACAATGTGAAGCATAGGCTGCTAGCTTTTCTTGAAGAAAAAGGCTACGAATGCCATGAAGAGGTATATGCAATCGACGACCAAGGATCTTTAAGATACGCTGACATCGTCGCCTTTCCACAAAATTGTACGAAGGCCTATGTTCTTGACCCAACTGTCCGATTCGAGACTATTGATCCTGAACTGGCGGATTCATTAGATCGCAAAAAGAAAGGAATTTACTCCAAATGCGTTCAGTACCTAGAAGATAAATTCCAGGAAAAGTATGGACCAAGGAACTATATTATTAGGGGTTTGTGGTTCGGCGCGAGAGGAACAAAGCCCAAAAATGACTTCCAAATATCTTGAAGAACTTGAAGAAACGTTGTCTAACGATTCAGTTTCTTTTGATTTATTTTGTTAACCTATGTAGGTAGTTCTTAAACAGGACAATTATGACTACTAACGTTCCCACTGAAGTGTAAATACATACATATGTGAGTTGTAAATATCTATTTTTTTTTTAAATAATATAAGTTTGATTTCTATTATTTTTTTTTCGTAATATTTTCTGTGAGAACACGCAATAGTATGAATTTTGATCTGTGTAAAAACAGAATTTCATAAAACTAGAGAAATAATAATAAAGGTGCTTATGTTTGCTATAGTGCAACGGAAAATGCACTGCAACAAAACTTGGTCGACATTATGCCCAACTATTAGTGCTTATTTCATTTTGGTGAACGTTTTTTTTTTAAACGTTCAATGCGGCGAGCACCATACTCTTCCCACCCCATCCCAGATACAGCGAGTTCCTTATGGAGCTCGGGCCCATTCAGTTTCTCATTTCAAAAAAAATAATCAGTCAGATTGGAAGTAAATTAAAATCAATCTGAGAGGTAGCCCAAAGTGTGCCATGATGATATTAAGAAACCCCTTGAAAAAAAACAAAACAAGTATTCAATTTAAAAAAAGTCATAATTTACTCAATTGATAGAGATATGTATACTTCAAAATGTATTTTTGACTGATGAGTCAAATAACTTAACAACTTTACTAAAATGTTCGCTTATAACGAATAAATTTTGACAGTTTCACACGAGGTATTACTTGGATCTCACTGTAAATGTTCAGTTACTTCACATCACAAACTGTTCAACAGCTCTCTGCAAGAAAATAATAATGGTAAACTTATTTTTGGTAACACAATAACATCGCTAATTGACAACTTCATCTTATTAAGCTGCGCACTTATAAGGCCGAGTACGGCAATGAAATTTATAGGACAGCAACTTCAAAATATGCAGTTTTAGGCAGAACTAAGCGGAGAGGATAACTAAGTACCGCTTTTTTTCTACACCAAATAAACTCAGGATAATTTAGTTCCATTGCAGATATCTTTAGAACCTAAATGCACAAATTTCATGGTACATTTTGACAAAAAATAAAATTGTTTTAAAAGCTACATGAGACATTTTTCAGGTATAAGATATTGTTTTACCTTTTACCGATTTTTATTCGGTGAAAAAACGGTCAACAAAAAAGTGTTTTGTGTTCAAAACTATTAATAAAACGGAAAAGCAATATTAGAACAGTATTCTACAACTAATTAGATATAACAAATGTTAGTTGAAACGCGATTGAACACCTTCGGTTTTGAGGGTTTTTCCCTCTCGGGACCACTGCGCGTCGTCTGCCAAATGGTGGCCACAGAGCTGTGGACCTCGTGCTAAGTTTTTTGTAAATTAATATTTCATGATTTAGACAAATATCCTTACCAAGTTTTTTTTTATATTTACCCCAATATTACCTTAATATTGCATGGTGGTGTAGAATGGTTTCTCTTAAACAGGAGTACAAGCAAATTTGAAACTCTTTTTTCTTGTAAAGATCACTAGGTGAAAGTCCATCTGTGCCATAGATCTCCTTGGCTAGTTTTCCCAAGGCTCGCTGTTCCAAATTTCTAATGGAATAGTTTAGAACTTCCATTTGTGCAATTAGTTGCATAGAGAAACTTACGTAAGTAAGTTCCATTACTAAAACCGCAAGGACCATTGTAAAGAAGAAAGCTCCATAAATGAGAAGTGCCAGAGAGAATCCGTAGTAAGTCCTTGTGCTGAAAGGCATATAGAAGTATACAGGAAGATAAGGGTTGATAGGCATGAGAGAAGTGTCTTCTGTTATCGTCACCCATTTCCATACTGGGAACAAGAATGTGTTCACGAAGGCGCAAGCCAGTAGAAATGTTGTGCCTCTGGAAATGAGTCTTCTTATCAATTGGACCCACTTCTTTATGATATCATAGTGGAAGTCATTGCATTTTAAGTCTTCGTAACGGAATACGCCATCTTTTATGAACTGATTTCCTTCCTTAAGACTTCTCGCGGTAAATGATTTTATAAAGCGAAGAGCAATGACCATTAACAGCAGCCAGAAGGTGTGAAATGCTCTTATCACTGTGCCTTTATCATTAATGTATACGCCCATTGTGTAGAGCGCCATAACAAACAGGTATGCGCAAACAATGAACTGAAAGGCAATGAGTACTATATTGCCAATCAGAAGTCTTAGTGGTTTCTTCACGAACAAATAGCCACAGCAGGCTAATGCAAGTTGGTTTTCACTGTAAAAATCGTGAACTACATTCATGTCCGTCTTCTGATATCTACTTGCTTGTCTCATGATGTCTAGTTGTTCTGAAAGAAAATAAACTTTTATTAGAAGTATTCACATAATACTTTACTTAAGCAATTAAAATAAATTATAATTAACTTTCTTATTCGTTTATACCAATCTCTAACTGTGGACGAGACACCTCAACTCTTGTCAATGCTCAAAATCATATTTTTTATGAATTTGTATATTGATATCTTGATGGATACCAAAAACTAAGTAATATAAAAGACCATTCTATACAAGGTGTACCGTATATACGAGCCAGAATTGAAATTGACACAATTGAACTAAACCTTCAAGAAGTAATTCGACTATATCAATAAATAAATACTTTTCTAGTAAAAAGGATAATGCAGTACCGTCATGTGGGGTGAGTTCGGACAATAGTGCATAGCGCAGGAAATCACCAGTGAACCAGTCCTAACTCACCCCAGATCCCACGGAACATATCTGCGATGTTATTCATCTTAGTTTGAAAAGGCAAAAGGGATGTATAAATGGTATCCTTCCATGTGAAGAAATTGAAAAAAAAAAAAAAAAATGTTTCTAATTATTTGGAAGCAATTGAAAATGTCGTCTTTATAATTGACGTCTTTTTTTTTAAAACGTTAACTTTCACTTATACATAACGTTCAATTACAATTTCATTAAAATTCTCAAGCAATTACTCAAAGGTACCAAAAATCTGAAGGTTCTTAACAATTCTTTATTAATATTCCTACTTAAAATTCTAGACTTCAATGTAATAACACCAACAAATATTAAAACAGCTGGGTTCTTTTTGTCAGTCCTTTGGAAGGTTCACAGTATGCAATGGATGTGTTCACAGGAGGTCAAGAGGAAATTTACATTACTTATATTGTGCTGAAGCACATGAAGGCATTAAAGCCACGTCCGCTTCCCATAATAAATATATAAGTCTGGAGCAACTGTAATTCTTACATTTTTCTTGAAATTAGCGTTTATTTTACGGCGTTTACATATACTAATGGAACATTTAAAGATGATTTTGTACTTTTTTTTTTTTTTTTTTTTTTTTTTTTTCGCTTTTAACGGCGCATCAACTATTTTGCTATTAGCGCCGGATTTTGTACTGTAATACATATAGTCGGAGAGCTGGTAACGCACCTATGCACAGTACCTGGTGCTCCACAATAACTCCAGCAAACACATATATACCTTCTTATCTATTCAAGAGGTACATTATAACAAAATTCCAAGGTGCATAAAACACTTCATGAAGCGTGCGGTTACCGCCTCTTAGACTAATGTGCTTAAAAGCAGCCGTTATTGGTAAAAGAAACTATTATTTGAATGGGTCTGCATTAGTTGAATATTTTTAATGACAACCAGTAAATAATAAATAAATAACCATATAAAAGAAATGAAAGAAGGCTGTTTGGGTAATGGAATGAACATTGGAAGAAGAATAGAGAAGGTCGGGAAAGAAAATCGGGATTATTTTATAACTAAAATGAACTGTATTTCTGCCATTTCGGCTTGACATACAAGCCTTCTTCATGGCTATGGGGAGAACTGTTCCGTTACTTGGAGGCTACATTCCTGATTCTCACTCAGGGGTCTTTAACTTAGTTAAAAGGATAAATTACCAACATTTATAAACAAAATTATCAAAATTCTTCATTTCAATAAATGAATAGTAGGGTGCTATTGATACCATTCTGCAGGAGCTACAACACTTGAGCATTTAAATTGAATTATTATATCTTTACCAATCCATTGGTTATAATCTGATTCAAAATAGAAAAAAAAAAAAAAAAAATGTAGTTGGAGAAATGTTGATTAGATATGATGAGCGAAGAAGCAGCTCTGCCTCACCTGAATCTGAGAGAGCTTTGCTAGAGAACCAGGGAATAAATGAAACGAGCAGCCAAGAAGAAAGCAGAGCCAGATGGATTATTGAATCTTACCAGTAATTAGTAGGAATCAACCAGATATCCAATTATACTAATTAATATTTCTCCGATTCATTGAAGAATCCCTTAAAGATATCTTCTTCAATTGTAAGTACTTATCATTGTTTGTCTTCTAAATCATTCATAAATAGGAAGTAAGCTGACAATCCAGAATTTAAAATGTCAAATTCTCTTCCCTTTGTGTTCGAGAACTCTATGGAAACACCCGAACTATTGATTTTGGAGGTCTAAGATAATTGGTATTTTTTATTTATTTTATTTTTTTTTTTTTATTTATTTTTTTTGCAATTCAACACAGAAAAACTTATTTCTTGAGAGGAATGATTGATGATATAGAATATATATATATATATATATATAACACACAAATATGAATAGCCAGTTTTATGTTATGCGTTATGAAATTTCAACATTTTCACGTTTACATTTCTGGAGTGTGTCTTTGGGTCGATGTCATAAGTAAGTCCCCTCTTTCTAAGGGGCCAGCAAACATGTTAAAAGTATGCCCTTTATTTTTTTGAAATACATAATATCTAGTGTAAGTAGGAGTAATTTATTTTACAAACGCTACTCAGCAAAAAAGTGTTTTTTTTTTTTTATTTCTTAAGAGCTAATAACGCACACCCTAAGAGCTAATTCAATAAAATAATAATGTTCTTTGTGTCTTCAAAAGCCAAATAAATATTTCAGCATTCTATAAGAAAAGATTTATTTATTGTTGCTGATACTCCTCGCCTTTGGCGAATAGCATCTTTCTCCGCAGTGCGATGATGCAGGCCCCGCACCAAGCGATTCCACGCCAAAATCATCAAAGTGAGTGAGTGAACTCAGTAGATTTGTTTATAGTCGTCAATTTGACATCGTTAATTGTACTATTTGTGGTTTTGAAACCATTTGCACCAGGCTGTATGTGACGTCTATATTTTATCAAATATGTTATTGTCTTTTAAATAGGTCAGTACTGTATTTATATGCGGTCTGCCTTCAGAAAGTATATCTGTCCTCATGTGGAATGTCCAAGTTAATTCATAACCGACAGTCAGTTAATATATGTTTTACAGTAAGTTCTATGTTACAGTGTTAACATTTTAGTTTGTCAGTCTTTGCCATCAGGTGCTCATGGGTTATTCATGTATAGCTGAATCTTAACCTCGCAAAGACTATTTCTGACTGACATTATCGTACAGGAATTCAAGCCAAGAAGAAGAAAATATTTAAGGGTGTTAAAGTTATTTTATATTGTCCCTAGATTTACCAAAGGCATCGGTCCATTTTTAAAGTTATAAATTCAATCTGTCTTTTGTCATTGTATTAGCAGCCTAAATTATTCTTATTGCTCTGTATGTATGGGGGTTCTTTAGAATTTTATTTATTTATTTTGGGAGAGACAATCCAAAAGGAGTATGCCTATCCATCAGGGGGGACAGGTCCCCAAAATTCCTTCCATGCTCCAAGAGTAAATTGATGATGTATGTCAATATGATCTTCGATAATTTTCTTGTTTTTGATTTGTTTAGGTGAAAAATTCTGCAAAATTTAGGACAGGCCAACTTCTCAGTATTGTAATACAACTCTTACTAGGCAGACTGTACACTGAGACTAAATTGTATCCTCCTACAAAACATGAACAAACTACCTACAGGTGACAGTCACCGTCGCTGTACATACAGCGAGTATGTACAGCGACAGTGACTGTGTGTCGCTGTAAGTACAGCTATTGGAATACCCTAAAAATGTAAGCCTTTATGATTTAATCAAAACTCTATTTATTTATTTATTTTCTTTTTAATATTTTTTTTTAACTTTGTTTATTTTTGAACCCCCCCCCCCAATATAAAAGAGATATAAATATAACTGTATGATAAACTTAAGTCAACCTCTACAAGTGACAAGGAACATTACTATGAAGTATAATTTTTTTTACATATTGTGTTTATTTTTTTCGCCCTAGGTGCGAGCAACTAAAATAAATGCTAAAAACAAAAAAATATATGTTTTTTTTAATTAATCTAATTAGTGACTCATAAAGATTCGACTATACTTTCACTCCTGATATTTTTAATTTGCTGGTTTACAGCGTAGCTCATTATAAAATAAATGAAATATTAATTGGATCACAAAAAAAAAACCCATAAAAAATATAAAATGAAAGCAGTAATTACTTTTTTTACTATAATTTTTAAACCGGAGTTTAGTAAGGCCACGAGGGCCCTGAGGGGCAGATACTATAGAGGTATCTGATTCATGACCATATGGCACACTAGGGAGATAGCGTGGTCAGCACTATGCTCCAGCCGCCTGATTTTCCCCTTGGCTGCCCCTTCGACTGCTAGAGTCATTAGCAACCAAAGAATAATAACATACTTTGTTATTATTATTTTTAATAGACAAGTGCTTATATTATTGTTAGCTTTGTTTTTTCACTCATTCGTTATTTTTGTTTTTATCTCTCTTCCTTTTCCTTATTCAAATTTATTGTGAATAGTGTTTCTGTAGTAATGAATTCTGTTTCCCCGTTTATTTTTGTATTTGAAGCAGTGCAGAGTTCTTATTCAATTTTTTTTTTCTTATTAAAGTAATTTAATTGTAAATATTGTATAATAAATGCGTAATAATAATATTAATTTGTATTTATTTTCTGTTGCTACTAAGAAAGAAATTTTTATTTTTTTCAGATTCCTTCTTCTGGAGTAGTGGACTGCTTGCTATAAAATGTTTAATTATGAAAACAATAAATATTTGATTTAATTTCAATTTTAACGTTAGATATATTAATTTGTCAGTTAGACTTAAACCCTGTTACTCCTAAATACTGATGCCAACAGAATTTATATTACAGATACTAGCTGGGAGTAGGCACTCATGGCGTAGATGCAAAAAAAAAAAAGTTAAACTAGATGAGAGGCCTCTCCTGTTTTCAGAAATGAATAATGGAATCTAACATGTGTTGAGGCAACTATGGAATCACACTCATAAAGGAATTTCAGGAATATTGAAGTCCAACTTCTTACTTCTGGTATGTAGACTTATTTGGAAACCTTTGAGTAATTGTCGAATCCATCATTTATAATAAGAGAAAAATAAAATAAAATATTTTATAAATTATTTCATACCCAAAAAAGTTTTCAAAATAATAAATTTAAAATATAACAACTCTCCTTAAACATTTAATTTATTTATTATGTTAAAAATAATAATGAGTTTACTTTTTATTTTCAGATGATTTCGACAGCTTAACCATTGAATTATAATAATACCATTTGTTACTGAATAATAATTATTATTATTCAATAACAAATGGTTTTATCCTTCATTATGATTAAAGAGCTAAAAAAATTATTATTTTTGGTGACATGCAGGTTAATTCAGTTCCACATACTTGAATTCAGGATAATATCTGTATAACATATATTCTACGCATAACAACAAATAACATATAATATCCAACAAATAACAATTAATATGCAACATTTAATGTTATTTGTGCATGTGTTATCATTTGTTCTAAATGTATATTCTTTCAAAAAAAAGTTTTGAATATTTCTCCAAATATTCATTCAAATTTAAATTTTAACATCCATTTATAATTGACGCAAAATTTTAGGATGGATAAAATTTTGCTGCCCAAATTTATTGGGGTGCTATATACACCGCATACTTGTCAATATTTCGAAAATTCATTACATACATGAAATAATAAAAATTTGATAATATTTTAAAAGCATTGAATTATGACAATAAGTTTGAAGACATTTGATGAAATGATCATCATTATTACTTATTTAATTTCTTTTTTTCCTTGAAAATAAGTGTTCTAATATTCAAAGCTGCTACAGTGTCCAAAAATTATTTCTTTATTTGTTGTTCATCAGCAATGGTTTTAATGGTCTCAAGGAATTTTGCATGGTCTAAATTTATAAATGCGGAATACACGATTTCCTATAACATAAGTATATCTAGCATCCAGTACATAAGGGGTAGAGATCTTCTTTTTAATGTTTCCAAAGTCTAAAAATTTCTTCTGGGTGTAGTATTACCGTTTTATGTCTGGATGTTATTTTAATAGCTTTGTTGTTTGATGTAATTTGGGTGCAGAGTTTATGAAATACAAAGGAAAATTTTGCTGACAAATAATTTGTATTCAATGATAAGGTGTTTAGAATGCGGACAATATGTGGATTTTTTCAAAGTCAATTGTTTTCATGTGCTGTCTATAACAGTTTATAGTTTTCCTAATCTCATATTTCCTGATAATAGAATCTGGTTAACTATAGATGGTGTATTCCTGGCCGAACATACTGAGAATAGGTCTTATTTTAACCCTCCGTCGACCACGTGAGAGAGAGTTACACCGTCGCCCACGTGGGGTCCACCAGGACCCCACTTATATTCATGGTGGTAATGTCTTAATACTTCATAAGACTACCTTCAAAAAATATTCAATCAATTTGTAGGTGCCTGTGAAGATACCCTCCAAATATGGAGTCTGAGGATCCAAAATTGTGGTTGTAGGATTTGAAATTGCATTACAGAAAGACAATAACATAGGAAAATGGAATCCTTTCGGCAGATTGTAAAATTCGACGAATTCAGTTTTATCTTGATACCAGATACTACCATGATGCAAACTAATTCAATTTGAAAAATAAAATATATGTAAATATCCTAAAAAAACTTATCACGGAAGCCAACGGTCAGACCCCAACCCCTTTTTTCAACAAAAAATAATCAAATTGAGGGGTAGACTATTCTTTATGAGCGATTTCACATTGCCGTTCTTTGGACCATTACTGGCTAGGAAGCTACTCGAAGAGCAGGAAGGTAGAGATAAGGTGGCTATAAGGGAGGGGGGAAATAATGTGCATGGGGGCTGCCTAGACCCCAGGTGGTCGACGGAAGGTTAAGGTTACAATTATTATTCATGCTGCTTGTAGATGCGTGCATTATAAGTTTAGTTTATTTAGGCACTCTTTGGTATCTGCTCCTGGGTATATTTTAGACCTTATCTACTTGAGTGCTTTTTGGATAATTCTGACAGAGATATTAGCTGTGCCCTTTTCAAATCTCATAATTGAGCTTGAGGTTGATTTGAAGAGGCTGACATGTTTTTCCATAAGCATAATTGGGAACGTTCCACAATATCTAAGCATTGAAAGCCCAAAATTCTGCACTGTATAGTAATACACTTTGGACTAGAGCTTAATGTAATATTTTTTTTTTTTTTTTGTTTCTCATTTGCTGCATTTGGCTTTCCGGCAAATTTCTATAGCTGTGCACTTGCTGCATTGGTTTTACTCATTGCCTGCTTTGCTGCTTTTAAGAAAACTGCTGCCCTGGAAAATATTACTCCCGAATAATTGTAATGTGAGACGGTTTTCAGTACCCTGTCATTAATAGAGAAACTGGATTCTTTCTTTTGTTTGTGTCTTACGAATTTTATAATGTTAGTTTTTGAGTCATTAATTTGTAATTGATTTTTGTGGCAGTATATGCCCAGACGTTTCAGTTTAGCAGTGCATCTTTGTGTGAATTGGCTAAAATGATGAGATCATCAACATAAAAAAGCAACATTGTTGTCGCTAGTACTACTAATTTTGATTTGTAGCCTCTCGTTGTGCCTAAAATACGTGTTGATGTCAGTCAGGAAGAAATTAAATAGCATGAAACTGAGAGTTTCTTCTTGTAGTAGGCCTTCTGTGATTGCTATTTCAGTGTCACTAATGATCAAATCTGCTTCCTTGTAGAGCCCTCTGATTATTCGGGCATACTTCCCACGGATTCCAAACAAAAATAATTTAGACCACAAGATATTGTGAGATAGGGAATCAAAAGCCCTTCTTTAGTCAACAGAGTGCTTATTTTCAGTATAGGGTATTTATATTGCAGAGGAAAGTGTGAAGACGTTGTCTGCCTAACCTCTGCCTTAACAAAATCTCAACTGACCTTCAAGAATTGTTATGCAGTCCAAATTACAAGTGTTTACAAGAAAATCTGTGTAAAGAGCTTCAGGATGCAACTTGCCAGTGTAATATTTCTGTAATTTATTGGGAGTTTAGGATCACCTTTCTTGTGAATCATAATGTTATTGAACTTTCTCCAAAGATGAGGTAACTGTTTGGAGTCCATAATTTTGTTGAAGAGGCAAACTAAATATAAGTGGACATTAAAATTAAAAAAAAGAAATAAATAAATCATAATGATCGTGATCATTATAAGTACATGAAGTCCATTATGCAGGAGCTGCTACATACCACAAGCAACATTGTTTATAACTGTGAATAACTTGTTTAATTTATTTTAAATTTCATTATCCATGACGATTTTGGACTGGTTTTCTATAGGTGACCACCCTTTCCTAGCCAGGATAGGACGCATGCATTTTCATTTTTTGACAGAAAAGCCATCACTCCTAGTGGGGCTCGAACCCATGACCATAGATACAGAGATTGATTATGATGTTACACATGTGTGCATGTTTGGACCAGATTGATCTAAAGAAAACCAACATTTACCTAGTTACCTAGAAGTTATAGTCTTCACATTACTCCAAGGCAAGTTAATTCATCCAAAGGCAGGGCACGCTCGGAGGAGGCACGGTGTACAATTGGTCAGGGTCCCATGGTCGTATTTTTAATCGCTTTATAATATAAAATAACAAAATTATATACCTAAGTATAGTTCACATAATTATTATTGAGAACAGCCGACGGATAATTCTCTTTTTCTAATACATAAACTAGCCTTTAAATATTTTCAATCCAAAAATATGTAGTCCCAGGAAGCGTCAATGTACCTTAGACAATAGGTAAATTTTCCTCTCTGTTCAATTACAAATTTATTTAATTTTGTTTTCAGAGAAATGTCAGTATTAAATAATTCCATTATTTTTTAATAATGTTACTGGAGGGGGGTTATGGTAAGGGGCCCATGAAGTTATTTGGACAGGGGCCCGCAATTTCTGTCGGAGGCCCTGTCCAAAGGAGCTAAAGCTTTAGATAGATGGCATAGCCTCTTATTTGACTGCAGCCAGACAATGTTATTTCCTGAAATGACTGGTTATATACCATGCTGTATATTATTAAGTGGCTTAATATAAATTATTTTTTGCTTTATTCAATATGCATTCCTAAACGAGCTACTAGTGATAATGTGGGCTTAATCGATGAGTGGTTGATGTTTACAGTAAAATGTGGTTTTGATTTTCACTTGACCCTTCCCCAATTATATCATATATCACAATCAGCATTTGAAGCGATGTGTAGAATTTAATAATCCCATTTGGACAAATAAGGCAGACATAGTCTCTGTTATTACGGTACTCTGAACTCAGGCTTGTCTCAGTTTCTGGTGTTCCCATCTCTTCAGTGAACTTCATATTCAAAGCGAGAAGAGTTCAGGGGTAAGATAAAGTACAAAACAAACCTCAATTTAAAATGTCTTATTTCACTTTTTTTAGGGTAAAAAGATTTTTACCTTAGCATATTCACTATTTTGTAGCCAAGTGTCATCATCTGAAACAAAGACAATTCATAAAAATAATTAATTAGTACTAACTAAACATTTTAAAGAGCACCAATTAAAAACTGAAATGGAATGCAAATAAGAGGAAAATATTTTAGAGATCCTTTTACTCTGTATTATTATAATTATAAGAATAAATTGAATTGATAAATTCTATTTCATTTATTACAAATACAATAATTTTCTATTATTCTGAATTAAGCATACATCTGTGAAAGTTTCGTGGCAAGCTATGCTGCTGAACCCTGTCGATCTCAAAATGAAAGGATGAGTTAAGAAAGTTGCCATAATTTTCATTATCATTTTGAAGTTCTCATTGCAATGAGGCCAAGGTGTGGAGTACAATACAAATGCAGTCTCCTTATTCTGAAAAAATATTCAAATAATGGTGTCATATTTACAATATCCGGCAACTGTATACTATTATATTAATATTTATACATATTTTATTTTAGAAAGGTAATATGTTGCAATTTGTACTATATTATAGACAAGGCCCAAAGGGAACTCACATCTACATCATCATTAATTTAATAAGAATTTCAATCTATAAAAAAGGTTAGGAAAGTAAAGCATATCTTTTTACAATAAGCTTGTAGAAATTACAGCATTCAAAAAAAGAATCTCTATTTTTTATCAAAATCTTGAAATTATAACATTTAAGAAAATGCTATCCAGTAGTAAAACTTATAGAAGTAATAAACCAAGGCATCAATAACAAACTCCTTTAGAAACACATTTAATAAAGGAAAGGAAACATTAGAGTTACAATAAATCAGTACAAGATGGCGGGACCAAGTGATGCAGATAACCCATGGCTACCAGCACAACCACATTATAATGTGTTTGATTAGAATTCAGTTTGATTAGAATTCAACAAAACTCATGTCTTAAATGATATGAAAAATATGATATATACTTTTTTAGGAAAATCTGTACAATTGTTAGGAGAAAAGAATATCAAAAATATATATTTTAAGTCTATAAACAAATTATCGTTCCCCCTCCAAAAAAAAAAAAAATAAATAAAGAATTTTTGAAGATATCAAGGGTTTGAACCATGGGCGTTGGGGGGCTGAAAGGGCAGCACCCCTCCCCGGAAACTTTAATTAAATCGGTGTGTGTCATAAAAACCTTGAAAATAAATTAAATAAGATCACTTATTTCAGAAAAAATATTTTTATAGTGTTTTATTTGGCTAACTATTCCAAGTTCTAGATTGTCAGTACTTCATACCCCCAAAGTCCCCCCCCCCCCCGAAATTATTTCCTATATACGTCCATGGTTTGAACCCTCTAAATCATTATAGAAATAATGATTATTTTATTTTTAATTTCAGAAGCTTTTACTGCCAAGGTCTTAGCACCAATAATAACTTCTTTTTAGCACTTTCCTCCGAAGGAAAGTAGCTATTGAGGTTGCACTCATGACGGAATTTTTGAAAAATTTCTTCAAATCTTTATCGATCCTACCTAGTAGAAACCGAAAATGACCCCTGTTAAAATTATATATATATATATATATATATATATATATATATATATATATATATATATATACTTATACATACATATATATATATATATATATATATATATATATACATGTACATATATATATGTACATATATATCGTCTGTTAACACGATAGCGGCCAGAGTTTTTGGTTTTTCGTCACGAAACTTGGTATACAGCGTTCAATTAACAAACGATTGAACGAGTTCGTAAACCACCCAAATCGGTCCAACTAAAGGGGGGGGTTAACCCCAAACCCAAAACACTTATTTGAAAATGCCAGCCGTAGTATTTGATATATTTCAACCAAACTTGGTATTCGTAGTGGTAATCTACAGACATAAATGTGTTGTAAACATAAACTAAATCGGTCCATTAGAAGGGGGGGGGGGGGGGTTACTCCGAACCCAAATTACTAATATACTCATACCGGTCGTAATTTCTGCGGCATTGTAACAAAACTTGGTATACGTCGTGGGTAATTCATTAGAAAGAATTGTTGTAAAAAGTCCGTCACGCAGGAGCTGCATAACTAAGCACTTTCCTCAGAATTTGGGTAGTGTAGACTGCTCTCCAGAACAATTTGCTTAAAATATCCTACATAAATAAAATAAAAACATGAATAGTTCTCTTTTAAATTTGTAATGAGTAACTGATCAATTATTAATTTGGTTCCAGAGTTATGTTTACAAATGCTACCTATTACACTACGTAATAAATACAAAAAACCTCATATTATCGTATTTTGATCTAACGCAGGAACAGGATACAGTCACTCTAGTGGTAGAAAGCGCTCCTTGCGGCGGCTTTGTGAACCTACGTCTGGCGTGCTTTTCTATTGAAATATATTACAAATTAAACCCCCGCTTTCCGATTTAGCACATTTTAACAACACTTCTTTCTCATGAGTTACCCACGACGTATACCGCGTTTCGTTACAATACAGCAGAAATTACGACCGGTATGAGTATATTAGGAATTTGGGTCCGGAGTAAACCCCCTCTTCTAATGAACCGATTTAGTTTATTTTTACAACACATATTTACCTGTAGATTACCACTACGAATACCAAGTTTCGTCGAAATATACCAAAAATCTCGGCTGGTAGTGGCGAATTGGTATTCGCCCCCCTCCTAATCAACCGATTTAGTTCATTTTTATATCTCACTATTCTCTCTATATTACCAATACGAATACCAAGTTTCGTTGAAATATAACAAATATTACGGCTGACATAGTCAAATTAGTGTTTTGGGTTCGGGGTAAACCCCCCCTTCCGGTGGACCGACTTTGGTGGTTAACGAACTCGTTCAATCGTTTGCTAATTGAATGCTATATACCAAGTTTCGTGACGAAAAAACAAAAACTCTGGCCGCTATCGTGTTAACAGACACACACACACACACACACACACACACACACACACACACATATATATATATATATATATATATATATATATATATATATATATATAATTTTAACGGGGGTCATTTTCGATGTCTACTAGGTAGGATCGATAAAGATTTGAAGAAATTTTTCAAAAATTCCGTCATGAGTCCAACCTCAATAGCTACTTTCCTTCGGAGGAAAGTGCTAAAATGAGCTAAATCGGTCTATCGGAAAGAGGGGTTTACTTTGTACTATATTTCAATAGAATAGCCCGCCAGAAGTAGGTTCACAAAGCCGCCGCTAGGAGTGCTTTCTACCAATAGGGGGAAGTCCCCCTACAGTCCTGTATCCTCTTCCTGCGTAAGTTCAAAAGACGAAAATATGAAGTTTTTGTGTATTTATTAAGTTCATGTTTTTATTTTATTTATATAGTTTTTTTTTTTTTTTTTTTTTTTTTTTTTTTTAAGAAAATTATTCAGGAATACAATCTACACTACCTTAATACCGAGGAAAGTGCTTAGTTATGCAGCTCCTGCGTGACGGACTTTTTTATGTCCCATCTGCTTCTAAGCAATTAGCATCGGATTATCTACATGTTTCCACCATTTGTAAACATTCATGGTGTAGAAGTGAAATTTTTCAGCGAGCCTATAGCTCAAAAATTTTCACCTGTGGAAGACGGGACTGGAAACCACATGAATAATACCTATTATTTTCTATTATTATAAGTATTATATAAATACTTCGGCTACCAATGTCACCCGAAAGTAATTTAGTCCATGAAACAAAGGAGAACGCCAACATAATAATAATTATTATTATGTTGGCGTTCTCCTTTGTTTCATGGACTAAATTACTTTCGGGTGACATACTTTGGGGGGGGGGGAGAAAGCAATGCATTATAATGCATTGCTTTCTCCCCCCCCCCCAAATAAATAAATAAATGAATGAGTGAATCTGGATTAATTGTTTTCACATTGAAACATCATCAGATTAGTAAATATGTAGGTACCTTTTCAATGATTATTTCACCAATTAGATTAACTACGTAGTAGCCGCACATCTCAGCACACATGAGAAACATGATATGTACACTTGGTTCCTAGATACAAAGATACACATTGATATAAAAATAGAAAATGAAAAATTAAAATTCTGAACTAAAACATTATGTTACAATTATTCACCAAATGTTTTGTTGCATTGAGAATAAATTCCTTACCTGTGCTAATGTTATAGTGGTTTAATTTGATTTCACTTTAAGCTACTAAAAGGCATAATTAACAGGAAGATAAAAGAAGGTTGCCCATCTTTTCATTTTTCATGTGCAAATAATAATTAATTTACTAAAACTACATTTCCATGAATGTATTGGTTCCTATTCCGGCTAGAAGTTTCCCCTCAGCCATTCTTTCTTAAAAGGTTTCACTTAGTTTTATAAAGAACCTAACTTTGATTTGTAATTAATTATTTATTTTTTCATGCAAAGGCAGTTAACAAATATCACTTCTGACAAAAATATTCGCGTAGCATGGAACTTATTTTTTTGTTACTTTTATACGTTTATCGGCAAATTTCATCAATTGATACTAAATTAGGACTAGACAATATATTTTTAAAGTAAAAGACCATGTTCATGGGGGATTTTTTTTTATAGTACGTTTAATGGTTATCCCCTTCTTGTATAAGCAAATCTAGGCGTTATTAAGACTATTTGTCATTATTTTATTACAAAAATGCTCAATGGCATTGGGGACAGTGAATAAAAATAAAATTTCGGATACTTTAAACATAGCTATGACAAAGCAGAGGTCAGTGGGTTGTATGAAGTGTATGGAAAAATTGAAAGCATAATTATCCTGAAGTACTGCAGTTATAACTTAGTTATTTTCATGTCTTAGTGTGGCTCCTCCCTCCATAGGGAGGAAACCCTCTTCTGAAGTTGACCTCATGAAACAATCCGGGAGGGCCGACTAGAAACTTTTACGCTTCAATTCGGATTGGGCATTTAGAACCGTGGGATTCAATTGAAATATTTTCTACACGTTTGAAATTCATTCAAACTAAAATGTTGGTTACTTTTGGAGTTAAGGAATTATTCGAAAAAAAAAAATATATTAATAGACATGAGAAGTTTTGGGGTTAAACGTTTTAAGCACTTATTTCTCCAAATGTGACCGTCCCATCGAAAATTGCTTCAGAACTATTTTTGTAGAGAATTTGGTAGGTAAACTTTGGAATAGTCACTTTCCACCTACCACGATTTCCCAGCAGTTTTACACGTATTAAGGAAAATATAGGAAGTTCCCAAAGCTTTTCATTTCTGCTGATAAAATATTTTTTTCTAATCCTTCCCTAACTCAAAAAGTAACCAAAATTTGGCCAAAACATTTTTGTTTGGATGAATTTCAAATATGTATAACATATTTAAACTGAATCCCATGATTCTAAGTACCCAAACCAAAAACATTATTGAACAGCTGAAAATGGTTAAAGATATCCCATTAAAATAGTTTCGTTCGTTTTAATACGTCAGGGCACCGATAAAAAGTGAACTTGCAAGTCTATAATCGCAAAGCCCTAAGCACAATGATTCTTGTCGTGCTAATTTCCCCAATAAAATCTGGGGATTTCAATCGTTTTCCTATGTCAAGGAACCGATAAAATGAGTACCTGTAAGCTTATGAACTGGAAAACGTAAGCGTTACGATTTTCTTGTGCGAATTTTGCTCCAAAAACCATGGTCCGGTGAACAGATAATGCTCGTTAACGAACTCGACCTTTCAAATTATATGAAAGATTTTATACCATATTTCATCAAATTCGAACCATATATATATATATATATATATATATATATATATATATATATATATATATATATATATATTGTTAAGTGTTTAGGGTAAGTAATTATTACTCGATGTTATGTAGCATGTCGCGAATACCGCCTCGATTGTCGCGAACCATAAATTACGGTTCTATTCCCAGAAACTCTGGAGTCGTGAACTGGGCGCTTGGAAAAAGTCGATTTGAGGTTAAGACTTATCGTCATCTGAATCGGAAGTAGAAGGTTTTTCAATTGTCATGATGTTAAGTGTTTATGTATAGTATTTAATTAACACTGTAACTATACAAAAAAAAAACTTAAAAAAAAATAAAAAAAATAAATAAATTAGACCCCTACGATAAAATGGGTTTAAAAGCAGCGCGTTGTGAAATGTACAGTTCCTGGAATTTGGAGGCTCTTCTGTAAAATATTAGCACAGTTCTCGGAAAATTAGATATATAATAAGATTCTTACTCACGGGTTTTCAGTACTACCATCACTTCCTGTGTTCAATCATTATTTCATGGAATTCGGATTGCACAAACACTGAGATCGGACCGCAGTTCGATGCACAGAAATTCTTCTTTGTCAGCTAGAAGCTATGCATGGGTTTTTAATTATCACTTGTAATCGCTACAATATACATATATATATATATACACACACACATATGAACGACGGTTATTTTCGAGATTAATAGGTTCTGAAAAGTAAAATGTTCTAGTCTGCTCTTCCGGATTGTCAACCTCACAAGCGGGTTTCCTTCCTATGGAGGGAGGGAGGAACCGCACTAAAAAATGAAATGAAAGATTTTAAAAATATAGAGATAATTAAAATAAAATATTCTAAAATAAATGATCTTCCTACCTCTAACATGAGGAGGAAAGAAGTTGCCATTAGCAACGAAAAGAACAATATTCCATATCCATTGATTGCTTCTAAATAAGGACGACCTAATTTCCTAAATCTGAAAGAAATGCAGTTCGATTATTATCTCCAAATACCTCACTAGAATGTATTAGTGCCATTGTAGAGCATATATGCTCTACAATGGCACTAATAGAACTCTTATAAGAGTTCTAGAATTACTAAAAATAATTAAGTGTTTATTCATTATTTACAACATCAACTCCAAAAAAGATTTTACAGAAATTTGAATATAATATTATTCTTCGGAATAATGTTTTCTTATAACTGTTTATAGTTACACTACTAATAATAGTTTATTCAATTTCTCTTGCTGATGCCCGATGGTAAATTTGGTATAAAATAAATAAAAAAATTTATTTACAATACCCAAATAAAAATCGTGGAATTTTGATCCTAGAATACGCATGGTTTTTCCAGTCACATTCTTCTCCGTGGGGAAGGGTTGGGGTCGCTTTCTGAGTCAACGGCTCCATCCTCAGTGCATCTAGTTCCTTACTATAAGTAGATCACCCGTAGACGACGGTGATTGATTAACATCAAGAATTGTACCGCACGAATTTCGCCCAAAACCTCAGTGTTCCGGTTCGCGGATTCTGGTAGTAAACGAACTTGACTTTTTCTGTACACATTTCTCAAAATTCTTTCTTGAATGGACATTATGGCTACGAAATGAAAACGAAATTCTTTTTTTCTTTACTTTTTTCCAGTTCAGAAATTTTACGCAAGTTCTGTTTTCCTCTAGTCATATTCGTATTAGACTGATTATCGGATTAGTGAAATTCTACTGTAAATCAATGACCTTGTTGAGACTTTTCTCCCTGTGTGACGACGGTGTTTGGTTAACATCAAGAATTGTACCGCACGAATTTCGCCCAAAAACCCAGTGTTCCGGTTCGCGGATTCTGGTAGTAAACGAACTTTACTTTTTTTGTACACATTTCTCAAAATTAGAGTTTTTTGTAAATGATAAATTGCGAACAGACAAATATATATATATATATATATATATATATATATATACACATTAGTATTTAATATTTACTCCAATATTACCTTAATATTGCAAGATGATGTAAGATGGTTTCTCTTAAACAAGAGTACAAGCAAACTTGAAACTCTTTTTTCTTGTAAAGATCTCGTGAAATCCCAAACGTGCCATACTCCGACTTAGCAAATTTTTCTACTGCCCGTTTTTCCAGATTTCTAATAGAATAGTTGAGAACGTCCATCTGAGCAATTAGCTGCAAAGCGAGACTTATATAAGTCAGTTCCATGGCTAGGACTGCAAGGAACATTGTAAAGAAGAATGCTCCATAAATGAGAAGTGCCAGAGAGAATCCGTAGTAAGTCCTTGTGCTGAAAGGCATATAGAAGTAGACAGGAAGGTAAGGGTTGATAGGCATGAGGGAAGTGTCTTCGGTTATCGTCAACCATTTCCATACTGGGAACAAGAATGTGTCCACGAAGGCACAGATGATTAGGAATGTTGTACCTTTTGCAATTACAAACCTAATCAATTTGACCCATTTCTTAATTATATCATAATGGAACTCATTGCATTTTAAGTCCTCGTAATGGAATACGCCCTCCTTTACAAACTGATTTCCTTCCTTAAGACTTCTTGCAGTCAAGGATTTTATACTACGAAGAGCAAAAACCACCAGGAGCAACCAGAACGAGTGGAATGCTCTTACCAGTGTGCCTTTGTCATCACTTGATACGAACATTGTGTAGAGCGCCATAACGAACAGGAATGCACAAATACTGAACTGGCAGGCTATGAGTATTATATTGGCTATAAGGTGTGCCAGAGGTTTCTTTAAGAAGACATAGCCACAGAAGACCAAGATAAGTTTGTTTTCTTTGAAATAATCATGAATTATATTCGTATCCATCTTCTTATCTACTGGTCCCAAGATCATTACTGCCCTGGAAAGAAAGTAAAAATTTATAAAAAATATAAGGTAATTTAGCAAAAGATTGTTTTTTGACAATTTGGTTCAATGTAATCTAACTCCATTTGGAGTTAAATCCAACAAAAAATGCAATCCATTAGAAATCACCCAGGCCATGTTGCTCGACATTTTCGATTTTCCTAATTTTTTTACCGGTTTTTCCCCTATACTAGGTGAGTTCAAACAACAAACAAAAACATGCATATAATATTACAATGTCGATTAATTATCATTGAATTCTGTAATTTTAAGTAATAATAATGTAATTTTAGTCCAACTTTGATGGACTGTAACTCTTCGCCAAAATGGAGTCTCAGTCGCCAAATTTGTCACAAATATGTAGTTAAACTTTTCTAAATATTTGATTTTGTGGTAATACCGAGTATTACTGATTGCATAATTAACATTTTGTTCCTTTTAAATATTAGGTAAATCCATTTCCACTATGAATTGTCATTGAATGTTTTGTGAGTATAACGTAATTTCAGCCCAACTTTGATGCAGTATAACTCTGTGACCAGTTGAGTCTCAGTCACGAAATTGATATCGTTTGTTTATATCAATAAGAGGTCTTATTTGTATAAATTTCATAATTTTCGACTCAAGCCCTTTTGAGATATTGTACTTCAAATATCAAATTAAATTATTATTATTGATTATTATTAATTGATTAAATTGTTTTTCTTATTTTTCTTAACCTGATTTATTATCAAATACATTATCCAACTATAAGCAGTTAAAAAATAACAAGGAATAAAAACAGACAAAAAGAACAGTTCGAATAAGCGAAATCAATTACTTTAAAGTTTTAAGCACTTATTTCTCTGATTGACATCGTCTAATCAAAACTTTCATCAGAACCTTTTTTGTAGAGCATTTAGTAAGCTTTCTAATAGTATTCTTCCGTTTACCAAGATTCTCAACCTTTTTCGAGATATTAAGGAATGTAAACAAAGTTACCAAAACTTTTTATGTCTGTTAATAAAATATTTTATTCTAACCCTTCCTTAACTCCAAACGTAACCAAAATTTCAACATATTAGTTTTAATGAAAGTAGAACATGCAGAAAATGTTTCAACTAAATCCCATGATTCTAAGTACCCAAACCAAAAACGGTATTCAAAAACTATTTTCTCAATTTTTTCAAAAACGGTTAAAGCTATCGCCTTGAAAATGGTTTCATTCGTTTTCGTATGTTAAGAAACCTATAAAACGAGTACTTACACGCTTATCAACTCAAAAACGTAAGCGTTACGATTTTTTTTGCGCGAATTTCGCCCCAAACGCCATCTTCCAGTGGGCGGATTCTGCTGGTTAACGAACTTGACCTTTTAAATTGGACGACCAAATTTCATCACAATTGGACCATTAGGGAAGCCAGAAATGAGCGAACAGACAAATATATATATATAAATATATAAATATATAAAAATAAATAAATATATACACACATATATATTCCCTATTTCATGTTTCAGAATCCATAGATCACGAAAACAACGGTGGTTCATATATATATATATATATATCTAGTCGGCACTTCCGGATTGTTTCATTGTACCAACCTTATAAGCGGGGTTCCTCCCTATGGGGGAGGGAGGAACCGCGCTAAAACATAATACATCTATGAAAGAAAAAAAATTGAAGCTGAGCCTTTTTTCGTTCTAACAATTTTGCAGCTCTAAAACTCCCGTTTTACGTTAAATTTCAATCAATTTTCGTGATCTTTTTTCTTCAATTTCCATACTATTTACAAAACACAATGCAGGATCAAAAATCAAGGCCATATTGTTTTGATAATTTTAGTGTTTATTCTGTTTTAATATCTATGAAATTAAGAGATTTAGATACATTTACGTAGAACTTCTTTTCAGACAAAAAGTAGTTAAAATGCAAACTTAAAATGCCCGGCAAAAAAAAAAACTATGACCCAGAAAATGTTTGAGATTATTGGCTTCGAAGAGATTCTGATTTTTGGTCCAACATACATTTTGTCCGCAAATCCATATGAGTTATTATTCTATTTACTTTCAGGATACGTATATATGGACATCCGCAGAACACAATATGTTCATAAACCAGAAGTCCAATAAAGGCAAAATCGAGTTAAACAAATGTAATTGGAAAAATGTTGATTGATTGAAGAAACAGCAGCTCCACCTCACCTGAATCTGTGAGATGCTTAGCTAGAGAACCAGAGAATAAATGAAACGAGCAGCCAAGAAGAAAACAGAGCAAGATGGATTATTGAATCTTACCAGTAATTAGTAGGAATCAACCAGATATCAAATTATCCTAATTAATGAATCTTTGAAGAATCCTTTAAAGATATCTTCTTCAGTTGTAAGTAATCATCATTGTTTGTCTTCTAATTCATTCATAAATAGGAAGTAAGCTGGCAATTCAGAATATAAAATGCAAAATGTCATAATGCTTCTACCTTTGTCATCGAAAACTCTATGGAAACCGCTCGAGTATTGATTTTAGAATGATAGCTGTATTTAAAATAATTTTGGAGTTCTAAGGAAACTCATATTTTTTCAGTTGAATGTAGAAACTGATTTATTTATTTCATCTACCATTTATATTGTTAAAGTCTCATTTTTTCGTCAAAGAGTTTTCTCTTGAATGTCCATACAGATAACTAAGCTCAGAAAACATTTTTGATATAAGCAAATCTCTATCATTCTTTGATAATAATTTTTCATTCTTATTTTTTTCCTAACAAGTTGAGAATGTCTACTTGTTAGGAATAATAAGAATGAAAAATTAAGAATATTTGAGTAGTAAGTAACTGAATATACAGATATATGACGAGGAGTAAAGGGCGCATGACGGATGTAAGCAGGAAGGAATCTCCAGATTGGTACTAAGTTTCCAATATTTGGTGGCACGGATGTGGAATGGTCGGTCAGGCTGGGAACAGTGGGTATGAGAGTTTATGGTAATAGTATTAAGGTGTCATAAACTAATAGTTTGTTCATTCAATTTTATTTTTTTTTTTTTACCCAAAATCAACGGTTCACAAAATAATGAAGAAAAACTGAAAAAAGTGCTAAAATGTCGCGGTTTTTCGCTTGCAAAAAATTCTCCTACCAGCTTTCGAGGCGGAAAACTTGGCATACCTTGGCTTCAGCATAACTTAGTTCGATCACACTACCTTGTTTGATCAAAATAAAAGTAATTTTCTTCAATTTATGAATAACAAGTAAATCAATATTTTTCAATTCCTAATGTTATAAGTTTTTTTATGAAATGTTAAATGTATCAAAAAAAAAAAAAAAAAAAAAAAAATAGGTTTTAATTCTTCGAAAACAAATGTCGGCGCTGTGACTGACGAACGGGAAAGCTCTTTTTTCATGGGTGATAATCTGCAGTCTGCATCCGTCAATTTTTAGTCTAGAACAGAAAAATAATTATTTTTTGTAAAATCTAGTAAAGTACATAGGATTTTTTTTTAATTTTTTTTTTTTCGAAAATGGTGAACAATTCTTTATTTTCTATTAAAACATCTGTCTAAAATTATTATAATTCGAAAAAACAAACGAATCGAAAAAAAACCTACGTACAAATCTGAAATTGAGTTTCATTATATATCATGAGTTTTATTAATTGTACATCATTATAACATATATGAAAAACCAAAATTTAAAAAAATACATTGAACAAATTTAGCATGAAATATATGGATGTTTCTTTTACATTGAGAAAGTTTTTTGTTTGTTTTTTAATAAACTTTTTAAGTGCTTAAGCCCTTAATCAGCATCGTTATGTTGATATATTCCCCTTAGGCTGTTCCATAATAATTGTTCAAATTTATACATGAGTGACAAATTTAACATTTGATCTTTAAGGAAAAAGAAGTACCCATGCAGTCTTTTAATAATTTTTTATTGTTTCATAACGTTTTGTCGATCAAAGAATCTTTTCAAATCTTCATGTACAAATCTTAAATTGAGTTTTCCTCAACTGTACATCATTATAACATAAATGAAAAACCAAAATTCAAAAATGTAGTAAAAAAATACATAGAACAAATTTAGTATCAAATAAATGGGTGTTTCTTTTTCATTGAAGAATTAAAAACGTTTTTTGTTTGTTTTTTAATAACATTTTTAAGAGCTTAACAAGCTCTAACTTAATTTCACTAATATTTTTATTATTTGCTGTCGTGGAATCCATCATTGGTCGCTGTGAACAAGCAGTTGTTATTTGTACCTATCTAAGTTTTTTTTTAATTATTTAATTTAGTTCCTTTTCTAATTTATAAATGTTGTTTCAGGTTCTCAATACGTAACTCTTTCTAAACCAATAAATCTCGCCAATATTGTGCTAAGGACAAAAAACATGTTGCATAAATCAATTTCGAAAAACATAGAAGATTATTTTGTAAACATTAAAAACCTAAAAGTTTTTTTAAAAATATTACAAACTCTTTAGTGAACAACGTGAAATTTTTTAAGGAACTTAAATTTACGAACAAATTACTCTTACAAACCTCTTAATTACTTATGTGGAGATGTAATGACTGGGCAGGTGACCACTGGTGACCAATGAGAAGCCACCAGGAACAGCCAATAGGAACGAGCGCTCAGCCGAGCTTCCCCGACTTCGACCGAGGCGCCCCGACCTTGGCCTATGACCAATGGGGCGTTCCTGCTGGCCAGAGGACATTCCGATCCGGCTCTCTCTCCAGGACACTTCAGCTCTCTCAAGACCAGACTCCAGCCAGCCATGCACTCAGGACCAAGCAACCGGCGTTCCAGCAACCATCCAGCCATGCACTCAGGATGGAGGACCTAGCTACCTGCTCTACCTCTCTCTCTGGACAAAGCAGGAAGCCGCCGTCTCGATGTACCCAGTGGTCAAGCCAGCCTTTTTTTTTTTTTTTTTTTTTTTTTTTTTTTTTTTTTTTTTTTTTGTGTCAGACAAATTAATGTATTATAATATTATGTCCATAAAAAGAACAGGTCACTTAAATTGTGGTGCTCTATTAAATAAATAAGTAATTAAATTTTCCATGCAATTTCTTATTAATTTTAATATGTGCTCCCACTAAACTTTGCCATCAGAGTATCCTCAAAGAAGAGCTCACGAACCTGAAAATTTGAAAGGAAAATGTCAATAACAACATGTGAAAGCGTATTTCGAACAAAACGTTTTTAAAACTTACCTTTTAGCATAATAACATGAATCCTGCATCACTTACTTTTTCATTCACAGAGAAAAACCTCAGTTACAGATTATTACATGAACAGGTATACAATATATTATATTTAAAAAAGAAAAAAACGTACTAATAATGAATATAATTTAAGTTTTTTTTAATAACACCATGATGTAATTTTGGTTCTACTAGATTAAAACTTAATTAAATGCTTCATTTTTAATTATATATTTTTTTATGGATATTTATATGTGGATCACACATTGTTTTCTTTAAGAAAATTTAACCCGGGCAGTTTGGTTTTGATTTTCCTTAAAAGGATAATACCATTAAATGATTCCATTATGCTTTTTAAAATAAGGGCTAATTTATTTTCCATCCCACTTTCACTAAAAAACTTGTAAAATAATTGTTTCTTGTAATTTATTTATTACAACTATTAATTTATTCAAAAACGACAAAAAAACTCAATTAATTTGATGATTTGATTTTCTTTAAAAAGCTGTGTTCTGATATTTGTGTGGACTTCGTTTGTGTTTTTAGTTACATAATTATAAACTCCTCGTCAAAAAAAACGCAACACCCCAAAATTTATTGATTTAACAGGTTTTTTATTAAAAAAAAAATTATTATATTTATGTCTCTAATCAGAAAAAGACAAAGGAGGAGAACAACTACATTTTCTGTTTAATTCCAGTACTTCTTGTTATCTCTAATCCCATTTGTTATAAAGAGCACTAATACCATAGTCCTTCTTATCAACTTAGGGATGCAAACAAAGTGACTAGGGCTCAGTATTCGTGTTAATTTCAACAAGTAAACATTTTTTTATAATTATGGCCCGGTTGGATAGGGATGATACGGTGAGGGCAGTCACGATGCACCAAGAAGGCCGTAGCACGCGTTACATAGCCAATCGGTTAGGGGTACATTTTTCTACTGTCGCACGGGCCTTAAAACGATTTAGAGAGACAGGAGGATACTCAAGAAGACCTGGATCGGGCCGACCACGGGTCACAACACCGCAAGACGACCGCTATATCCGGCTCCAGACTCTCAGAAATCGGCAAATCACAGGTAATGACCTAAACAACTTGTTGGCTGGTGTCAGAAACTTACATGTTTCGGTGTCAACAGTTACTAGACGAGTGAGGGATAGTGGACTGAGGGCACGAAGGCCCATGGTTGGACCTCTTCTTACCAGAGAGCACCGAAGAGCCCGCCTTAGGTTTGCCCAGGAGCACCGGGATTGGCCTGTCGATGATTGGAAACGAGTCCTGTTCACCGATGAGACCAGAGTGGCTCTAAACTCTCCCGATGGACGCAGAAGAGTGTGGAGGAGGCCAGGAGAACGAAACAGCCAATGCTGTATAGTCGCAAAGGAGCCATATGGTGGAGGCTCTTTGATGTTTTGGGGTGGCATCTCATGGGAAGCTCGCACGGAGTTAGTTCCGATTCGTGGGGGGTCTTTGACTGCACAAAGATACTTGGCAGAGATTCTGGAGGACCACGTCATGCCATACATGCCATTTATTGGAGAAAATGCATTGCTTATGCATGACAATGCTAGACCTCATGTTGCCCATATTGTTAGGGACTACCTAAACGAGGTCAATATTGACACATTACCATGGCCAGCGAGGAGTCCTGACCTAAATCCCATCGAACATTTATGGGACAGACTAAAAAGATGTGTTCGAGCCAGGGAACCAGCACCAATCAACCGCAGGGAGCTTGAGGTTGCTGTTTTGGAAGAGTGGGAAAGAATACCTCAGGAGACCGTTCAGGACTTAATCAGGAGCATGCCCAGACGTATGGAGGCTGTCATTCGTGCCAGAGGTGGCAACACATCTTATTAGAGATAAGAATAATCAATTTAATTAAAAAAAGTTAAATTTTTTTTTCAGTTTTAGGAGTAAATGTTTTTTTTTTTGTAATTAAAGGAATTAAGTTTTTTTTTCTGAAATTCATTTTTTATTACTCCTATATACTTTTCTGATATGACACAATCAGGTATCATCAGCAAAAAATTGTTAAATCAATAAATTTTGGGGTGTTGCGTTTTTTTTGACGAGGAGTTTATAATATAATATTCTAATAATATTTGTACTTGAATAAAAATGCAAAATACTGCGCTATATGGGAGAAAATCGGACAAATTGAAGCATTAGGGCTAATGGGCATATGACCCTCTCTCCCATAAACAAGATGGCGGCTCTCCAGTTAGCCCTGCTTCACTTTTTCCCGGGAAAACCAGCGGAGTTAGTCATCTACTCCTTTCTATATCTACGTGAGTACGTTTTCAGTACATAATTGTATTGACTAATTCAGCCTTCCTCATGAATGAGGATTAAGAATTATCCGCTTAAGTTGGCTACAGTCAGTTTCCTGTTATTTGTGATGCTAACAAATACATTTCTTCGGGAAGTACGGAACCGCGCTAAGATGACGCAGTTCCTGCGAGTAGGACTTTTTTTGGTACTTACGTATTAGCGTCAAAGCAGGTTAAAGAGGCGGGTCTCGTTCAGGGATCTGGATCATGGATAAAGCATTTCTATTGGTCAATCACTATCAGAGATATCATCTGTTGTGTTTATAGTAGCCATCTTGTTCCCTTTGTCTTTTTAACGCAATTCATTTGTGCTTTATTTACCCACGCAATTGTTGTTGTTTTTTTTGTTACGCGATTTCAGTTTCTGTGCGAGATAGCGACATCAGAATAGCTAGGATGAAAGCTAATTTTTCGAAGCGATGCCAAATTGTTTATCAGTCCATTATCCAGCGAAGAACAATCCTTGATCTATATTATCAACGAATTGGATTGACTAGAGTTTAGATATAATCTTGAGCGAGCGAAAACGCATAGCAATTATGCTATTAATATAAGTGCTACGCGTTTTCGCTAGCTAAAGGATATATCAAAACTCTAGTTAACCTAAATCGTTGATAATCCCGTCGCCATATTGGCGAAATCTGATTTGACTCCTTGATCCAGATCTCTGACACGGTGTAGATCCAGTTCTCTGAGACCCGGCTCTTTAACCTGCTTTGACGCTAATACGTAAGTACCCTTTTTTTAATAGACATATGTTTATATTATAGTTAGCTTTGTTTTTTCACTCATTCATTATTTTTGTTTTTTTCTCTCTTCCTTTTCCTTTTTCAAATTTATTGAAACCTTTGAGTAACTGTCAAATCTATCACCCATAAGATCAAAATAAAATCAAATATTTTGTAAATTATTTTATACCCAAAAAAGTTGTCAAAATCATAACTTTAAAATGTAACAACACTCCTTAACAAAAAATAATGAGATCACTTTTTATTTTCTGATGATTTCGACAGCTTAAAATGATTATTATTCAATAACAAATGGTTTTATCCTCCATTTTGATTAAAGAGATGAAAACATTATTCTTCTTCGATGAATTGACATGTAGTTAATTAAGTTCCACATGCTTCAATGCAGAACAATATCTGTATAATACATGCAGGGTGTAACCAATAAAAGTATCAACCTTTCAGGAGCTGATAGTGCAACAAAAAAGTTCATATAAAGTATCGTTCCATTCCTAACAGAAACAGAGTAAATTCAAATTTCATATTTTTTTATGTAGATCATATTTTTTTTTAATGAAAAACCGTTTATGATAAATAAAATCCAATTAAACCATCGTGAAGTAAATGAGATTTCCTTTGAGAAACCAAGGTTTTTAATGTTGCTATGTTCATTTTAGATGGGTTCCAGGGCGGTTTCATAAACCATATTCATGTTATTCATCGAATCTTTGTTTTTCAGGAATTTTTTTACAATGTCCCCTGAATGTTTCAAACTCCACCATGGAAAATTTATCCATTTAACAACATTTAATTGATCTCCCTGTGGTCTAGTGGCTAATGCCTTAGATTCTCATGCGGGAGATGATGGGTTCGAGTCCCACCAGCACACAGTGTAATGTCCTGTAGACAAAAACCAGAATTTTTATTTTCTTATATGTAATTTTTAATCCTCTAGTTATGTTTAGGAACTATTCAAGGAATTAGAATCGTATAAAACCAATATATATTGTTTTTTTTTTATTTGGGTGCCTCGACTGCTTACCAATATATATTATTTTTATTTTTATTAACAAAAATATTAGCATTACAGTAAACAAGGCAGTCTTCAAAACCCGTTTCACACCTACAATCAGTTTAAACCACTCTCGTTGAAGATAAAACAGTGTGTGATCCAAAGGAAATAATGTCAAAAATATTCTTTTTTTATCTGATATAATTTATTTATTTAAATTTGAACGTCCATTATTATTTACTAATAATTTTAGGACGGGTTATCTACCACCCTTTCCTAGCCAGGATAGGGCTGATGCCTTTTATTTGTTCTAAAGAAAAGCCACCACCCCATAGTGGGAATCGATCCCTCAACCTTTGGCACGAAGTTTTAAGTGCTCACACCTTAACACTCACGGTCTCCTCTGATATAATTGATTATGGGTAATTACTCACTTATTATTTATTCTGAATTATTCTTTATTGATTTTTGACATTTTTTTAAGTACAACATTTTGATAGACCATAGGAAAAAAACTTCACTAACATCATCCCAAGTTTTTCAGAGCATAAAGTTTACCTCAAGTTTAATGTACTGAGGGTAACTTAATTTGCCGATTTGTATGATTTTTATTTTTTAATTTCAGATACATCACATAATAAAAATATTTGTTCTTCTAATTTGGAAAAATGTGGATAAATATAAGAAAATGGGATCAATCTTTGAGTAAATAAAAAGTAAAAATAAATTTGATCTGCACGATGGTCATAAAGAAATATTGAGCAGTATTAGAAATACTGCCAGTTTACTCTCATTTAATATGTCAAAAAAGTGGGAGCATGTTCACCGCACAGAAAAAAACATTCTTAATTTTATATAAAGACTGGTTGGAAGATTATATCAATTTAGAAGGAAAGAGTTGTTCATGTCCTGATGGTCCTTCCGGCTTACTTAGAAGCGGACCTAAGAAAGAGTTAGAAGTGTTGTGTGAGAAATAGAAAAAGCGTAGGGTTGCAGATCTTGTACAAAACCGGAATTCTGAGGAGCTATCTTTCACTGCTAATTTATCATCAGGGATAGCACATCAAGAAATCAACCATCTTTACCAAGCGTTATTCTTAAGCGTTAGCTGTATTCTTGAATTTAAGTCTTAGTTTTTGAAAATATAAAATCCTGTGTTCAACTGAAAACAGCATTCATCCAAATACTTTCCCTAGTAATTTTAATTTTAAAGAATTCGATATCAACGATTACCCGGCAATATGGATGTGTCTGATAATTATTCTGCAAGAGGTTTGTAGAAATTGCTTAACCCTTATTTTGGCACGGTGTCACACATGACACCTCGACTTTAGCAATTTTTAAAAATCTGGGAGGGGGGCTACAACTACTTTTTTTATTTTCCGTCTCACAGCGGAATAAAGCTAAATAGTTAGTACAACTGGTAACATTGTTGGAAGATTATCAACAGGTTGTAACAGTGTTATTGTTTGGTAAACCACAACAGCTTGTAACAATGGAAGACTACACTAAGAACATAAGTGTTTTCTTTATATAATACAAACCTAAGGAAAAATTTACTTTTAACAATTTATAATTAATTTACCAAGGTGTTTAAGTTTCTGAAATCTCTAAGCAGGAATGCTATACTTCATTTTTTATTTTGTAGGAACGATTTATTTACATGACACCTTACCAAGATAAGGAGGTCTGTAACTTATAAGTAAAAACATCTTTTCATGATGCTGTTTTTCACGGAATCATTTTTTTTTTTTTTCTGGCATTTGCTTTTTTTTATGTTTTTTTTTTTTAAAATTAATAATCAATTTTTTTGATTGAAATTTTGTTTTTCCGAATAGAAGCCTTATTTATATATCAATTGAACGAATGAAGAGAGGCAGGCAATCGAGATCCCCAAAAATCAACCACGACAATGCTCGATCCAGTTATCCTCAAGGACATTGTTGGCCACCTTCCAGAAAAACGAGGGAAATATAGGTGGTGCAAAAGCAACAATAGGCAAACATTTTATATGTGCATGAAATCAAACGCACAATTTTGCCTAACCAAACGGCGGAATTGTTTCCTAGAAACCCATGCAAACTAGGCTTTTAATAAGCTACTATTTTAGTCTTCTTTGTATTTAATAAAAAATCATTTTTATATTTATAAAGACATTTTTTCAATAAATATTTTTTATAATTTTCTTGTTTTATTGCACCCTCCTTATCTTGGCATGGTGTCAGCTGTGACACTTTTGTAGTACACAGAGTACAAAAGCCGCAAAAATATTTCTTTGCCACATTCATCTTATTTGAAGTATAATTAAATGATATAAAGAAAAAAATTAAAGAATTTCCAAAAATTTAACTTCCTGCCAGAATAAGGGTTAATCAAATGGCGGAATATATTATTCGGACCGTTTGGCAAAGGTTCCTATGATTATATAAACCATTATGTAAATGGGGATTAGATGAAAGCATAGAAGAATATCTTTTCTTCATTGCTGTTGTTCCTTTGCAAATTGTTTACAGCAGAGGTAACATTAAGCGGAAAAATCAAGGTCCATTATCTGTACATTATTCTCAGCCTGTAAAATTTATTTTTGCAATATTACTGGAAATATGTTTAAAATATTGTTGTTATTATCAATAAAGAAAAAAAGTTTGTTATAAGGGAATATGTATAATTTTAATATCCATTTATACATGACGATTTTTGGACTGGATTTCTATAGGTGACCACCCTTTTCGAGCGAGGATAGGGCTGATGCAATATCTTTTTTTTTTTTTTTTTTTTTTTTTTTTTAAGAAAAACCATCACTCCTAGTCGAGATCGAACCCTCGACCATAGGTACAGAGATTGATTAAGATGTTACACATTTATGTACACCTATGTGTATGTTTGGACTCAACTGCTCTAAATAAAACCAACATTTACCTGCTAATTGAGAAGTTACAGTCTTTACATCACTGCAAGCCAAGTTAATTCATCCAATCATATACCTAAGTATAGTTCACATAATTATTATAGAGAACAACCAATAGATATTTTTCTAAATTCTCTACTTCTCATATGTAAACTAGCTTTTAAATATTTTCAGTCCAAAAATGTGTAGTCCCAGGAAGTGCCAATGTACCTTAGGCAATAAGTAAATTTTCCACTCCGCTCAATTACAAATGTATTTAATTTTGTTTTCAGAGAAATGTCAGTATTAAATAATTACATTAATTTTAATAATGTTACTGGAGGGGGGGGGGTTAAGGTAAGGGGCCCATGAAGTTATTTGGACAGGGGCCCGTATTGTCTCTTAGAGGCCCTGTCCGAAGGAGCTAAAGCTTTAGATAGATGGCATAGCCCCAATTATATCATATATCACAATCAGCATTTAAAGCCTGTGTTCAGAATTTAATAATCCCAAATAAGGCAGACATAGTCTCTTATTATGGTATGCTGAACTCAGGTGACGAAGCGCTTTTCTCAGTTTCTGGTGTTCCTATCTCTTCAGTGAACTGCATATTCAAAGCGAGAAGGGTTCAGGGGTAAGATAAAGTATAAAACAAACCTCAATTTAAAATGTCTTTTTTTTATTTATTTTGAAGGTAAAAAGATTTTTACCTTAGCACATTTACTATTTTGTAGCCAAGTGTCATCATCTGAAACAAAGACAATACATAAAAAGAATTAATTAGTACTAAGTAAACATTTTAAAGAGTACCAATTAAAAACTGAAATGGAATGCAAATAAGAGGAAAATATTTTAGAGAGCACTCTCGTTTTACTCTGTATTATTATTATTATTATAAGATTAAAATGAATTGATAAATGCTGTTTCATTTATTACGAATGCAATAATATTCTATTATTCTGAATTAAGCATACATCTGTGAAAGTTTCGTGGCAAGCTATGCTGCTGAACCCTGTCGATCTCAAAATGAAAGGATGAGTTAAGAAAGTTGCCATTATTTTCATTATTATTTTGAAGTTCTCGTTGCAATGAGGCCAAGGTGTGGAGTACAATACAAATGCAGTCTCCTTATTCTGAAAAAATATTCAAGTAATGGACAACGTAAAAGTGTCATATTTACAATATTCGGCGCCTTTATACTATTATATTAATATTTATACATATTTTGTTTTAGATAATATGTTACAATTAGTACTATATTATAGACAAGGCCTAAAGGGAACTCACATCTACATTATCATTTGATAATAATTTCAATCTATAAAAAAGGTTAAGAAATGTTTTTAAAGTAAAGCATATTTTTTTTAGAATAAGCTTGTAGAAATTACAGCATTCAAAAAAAGAATATCTATTTTTTTATCAAAATATTGAATTTAAAACCATTAAGAACATGCTATCCAGTAGTAAAACTTATAGAAGTAATAAACCAAGGCGTCAATAACAAACTCAATACACCTCCAAACACATTTAATTTGTGGAAAGGAAAGAATAGAGTTACAATAACTCAGTACAAGATGGGACCAAGTGATGCAGATATCCCCACCTCCATGGCTACCAACACAACCACATTATAATGTGTTTGATTAGAATTCAACAAAACTCATGTCTTAAATTATATGAAAAATATGACATATAATTTTTTAAGATATTCTGTACCACTGTTAGTAGAGAAGAAGTTTAGTTGACTAACTATTCCAAGTTTTAGATTGTTAGTATTCCTTACCCCAATGTCCCTCCCCGAAAATTATTTTCTTTAGATGCCCATGGTTTAAACCCTCTAAATCATAATAGAAATAATAATTATTTTATTTTTAACACTAGATTTACGGACCAGTCATTTTGACTGGTCGTGCAATTTCAATTCAAAATTCCTACTACATATAACATTTGATTTCCTGAATGATGTTATGACTTTTGTAGCTATAAGTAGAGAATACATTTAATGAACTTAATGTTACTTTATATATATTAGTAACAAATATATTTTTTGCTATTGACATTTTTACCAGTACCAGGTCTGGTAAATCTAGTGTTAATTTCAGATGCTTTTACTGCCAAGGTCTTAGCATTAATAATAACTTCTTTTTTTTCAGCCCCATCTGCTTCTAAGCCATTAGCATCGGGTTATCTACATGTTTTCACCATTTGTAAACATTCATGGTGTAGCAGTGAAATTTTTCAGCGAGCCTATAGCTCAAAAATGTTCACCTGCGGAAGTCGGGACAGGAACCCACATGAATAATAACTATTATTTTCTATTATTTTAAGTATTTTATAAATACTTCGGCTGCCAATGTCCCCTGAAAGTAATTTAGTCCATGAAACAAAGGAGAACGCCAACATAATAATAATGCATTGCTTTCTTCCCCCCCCCCCCAAAAATAAATAAATAAATAAATAAATAAATGAATGAGTGAATCTGGATTAATTGTTTTCACATTGAAACACCATCAGATTAGAAAATATGTAGGTACCTTTTCAATGACTATTTCACCAATTAGATTAACTGTGTAGTAGCAGCACATCTCAGCACATATGAGGAACATGATATGTACACTTGGTTCCTAGATACAAAAATACACCATTGAAATAAAAATAGAAAATGAAAAATTAATGATCTGAACTAATAATAATCTGAACTAAAACATTATGTTACAATTATTCACCAAATGTTTTAGCACTTTCCTCCGAAGGAAAGTAGCTATTGAGGTTGAACTCATGATGGATTTTTGAAAAATTTCTTCGAATCTTTATCGATCCTACCTAGTAGACACAGAAAATGACCCCAGTTAAAATTTATATATATATATATATATATATATATATATATATATATATATATATATATATGTATATATATAGGTATATATATATTTGGATGGAACGGCATTTCTCTCCAGCGGTGGTACTCCTCACTTCTTCCTGGAATATTTCGATGGGTTCATCTCCATCTTCTTCAGCCAGGTGTTTGTTGTTTCTTCCTCGGTACCACCTCTGGAGAGAAATACCGGTCCATCCAAAAATACTATCCCAGCGACGAAAAATAACATCAAACATATATATATATATATATATATATATATATATATATATATATATATATATATATATATATGCATATATAGTTATATATGTGTCCGTTAACTCGATACAGGCCAGAGTTTTTGTTTTTTCGCCACGAAACTTGGTATCTAGTATTCCACCATCAAACGATTGAACGAGTTCGTTAACCAACAAAATCGGTCCTTCCGGAGGGGGGGGGGTTTACTCCGGAGCCAATGTAGTTATTTGTCAATACAAGCCATAATTGTTGTTATTTTTCAACGAAACTCGGTATTTGTTTTGATCAACTGAAGAGAAAAATTTGTTGTAAAAATAAACTAAATCGGTTGACTAGAAGGGGGGGGGGTTACTCCGGACAGAAATTACTAATTTCCTTATACCGGCCGTAATTCTAATAAGAAAGAAGTATTGTGAAAATGAACTAAATCGGTCTATTCGAAGGGGGGGGGGGTGTTACTTTGTACTATGTTTGAATTGAATTCTCCCGCCAATTGTAGGTTCGCGAAACTCATCAAGATCAATAGATGAATATGTTAAGCTTTGTGTATTTATTACGTAGTGTTGTATCACGCATTTACAAAACTCTGGAAGGAAATTAATTATAAAATTAATAATTGAAACAGCTGCTCATAAAAGCAAAAGAGCAGAACAATTTATGTTTTTATTTTATTTATCTATATAGGTTATTTTAAGCAAATTATACAGCAATGCACTCGACCCTACCCAATTCTGAGGAAAGTCCTTAGTTATGCAGCTGCTGCGTGACGGACTTTGTTGCATTGAGAATAAATTCCTTACCTGTGCTAATGTTATAGTGGTTTAATTTGATTTCACTTTAAGCTACTAAAAGGCATAATTAACAGTAACATAAAAGAAGGTTGACCGTGGTTTCATATTTCACGTGCAAATAATAATTAATTTACTAAAACTACATTCCCATGAATGTATTGGTAGGTACCTATTGTGGGTCATAGGTAAACTCATTTTCGGTTTGGGTGCTTAGAATCGTGGGATTAAATTGAAATATTTTCTTCACGTTTTAAATTCATCTAAACTAAGATGTTGGTTACATTTGGAGTTAAGGAAGTATTCAAGAAAAAACAATTATTAATAGACATGAGAAGTTTTGGGATATTTGTATATTTTCTAAAATATCTCGAAAACCTTCCGTCCATATCCACTAGTGCCAGTAGTAAAGGAATATGAGAAGTTATTGGAACGTTTTGATCTTTCGTGAAAAATATAACAAACAGAAGGATCAAGAAGAAGTACTCAAGATTGAGTATAATAGCCTGCCTAATATAGCCTATATAGAATAATATGCCGAATAAAGCCTATCTAGTAGATACAGAAGGACAAATAACAAGTCTTGACGAATAACAAGTCAATATATAGAATAATATACCTAATTAAGTCTATGGAGTAGATACAAATGTACCAAAAAAAAGTCTTGAGGAATCTTGTTTTTTTTTTCTAATTAAATACTTTTTTCCAATATTTAGTATATAACCTGTGTTGAAAACTGTTGATTGCTAATTGATGAATCGGGTTACAACTAAGTAGTCTTTATGAATATTTAGTATATAACCTATGTTTAGAACTGTGTTATTTCAGAATCTAGTATAGTTTAAGAAATTTTGGTGAATGATATCATGAAGTTGCTTTCTGTACCTAGGCTTTATATTTGTGTCGGCAGATACCTGGGGTATATTTACAACTCTTGAGGATTAACTCCTAGCAGGTAAATTTCCTGCGGACCTTCTGTTTGTACGGGCACTGAACCGACTCTCTATTCGCTCATAGTATCTAACCGTTGTGAAGTTTATTTTTTGGATTTAGGACTTAATATAAATATGTAGACTAAATCATAGCAAGAAGTCTACCTCCGTCGTCGGTTCTTAACTATGTAGACTCCCTAATGTTACCCAATCTTAGATACATCGTAATTAAAATCCACAGCAAAAACACGACATTTCATCAGAATCCCCTGCTTAATAAAACATATATAGAATAACATGCCAAATAAAGCCTATCTAGTGGATAAAAATAGAGTAAAAACGCCGTTCGTGGAAGTAGAAAATCTAACAAGGCAGTTCGCTCAGAAATCTCCGAAATATTGTTACTAATTTTACGTATCCTGTTTTATAGCCAAATAGATTTATATTCTATAATCAATAAGAAAAAACTACTAGTAATAAAAAACTATGGGTAACAGATGAAAATAGAGAATACCAAGAACAATTCTAAAGAACGAAATCAACACCAGTACTGTAATCTATAGATTTTCATACGGCATCTTCGAATTCTAACAAACAAAATATTGCTTCTAATTATACGTATTCTGTTTACTGTCAAAAACCCAATCTATTTGTGCTATAAGCAAGTACAAAAATAACGAGCAGTGAAAAAAAAAACTGCGGGAAACACAAAAATAGATCCGTTTAAATAAACGAAACCATCATGTGACGACCCCATCAAACATTTCTTCAAAACATTTTTTGTAGAGAATTTTGTAAGCTTTCGAACTGTTACATTTCACTTGCCACGATTTCCTAACCCTTTTCGAGATATTAAAGAAAATATACAAATGGGGCCTAATAGATATTCATACAGCATCTGAGAATCCCAAGATTCCGCCAAAATAAAATATTGTTTCTAATTATACGTATCCTGTTTTTAACACTAGGGAATATGCCAAAGAACTTGGAGTAGGAGCCTCGACAGTTTCAAGACATATGAAGGAAATCGGCAAATCCAAAACTGACATTTCATACGGTACAGCCTGATATATGTATTTCTAACAATGAATTGTTTTTCTTATTTTAATTAAACTGTTTTATTGTCAAATACATTATCCAACATTAAGCAATTAAAAAATAACAAGGAATAAAAACAGACAAAAAGAACCGTTCGAATAAACGAAATCAATTACTTCAAAAATTTAGCACTTATTTCTCCGTTTGAAATCGCTTATTCAAAACTTTCTTCAGAACCTTTTTTGTAGACCATTTAGTAAGCTTTCGAATGGTAACCTTTTGCTTCCCAAGATCTACTCCAACCGTTTTCAAAAAATTAATCAAAATATACGAAGTTCCCAAAACTTTCATTATTTCTAGCGACAGAAAATTGGTCTCATTTTTCCTATCCTGTTTTACAAACAAATACATTTTCCTAACATAATAAATTACAAAAATAAAAAGCAATAAAAAACCAAGGGAAAGAGACAAAAATTACAAAAAGAACGACAAAAACCCGTTCATAAGAACAAAACAGACGTATTTGAAGTTTTAAGCACTTATTTGAAGTTTTAAGCACTCTATTTATGGCTGCATAGCTTATTCATCTGCCAGCCCAACCACATTAAAACTCCTTGACACTATACATAATACTGGCCTCAGAATAGCTACTGGTGCCTTTAGGTCTAGCCCAGCTGAGAGTCTATGTGCCATGACAGGTGAACCTCCTCTGCAATACAGACGACAAATGATTTGCACTAGATTTATAGCTAAATCAATAGGGCTGGGCGCCAGATGCGTCCAAGATTTTTTGAATAATAATAATCTACAGCAATACACGAGGTCACGTGCAAAACCACTGATGTTGAGAATAAAGGAAAGTGCAAACTATAGCACACTATTACAAACACCAATTTACACGAATGCATTTACAAAAATTCCTCCATGGAGAGTAAAGAACTTAAAGATTGACTTGACATTGACAAAGTACAGAAAAACTGACCCAACAGCTTCAATATTTTACAGGACAATGTTTAATTCAATAATAAATCAGAACTCAGACGGAGAGTATTTGTACACTGACGGATCCAAAACAAAGTACGGCACCGGGACTGCAGCAATAGTAAACAATACAGCATACCAGATGAAATTACCTCACCAAACCACAGTCTTCACAGCGGAACTACAAGGAATATTACTAGCACTGACAAACATCAATACTGTACAAAAAGAAAAACTGACTATATGTACGGATTCTTTGAGTGCTTTACTCTCCTTGGAAAACATCTACAGCACAAACCCAATCATTACAAGTATATTCTCACATCTTTACACTCTGCAAGAACATAACAAACTCATCACGATGCTATGGCTACCAGGACATGAAGACATACCACAAAGCACACGTATAGACTTAGCGGCGAAACAGGCGACAAAAAGACAGACTACAGACATTAACATACTGACAACATCAGACGTATGTACAGCATTACATGCACAGGTCCTCCAAGAATGGGAATTAGACTGGCAGAGATCAGCCACGAAATTACGAGAAATTAAAAACACTACCAAAGCCTGGTCGAATGAACACCGCATCAGGCGTGAAGAAGTGATTTTGACTAGGCTTCGTATTGGACACTGCCATCTAACCCATTCGTACTTAATGGAAAAAAAGCAGAGGCCAACCTGTGCAAGTTGTAATGAGCCTTTGACTGTTAGACACATACTGACAGACTATAGACTGCGTACTGACTTAGACATTCCTTACGACCTTCACGACTTACTGACTGAAGGTAGTCCATACATCAACACAATACTCGAACACTTTAAAAAACTCAACTTATATAACAAAATATAAAATTTAAAATAACTTGAATTAATTTACATCATTCTTTATTTTTTAACTTGATCCTCTTATTTCTGTAATGTTGTTCTAATATAATATAATTGTTTTTCTTTTTTTTTTTTTTTTTTTTTTTTTTTTTTCCTTGTCATGACATATGCATATATATAACATACCAATAAGCATTTACTCGAGTAATTAAATACTCAAATTAGTTTATGTAATTCTTGCTACTTTTGTTTGTTTTTTTTTTTTTTTTTTTTTTTTTTTTTTTTTTTTTTTTTTTCTTAATTTTACTTTTTCTTAATTTAGTTATTAGTGTTCTTTTTTTTTTTTATTTGTTTGGTTTTTTTTTTTTTTTTTTACTAGACTGAAAACACTTCCTTCGTCATGAGCTCATCACTAAAATTGCGAAGCTCAAAATAAAATAAAATAAAATTATTTCTCCGATTGACATAACCTAATCAAAAAACGTTTTAGAATCATTTTTGTAGAGAATTTAGTAAGCTTTCAAATAGTTTCTATCCACTTGCCACGATTTCCCAACCGTGTTCGAGATATTAATGAAAGTATACGAAGTTCCCAAAACTTTTCATGTCTGTTCATAAAATATTTTATTCTAACCCTTCCTTAACTCCAAACGTAACATAACTTTCAACATATTAGTTTTAATGGAAGTAGAACATGCAGATAATGTTTCAACTGAATCCCGTGATTCTAAGTACCCAAACCAAAAACGGTATTCAAAAACTATTTTTACAATTTTCTCGAAAACGGTTAAAGCTATCGCCTTGAAAATGGTTTCATTCGTTTTCCTAGCCCAAGAAGCCTAAAAAAAGAGTACTTACAAGCTTATGAACTCAAAAACGTAAGCCGTACGATTTTTTCTGCGCGAATTTCGCCCCAAATGCCATCTTTCAGTGGGCGGATTTTGCTGGTTAACGAACTTGACCTTGCAAATTGGACGACGGATTTTTGTACCAAATTTCATCAAAATCAGACCATCAGGGAAGCCAGAAATGAGCGAACAGACAAATATATATATATATATATATACAAATTTGAACTTCCGTTATTTTCGCTCTCTGGGGGTTCTGAAACGGGAAATTTTCTAGTCGGCACTTCCGGATTGTTTCATGAGATCAACCTTATAAGCGGGGTTCCTCCCTATGGGGGAGGGAGGAACCGCGCTAAAACGTTCTAATAAACGAAACCAACTATTTCAATGTTTTAAGCACTTATTTCTCCATGAGTCTCTTCTGTAAAATATTGGTACAGTTCTCGGGAAATTAGATATGTTGTAACAGTGGGTAACCTCCAGGTTGTCTCACATATCTGTCACCCGGGGACCCCCTGCTTTAAATCATTTTAGGAAGCCATTTTGGTAATGAGCACAGGCTAGTGGCAACACTGAGTGTGCAACCTCTCTTCTCTAGTCTGTTCCTTTCTGAGTTCTATTCCGCATTAGTGCTTTTGTGTTCCCCAAAAGACATTGTAAATAAACTTGTTAATATTACTCAATATCAGTTACCATATCATTTTGTGTACGATCAGAAGACATTATAATATATTTTACTTTCTATTTCTTTCATTTGTTATTTTTGCACAACCTCCTGTTAAAATGTAATAAGATTCTTACTCACGGGTTTTCAGTACTACCATCACTTCCTGTGTTCTACCATCATTTCGTGGGATTGCGGACAGGTCAAATACTGAGATCGGACTACAATTCGAATGAGTGACGCAGGGCCGCCACATCTCAGAGCCGGGCCCGGGACCAGATCACGGGCCCCGACTTCTCAGACACAGAATAAAAATTCTAGTACTTTGCTATAGGACTTTGGTCATTTTAAAATTATTTTCATCTTGAGTTTTGAGCAAAATGAGAATAAAAGCCGACAATCGGTGCTGCAAAGGTCACTTTCGGTACTTTTTTTCCAATTAGCGAGGATCGGCCCGGGCCCCCCCCACGGTGCCCGGGCCCGGGACAACTGTACCCAGTTGTCCCTCCCATGTGGTGGCCCTGGAGTGAAGACTCACAGAAATACTCGTTTGTCAGGTAGAAGCTATGCAGAGATTAAAACTGTAATGTTAATCTAATGTTCACATGGGTTTTTCATTATCACTTGTAACCGCTACAATATATATATATATATATATATATTATTCTTGTAGATGACCCAAAATATTTCTTAATACGTGAAGAGCATTGACACACAAGAAAACGGTACCGCATTGACGGATAATGCAATATCAAAAAAGCACTGTTTCAATTTCAAAGAAGTAAAAATACTAAACAAAGAAAGAAATACGATGAAAAGAAAAATCAAAGAAAATATTTATATTCTAAAAAATTCAACAACAGCTGTTAATAAAAGAACCGATCTTAGAAACGTGCACCAAATTTTCCATTCTATAATAGATTAAGACCTAATTGTTGTGAAGGACGGACTTTACAAATACAACATATAGATAAAGATGCGGCCATATTGGTAGGCTTAGGGCATGACTAGTATTACCCCTGCCTCCGTAGAAGGTACATGAGACGAGAGGACTTCTTAGCAAGGTAGGACTTAAGAAATTTTTTTTTTTTTTTTTTTTTTTTTTTTTTAAATCTGGACTTCTAAAATAATGTATATTTTAAATATGTTTAATATTGGGAGGTAAAAAATGGATTTTGTTGTAGAAGTGCCCCTGATGAGGTGCGAATGAAATAAGGCACGAAACATGTAGGGCATGCAAAATAAAGTGGTGTGATACAAGGAACTGCTACTTTTTCCGACCCTAAGCCTCAAAGAACAAAACGTATTAATATATATACATTTGAACAATTGTTGTTTTCGAGATCTTTGGGTTCTGAAACGCAAAATTTTCTAGTCGGCACTTCCTATGGAGGGAGGGAGGAACCGCACTAAAAAATGAAATGAACGATTTTAAAAATATAGAGATAATTAAAGATACTTATTCAATATTCTAAAATAAATGATCTTCCTACCTCTAACATGAGGAGTAAACAAGTTGCCATTAGCAACGAAAAGAACAATATCCCAAATCCATTGATTGCTTCTAAATAAGGACGTACTAATTTTCTAAACCTGAAAGAAATGCAGCATGGATTATTATCTCAATGGAATGTATTAGTAACATTGTAGAGCATATAATTTCTAGAATTACTAAAAATAAGGTGTTTCATTATTATTTACAACACTAATTCGAAAACAGATTTTACAGAAATTTGACTATAATAGGTATTATTCTTGCTAATAATGATTTCTTATGACTGTTTATAGTCACACAACTCTTATTAGCTTATTTCATTTCTCTTGCGAATATGCGGCCTATGGTAAGTAAACAAATTTCAAATAAAAATCGTGGCATTTCGGGGGGAGGGTCGGAGTCCGCAACTTCTTGACTGATATACTCATATGTGCTTCATTTTAAAAAAAGTCATTTGTGCTTGCTATAGATGAGAAGAGACTAAAATTTCTGACCTCCTCAACTAAATATTTAATTGTAAAATTTGTTCTTAATTATAAAAGAGTTTTTTTCTTTCTTTTAGTTTATTGCACAGTAAATTCCTCATTTTGAAAACCTTTAACGTGAAACATATTCCAATATTTTGAGAAATAATTTTTCATTTTTTCTAAAAGGGGTTGATAAATTTATCAGATTTGGCGTATTTTTATTTAAAATACTATTTATAACTTAGTAATAAATTAAACTTCCTTCACGTTCTTCTTATAACTTAAAAAACAGGGATATTTGAATATTTATAAATTAATATGTAAGGATATAACCTTAAGAGAATAATATTGTAATAAAGAAAATGTATTTATAATGAAGACAATTTTTATAAAAGCTGAAATAACCCTAAAGCTGAAGATGAATAAATAAGTATCCAAATCACATGAATGACAAGTGATTAAGGTAATTATGGCGCTACTATAGAGGGAAAAAAGTTTTAATAATTACACGGAAAAATAAATAAATGAACGAAAAATAAAAATCCAAGAAGCAAAAAAAAAAAAAAAAAAAAAAAAAAAAAGACGTGGCCGTGCTGGTGGAAGGTTATCCTCCTCAGGTTGAGGTTGTAAGTTTTATATTTGTAGCTTTTTTCCCCTGAAGAGGCACCAAAAAGGTGTGAAACATGTAGGGACGCAATAAAGTTGGTGAAACTGTGTGGTGAAGTTTTTATTATTTGACCTTACGCCTACCACAAAAATACGGTGATTAAGAAAAGGGTCAGTTGAATAAAAAAAAAAAAATAAAAAAAAAATAAAAAAAAATGATTCAGATAAATAATTACATTGCTTGAAGGGTAATGATTTTTTGGAATGTTGTTTTCTTCTTAAATAAACAGTCAAAAATGATGGGGGCTCTCGGATCACCCATTAGGTATCCGTCGAGGACAACATACCTTCCCGAGGGGGAAGGGTGGCTTTAGGAGCCCACGAAAAATGTTTTGCTGGGAACCAACAAATTGAAAAAAAAAAAAAAAAAAAAAAAAAAAAAAAAAAAAAAAAAAAACGAAACGCTCATGGCCATATTATTACTTGTGAATGAATTCCTCTATTTTTTCTAAATTTTATGGATAAAGATAGGAATAAAGGAAGGAGAAGGTTGGGTTTTTGGAGCCCCTCCCACTTGGGCATCCTTAGGTTGATAAGCAATCAAAAATAAAAGAAAAACATTTTCTGAATGTAGCTAAAACTTTCTAAAAGGATTGTCCAAAGAAAACATTTTGTAAAAGCATTTTATACATACAAATTTTCAAAAAAGCAGCTGCAACTACAGTAATGTTTTGATTTAAATAAAACCAGGAATAAAAATACTTTGTCTAAATCGAAAAGTGAAGTACGTTAAACACACAGCACGGTAACACTGTTTTAAGACGCCACGCGGAAATAATCGTAGCGCTGACGGTTACGCGCCATAAATTTCCAGTTAAAAATAATAATAATATTATTTTTTTTTTTTTTAGGCTCTTTGAGGCGGAGATCGAATGCAACCCTGTCAAGGCATCGTTTGAGAGAATTTGAAGAAAAGTAGAATTTTCTTTTCGTCTGCTCGAAACCAACGTCGAGGCTTAAGAATTGGTCCATACGTTTCACATATATTTAAAATGAGATATATAAACTTTGGTTAAGGATGGAAAAGATGCAGTATAAAATATATATATATATATAGGAAAAACTCCTGGTCTACACCACAATTAATTTGATACACAGAGCACGCTTTCGGAGTCGACAGCTCCATCCTCAGTGCATCTAGTTCCTTACTGCAGATGGTTCACCCGTAGACGACGGTGTTTGGTTAACTTGTAAGAAGAATTGTACCGCACGAATTTTGCCGAAAACCCAGTGTTCCCGTTCGCGGATTCTGATAATAAACGAACTTGACTTTTGTTGCTCACATTTCTCAAAATTCTTTCTTGAATGCACATTATGCCTACGAAATGAAAACAAAAATCTTGTTTTCTTTACTTTTTCCAGGTCAGAAATTTGACAAAAGTTCTGTTTTCCTCTAGTCCTATTCGTATTAGGCTGATTATCGGATTAGTGGGATTCTACTGTAAATCAACAACCTTGTTGAGACTTTTCTCCCTCTGTCAACGATAAAATATCGACTTATAAAAATATTACCTTAATATTGCAAGGTGGTGTAGGATGGTTTCTCTTAAACAGGAGTACAAGCAAATTTGAAACTCTTTTTTCTTGTAAAGATCTCTTGGTGAAATCCCAAATGTGCCATATTTCCACTTAGCAAGTTTTTCTACTGCTCGTTTTTCCAGATTTCTGATGGAATAGTTGAGAACATCCATCTGAGCAATGAGTTGCAATGCGAGACTTATGTAGGTAAGTTCAAAAGCTAGTACTGCAATGAACATTATAAAGAAGAAAGCTCCATATATGAGAAGTGCCAGAGAGAATCCGTAATAAGTCCTTGTGCTAAAAGGCATATAGAAGTAGACAGGAAGATAAGGGTTGATAGGCATGAGGGAAGTGTCTTCTGTTATCGTCAACCATTTCCATACTGGGAACAAGAATGTGTTCACAAAGGCACAGATGATTAGGAATGTAGTACCTTTTGCAATTACAAACCTAATCAATTTGACCCATTTCTTAATTATATCATAGTGGAACTCATTGCACTTTAAGTCCTCGTAATGGAATACGCCCTCCTTAACAAACTGATTTCCTTCCTTAAGACTTCTTGCAGTCAAGGATTTTATAATATGAAGAGCAAAAACTACTGAGAGCAACCAGAACGAGTGGAATGCCCTTATCAGTGTGCCTTTATCGTCACGTGATATGAACATTGTGTAGAGCGCCATAACGAACAGGAATGCACAAATACTGAACTGGCAGGCTATGAGTAGTATGTTGGCAATAAGGTGTGCCAGAGGTTTCTTCATGAAGACATACCCACAGAAGACCAAGATAAGTTTGTTTTCTTTGAAATAATCATGAATTATATTCGTATCCATCTTCTTATCTACTGGTCCCAAGATCATTACTGTCCTGGAAAAAAGTAAAAATTCATAAAAAATATAAGGAAATTTAGGAAAAGATTATTTGTTGAATTGGTTGTACCCTTAGCGAGTTAATTTACAATGAAACCATTTTGTGGGTGGTATTTCACAAAGATACAGTAGCTTGTATTTATGGTATTTGTTTTCTTCTTGGATCACATCATCTATGAAAAACGGATAATGCCGTTTCACTACATATATGGCGAAGAAAGAACAAGTTAAGTGAATTGCACATCTATTAAAATGGCCCTCAAACCGTGGAAAGTTTAAGCTCTATTTGCCATGTATGTATCCTTGAAATGAGTTCAGAATAAGTTTTATTCCTAGTTTGATGCATGTCCCTAGCACGTGCATGTGGTGCTCCCTTCCCAGTGCAGAGGATGTATCAGAAATATATAAATGAACGCCTTTAGACTGAACAGCTGTTTTGGCAGAGTACTGTGATTGTTTATTGAAAAATTCTCCTCATTTAAAAGTGATTTTTAAGTGTTTATTTCTTTATATATGTACTGTAGGGATCAATAACAGATCACTGTTCTCCCGAACTTCAGGAAGAAGATGAAAATTAAAAGATCCAGAAAAGTAAAAGAATATAAAGACTTTATATTAGACCCTAACCTAACCAAGACAGAAAGAAGCCCAGGTGAGAGTTCTCAACTATCCGTTGCCCATGACAACGACTGGCCTTGTTTACCATCTCCACACAACCCTTCTCCAAGAATGGATTGCCAGTCTCCCGATGACGTAGATACAGAACCATCTACAAAACGCAACAAACGGACTACAAATCCACCAATACCATTACATAATAGATTCCAACCATTCCAACTCTTAACAGAATCTTCTAAAGAAAATACGACAGACAAACCCTTAAAAATTCCACTAATATTTCTTTGCTCAGATGAAGACTACATAAAAATTACAAACGATATCAAATCAAACGTTACTAATAATTTCGAAATTAAACAATATAATCAAAAAATCAAGATTACACTTACCAGTATTGGAGATTTTAGAAATTTAACAAAATTTTATGATTTAAATTCCAAAAAATATTACACCTACGTAAACCCCGAGGAAAAAAACCCTTTCAGTCGTAATCCGGGGTGTTCCCTACTCACTCAGTGATACGGAAGTATTCGAATTTCTCTCTAATAAGAAATATCCGGTCCTGAGTGTCACAAGACTTCATAATCGACAGAGGGCCCCCACTCCGTTATGTGCAGTCGAATTAAAAAACGATGAAAAGGGCCAAACAATATTTAATCTCAAAGCACTCTACTACACTATCGTTACAGTTGAGCAGCGAAGGCTATCAAATCGCGCAGTACAATGCGGAAGATGCTTGAGGGTAGGTCACACAAATAATTATGGCAAGCTTGATCCACGATGCAACTGTTGTGCAGGACCTCACTTGACAAACATTTGTACGGCCGATGATAACCTACTTAAGTGTGCGAATTGTGGAGATAAACACAGTGTGAAGTATTGCGGATGTTCTGCTTTTAAAGGTCATTATAGACATCGAATAATCCCCCAACCCTCAAATCCAAACATAATTGAAAACAAGCAACTGCCAGCAAAAGCTCAAACATTTCGTCCACTAACAAAACCTACACCCATAATAAAGACTCACACCCCAATCAACTCTCAATTCACTCACACCCCAGTACAATCAACACACTGTCCTCAGCCAACTAAAACCAATGCCTGGTTTGAACGTCAGCCTCTAGGAACACATTCTGCCCCTAGCTCTACTCCAAAACCTTCTTTTCCTACACAAACTCAAAATACTGACTCCAATAAACCAGACCTAGACTTAAGCTCTCTGATTACAACATTAATTAAACCAATCATACCTTACTTACAAAATCTCCTACTCAATGTCATACAAGACTTCTTCAAAAACAGCTATGGACAACCCTAATTACGGACATAGTCAAAATCTGACAATCCTTAACTGGAACGCCAATGGACTGAAAAAATGACACCCTTATTCTCAAATTTTCTGAGTAGATACCAAGTGGACATTGCTTGTGTGACAGAGACTCACCTCAAACCGAACGACACATTACGAATAGCAGGATACATTTTGTTTCGGAGGAAAGTGCTAAAACGAAGCCTTTATAGATAAAAAGTGATTGGGGATATACTTGGTTACCAATTGCAGTTCCGCTCGCTAATTCGCCTACCACGAGCAAACACTTTTTATTCTTCGTCGACTTTTAGGAATATACTTTGCAAAAAGCTTGGCCAACATTACTAGCCCAGTTGATAGAGAGGGTCGAGCTAACAATAATTCCCCCAGAATATTTTTGTTTTTAGCAGTTCCTCCGAAGGAAAGTAGCTATTGACGTTGCACTCATGGCGGAATTTTTGAAAAATTTCTTCAAATCTTTATCAATCCTACATAGTAGACACCGAAAATCTATATATATCTATATACATGCATGCATATATATATATATATATATATATATATATATATATATGTGTGTGTGTGTGTGTGTGTGTGTGTGTGTGTGTCTGTTAACACGATAGCGGCCAGAGTTTTTGTTTTTTCTTCACGAAACGTGGTATATAGCGTTCAATTGGCAAACGATTGAACGAGTTCGTTAACCACCAAAATCGGTCCACCTGGAGGGGGGGTTTACTCCGGACCCACATATCCAATTTGCCACTACCAGCCGTAATTTTTGTTACATTTCAACGAAACTCGGTATTCGTGGTTGTAATCAACAGAGAAAAATGGGTTGTAAAAATAAACTAAATCGGGTTATTTGGAGGGGGGGGGGGTTTACTCCAAACCTAAAGTACTAATATACTCATACCGGTCGTAATTTCTGCTGTATTGTAACGAATCGCGATAAACCCCCCCTCCTAATGAACCGATTTACTTTATTTTTACAACACTTTTTACCTGTAGATTACCACTGCGAATACCGAGTTTCGTCGAAATATAACAAAAATCACGGCTGGTAGTGGCGAATTGGTATTGTGGGTCATAAGTACCCCCCCCCCCCTCCTAATGAACCGATTTAATTTATTTTTACAACACATTTTTACCTGTAGATTACCACTACGAATACCGAGTTTCGTCGAAATATAACAAAAATCACGGTTGGTAGAGGCGAATTGGTATTGTGGGTCCTAAGTAAACCCCCCCCCCCCCCCCCCCCCCTCCTAATGAACTCGTTTACGGTTTACGAACTCGTTCAATCGTTTGTTAATTGAACGCTGTGTACCAAGTTTCGTGACGAAAAAACAAAAACTCTGGCCGCTATTGTGTTAACAGACATATAAATATATATATATTGGTTACCTTTCGAGTAAAGAAAGGGGTAGAATAAAATATTTTAGTAACAGACAAGAAAAATTTTGGTAACTTTGTATACTTTCGTTAGTATCTCGAAAACCGTTGACAATCTTGGGAAGCAGAAGGTTACCATTCGAAAGCTTACTAAATGCTCTACAAAAAAGGTTCTAAAGAAAGTTTTAATTAGGCGATGTCAATCGGAGAAATAAGTGCTTAAAACTTTAAAGTAATTGATTTCGTTTATTCGAACGGTTCTTTTTTGTCTGTTTTATTCCTTGTTATTTTTAAATTGCTTATAGTCGGATAATGTACTTGACAATAAAACAGATTAAGTAAAATAAGAAGATCAATTTATTGTTAAAAATGTAGCGTTCAAAGAGAGAGATCCCAAGGCTTTCCAACTGCCTCTGAGCGGAGGCCTTTCTGCCCGACTTATGAGATAGCTGACCCATACAGGTAAGATTGGAAATCAAGACCTTTCAAGACTGGTTTGTTTAAGATTTCATTTGGATAGGTGTTTCTCTATTGATCTAAACAAAGTAATAACTGTTTCTATTCTATGCCTTCATAAACACTAGAGATAAGTACGGAACCGCGCTAAGATGACGCAGTTCCTGCGAATCGGGCTTTTATTTTATTTATATAGGTTATTTACAGCAAATTATTCAGTACTGTTTTCTACACTACAAAAATTCTGAGGAAAGTGCTTAGTTATGCAGCTCCTGCGTGACGGCCTTTTATAATATCGTTAGGTATTGTGTGAGTATGCTGTAACTAAGTTTCCCGCCTCGAAAGCAGAGGGGAGAACTTTTGGCAGAAGTAAACGTGCGAAACGTTAGCACTTTTTCTTCATTAACTTTTAAACCGTTGATTTTGAGTCGAAAAAAAAACTTTAAATACCCCCCTCTCTCCTTCATCAATATAATGCATAAACTGATAGTTGGTTCATTCAAAGTTTTTTTACCTAAAATCAAAAGTGCTCAAATGTCGCGGGTTTTTGCCTGCAAAAAATTCGCACCACGGTTTTCAACGTGGAAAACTTGGTTTCAGCATATTCAATCCATACCTAACGTTTTTAAAAAAATCTTCTGGGGGATTATTGTTAGCTCGACCCCGATCTGAAGCCTTTATATACTGGGCTGTATGCGTTATAGTGAGATTATTCTGTTTGAAGTGATTCAGATTTTTGGTCAAACATAAATTTTGTCCGCAAATCCATGTGAGTTATTATATTTACTTTTAGGATATATATCTATGGACATCTGCAGAACACAATATGTTCATAAACCAGTAGTCCAATCAAGGCAATATCGAATTTAAAAAATGTAATTGGAAAAATGTTGATTGATTGAAGAAACAGCAGCTCCGCCTCACCTGAATCTGTGAGATGCTTAGCTAGAGAACCAGAGAATAAATGAAACGAGCAGCCAAGAAGAAAACAGAGCAAGATGGATTATTGAATCTAACCAGTAATTAGTAGGAATGAACCAGATATCAAATTATACTAATTAATGAATCTTTGAAGAATCCTTTAAAGATATCTTCTTCAATTGTAAGTACTCATCATTGTTTCTCTTCTAATTCATTCATAAATAGGAAGTCAGCTGGCAATTCAGAATACAAAATGTAAAATGTCATAATGCTTCTACCTTTGTCATCGAAAACTCTATGGAAACCGCTCAAGTATTGATTTTAGAATGATAGCTGTATTTGAAATAATTTTGGAGTTCTAAGGAAACTTACTTTTTTTCAGTTGAATGTAGAAACTGATTTATTTATTTCATCTACCATTTCTATTGTTAAACTCTCCTTTTTTCGCCCAACAGTTTTCTTTCGAATTTCCATACAGATAACTAAGCTCAGAAAACATTTTTAATATAAGCAAATCACTATCATCATTTGATAATAATTTTTCTTTCTTATTTTTCCCAACAAGTTGAGAATGCCTACTTGTTAGGAAAAATAAGAATGAAATATTAAGAATATTTGAATAATGAAAAACTGAATATATAGATATATGACGTGGAGTAAAGGGCGCGTGACGGATGTGAGCATGAAGAAATCTCTCCAGATTGGTTGTAAGCAGCCACTATTTAGTGACACGGAGGTGGAATGATCGGCCAGGCTGGGAACAGTAGGTTTGAGAGTTTATGATAATATTATTAAGGGGTAATAAACTGATAGCTTGATCATTCAATTTTTCTTTTTTTTTTTTTTTTTTTTTTTTTTTTTTTTTAACCCAAGAACAACGGTTTACAAATTTATGAGGAAAAACGGAACAAAATGCGTGGAAAACTTGGTTTCTGCATACCTTGGATTCAGCGTAACTTGGTTTGATCACACTACCTTGTTTATAGTTGATCGGGTGAAAATTGAAGGCGCTAGCTTATCGCCCGATTTGACAAACATAGTTTTGAGAAAATCTACTATAAAGTTTAATGTACTGAAATGTTAATTTTTTTCTTTCCATTTTTTTAAATAATATCTTGTAATAAAGGTAACAAAATAGTTTTTAATTTTGAAATTTATCGAGACTTAAGTTAAAAATCTAATTTTTAAGGTCCGAGAACCTACGGACGATAAAACTTATCTACTAAAAGTCGGTTTGTTCTTCTCATTTCCCATGATAATTATCATCATTAATTATTAATTATTCTTCTCATGATAATATTGAAATTAAGATAGTATCTGCCAATGATCCTAAAGGATAGAGGCAAAATGAAATAAAATTAAAAAAAAAATAAGATAGTATAATTCTCATTTACATGTGTGCTACACTGCATAATTCTACCACATCATATTAGTAATTCTGAAAGGGTAATTAAATTGAATTCGATTGGTCTAGTTATTTATTCATATTTGACCCTTACACAATCAGTTTCAAGTAATTTATGGTAATAACATATTTGTATTTTTCTATATAATATGAGAATCTAATGATATACCTTAATAATGAAAATAACACCGGTCAACATTTGATCTAAAAAAAAAAAAACACTCAAAGTGCTATGGTCCTTATAGGGTTTTTGGGTTCGCTGATTACGATGAGGGGGTTGGTTAACATTCATCACATCAGATTCAAGGTCATTTGAAGGCCGAATACAGAAAAAACCGTAGGAAAAATCTGAAAAAATTCATGCGTATATTTTTGAGGTCGCTGGGTCCGAATTCGTAGCTGTTTGATCTTTACGCCTTTTCCTAGGGCCATTTGAAGGCCAAATAGAGAAAAAACCCGTAGAAAACATCTAAAAAAAATTAATTCAAAAATTCATTTTCAGGGAGGCAGTGAGAGTTAAACAAATTACGTATTCGGACTCAGGGACCTCAAAAACATACGCATGAATTTTTTCACATTTTTTTCTACGTTTTCGTCTATATTTGTCCTTCAACTGACCTCTAGGAAAAGGTGTAAGGTCAACAAAAACTACGAATTCGGACTTAGGGACCTTTTGAGGTTGCACTCATGACGGAATTTTTATCTATTTGACCTTCAAATGACTTAGAATCTGATTTGATGAAGGTTAACCAACACACTCAACGTAAACAGCGACCCTAAAACGACAATACCACTCCGAGTGTTTTTTTAGATAAAAAATGTTGCCCTGTGTAACTGATAAATAAATTCTAGTGATTGGTAGTTTATCTAAAATCATAAATCAAAAATAATTGCTAAGCTTAAGTCTTATATTTCATATCAGTCTAATAAATATTCTAATACTAACAAACAAAAATAAAAAATTCTAAATCACTATCGTTTAGGGGACGGAATACACTGTCCTAAGATTTAGAATAATTTTTAGAATTTTTTTTTAAGCATCCTTAGGGAGGAATATTTATAAAATTGTACAAGATCATCCGCCTCAAGAATTCCAGTTAACGAAGAACATTTACTATTTTGTATCCGGACGACATCATCTGAAATAAAGAGAAAATCTTTTGTTATTAAAGAAATAATTATTGCATGATAAAATGTATCCAATAACAATTATATTGTCCCTACCGAATCAAAGTATCGAATATGAAAATCGGCACTATTTAAGAGAGCTAGATAAAGCTTTATAGTGATTCCAAAATCAGCGCCTTTACAAAAGGAGAATATTACATATTTTTTCTATGTACGTATATTGTTAATCATTTTAAGGTGAAATTATAAACAAACTGTTTACTGTTTTTTAATTACCAAAACATCATATTCGTGAGTTTGGATCTTGGTGCTAATAAGTGATTATTCCTTTAACCTAATCTCTAAAACAAATGAATTAGCGAAAGAATCATGTCGATATCATTTTCTAAACTCGATATATAAAATAAAGCATTTTTAACCTATTTTATTTTATTTTTCGGCTCCTAAGGCGCATTGGACGGAACTCTCGCACACGTGTCGACTATTTTTCGATGCAGAATCACCAGATAAAAATGTACCAAATTGATGACCCCACCACTGTATACTATTGTAAGTGTGTTTCAATGGTCTAATTTGGAAATCTCATAAGGGAAATCTTATTTCCACTATTTTCAGAAACAAAGCACCACTATACTTCCATATAAGGCGTAAGACAAAGTATTTTTGTTCCATTTTTCGATCAAATCGGACCCACCAATAAGGAGAAATGTCAACTAGAAAATTGGGTAAAAATGCAGTTTCACGCCCTCCAAACCGATTTCTTTCAAATTGTGTACAATAACGAATTTTGATGCACGAATACGATAACAAAAACCGTCGGATTTAACTAGGAATGAAGTTATTAAGCACTAAAGTTCACTGTTATGCAGGTTATGAGAGCTATTAATTATAGCGAGTTGGATTGACTGGGGTTTTGTTATCTTCTTGAGCGAGCGTAACGAGCGGAAACGCATAGCACGTATGCCCTTAAGCGACTGGTGAGGATGCCCTTAAAATTAACAATATTTTCGAATAAATGGTTTCTGAACATTTCAAATGAGAGTTCTCTGTTTCCCAATGTTACATATCTGCGCATGCGCGTGTTTACAAATACGCGGATGACGCCTAGTTTTATAACCTTCCTAACTTTAGTGCTTGATATTATATTCTATTAATTTTAGCGAGTTGGATTGACTGGGGTTTTGTTATCTTCTTGAGAGAGCGTAGCGAGCGGAAACGCATAGCATGTATGCCTTAAAGTCGTCACAAATTTAGTTGTTTACATTAGCTCTCATAACCTGCATAACAGTGAACTTAAGTGCTTAATAGCTTCTTTCCTAGTTAAATCCGACGTTGTTTTTTTTTATCGTACTCGTGTTTATTGCATCAAAATACGTTATTGTGCAAAATTTGATAGAAATCTGTTTTGAGGGCGTGAAACTGCATTTTTACCGAAAATTGCATTCGTTGTGATTCAGCATTGACAGTAAATGAATAAAAAATTACATATAACTTACGTCAGCAAATGTTGTCAGAGAGGAGACACAATTGAAGCCTGTTGCTCTTAGAACTATTGGTTTCTTGAGGTAAGTTGCCATTATCTTCATTATCAATTTGAAGTTATGATTGCAATCAGCCCACGGCGTTGAATACAAAGAAAATGCAGTTTCGCTACTCTGAAAATGAGATCAACAAATGATTATCGTAAATGTTCATCATAAATGTATAAAAATGTGTACTTTTCATCCGCTCCCTTGCCACGTTCTGCATCCCCTTCCTTCTTGTCCTCAAGTTTATCATTTCAAATTACTCAAGCTTTCAAAACTTTGGCTGAACTCAATATTTTGCTTTCATTTGAAGCTAAAGTTTTGAATCTAGTATACTTAGTAAGTCCGAGTTTTCGGGATAACGTATGGCAATATCCTAACTACATATGTTTGTTAATATTTTTTTTAATACTTTCTTAACTCAAAACTTAACCAAAATTTATTTATTTAAATTTTAACGTCATTAAGACAAATAAAAGAAACTGTGTGTGCCTGGTCATCCAGCAACCGAGCCACGAGGCGTGAAGAAGTAGTTGTCACAAGACTCCGCATAGGACACTCGTTGCTGACACACCGCTACTTAATGACGAAACAGGACAGACCAACGTGTGCCATTTGCAACACAGAACTGACTATTAAACACATACTAACGGAATGCAAGCAACTAGACGGTACAAACCTACCAACTGACCTACATCAACTTTTGACAGATAACAGTCCTCACATTAACACAATTCTCATATATCTTAGACACATAAATTTTTACACAGACATCTAACGCAAACATATAAATACGGAAAAACATGTATGGACTACTGTGAAATGAAATAATCCGTACTCTTGTGAATTATATATATATAATATATGTATGTTAATGTGAGGACTGTTATCTGTCAAAAGTTGATGTAGGTCAGTTGGTAGGTTTGTACCGTCTAGTTGCTTGCATTCCGTTAGTATGTGTTTAATAGTCAGTTCTGTGTTGCAAATGGCACACGTTGGTCTGTCCTGTTTCGTCATTAAGTAGCGGTGTGTCAGAAACGAGTGTCCTATGCGGAGTCTTGTGACAACTACTTCTTCACGCCTCGTTTTTTTTTTTTTTTTTTTTTTTCGCTTTTAAATAATTTTAAACTTTCATCATCCATATTTTTTATGCCATATTATCCCATATTAGTTTATCCCATATACATACATGTAAATATTAACTCTTAGTGACTCATTGACCTGTTGATGGTTTCTACCCATCGCAACTTTGTAAAGAGTGAATCGCTCGTTTGCGCGCTCTATAAAATTAATAAATAAATAAATAAATTTTAACGTCCATTTATTATTAACTACGAATTTTAGGACGGGTTATCTATAGGTTACCAACCTTTTCTAGCCAGGATAGGTGTGATGCCTTTTCTTCTTTCGAAAGAAAAGCCACCACCCCTAGTGGGAATCGAACCCACGACCTTTGGCACGGAGTGTTAAGAGCTCACGCCTTAACCCTCACGGCCACCGGGTCTTCGTAACCAAAATTACTTTTTAATCAACCAAAATTAAAAAGTTTGAATTAATTTCATATTCTATTTTCAACTGAATCAATCGTTTTTAGATATCCAAACCGAAAATTAGTTAAGGAAACTATTTGTATCCATTTTTCTCTAAAAATCCATAAAAATGGTTTCATTCATTTCTCTTCATAGAAAACCTATAAAATATGCAATAGTATTAATGCAAAAACATAATAGCGTGCCCAACAAAAAAAATTTCCAGTGGACGGATTCTGCTTGAAGAGAGGTTAGGGCTGGTGCCCTTTCTTTTTAGCGCGGTTCCTCCCTCCCCCATAGGGAGGAACCCCGCTTATAAGGTTGATACAATGAAACAATCCGGACGTGCCGACAAGAAAATTTCGCGTTTCAGAACCCCTAGAGACCGAAAATAACGGTGGTTCAAATTTGTATATATATATATGTATATGTTTATATATATATATATATATATATATATATATATATATATATTTGTCTGTTCGCTCATTTCTGGCTTCCCTGATGGTCCGATTTTGATGAAATTTGGTACAAAAATCCGTCGTCCAATTTGAAAGGTCAAGTTGGTTAACCAGCAAAATCCGCCCACTGGAAGATGGCGGTTGGGGCGAAATTCGCGCAGAAAAAATCGTAACGCTTACGTTTTTGAGTTCATAAGCTTGTAAGTACTCTTTTTATAGGCTTCTTTGGCTAGTAAAACGAATGAAACCATTTTCAAGGCGATAGCTTTAACCGTTTTTGAGAAAATTGGAAAAATACTTTTTGAATACCGTTTTTGGTTTGGGTACTTAGAATCATGGGATTCAGTTGAAACATTTTCTGCATGTTTTACTTTCATTAAAACTAATATGTTGAAAGTTATGTTACGTTTGGAGTTAAGGAAGGGTTAGAATAAAATATTTTATGAACAGACATGAAAAGTTTTGGGAACTTCGTATATTTTCCTTAATATCTCGAAAAAGGTTGAGAATCTTGGTAAACGAACGAATACCATTAGAAAGCTTACTAAATGCTCTACAAAAAAGGTTCTGATGAAAATTTTGATTAGGCGATGTCAATCGGAGAAATAAGTGCTTAAAACATTAAAGTAATTGATTTCCCTTATTCGAACTGTTCTTTTTGTCTTTGATTTTTGTACTTAGAATCATGGGCTTCAGTTGAAACATTTTCTGCATGTTTGAATTTTATCAAAACTAATATGTTGAAAATTTGGTTACGTTTGGAGTAAAGGAAGGATTAAAATAAAATATTTCATTTTTAGACATGAAAAGTTTTGGGAACTTCGTATATTTTCATTAATATCACGAAAACGGTTTGGAATCTTGGCAAGCAAAAGATTACCATTCGAAAGGTTACTAAATTTTCTACAAAAAATGTTTTGAAGACATTTGCGATGGGATGGTCATATTTGGAGAAATAAGTGCTTAAAACATAAGTAATTTCGTTCATTTGAACGAATCTTTTTGTGTGTTTCCTACAGTTTTTTTTTCACTGCTCGTTATTTTTGTGATTGCTTATAGTAGTCAAATGTATTAGTCAATAAAACAGGATACGTATATATAGAAACAATATTTTGTTTCAACGGTATCTTGGAATTCGAAGATGCCCTATGAATATCTAGATTACTGTACTGGTGTTGATTTCGTTCTTTAGAATTGTTTTTGGTATTCCCTATTTTCAGAAGTTTTTATCTATTTATTATTTTTTTTTTTAAATTCATTGAACGAAATCATATGAATTCAAAGGAGCCTCCTAGCTCCTCAGCTAGGAGGCTTAGGGTGGAGTGCATTCCCAGTACAGGTATCGCCCAGTGGACCCTCGTCATCTGTAAGTTCCTTACTAGGGTCATAAAGATAAGCCTCCAAACAACTGTAGGAATGTAGGATTTCTAATTTTTGCCAGTATCAGAACAGCCGCTGTTTACATACCACAGTGGTACTGACGTACCGGTTTATACTAGTTGCACTCCACACGGTGGTAGTACTTGGTGTATGCCACAGCGGATTGTTCATTATAATCTTATTTTATACGTATGAAATAGATACCTAAAAAAAGTTTATTTGTGTATAAGTGTTGCGTTATTGGGATTAGCATAAAATATGTTATTAACAGACATGAAATACTTCTGAATCTTTGTATATTGTCCTTAATTTTTTTTTCTTTTATGGTGTATCGAAATCTGAGTCATTAGCACCATTTTTTCCTTATGAGCTTATATTATACTTAGATTTAGCTAGCAACAATATTTTACACCGCAATTAAAGTGATTTGCTCTTCTTATAAACATAATATTTATATTATAATATAAACATAACACATTAATTTGTTTGACAAAAAAAAAGTCCGACCCGCAGGAACTGCTTCATCTTAGCGCGGTTCCGTTCTTATCTCAAGTGCGATTAGTGAAGGAATATAGCAGCTATCGGTAGGTATTAGCACCATTTTCCCCCCTTAATATCTTCAAAACAGTTAAGAAATCGTGGGAAGTACGATGTAACCATTCAAAAGCTTACTAAATTCTCTAAAAAAAAGATTCTGAAGCAAATTTCGATGGGGCAATGTCAGTCGGAGAAGTAAGTGCTTAAAACTACGAAAGTGTTAGTTTTGTTATTTTAAACGGGTTTTTGACACTGTTTACCTCACTTTTGTTTTTTAAGTTTATTTAACGGTGGAATGAGTATGTCATTAAAGCTGAGAAAATAAGAATCATATTGGTAATAGAGTTTTCCTAGAGTAAGCGTCGCGATGGCGGGAGAGTCCCATCCGCTTAGAAAACTGCCAGTTTCCATATGTGGCGATTTAAGCTTCCTTCTTTTTGAGATTTTATTTTATATTTTTAACGAAAGATCAAAACCTACCAATAGCAGCTACTATTCCTTTCCTAATCGCACTTCGGATAAGAACGGAACCGCGCTAAGATGATGCAGTTCCTGCGAGTCGGACTTTTTTCTAAATAAAACCACCCCTATTGAGACTCGAACCCAAGACCTTGGGCACGGAGTGCATATACATATATATATGGAGTTGGCCAAGCTCTTTGACAGTCCAACCCATATTTCAAAATTTTAAATTTTTCGCGAGTTGCAATTAGATACGTATTTAAAAGGTATTAAACAAATAGAAATTATATTTATTAAAAACATACAAATAAAAATACAAAATATTTATATTGAATTTAACTATTAAAAATTAAACACATTTAGTTTACTTCTTTTCATAGTTCTTTAAAATTTGGTAAAAATTGATGACAGCACTTCTCAGTAATTCTTTGAGATAATGAGATTTCGGGAATTTTAATGTGGAATAAAATGATTCACCTGGGACACTTTAATGATTCTACCTGGGATACTTCACATTATTCTACCTGGGACACTTCAATACGTGCGGCTAGAATGTAAGAGGTAGTTCTTACACGCCTTAGAATCGGACACACGAGGCTTACACACTCACACTTAATGACAATAGATCTACAAACTTTGTGCATCACCTGTGGAACAGAATTAAGTGTTAAGCATATACTGACGGAATGTAGAAATTATGAACTTGAAAGAAGAACTCACGATATTTCAGGTACATTGGATGAAATATTGGGTGATACCAAAACAGCAATAATTAATTTAATCAATTTAATGAAGGGAACCGGTCTATTTAATAAAATATAACTAACATCATGCATCAATTTAGGAGGCTATAGATCCTCTCCGGAACTCTCCACAAAATATATAATTGTAACAAAGTATATGAGTTGCCTTGTGAAGCTGGGGCTGCCTCGCCTCACCTGAGAGTGGTAATTTTAGTCAATAAAAAATACTAATTATTATTTCTTCCAAATTCTCTTAATCCAGAATAAATGCATATTTCAATAAATTCAATTCATACAATTCAAATAGAATTCAACCATTAAGTTTTTTTTCTCGTTTAACGGTGACCATGGCCCAGGTGGATGATTTCACCAAAAAAACAAAGAAAAAAAAAACAAATGATTCATACAAGTACGTTGTTCAGAATATTGAAATAATTCAACAAGCAGTCTTTTATAATTCAGGAAATGTAGATTCCAAAACATGTTTTTTTTCAAAATTCAGTAATCGACGTCGAATTATACCTTAATTATAAACTTGATCTTCTTGAATCTCTATTAATTCTAATTCTCCAGATGCACAAAAATGAAAAGGGAAGTCGGGAGTCTAAAATCGAGAGCCACAAATAGTCATACAAAGAGTCGCTTGTGGCTCACGAGCCTATATATATATATATATATATATATATATATATATATATATATATATATAGAGAGAGAGAGAGAGAGAGAGAGAGAGAGAGAGCGAGACCTATGGCTATTAAAACGTGAAATGTTCAAGTCGGCACGTCTTGATTTCAGCGATATAAGAGGACATCCTCCCTATAGATAAAGGAAAGGAACGCTGACCTAAATAAAAATTTCTGGTATTAGCCTGTAGAATCAAAATTTCTGGTATTAGCCTGTAGAATCAAAATTTCTGGTATTAGCCTGTAGAATCAAAATTTCTGGTATAGCCTGTAGAATCAAAATTTCTGGTATTAGCCTGTAGTATCAAAATTTCTGGTATTAGCCTGTAGAATCAAAAATTTTGTGTATGGGTGAATATTTCTATAACATAATACATTTTCTAGACAAACCTTCTGAATTATCATTTCTCCCACTAAATTTGCAAGGAAGCAGCAGGTTATCTCTGAACAGATGAGGATTCCCATGTGAGTACTTGGTTCCTATAAAAGAAAAGGATAAAAAATTAGAATAAATAATTAATATATATATATATATATATATATATATATATATATATATATATATATATATATTTGAATTTACGGGGCATAAATGAAATGTTATTGATTTTTTTGTCTGATCAAAAGTCCGACCTATTTATTCGCAAGACATATAAAGCAATGTCCCTATCCCAGAATATGTCAACAAACGTCAAATACGCAGTAACTGAGCCATTTCAGCGCTTTGAACATCGCGTCAACAGCTTCTAAAGCCGGTCATAATTACTGTAGTATTGTAACGAAACTCGATATACGTCCAGTGTTTAAAGTTTGAAATTGATTTTGTAGGCCGCCCGCTAATGATGTTCAATCAAATCCACTATGCTTTTAATAAAGTAACTAAGAAAAGGAAATACGCTATTAGGTTTCCCGTAAAAAACATGTCGATATTTTATGTAATTTCCGTTTTAGTGCATTCCTGAGAATGTAGCTATTGAGGTTGCATTAAAAAGAAGGTTTTGATAATTCTTTAACTCTTCAAACAGAACCAGAAATGAAATCCCTTCAAAATGTATAAGTGTGTGAATTGGTCTGCCAATTTACAAGATATCGGCCACAATGTTTTTTTTCGCCAACAATTTGAAGATTGTGGGAACCTAGGCCAAAGATTGTTGGATGTTCAATAGCCGAATATTGGGTGAGTCACCTTTGTTGCGAGTGCTCAAGAATAAATTAATAAATAATCAATAGCCGTATTGTCTTTTGCGACCTATAAAAAAGTATAATTTAATAGTAATACTATCGTTTATTGTCTATCTAATAATGATAATATGGATATTAATAAGAATAGTTATTTAATAGTAAAATAATAATGTGAAAATTCCATATAAATCACCCTTACAAATTCTTATCATTACTAATGCCCGCTAATAATTTTAATAATAACCGTGACGAGGGGTCTCCCGTGGTCTAGTGGCTAGCGCGCTGGATTCATAAGCGGGAGATGGTGGGTTCGATCCCCACCGGTGGCAGGGCTCGCTGAGAAAATTCCTGGCCGCACCCTGGAGGCTGGCGCTAATTGCCAAGAATTATGTCGATGCGCCTTAAAAAAAAAATAAATAAATAAATAGCCGTGACGAATGTCTTTATCCTTCCCTAGGTGTTACCTATTCGTTTCTGATAGAGAGTTATCAGAGTTTTAATTTTTTCATGCTAAATTTGGCACCTGGACCACTGTGCGATATGTGCTTTTCCAAGGCAATAACTCATCCATATACTGACTTCGGCCGACATACTTAACTTCGCTGACCGGAATGGACCAGTGGCATAGCTGTTAGCTTATTGTCATATTCTGCGCACACTTATAGCTTACATTTCTTAATGCAAATTAGTTTGAGATTCACTTACTTCTAAAACTAGAAATACTGAAGAAGCCATTATTATTGAAAAAAACCCAATCCCAAATCCATTCTGTGCTTCCAAGTAGAGAGCTGCTGCTTTCTTGAACCTATGAAAAAATCAAAACAGCCACTCTCAAATTAAAGAATAATATACTTTTTTTTTATGTGTGTTTATTTATTAGGCATAACAACCAGGGCAAGAGATATTTTGAATGCTGTGGTTGCTATATTTTGCCTAAACAGTCTATGCTAGTCCGTGAACTTTAGTAGTTTCAGAAATTGTTTAAAGATTGGGTACCCATATAGTTTGAATACATTATTTTTTCTCTTTTTATCCGTATGGTGTAATATTTCTATGGGATTTTTTGTGTACATATTACTAAGGAAAAATAAAAAAATGAATACACCAGTGGGACTGGTTGAAGGAAGTGGCCGGTGTTGCCCCCAAAATTGTTTAAAACATTAACGTATATTACGGACGTTTCGAAACTGTTTAGGTTCAACATCAGGCATCTACAAAAATAAAATAAAAGTAAAATAAACAGTAAGGAGGAAACTTCTCCTATGTCACTAATAATAATACAAATACACTAAATGAGGTATATAATAATAATACAATTAGTCCTTAACACAACTTAGTATAAGGCACCTAATATATTGTATTAATATATACTTCATTTAATGTATTTATATTGTTATTAGTTACATAGCAGAAGTTTCCTCCTTATTCTTTATTTTTATTTTATTTTATTGTATGTAGATGCCTGATGATGGACTTGGTCGAAACGTCGCGAATATTGTTTTAAACAATTTTGTGGAGGAACACCAGCCAGTTACTTCAAGATTCATTCATACTTCCCCAACCGCACCTTCAGCTTACCTTACTTAATATACTTATAATAAAGATGTATTTATTTTATTTTGTTACCTTAGTATGGCTTGATGGTGTAAGATGTTTTCTCTTAAACAAGAGTATAGACATTTTTGAAATTCAGTTTTCTTGTAAAGATCCGCCGTGGGCATGCTCTTTTTGAAGAAATCCCTTTTCGAAAATTTCTTTATCGCTCTCCTTTCAATGTTTTCCAATGAGAAGTTGAGGACTTCTATTTGAGCAATGAGTTGCATGGAGAAGCTGATGTATGTAACTTCAAGACAAATTACTGACATGAACATCGAGAAGAAGAAACCGCCGTTCAAAATCAACGCCAAAGAGTATCCGAAATAAGTCCTCGTGTCGAATGGCATGTAAAAAGGCACCGGAAGATAGGGGTTGATAGGCTGGTTGGATGTATCTTCGTGTATGGTCAGCCATTTTAGCAGGGGGAAGAGAAAAGTATTAACCCAAGCGGACGTTATGAGGAGCTTCGTGCAAGCGGAAATAGCAAACCTAATCTGTGTAACTCTTTTTCCAATTATGGAAGAGTGCATTTCTTCCGGCTCGGAGTCTTCGTAATTGAATATCCCTTCCTTCAGCAATTTTGTACCTTCTTCCAAACTTCTTGCAGTAAATGTCTTCAATGTCCTCTGAGCCAAGACCAGTAGGAGTAACCAGAACGAGTGGAATGCTTGCATGAGTGATATTTTGTTATCAAGAGTTATTCTCATCGTGTAAACAGCCATTATCATCAAGAAGGCGTACAGACTGAACTGGCATGCAATAAGAAGAAGATTTAAGATAAAATGTGTAACTGGTTTCTTTAAGAGGATGTAGCCGCAGAAAACCAAGAGTATTTTATTTTCCGAGCTAAAATCATGAATAGTGTTCATATCTACTGCATTCTTTCTGTTAGATCTTGAAGACATTGTTTATGTATGCTCAACAAGCTCCTACAACAGAAATATCACAAATTAATTAGAAAATTCAGATTTAGTTTCATGCTATATGTTCAGATGGACATAAAAGTTCAATTCTGCACGCGGGAAATATTTAGGTAAATATACTCGATAACCTTTTGCAAATGCCTATTTCAAGGAAAAACACGATACGTGACACATCATGAAACTGGCGATGTCACATTTAAGAAAATTGAAGGTTTCGAGAGGTCAGACAAGGGGAGATAGAGTTTAATATCTATCAATACTTATCCAAAGCTAAGGAAAAATAGTCCCACTCGCAGGAACTGAGTCATCTTAGCGCGGTTCCGTTCTTATCCCTAGTGGCATTTGGAATGATTGAAAGAGAAATAGTCATTATTTTGGTTCAACCTTTCGTGAAATACATTCATGGCCCCAGGATACGTGACACAGGGCCAGTGTACCCTTACATGGAAATAAATCCTACAGCAGGGTTGGCCAGCCCACTGAGGTTACATGGGCGTATATAGAAAATAATTTCGGAGGGGGCTGGGAAAATTTCGGGGGGGGGGCTGAGACCATTTCAGGTGTATGGAATACTAACAATTTAGATCTTGGAAGAGTTTTAGACAACTTAAACGCTATTACACCCAAAATAGAATATGTTTTATGAACTAAATGATCTTATTTAATTTATTTTAAAGGGTTTTATGAAATTTTTACCGATCAAATCAAAATGTCGGGGGGGGGGGGCGCAGCCCCCCCCCTTATATACGCCCATGTGAGGTTATGAGGTCGTCTCGTCCCCCTGCTTATGAGGATGATCTGATGACGCAATCCGGAAGTGCCTAATAGAAAATTTCATGTTTAAGAATCCATAGATCACGAAAACAACGGTGGTTCATATATATATATATATATATATATATATATATATATATATATATATATATATATATATATATATAAAAGCAAACATAGAATAGACTATTTTTGTAAAAAATCTATATTCAGGGCGTTTCCAAAGTTAACACGTAAGTAACCATAGTAGAAGTATGCTTACTTAAGCCATACTTCCACTATGGTTACTTAAGTATTAACTTTGGTCTTCCTCTGCCTCCCGACACTTTCATTGCTGACGAAGGCTACCAAAGAGTAGCCGAAACGTCCTGAATATAGCTTTTTTACAAAAATCGTATTGAGGTTTTTTTTAGCCGAATCCCAACTATTCCATGTTTTCTTATCACCTCGACGGCTAACTATCTAATCATCAATATATACATATATATATATATATATATATATATATATATATATATATATATATTTATATATATACACACATATGTATATATTTGTCTTTTTGATCTCTAACCAGCTCAAAAATAGAATACTTTTTTTGGAATGTGGTACAAAAATGTTTTTTTTCTAATTTGAAAGGTCGATGTCGTTAACCAGCGGTAAAATCGTAAAAATCGAGCTTATGTGCTTGCACGTACACGTTTTATAAGTTCCTTAACGTACTAAAACGAATGAAACAATTTCAAAGCGAATTCTGTATTTGTTTACGAGAAAAATGTATACAAATAGTTTTCCGCACTAATTTTCAGTAAGGGTATTCAGAAATAATTGATTCAGTTGAAACTTGTTCCAGACAGTTGACATCCATCGGACCTAAGACATTTAAATTTTGGTTGCGTTCTCTAAAATATCTTGAAAACGGTTGGAAAAACGTGGTGCTCGAAAGATCGTGGTAGGTGGACAGCTTACTAAATTCTCTACAGAAAAGGTTCTGCTGTAATTTTTGACAGGGTAATCTTTCCGTAGGGAGGAAACCCGCTTATGAGGTAGAACTCATATTTTTTAGCGCGGTTACTCCCTATCTCCATAGGGAGAACCCGCTTATGAGGTAGAACTCATATTTTTTAGCGCGGTTACTCCCTATCTCCATAGGGAGAACCCGCTTATGAGGTTGACCTCATGACGCAATCCGGAAGTGCAGACTAGAAGCTTTCACGTTTCAGATCCTATAGATCACGAAAACATAGGTGGCCCAAATTTGTATATATATATATATATATATATATATATATATATATATATATATATATATATATTATATATATGCTTGTCTGTTCGCGCTCTAGCAAGCTCAAAAATGGTCCGATTTTAACAAAATTTGGTACAAAAATCTTTCGTCTAATTTGAAAGGTCAAGTTTGTTAACCAGCAGAATCCGCCCATTAGAAGATAGTGTTTGGAGCGAAATTTGCACAAAAAAAATCTTAGCGTTTACGTTTTTGAGTTTATATGCTTGCAGGTACTTGTTTTATAGGTTTCTTAACATAAGAAAACGAATGAAACCATTTATAAGGCGATATCTGTAACCGTTCCTGAGAAAAGTGGAATCAATGTTTTTGAAAGTCATTATATTTTTGTGAGTACTTAGAATCGCGGGATTCAATTGAAATATTTTCTACAACTTGGAAATTAATCCCAACTAAGATGTTTATATTTGGAGTTAAGGAAGTATGCGAAAAAAAAAATTTATTAATAGACATGAAAAGTTTTCGGATCTTCATACATTTTTCGTAAATATCTCGATAACGGTTGGGAAATCATGCTAAGTGGAATGTGACCATTCGAATGCTTACTAAATTCTCTACAAAAAAAGTTCTGAAGCAATATTCGATGGGGCAACGTCAATCAGAGATATCAGCGCTTAAAACGTAAAAAATGTTTGTTTTGTTGTTTTGAAAGGGGTTTTCTCTTTGTTTATTTCACGTTTTAATTGTTTTTTTAGCGAGGTTCCTCCCTCCCCCATAGGGAGGAACCCCGCTTATAGGGTTGATACAATCCGGAAGTGCCGACTAGAAAATTTCGCGTTTCAGAACCCCTAGAGACCGAAAATAACGGTGGTTCAAATTTGTATATATATATATATATATATATATATATATATATATATGTATATATTTATTATATATATATATATATATATATATATATATATATATATATATATTTGTCTGTTCGCTCTCTAGATAGAAGACGAATGGTCCGATTTTGATGAAATTTGGTACAAAAATCCTTCGTCCAATTTGAAATGTCAAGTTCGTTAACCAGCAAAATCTGCCTACTGGAAGATGACGTTTGGGGCGAAATTCGCGCAAAAAAAATCGTAACGCTTACGTTTTTGAGTTCATAAGCTTGTAAGTACTCGTTTTATATGATTCCTGGGCTAGGAAAACGAATGAAACCATTTTCAAGGCGATAGCTTTAACCGTTTTCGAGAAAATTGGAAACATATTTTTTTGAATACCGTTTTTGGTTTGGGTACTTAGAATCATGGGATTCAGTTGAAACATTTTCTGCATGTTCTACTTTCATCAAAAGTAATATGTTGAAATTTTGGTTACGTTTGGAGTTAAGGAAGGGTTAGAATAAAATATTTTATTAATAGACATAAAAAGTTTTAGTAACTTTGTTTACTTTCCTTAATATCTCGAAAAAGGTTGAGAATCTTGGTAAACGGAAGAATACCATTGAGAAAGCTTATTAAATGCTCTAAAAAAAAGGTTCTAATGAAAGTTTTGATTAGGCGATGTCAATCGGAGAAATAAGAGCTTAAAACTTTAAAGTAATTGATTTCGCTTATTCGAACTGTTCTATTTGTCTGTTTTTTATTCCTTGTTATTTTTTAATTGCTTATTGTTGGATAATGTATTTGAATATAAAACAGGTTAAGAAAAATAAGAAAAACAATTTAATGTTAGAGATATGGATTTCCAAGATATATAGCTTTTCAACTGCCTAGCGTCCTTCCTAGGGAGGGTTGTTTGTCTTTGATTTTAGTACTTAGAATTATGGGATACAGTTGAAACATTTTCTGCATGTTCGAATTAGGCGATGTCAATCGGAGAAATAAGTGTTTAAAACTTTAAATTAATTGATTTCATTTATTCGAATGGTTCTTTTTGTCTGTTTTATTCCTTGTTATTTTTTAATTGCTTATAGTTGGATAATGTATTTGACAATAAAACTGGTTAAGTAAAATAACAAAAACAGTTTATTGTTAGAAATATAGATTTCCAAGATTCCAAGACCTTGTAACTAGCGGGACCTAGTGTTAGCCGACCCTTCCACGTAAGATCCTATATCATGACCTTTCAAGACTTTACTACACACAGGAATGGCGTTAGTGACCTTAAGGTTTGACACGTCATTATAATAATTAAAAAAAAAAAAAAAAAGACTGGTAGAACCAAAATAATAACTGCTTCTATTTTAATCTTTCCAAATTAGACTAGGGATATGAACGGAACCGCGCTAAGATGATGCAGTTCCTGCGAGACGGACTTTTTCTTGTTTTAAATTGCATTTATCAGTAAAATTAGAATAGTAGTAAAATAAGCTAAGAAACGGTGATAAGATGGCAGTGGCTAATCATGATGACGTATTTTGTTTTGAATTCTGCTGTCTATATAACCTTCCGCATAGCCTCCAACTGAAGTTATCGTTATTTCTTATTTTATAGAAAGATTTAACCCACGACAGAATGGAATTTTATTCGCCATGAAGCGCATATTTACAGTTGATTATAACAGTAAGACGAATTTTCTAGTTAATCAAGGAACTTAAAATGACAACGAATTTTTAGTTGTTTAGAATAGAGCCTTCTCAGCAGTAGTCAAAGTGTAAGTAAATTTTCAGTACATAATTGTATTGACTTATGCAGATTAAGAATTATCCGCTTCTGTGTAAGATGGCTACTGTCAGTTTCCAGTGATTTGTGATGCTAATCTATTCCATTTCTTTGAGATGTACGTAACCGCGCTAAGATGACGCAGTTCCTGCGAGTCGGACTTTTCTTTTCTTTTCAAAGCATATTTGTCTCTGTTTACCTAACTTTTAGCGCGGTTCCTCCCTCCCCCATAGGGAGGAACCCCGCTTATAAGGTTGATACAATGAAACAATCCGGAAGTGCCGACAAGAAAATTTCGCGTTTCAGAACCCCTAGAGACCGAAAATAACGGTGGTTCAAATTTGTATATATATATATATATATATTTGTCTGTCGCTCATTTCTGGCTTCCCTGATGGTCCGATTTTGATCAAATTTGGTACAAAAATTTGTCGTCTAATTTTAAAGGTCAACTTCGTTAACCAGCAAAATCCGCCCACTGGAAGATGGCGTTTGGGGCGAAATTCGCGCAAAAAAAATCGTAACGCTTACGTTTTTGAGTTCATAAGCTTGTAAGTACTCGTTTTATAGGCTTCTTGGGCTAGGAAAACGAATGAAACCATTTTCAAGGCGATAGCTTTAACCGTTTTCGAGAAAACGGAAAAAATAATTGTTGAATGCCGTTTTTGGTTTGGGTACTTAGAATCATGGGATTCAGTTGAAACATTTACTGCATCTTCTACTTTCATTAAAACTAATATGTTGAAATTTTGGTTGCGTTTGGAGTTAAGGAAGGGTTAGAATAAAATATTTTATTAACAGACATAAAAAAGTTTTGGTAACTTTGTATACTTTCCCTAATATCTCGAAAAAGGTTAAGAATCTTGGGAAACGGAAGAATACCATTGGAAAGCTTACTAAATGCTCTACAAAAAAGGTTCTAATGAAAGTTTTGATTAGGCGATGTCAATCGGAGAAATAAGTGCTTAAAACTTTAAAGTAATAGATTTCGCTTATTCGAACTGTTATTTTTGTCTTTGATTTTGATACTTAAAATTATGGGATTCAGTTGAATCATTTTCTGCATGTTTGAATTTCATCAACACTAATATGTTAAAATTTCGGTTACGTTTGGAGCTAAGGAAGGATTAGAATAAAATATTTTATTAACAGACATGAAATGTTTTGGGAACTTCGTATACATTCCCTGATATCTCAAAGACGGTTAGGAATATTGGTAAACGAAGGGTTACCATGCGAAAGCTTACTAAATGTTCTACAAAAAAGATTCTGAAACAATTTTTGATTAGGCTATGTCAATCGGAGAAATAAGTGCTTAAACTTTGAAGTAATTGATTTCGTTTATTCGAACGGTTCTTCTTGTTTGTTTTTATTCCTTGTTGTTTTTTCATTGGTTATAGTAGGATAATGTATTTGACAATAAAACAGATTAATTAAAATAAGAAAAGCAATTCATTGTTAAAAATATATCAGGCTGTACCGTATGAAATGTCAGTTTTGGATTTGTCGATTTCCTTCAAATGTCTTGAAACTGTCGAGGCTCCTATTCCGAGTTCTTTGGCATATTCCCTAGTGTTTTTAATTGCTTATAGTAGTCAAATGTATTTGTCAATAAAACAGGATACGTATAATTAGAATCAATATTTTGTTTGTTAGAATTCGAAGATGCCGTATGAATATCTAGATTACAGTACTGGTGTTGATTTAGTTCTTTAGAATTATTCTTGGTATTCCCGATTTTCATCAGTTACCCATAGTTTTTTATTGTTAGTAGGTTTTTCTTATTGATTATAGAATATAAATCTATTTGGCTATAAAACAGGATACGTAAAATTAGTGACAATATTTCGGAGATTTCTGAGCGAAATACTTTTAAGATTTTCTACCACCACGAACGGCTTTTTTCCTCTATTTTTATCCACTAGATAGGCTTTATTTTGCATATTATTCTATATAAGTTTTATTCAGCAGGGGATTCTGATGAAATGTCGTATTTTTGCTGTGGATTTTAAATACGATGTATCTAAGATTGGATAACATTAGCGAGTCTACATAGTTAAGAACCGACGACGGAGGATTACTTCTTGCTATGATTTAGTCTACATATGTATATTAAGTCCTAAATCCAAAAAATAAACTTCACAACGGTTAGATACTATGAGCGACTATGGCGGTTCAATGCCCGTAGAAGCAGAAGGTCCGCAGGAAATTTACCTGCTAAGAGTTAATCCTCAAGAGCTGTAAATATACCCCAGGTATCTGCCGACACAAACACAAAGCCTAGGCGAAGAGCACCCCAAAAACACAGGTCCAAACATAGGTTATATACTAAATATTCATAAAGACTTAGTTGTAAACCGATTCATCAATTAGCAATCAATAGTTTTCAACAAATTTTATATACTAAATATTGATAAAAAGTATTTAATTAGAAAAAAAAACAATATTCCACAAGACTTGTTTTTGGTCCATTTGTATCTACTCCATAGACTTAATTAGGTATATTATTCTATTGTAGTTGGGCAACTAAACTTTGTTTTATTTTGTTAAATAAAGTTTTTTTTCTTGACTTGTTATTCGTCAAGACTTTTATTTGTCCTTGTGTATTAACTAGATAGGTTTTATTCGGCATATTATTCTATATAGGCTATATTAGGCAGGGTATTCTTCTCAATCTTGTGTACTTCTTCTTGATCCTTCTGTACATGGGCGTATATAAAAACAATTTCGGGGGGGGGCTGAGACCATTTCCAGGGTATGGAATACTAAATATTTAGAGCTTGGAATAGTTTTAGGCAACTAAAACGCTATTACACGTAAAATAAAATATGTTTTATGAACTAAGTGATCTTATTTAATTTATTTTTAAGGGTTTTACGAGAAGTTTTTATCATCAATTCAAAATTTCGGGAGGGGCTGCAGCCCCCCCCCCCTCATATACGCCCATGCTTCTGTATCCTCTAGAAAGGCTTTATTAGGCATATTTTGCATTGATTTATAGACCTTTGCTTTAGAATGAGAGCCAGATTCTGTAATTTCCGCTTCTGTGTAAAAGTTAGCTACTGTCGGTGTCCCTGACGCCTTAATATCACTTTTATTCGAGATGTTCGAGAGGATTTTGACAATTTTCACGAGATATATAAAAAAAAATAAGTTTATTTCTTTTCTAAGCTTATCAAATGGCACTAGGGACATGAACGGAACCGCGCTAAGATGCTGCAGTTCCTGCGAGTCGGACTTTTTTAATTGTATGCTATTTTACCACTTTCCTCCGAAGGAAAGTAGCTATTGAGGTTGCATTCATGTCGGAATTTTCGAAAAATTCTTCGAATCTTTATCGATCCTACCTAGTAGACACCAAAAATGACCCCAGTTAAAATTTATATATATATGTATATATATATGTATATATATATATGTATGTATATATATACATATATATATATATATATATATATATATATATATGTATATATATATATATATATATATATATATATATATATATTTATATATATATATGTGTCCGTTAACACGATACAGGCCAGAGTTTTTGTTTTTTCACCACGAAACTTGGTATATAGTATTCCCCCATCAAACGATTGATTGAGTTCGTTAACCAACATAATCGGTCCATCCGGAGGGGGGGTTTACTCTGGAGCCAAAGTAGTTATTTGCCAATACCAGTCGTAATTTTTGTTATATCTCAACGAAACTCGGTATTCGTTGTGTTCAACTGAAGAGGAAAATGTGTTGTAAAAATAAACTAAATCGGTTGACTAGAAGGGAGGGTTTACTCCGGACAGAAATTACTAATTTCCTTATACCGGTCGTAATTTCTGTTGTATTGTTATAAAACTCTTTATACGTCCTGGCTATCTGATAAGAAAGAAGTTTTGTGAAAATGAACTAAATCGGTCTATTGGAAGGGGAGGGGGTGTTACTTTGTACTATGTTTGAATTGAATTCTTCCGCCAAACGTAGGTTCGCGAAACTCATCAAGATCAATAGATGAAATGTGAAGCTTTGTGTATTTAGTACGTAGTGTAGTACCCCGCATACACAAAACTCTGGAAAAAAATTAATTATTGAAACAGCTGCTCATAAAAGCAAAAGAGAACAACTATTAATGTTTTAATTGTAATTATCTATTTGTTATTTTAAGCAAATTATTCAGGAATGCACTCGACACTACCCAATTCTGAGGAAAGTGCTTAGTTATGCAGCTCCTGCGTAACGGACTTTTTTTTTATTCGCATTTAACAGTAAAATGATTATTTTAGTAATAAAAGGTATGAAAATGTGTAACAGTGTTAATTTATATATATTTTATGTATAGTGTTTCCATGAGCGAACGTTAAGAAAGTGGAGGGAGTAATTTCCACTTACAATACAATCTGTTTCCGGTTGTGGCGCTTAATATCTTATATTACTTCTCTTTGAGATTTAATTGTACATTTTTCACGAAAGTTCAAAATATATCAATGAACGATTGTATTCTTTTACTGATGGCAATATGGATATGAAAGGGAACGCGATCTGATGGCGCAGTTCCTGCGAGTCGGACTTTTTGTAACCGTTTTTTTAATAAAAGTGGATAATGTTAGTTTTCTCAACTAATTTACAGTTCGGGTAGTTTCAAACGATCAATTAATTTAAAACTTTTTCTTTATCTACTATATATTTGTCAAATACTACTCACTCACTCATTCACTGACCTATCATTACCCAGACCAAACCTTTTTTTTTTTTTTTTTTTTTTTTTTTCAAATTTTGAAGTATTTTCAGAGGGGTTTGAACTTTGAGTTGGTTGTAAAAAGAGCAGGCACGCCTAGGCAGCATTCGTTGCTAACAGGTCAGGTATCTATTTTATAATATTATTTTTATTTGCGGTTCATTTCAACTATGATAGCTGATCTTGAATTACTAGACATAAACTGTGATTTTGTCCCTCATAGAGTTTACGCTATACCAAGTGATGTTTCATTCGAGGTAATAATATCCCGAACCCTTGCACTTCTTGATAATGCTCGCAAATATAAGGTGTTTCCATATGACACCTTAGAAACATACATTTGTAGCGGTTATCAGATAACCCCCCAAAAAAAAACCACATGTTTTAAAAATAAATAAAACATTATTAAGTGTTCTCTCGCAATTGAAAACTGCAAATCATTCTTGTAAGTTGTAAATCCTATACACTTAACATTGGTGACCCCTGATATTGAACAATACTTCTGAATTCACTTCTCGCCGTTCGTCATGTCCAAAAAAAACTCATCTACGTCCGATACAGATCTCCATGAAACCCAGCCTGAGGTTAGTTTCTACCAAGGGCCGAGTTCAAGACTACCGACATTCTGGAAACAGAACCCGACTTTATGGTTCGCGACGATCGAGGCTGTATTTGCGACATCCCGCGTAACATCGAGCCTAAAAAAATTCCAGCTCGTCATACCGAATCTCGATCTGGATGTTCTTAGCCAAGTCTCAGATATCGTCCTCCAACCGACTGAGCAACCATACGAGGACCTTAAAGCTGGCTCTTCGGATTTCCAGTTGCAAGGTTGTGTGCAGCGTCGGGCTTTCTCGCGGAATCTCTGGTGGTAATAGCAGGTATCGCGCGACTGGGATCGAGGGAGATTGTCTTGATTCCGGCTGCTGCTGGAGCTTCTTTCGCGGTTCTTCATCTTCAGAAAGCGTAGGATCTCGTCTACGTCGCGGCGTAGAGCTCCGAAATCTTCGGATGGGTGCTCGCATCTGTTCGTGACTGATGTGGTAGTTGCGGAAGACTTGTTTGGGCGAGGTTCTGACATGTCTCGAATAGCGTACGTTTCAGCTGACGGGGATACCTCCAAGATCTTGTCGGCTACTTCTGCCAGTTTTTGGATGTCAGTGTGGCCTGTGGAAATGAGGATGGGACGAATTCGTGGGGGTAAATTCTTCATCCACAGGGTGCTAATAAATCCGTTTGATACATCGGAGCCAGCTAATTGTTGTATTTTTCTGAGGAGCTGTGAAGGAGTCTGGTCTCCGAGTGGCATTTCTTCTAACAGCTTGCTAATTCTACGTGTTTCGGATTCTCCGAACGTGGTGATGAGCCTAGCTTTAAGGTCCTCGGATGGTTGCTCAGTCGGTTGGAGGACGATATCTGAGACTTGGCTAAGAACATCCAGATCGAGATTCGGTATGACGAGCTGGAATTTTCTTAATTTTGATGATACGTTATTTAACGCAATAAAATAACTACTTATCTGCCGTGACGAAGCACGGGTATTCAGCTAGTGATTGATATTCATAGAAACTACGGTATAAAACATGAGCACTTATTGCATTTTTTGTATATTTTTTTTAAATATCTCGAAAACGGTTGGAAAATCGTGGTAGGTAGGTGGAAGACTATTCGGAAGCTTACTGTATGAAGGAAGTAATTTTCGATGGGACTATGTTAATTGGAAGAAATAAGTGCTTAAATCATCGAAGGTTCTATTTTCTTTCCATTTGAACGGTCTTTGTGTTTGATTTCCTAGATTTTGTATAGCTTTTTTTTCATTGATTTAGCAGTAACATTAATTTGCCAGTAAAACAAGATGCGTTAAATGAGAAATTTTTTTTTTTTTATCCATAGATTTTTACGAGCACAAGTGGAAGAGGCCTTGTGTGCAATTTCCGCTACTATGTGTTGGTCGCGCCTAAAATCTTAATTGTTTTCAAGTTTTCATTGGATTAGCTGTTTTAATTGTTTAAAACATATCTACTACATCTATTTCAAGATTTCCAAATGGAACTGGGGATAACCTTATGGAAAATCATTAGGATGACGCAGTTCCTGTAAGTCGGACTTTTTTAAAACATAAATTTTAGTGATTTCTTTTTTTGTGTGTAATTTTGTTTGTAAATTCAAAATATGATAAAATCAAGGAATATAGAAATAGGAAATATAAAATGTCTCTACAGGAGGCTGAAGCTGTCTCACCTAAATCCTGGCACTATCTGCCTTGTCAGCCTCGTTGCTCTGCGTTATCCGTACGAATAGAGCTGATAAGCAGGTTCAATTATTGAATGAATTATAGCATTGCATAGACCTAGCAATCCTAGGCACATCATTATATCAATTAACATTTCCCTGAATCTATAAGCTCACTTTTAATGAGTTTTAACTAATTACTCTACATTGGTCAGTTCTTCAATTTTTCAGATATATAATTATCCATGAAAAGCAAGCAGATCCATTTAAAATTGAACTTCTCAAAACGTGTATCCTGTTGTTTACAAATGAATCTATGGAAACTGCCGCGAGCGATTGATTCGGACGAGAGGTGCACTTGCGATTAGCTTGTCAATTCGTAGGCTCATAAATTGCATTAATTCTCCTTCGGTAGAATTTGTCAAATTGTAATTGTTACTATTCCCGAATACTCTTCCCGTGAACAAGTAAGAACAGGAAAACGATTTCCAATTACCCAATAAAACTCACATCATTTTAGGATTGTGAAAAATGGAATCCCCTGTAAGTCGACCCCAGTAGTCGAGATGTAATTGCAATTATCATTCCAATTCCTATAATGGTAACGGAATTTGCAATTACATTTCTTCTAAAGAAATTAGAATGACGATCCCATTTTTCCCTGTCAGAGATAAACTACTATAAATAATAGACTAAGATTTTCCCCAACACTGCATAAAATCTTCCTTTCCCTCGAAAAGTCCAATTTCTCTAACACACAGCTCCCAACTCTTATAACAGATTGCAGGCGTGTAATGACCATTCCCAAATCTCCATTCCAACTCATGTAATGGTAATAGATATTACAATTACATTTTCCCATTACAAGTAATGGTAATATAAAAAAAAACGTAACGGTTACTTGAAATCGGAAAGTGTAATTGTAATTTCCATTACCATTACAGGAATTGGAATCGCAATTACTTTCAATGTGATTTTTAGTACGAAAACCTGCATTCCAATTTTGGACAATGTCTGATGTCAGCCCAAGGTGAATTTCCATTACAACAGGAAAGTAATTTGAAAAGTAATCATTACTCTAAGTAATTATTAACTTCCAACTCTGCATTATTTCAAATTAAAACTATTCACTGTAAGAAATGAAGTTTTTGAAGTATAAAAATAATAGTTTCTCCCAACATAGATCGTCTCCTCCATGATGCTTTCTTCCCAAGACACGATTATGGCGGAAAGTATCCGTTCCTTCGGTTTCTTGACTTTCACACTAAAAAAAAACTCTTATAATCCAACTTTCTGCATTTTATGTGAGGTTGCATTGACAAATTCATATTATGGCTTAAATTATTCAAAAATAAAGACTATTTATTTATTGTTGAGGATCCGCTAGGAAGGCGATTCGCTCTATATAATCTTTACATACAGGGTGGTCCCGAAGGAAATCTCCATACTTGAGGGGTGTGTACACCGACTGAAGTGTAGTTGAATGCCACCAAGGAGAAAAGTTTACTTCCATTATTTCCCTAGATATAGGGGTTTCCGTGTATTTTGTCTAAACGCTAGATTTGGTGCTATTTGTCGTTTATGCCATAGGGAAAGTTTAATTCTAATGACATTTTCAAAATCTACATCAAATTTCGTTCAAGATCTCATGTACCTTGTGCAAAAATGTCTCGAACCAAATTCACAGCAGCCACCCAAACAAATAGCTTATCACGAAATAAAGGTTTTTTTTTTCAATGTTCCAATGAGTTAATTATTGAACGCCAAAATGTTTTTCTTATTACTTTTTTTTTTTTTTACATATACATCATAAAAACCTTAAAAATAAATCAAATAACATAATTTAGTTCGGGAAAATAAATTTCTATGGGCGTAATAGCGTTTTAATTGGCGAATTAAAACGGCTAACTTTTCCAAGTTCTAAATTGTTCTGCCTTTATTCATTACTAATTTTAATCATTTTGTATTAACTGACTTATTTTTTATTTTGTGTTTCAAAATTTCCAATGGTCCTAAAAGATAAAGGTCATACTTTTATGACACTAAACATTTATATTATATTTTTTTATTGTACTTCATTAGTAATACTATATTCAAAAGTCAAATTGAAGTCTGTATTCTTGTTCGTAGGGATCAAACAGTGAAGTAGCAGTGGTCCCATTATTATTATGAGAGATTGCAAGTTACTTTCTCTTCAGTTTAATTGGTCAAACAATAACTGATAAGCAGGGCCGACACATGGGGGAGACTGCCAGTACAGTTGTCCCGGGCACGGGCCCCACGGCGCCCGGGCCGGGCCTCGGTAATTGTAAAGAATGGGGTTTAGAAATATAGACTGGTGTAGCCTATATTTATTTTAATTGGATCTATATTTTTTTAAAGTACATAAACGACAAAACAAGTGCAGTCTCAGAATAGTATATTTCATTAGGAGTCATAATAAAACTACAAGTACCGAAAGTGACCTTTGCAGCACCGATTGTCGGCTTTTATTCTTTTTTCGCTCGAAACTCAAGATGAAAATAATTTTAAAATGTCCAAAGTCCTGTAGCTAAGTACTAGAATTTTCAGTCTGGCTCTGAGAAGTGGGGGGGCCGGCTCTGAGAAGTAGGGGCCCGTGATCTGGTCCTGGGCGCGGCTCTGAGATGTGGCGGCCCTGCTGATGAGGTACATATATAATACTAGCTGACCCGTGCTTCACCACGGCCGATAAGTAGTTTTTATATTGCGTTAAATAAGGTATGATCAAAATTAACGCTACTACATAATTTTGTACAGCTTATTATTGCACGGACTTACCCAGGAAACACCATGTGGAGGTAACCGTGCTTGTTTTCGTTGCCGAGTAAAAATAAAATAAAATGCAACAACCACTTAAAAAGTTAGGTAAACAGAGACAAATACACGTTGAAAAGAATAAAACTAACAACTTTGAGTTTTAAGCACTTATATCTTCGATTGACATCGCCCCATTGAATTGAACATTACAACAGAATCTTTATTGTAGATAATTTAGTAACCTTTCGAATAGCCGCCTTCCACTTACTACGATTTCCCAACCGTTTTCGAGATATTTTAGAAAATATACTGAGATCTGAAAACTTTGTATCACCATTAATACAATTTTTTCCATATTCCTCTTACCCCCAAACGATACCAAAGTTTAAATATCTTAGATTAGATGTATGTCAAATAACTGGTACAATTTTCAAGGGAACCAATCATCGTTTCTGAATACCCAAACAGAAAATTAGTTTGGAAAAGTATTTCTATCAATTTTTCTAGTAAACGGTTACAGAAATCGCTTTAAAAATGATTTCATTCGTTTTCCTACATTAAGGAACCTATATAAAGAGTACCTGCAACCATATGGACTCGAAAATGTAAGCGTTCCGATTTTTTCGCGCAAATTTTGCTCCAAAAACCATGTTCCAGTAAACGGATTCAGCTGGAACTTAACCTTTCAAACGAGAAGAAAGATTTTGTACCAAATGTTATCAAAATCGAACCATTTTTGAGTCGATGAGGAACTTCTTAATAATTCAAACCCCCCTGAAAGTACTTAAACATCTGAATATCAAAAAACCTTTCTTAGCGAGTGTTTACATTCTAAACGGATTCTCCATGCAAAATTTCAAATTTTTGTGCCAAGTGGCTCGGGATATTATTACCTCGGATGGACCATCACCAGGGCGTAAACTCTTTGAGGGACAGTTTATTTCTAGTAATTCAAGGACTGCCATCATAGTTGAAATTAACCTCAATTAAAATTGCTGCCTAGGCGTACATGCTGTAACCAACTAAAACTTTAATCCCCTCTAAAAGTACTTAAAAATTCGAATATCAAAAAATCCTTTCTTAGCGAGTGTCTACGTTCTATAGGGAGTGTCCATGCAAAATTTCAAATTTTTCTGTCGAGTGGTTTGTGCTGGGCGATGATAGGTCAGTGAGTGAGTGAGTGAGTGGTATATGACAAATATAAAGTAGATAAATAAGTTCAAATTATCAATTTTTTTCAAAAGGCTTAAGATGATATTTATGTTGCTTTTAGCACATAATTGTATACTATCGTATGACTCAAATAGATTTATTTATTTAAATTTCAACGTCCATTTATTATTAATTGCGAATTTTAGGACAGGTTATCTATAGGTTACCACCCTTTTCAGCCAGGATAGGGGTGATGCCTTTTCTTTTTTTCAAAAGAAAAGCCAGCACTCCTAGTGGAAATCGAACCCACGACCTTAGGCAAGGAATGCATATGCCTTAGCACTCAAGGCCACCGGGCCTCCTCAAATTGGTTTTTAAATGATAAATAATTCCTACTTTTAGAACAAAAAAATATCGGCTTATTCTATTTATATTATTGGGTTCATAATTATAGCCTGTTCAGATACACAGAAAAGTTCAATCGTGCATGCATGTCTGAGGGAAATATTCCCTTTTATTCTTCCTTCTGTTCGGCCATTTGCAAAGCCATTTAATGAACTAAACTTTACACGTAACACTATAGAAACTAATTATGTCAGGATCACGGAAGGCTTTAAGAGGTCAAGCAAGGGATTTAGTGTTTAATATTTATCAGTACTTCGCCAAAGCTAAGACTAAAAATAATTCAATCTATAACATTTCCTTATCAAGAAGGCTGTATCGTTGGAGGGACATGGGCATAGTATATATTATTAGTGCAGTAAAATGAGCAGGAAACATTCCCTCTGTTATAACCTTCTCACCGGGAGGTTTTAACCATCTACCTGTTGACCTTTTAGCACTTTCCTCCGAAGGAACAGGTTTGCTATTGAGGTTGCACTCGTGACGGAATTTTTGAAAATTTTCTCAAATCTTTACCGATCCTACCTAGTAGACACCGAAAATGACCCCCGTTAAAATTTATATATATATATATATATATATATATATATATATATATATATATATATATATATATATATATATATATATATATGTCTGTTAACACGATAGCGGCCAGAGTTTTTGTTTTTTCTTCACGAAAAGTGGTATATATAGCGTTCAATTAGCAAACGATTGAACGAGTTCGTTAACCACCAAAATCGGTCCATCGGGAGGGGGGGGGGGTTTACCCCGGACCCAAAACACTAATTTGACCATGCCAGCCGTAGTTTTTGTTATATTTCAACGAAACTCGGTATTCGTTACGTTGATTTAAAGAGAGAAATACGTTGTAAAAATGAACTAAATCGGTTTATTATGAGGGGGGGAGTTTACTCCGGGCATAATATACTCTACTAATATACTCATACCGGTCGTAATTTCTGCTGTACTGTAACGAAACGCGGTATACGTCGTGGGTATGTCATGAGATAGATGTATTGTAAAAATGAAGTAAATCGGTCTATTGGAAAGGAGGGTTTACTTTAAACTCTGTTTCATTAGAATTAGCCTGCCAGACGTAGGTTCGCAAAGCCGCCGCGAGGAGCGCTATCTCCCACTAGGGGGACTGTATCCTGTTCCTGCGTCAGATCAAAGGACGGAAAATGAAGTTTTTGTGTATTTATTAAGTAGTACAGTATCATGTATTAACATAACTCTGGAAGCAAATTATTTACAAAATTAATAATTGAACAGGCCTCATAGGAAATGTAAATGAGCAGAACTATTATTTATATAGTTTATTTACAGCAAATTATTCAGTAATGTAGTCCACACTACAAAAATTCTGAGGAAAGTGCTTAGTTATGCAGCTCCTGCGTGACGGACTTTCATTACTTTTGCCCTTACAAGATCACAATAATAGAATAGAATATACTTTATTTCCAAAAACACTTAATCCAGACATAGACACGTCATATAATAATACATTTACAGATGTGACTCAGAATGGTAGTGTGGATCCTGAATCTATTTTTAAAAAATCTTCAATTGTGTAACATAGCCTTTGTCGGAGTATTATTTTTAATTTTATTTTAAGACTTTTGCTCTGATGAAAGTTTCTTAACACCTGAGGAGGGAAATTGAACAAAACGGACCCACAAAACTCCACTCCTTTCCTATTTTTATCCCAAGGCTTTCCAAATGCCTCTGAGCGGAGGCCTTTCTGCCCGACTTATGGGAGAGCTGACCCATACAGGTATGATTGTAAATCAACAAAGACCTTTCAAGACTGGTTTGTTTGAGATTTCATTTGGATAGCTGTTTCGCTATTGATCTAAACAAAGTAATAACTTTTTCTATTCTATGCCTTCATAAACACTAGAGATAAGAACGGAACCGCGCTAAGATGACGCAGTTCCTGCGAATCGGACTTTTTATTTTTCCTTGTTGCCTTGTCGAATTGCAGTGGTCATCTCCATAAATTCTAAATTGGGTTGAGGTCTGTTTCACATAGTTTCCTGTTGCTAAAATATAGAGCGAGGGCAGTGTTAAAATAAAAGTCCGACTCGCAGGAACTGCATCATCTTAGCGCGGTTTCGTTCTTATCCCTAGTCTAATTTGGAAAGATTAAAATATTTATTTATTGATAAGTCTTCGCAACTTTGGCGAATCGCCTGAAGATTAAAATAGAAGCAGTTATTATTTTGGTTCCACCAGTCTTGAAAGGTCTTGATTTACGATCTTACCTGGAAGGGTCGGTCAACACTAGAAAGGGTCCCGCTAGTCACAAGGTCTTGGAATCTAGGAAATCTATATTTCTAACAATAAATTGTTTTGTTATTTTACTTAACCAGTTTTATTGTAAAATACATCATCCAACTATAAGCAATTAAGAAATAATAAGGAATAAAAACAAACAAAAAAAGCCGTTCGAATAAACTAAATCAATTACTTTAATGTTTTAAGCACTTATTTCTCCGATTGGCATGGCCTAATTAAAACTTTCGTCAGAACATTTTTTGTAGAGCATTTAGTAAGCTTTCGATTGGTAACCTCTCGCTTCCCAAGATTTTCAACCGTTTTCGAGATATTAAGAAATTATACGAAGTTCCCAAAACTTTTCATTATTTCTAGCCATAGAAAATTGGTCTCATTTTACCTATCCTGTTTTACACACAAATACATTTTCCTAACATAAGAAATTAAAAAAATAAAAATCAATAAAAAACTAAGGGAAAGAGACAAAAATAACAAAAAGAACGACAAACACCCGTTCATAAGAACTAAACAGACGTATTTGAACTTTTAAGCACTTATTTCTTCGACTGACATCACCTAATCAAAACTTGTTTCAGAATCTTTTCTGTAGAAAATTTAGAAAGCTTTCAAAGAGTTTCTATCCACTTATGAAAATTTCCCAACCGTGTTCGAGATATTAATGAAAATATACGAAGTTCCCAAAACTTTTCATGTCTGTTCATAAAATATTTTATTCTAACCCTTCCTTAACTCCAAACGTAACCAAAAGTTTAAGAAATTAGTTTTGATAAAATTTGAACTTGCAAAAAATGTTTCAACTGAATCCCATGATTTTATGTACCAAAACCAAAAACGTTATTCAGCAACAATGTTCCCAATTTTCTCGAAAACGGTTAAAGCTATCGCCTTAAAAATGGTTTCATTCGTTTTCCTAGGCCAAGAAGCCTACAAAACGAGTACTTACAAGCATATGAACTCAAAAATGTAAGCGTTGCGATTTTTTTTGTGCGAATTTTGCCCCAAAAGCCCTCTTCCAGTGGGCGGATTTCGCTGGTTAACGAACTCGACCTTTCAAATTGGACGACGGATTTTTGTACCAAATTTCATCAAAATCGGACCATCAGGGAAGCCAGAAATGAGCTAACAGACAAATATATATATATATATATATATATATATATATATATATATATATATATATATATATATTTACAAATTTTAACCACCGTTAATTTCGGTCTCTAGGGGTTCTGTAACGCGAAATTTCGGCACTTCCGGATTGTTTCATGAGATCAATTTTATAAGCGGGGTTCCTCCCTATGAAGGGAGGGAGGAACCCCGCTTATAAAATACCGCGCTAACAATATAAACAGATCTAAGGTGTTACACGGTAGCTGGTGAAAGAAAGAATGAGAAGGTCTCGTATTGGAATTCTCTGTATGCAGGGTCTACTTCCAGGTATATGGTAGTCATATACTTTTACTGCCCTTTACCGTTACTCAGAAAGCTCTTTGTGTTTACAAACAAAGGACTCGGTATAGACCACCCGTATTAACCCAAAAGTGATTATATCAAGCTTGATAAACTTCCTGAATTAAATTAAGGAATTTAAGATGCTTAAAATAGGTTCTTGATCTAGTCAAAAAATTCAAGAAGAATTAGATTGTAGCAACCGCACTGTAACCTCCCACTGTACTAGCTGTCAAACTCACCCGCCAAGCTCGCAGCAAATCTATTATCAGTGAACCACGGCCTGCAACTCACTAATTACTAAATTAATGATTAATTGCTTGCGCGGGTAATGAATTTCTAGCTCATCAGCTGTTAGGCAGTACCACGTTTTTTATCTGAAGCATTCCTTGGTTGTTCCCGAAATCAGTGTGTCGTGTTTGTGTGGTGAATTGGACAGGGAGACTTTTACTTTGATTTATTTTTATTTATCATCAAGTGCGCATAATTTATTTTATTTTAATAAAGAAGAATATTTTTTTTATCATTTCATTTATTTATTATCTGGCCTGTCACAGTGGTGACCCCGACGGTGAGTCGTTTTATTATTTCATTTTCAAGCTTTATTTTCTTTATTATTTTTTGTACGTCATTATGACTGGGAGAGAAACCCAAGAAACTGAAAAAAAGGAAGATGTGATGCCAGAAGCTGCTGGATTCTCAGCGACTTTTCGAATGTCACCTTTCTGGCGAGCAGACCCTGAATTGTGGTTTTGTCAAGCGGAATCTGTGTTTGCGACGAGCAAGATCACATCTTCGCGAATGAAATTTCAAACTGTTTTGCCACATATAGACTACGATGTGTTAAAACATGTTAGTGATATAGTGAAAAATCCCACAGAGACTCCCTACGAATCACTGAAAGAGCGCCTAATAAACATTTTTGCAGAATCGGAGAATCTCCGAACAAAAAAACTATTAGAAGATAGGCGACTTAGTGACGGCGAAAGACCATCCCATTTTTTAATAGAATTAAGAAGATTGGCAGGCCATTCCTTCCCAACCGACCTTCTACGATCGATTTGGCTACGTGCATTGCCGGAGCGAATGCAAGCAACACTGGCAGCGACTACTGAGACCCAGCTCAACAAGATAGCCGAAATTGCCGACCGGATCGCCGAAATATATGAGCCGAGTGTTAGCCAAATTTCACCATCCCACAGCACCACCACCCGCGCCGCTCTGCAAACGTCTCATCTGGAAGAGATGATACAAAAATTGACCCTGGAAGTGAGCGAGCTGAAAAGCCAGATTTCACGACGGAACCGAAGCCAATCGCAGAACCGACGACGGAACCGCTCTGCTAGTCGAGATAGACAGCTCTGTTTTTACCATGACAAATTTCGCGAGCGAGCCCGCAAGTGTCGACAGCCCTGCTCGTGGAAATCCAAGGAACAGGGAAACTAATATTAGCGACCGAGGAGGCGGACTCCGTCGCTGACGTCCCCCACCGCCGCCTATTCGTGACCGAGAAGACTACAGGAGACAGATATCTAGTTGACACCGGTGCTTCTATCTCTGTTTTTCCTCATCGACGATGAGACCGCCGAGAACAGTCTTCATTCACTCTCTACGCGGCTAACGGGACACCTATAAGGACTTATGGAGAGGTCAAGAAGATCCTGAACTTGGGACTACGGAGACCACTACCGTGGACATTCATCATAGCCGACGTCAGCCAGCCTATAGTAGGAGCTGATCTCCTCTTCCATCACCAGATTCTAGTGGATCTGAGCGGACGCCAGTTGATTGACTCCAAAACCGGCCTTACGACTCGAGAAACACTGGCGAAGACCTCCACACCGTCAGTATACGCCGTGCCACCAGGACAGTGGTACAACGGACTGTTGAGGAAATACCCGTCCATCACTCGCCCGACAACCATCCCACAGGAACCAAAGCATCCCATCCGGCACTATATTGAAACGAAAGGGCCACCTACGCATTGTAAGGCCAGACGACTCCCTCCGAACAGGTACAATGCTGCACGCCGGGAATTCCAAAGGATGGTCGAAGAAGGCATATGTAGGCCGTCGAAGAGTCCATGGGCAAGCCCATTACATATAGTAATGAAAAAGGATGGAAGCATGCGCTTTTGTGGCGACTACCGCCGCCTCAACGCCCAGACCCTACCAGATCGCTACAGTGTACCTAATATTCAGGATATGAATACCAACCTGAGAAACAAGCATATTTTCAGCAAAATAGACCTGAATAGAGCTTACTATCAAGTTCCTGTTGCCAAAGAGGACATAGAGAAAACGGCCGTAATAACTCCTTTCGGCCTCTTCGAATTTCGGGTTATGTGTTTTGGCCTGCGCAATGCAGCCCAAACCTTCCAATGTCTTATGGATAGCATCCTCTCACTACCCTTTGTTTTCGTTTACCTCGACGACATATTGGTAGCGTCGTCGTCCGAAAAGGAGCACCGTGGCCATTTAGAAGACGTTTTCAAGCTGCTCGCCGAACACGGATTAACCATTAATCCACAGAAATGTATTTTCTGCCAACCGCAGATTGAATTCCTAGGATTCATCGTGGACTCACAAGGAGCTAAGCCACTACCATCCAAGGTGAACGAGATCGCCCAATTTCCTCGCCCTACTAACAAAGGTCAGCTGAGAAGATTCCTTGGCATGCTTAATTTTTACCGACGTTGTATACCGAGAGCTGCCGAACACCAAAGAATCCTCCACGAACTCGTTGGAACAGCGAAGAAGAAGGATGCAACGCCCCTCGTATGGACCCCAGCGAGCGAGGCCGCTTTTCACCAGTGCCGACGTGACATCACTGAAGCAGTATCGCTTGCTCACCCGAAGGAGAATGGGGACATATCTATTGCCTGCGACGCCTCAAATACGGCAATCGGTGCAGTACTACAGCAGCGAGAAGGGTCAGGCTGGAGACCTCTCGGATTTTTTTCTAAAGCCCTAACTCAAGCGGGGCAAAAATATTCAACGTACGACCGCGAATTGCTTGCAGTTCACAGAGCAATCCGACACTTTCGTCCCATTATTGAGGGTCGTAATGTAATTATTTTTACCGACCACAAGCCTCTATTGCACATGTTCACGCAGCGGCAACAAACTGCAACACCTCTGCGAATTCGGCTAGCCAATTACATTAGTCAGTTTACTACCGACATTCGCCATGTATCAGGTACGGAGAATATCGTCGCTGACACATTATCTCGCATGGAAGGTATCGACACTCCAGACGATATGGACTTCATGGCGGAGAAACAGGAAGCGGATCCAACCATTCCTGAACTCTTGCAGAATCCTGCACTCCATCTCAAATGGCTGCATCCACCATCCACCAAGAGACCCCTGCTATGCGAGACTTCGATGCCTAAGCTTCGTCCTTACGTGCCAGCCAGCCTGAGACACGATGTTTTCCAAAAACTCCACGGCCTCAGTCACCCAGGAATCCGCGGTTCCAGGCGCCTGATCGCTCAGAGATTTTTCTGGCCAAGCATGAATGTGGACATTGCTTCTTGGAGCCGATCATGTGTCGCTTGTCAAAGATCGAAAGTGCAACGCCACACGATCACGCCACCAGGCACCTTCGCACCAGTGAGCAGATTCTCTCACGTCCATCTCGACATCATAGGACCCCTGCCCGCTTCAGAGGGGAAACGTTACTGCCTCACGATGGTAGATCGATTCTCCCGCTGGCCAGAGGCAGAACCACTAGAAGAAATCTCTGCGGAAACAATTTCGAAAGCGTTTCACCGTGTCTGGATCAGTCGTTTCGGCGTCCCGGCGCGAATAACTACGGACCAGGGGAGACAATTCGAGAGCGAACTGTTCAGATTTCTCTCTCAGATACTGGGATCTCGACGCAGCAGGACGACCGCCTATCACCCGCAGGCTAACGGCTGTGTGGAAAGATGGCATCGGACGTTGAAAGCAGCACTCAAGGCACATCTCATTGATTCCAGAAACTGGACGGAATTACTCCCAACAGTTCTTCTGGGTCTTCGAGCAGCAGTCAGAGACGATAATTCCTGCAGCGCAGCTGAGATGACACTGGGACAACCCCTGCGACTTCCGGGAGAGATGCTGGAGGCCTGTACCAGACCTGAAGACGTCCATGTGTTCTTGAACAAGCTTAGAGACCACATGAAGTTGCTACGCCCAGCCCCCCATCGCAGCAGTTCAAAACCTGCATTCGTCCATAAAGACTTAAGAAAGTGCACCCACGTCTTCCTCCGAGACGACGCTGTTCGCCAACCGCTGACGCCACCCTATTCTGGTCCACATGCCGTCATCAAACGCGAAGAGAAGACCTTCGATATCATGCTGCCCTCTGGTACCAAGACGGTATCAGTCGACCGCCTGAAGCCAGCTTACATCTTAGAGGATCCTGACACCGCAACGCAGCAATCCACCTCAGAACATCCTACGGCTCCACCCTCACCACTTAAAGAACCTGCAGACAATGACCCAGTCGCAGAACGTCAACCCAACAGGTATACCACCCGACGAGGACGCAAGATCCAATTGCCCGTAAGGTTCCGCGACTGACCCATCGGAGGGGAGTGATGTAGCAACCGCACTGTAACCTCCCACTATACTAGCTGTCAAACTAGTACCGCCAAGCTCGCAGCAAATCTATTATCAGTGAACCACGGCCTGCAACTCACTAATTACTAAATTAATGATTAATTGCTTGCGCGGGTAATGAATTTCTAGCTCATCAGCTGTTAGGCAGTACCACGTTTTTTATCTGAAGCATTCCTTGGTTGTTCCCGAAATCAGTGTGTCGTGTTTGTGTGGTGAATTGGACAGGGAGACTTTTACTTTGATTTATTTTTATTTATCATCAAGTGCGCATAATTTATTTTATTTCAATAAAGAAGAATATTTTTTTTATCATTTCATTTATTTATTATCTGGCCTGTCACAAGATCATGAATAGAAAATCTCGGCCAAACAGAAGGAAAATAACAATAACAAGGATAGTCAAACTTCGTTTTCAAAGATTGTTAGTTGTAACACAAAAACGGTCACTCATGATTCTAATAAATTAACTGTGAAGGGTGATTACACAAATATTCCTGTTGAGGCTTTAAAGCTTCAATTTAAAAAACATATTAACCCACAGGAATTATAGATTGGCCTAAAAACATAAAATCATTGAAAAAAGGATTTCTTAGTATTGAATCAAACAAAAACGATATAGAGGTTATATCAACAGAGTTTTTAAATATATGCAAAGACCTTTTGATCAATAAAATTAAAATAAAAATAGAGTTCTCTGTAAAAGGGTTAATTAATCATCATATTGTGATGATAGAGTTAAATTGCTGCTGAAGATTATGTCAACTTATCTAGGAAAGCCAATTGCTCTTAAAACCTCAAGATTTAGAGCGGTTTTTTCGCTGGAGACATTTGGAGATGTGAGTTTCTTTAGTTGATTTCTTAATTTTTTTATGGTCTTAAAATATATTTTAATCAAGACTACCTGGATACAACTAACCTGGCTGCTACACCTGGGTTAGCCCAGGTTTTGTTTTTGTGTACATATATATATATATATATATATATATATATATATATATATATATATATATATATATATATATATATATATCTTACGAAATTCGTTCTCTTCGAAATGATAATATGCTGCTGTCCTAAGTGAGTGTAAACCATCAGTTGGTTTCATGTGTTCATATTTATTCGTTAAAAAGCATATTTTTTCTTCTTTTTCTATTTCAGCTATACAGTTCATTGTCCAAAATATTCTTTAATTTTCCCAAAAATACCATTAAAAAATCTACATACAATTTAAACAACACACATATAAAGAGCCTGATAAAAAAAAAAAAAAAAAAAAAAAAAAAAAAAAAAAAAAAAAAAAAAAAAAAAAAAAAAAAAAAAAAAACAGGCCACGCAAAAATTTGTATTAATAAAAAGGAGGACCAAAATGTGAAATCAATTAAAAATATTGTCAAACAATCTGCAGGGATTCAACCTTCAGAGAACTCAATTCAATATCAGACGTGAATTCCCCCAAATCACCAAAATGAGAAAATTCACAGAGATTTGAGGGTGTTGCCATTTCAGGCCAAGGCGATGAAATGCCTTATCATTTTTTTTAGCATAAATATGCTTTAGCGATGACTAAACTTTTAAAAAGCGTTACAAAAAAATGTCCGCTGGCGTTCAGGCATGCGCAGTGGCCATGAATGAACATAGCCACCGCGCATACGCCTATGTGATTACTTATGTTTGTCGGGTGTACCTAAAGCATATTTATGTTCCTGTTTTTTTGGTTTTTTTTGTTGTTGTTTGTTTTTGTTTTTTTTTAATCAATAGTATATGCAAATTTATATATAGTTATTTTTCTTTATTTCATGTTCTGGCGGTAGCAGTTGGCTACAAATCAACAAATGTTCTACGGTAACTAAATTCCAACCACTAACCAATATATTTGAAAAGAGTTTGTTATATGAAAAATTGAAATTAGGTCATTCTATGCCTTGAATAACAAAATCCTGTATAATAAAGTTTGTGAATACCTCCATTCTTTCCTTAATATAAGAAATATTGTATTTTTAAGTATCCGTATTAATCACGTTGTGACTTTTTGGTAATTTACACGTCATGTAACAACTCTTTTACGGAATGATAAAAAAAAATAACGTGAATGGAAAAATAATTAATTGATAATATAATTTCATTGTCAATTGTGATTAGCAAATGGAGCAGACGAATGTTGCCTGGAGGCCTCATCATTAAAATCTTTGAGTAGTTTGCATCTAGGATAAAGTAGGCATTCATTGGTGATAATGTATGCTCATTGATGATAATTATGAATAATAAGTATTATTATGATATAATAATAATATTTAGTCGAGTAAGTGATTATATTTATTTTAAATAATTGTTAACAGTCTATGTAAACAATTGTTCCCGTACATTTCCAGTAAATAAATATTTCTTCCATCCAAAAAATGCAAAGAGATTCTCGACTCAGCCGGTAAGAAGCGGCACTGCCGCCGCTGTTCGATTTTAACCCTGGATGCCCCCCCTCGACTCTAGCGCTACCTGTCCGTTTCGTTCGGAGTTCTTGACGGCCGACGCCTCAGATGGGCCACGTTATTCCTTTGTATCCGGATTAAGGGGGGCCTAATAAAGACGACGGACGAAATACAGGGCCCAGATTCGGCCTGAACATTCGAAAGCCTGAGCGAAAAGGCTTTCTTGATACCCGAATCGAAGCGGGCTCTCAATAGGACGAACGGATCCTTTCCGTTGCCTCTCTAAGTCGGAAGTACCGAAAGCATACTTACCTGGCGTGGGGGTTACCGTGATCACGAAGGCGGTTCCCCAGGGTGAGGCCCTTCCATTGCACTTCGGTTGGGTTGACCCCTGCGAATACCACAAATGTGGGTATCTCGGGCGCGTAATTTTTGGTAGTAGGGACTGCGTTCGCGCTGTCCCGTATAAAAAATTATTTAGTATTCATCTCAAGATATCCTATCGTAAATTCTGGAAGCGTCGGACAAAATTTCAAAACTGATCCGATTAGTTAGGGGCATATGGCTGCGCCTACATCGAACCCCGATCCGATATCGTTTGACCGACAGCGGCCGACGTGAGTGCCACATTGGAAAATGAGTGATTAAGGAAATACCACCTAATAATTATAGAAACCTTCGATTACCTCGTTGGAAGTAAAAAGGAGTCGAGAGGGCAATCAATCATCCGGAAGTATATCAGTTCCAAAAAAAAAAAATCTTAGTGTAACAATTGATTTTTAACTTAGCGTTAATAGTCATATTTTAAAATTATTTATATGAGGTAGCTAGAAACATTCCAACGTTCTTATCACCTCGATGACTAACTATCTACAACTCATTAAGAAAATAATAATAAGAAACTTAATGTACCAAAGGAGGTTCTCATAAAAAAAAAATAAATAAATAAAATAAAATAAAAAAGGAAAAAAAAAACAAAAAAACAAAACATCTGAAGTATTATACATGGAAACCCAGTACTACATTATTATAACCAAGAAAAAAAAAATAAGATAGCTATTACCAAATAGGATCAGCTGTCATGCATTATTCATTCATATTTTAACTTTTAATTAATTAATTAATTATATGAGGGCCCCAGAAGTGAAGAGGTCAAAATGACATTTTTTTTAAAAAAAATGAGTTAGATACAGGAATGGGTTGTGAACACCGTAATCTTGTGAGTGTTAAAGAGGTCCAAGTGATTTTCTGCCAACTAGCTTATGTTATCTTGAGTATTGTCACGTTTTTAATATTAGCTTCAGAAGGAAATTAAGGGGTCTATGTGCGAATACTCCAATTCTTTTTCATATTAATGATAAACCGGATGACGTACCTATTACGTATCATCAATAATAAACAGCTAATGAACTGAGGATTCGTCTAGTATGATGACCTGTAAAAATCTAGTTTTTGCTATTACCACATATGTTTAACTTTTACTCAATTTTTCTCAGAAAATTGAGTTTGTTACTTAGACCCCTTGACCTCTGGGGTCCTCATATTAAAGTCAGAGATAACTGATGATGTGGTGAGAAACTATCAGGCTGTACCGTATGAAATGTCAGTTTTGGACTTGCCGATTTCCTTCAAATGTCTTGAAACTGTCGTGGCTCCTACTCCGAGTTCTTTGGCATATTCCCTAGTGCTTTTTGAGGGACAAGCTTCAACCCTTTTTTTCAGGTGGTCATTGTCAAGCTTCGTTTCTGGCATTCCTCGCTCCTCGTTGTCAAAAGAGGTCAAAATTTCCACTTCGAAACCTGGAAAACCACCGGTAAACAGTTCGTTCATTCACCGTTCCCTCCCCGAACGCCGTGTTTATGTTCATACACGCCTCAGCAGCGCTATGACCGAGCTTAAATTTATAACGAAAAATAATACGGATTTCCGTTGAAGTCATAATTTAAGTTTGTTTTTTTTTTCTCAGAGGATCGTTCCCACAAAACAGTACGCAAGTTATTGATTAAATAATAGGAATAAAAGAGCTTTAATTCTATATTAATAACAATGATATTTGTAAATACTGAAATAAAAAAGGGAAATGATTAAATCGCAAAGTAAACAAAACTGGCCTCTCGGCTTACCAAGGGTACAATCAATGTAGCCTCAACACCTTGAATGATCTTTTTTTTTTTTTTATTACGCTTTTTAGTCAGTTTTATATTTTAGTATGATTTTTCTTTTCAGATGATGGCAGTTGGCTACAAATTAACAAGTGTTCTACGATGACAAAATTCTAAGTACATACCTATCTATTTGAATAGAGTTGAATTTATATGTTAACTTTAAAATATTGGATTATAAAGATTTTATAAATATATTGAATTCAAATTATTTCATCATTAAATTTTCTTCAACGAGTTTGGAATTTTTATTTAATATATACTACTAGTTTCCTTCGAAACATACTTTATTTGTAACTTTAAATAAGTTTTTGATACAATATTGATGACAACTTGACCTAAAAAAGGCCGTCTCGCAGGAGCTGCGTCGTCTTAGCGCGGTTTCCTTCATATCCCTAGTGCCATTAGTAAAGAAGAAAAGCGGTTATCGCTTTCATGAAAAATACAACATATAATCTAGAAGATAACGAAGACCACAGCAGGAAACTGACTGTATCATAACAGAAAATGACTTCCCACCCACACCTTTTCAACGTTCGCTCTAGAAAAACACTATTACCAATACGTTTCGCATTTTCTTATCTTTATTAAAATATACATTTTACTAGGATTAGGATGTTTACTTGTGGGCAATAATATCCATTTTACTGTTAAAAGCTCTTTAAAATAAAAATTGAGGTAAACAGCCAAAGCCCCGTTCAAAAGAACAAAATTAACACTTTCGAGATTTTAAGTACTTATTTATCCGACTGACATATCGGAAATGGATTCAGAATCTTTTTTGTAGAAAATTTAGTTAGCTTTCGAATGGTCACCTTCCACTTACCACGATTCCTCAACATTTTTTGAGATAAGAAGGAAAATATTCGAAGATCCTAACTCCAAATAACCAAAATGTAAACATATTAGTTAGGCTGAATTTCAAGCAAGTAGAAAATATTTCAATTCAATCCAACGATCGTAAGTACCCAAACCGCAATTTAGTCTGAAAAACTATTTTTATCCACTTTTCTTGAAATCGTTTACAGATATCACATTGGAAATGGCTTTATTCGTTACATGGATACGTGCTCAGATCATGGGCGTATATAAGGGGGGCTGCAGCCCCCCTCGAAATTTTGATTTGATCGGTAAAAATGTCATAAAACCCATAAAAATAAATTAAATAAGATCATTTAGTTCATAAAACATATTATATTTTGGGTGTAACAGCGTTTAAGTTGGCTAAAACTCTTCCAAGGTCTAAATTGTTAGTATTCCATACACCGGAAATGGTCTCGGCCCCCCCCCCCCCCCGAAAATTTTTCGAGCCTCCTCCGAAATTATTTTCAATATACGCCCATGGCTTAGATAGCCCAGATCCTGCGAAACGGCTTTTGTTTTTATGGACACATTTGTGAGGATAACCAAAGAAAATTATTAGTAAAGTCGGTACTAATATTTTTACCCTGCAGCTATGCAAAACTCTTTTAACTTAAGGTGCCATATGATTCAGAAAAATAAATGGAGAATATACTTTTTTTTAAAACGGATTAATCAAATATAAGTCTATTTATTTCTCAAACAATCTATGGTATTCTGTGTACGCAAAATGACCCAAGCAGCAGGTGTTTAATGTACTTACTAAGGCATGACAAGCCAAGTAAAACATAAACAACATCTTCCCTGGTTCTCCTATTATTCCTAGAACAGAGTGACTTGTAGTATTTCTTGAACGCTCAACATCATCTTGGGGTCGTCTTGTAGAGAAATTTTTTATATCTTCGGAATTCATGGTGGAGTCTGTGGAGAACATGAAGCATTCCTTGGCTTCTGGGCTGAATATAAATGCCAGTACAACAGCAAAAAGAAGGATTGTATTCAAAATAGCAATGGTTATCCAGATTACGTTTATCAAGTCCGGTCTTATGAATTTGAAGTAGCTATCCAGGAAAACGATAATCCCCATTATAACGCCCAAGGAGTAGGTGAATATTGGAAGGATGATTATGGTTGATGGTGGACTATCCAACATGTACACAATTAATAGAAGAACCAGAAGTAGATGAGCTTGACTTGCTGCATACCAAGATTTGATGAAGAAGCCGCCACAATTCCTTTTGGGTAGTCGCACTTCACTGCTTGATCTTTCTCCAACATGCATGACTGTGTACTTATTATACCAAAGTAAATAATATACAAATGTCACGAATTATTTCAATGAACAAAATAAAGAGCTTTTGGTAAAACTTTAATTCCTTTATAAATCATATGATTATAAATAAAATGGTTAGATAATTTTTTGTTAACATCCATTTCGTTCCAATTTTAGTTTATGTATTGAATATGGGAGTAAATATACTAGAGGCTATCACACAGGAGCTGCATAATTAAGCACATTCCTCAGAATTTGGTTAGTGTACTCTGCATTACGGAATAATTGTTTTTAATAACTTATACTTAAATAAAACATTAAAATTAACATGAATAGTTTTGCCCTTATATTGATAAATATTTGGGGTCTTTTTGCGAAAGTAGCAGTAGTGATTTATAACAGTTATTCGTACTCGCTGATAAGCTTACTGATTAGCTTAGAGGTTCTTTGCTGGTTATCTATTACTACTTGACTCGTTATCTACGGCTATAATTCATATTAGATAATAGCAAGCAATATTTATTAATAAAAAGGTTAATATGATCAAAATCAACTCTCTCAACTATGAAAAAAGTTATTAAGCATTAAAGTTTACTGTTTTGCAGGTTATGAAGGATAACAAACAAAGATATTTGTAAACAAACATATTTTATTCCTTTTCTCTCTCTTTTTTGGATATTTTACATTTATTAAGCATTACATGCTATGCGTTTCCGCTCGCTCAAGAAGATATCAAACCTCTAGTCAATCAAACTCGCAATTAATAGAATTATATTAATTTTAGCAACTCTAGTCTCTCCAACTCGCTAAAATTAATAGGATTCCACTAATTTTTCCGAGTAAGAAACCAATCCCTTTTTCTTTGTCAGGAACATCGCGAACTAATTGTAAAAGACTAATTTTTTCTCACTAACATAAGCAGAGCTTTCTCATAAACAAAAGCTCATTCACTGTTGAAGGTTACTTTACTCCCGGCAAGAACCAATGCAATTGGTCATCGGAATCCTCCAATAGGAAGGAAGGCAAAGGAGTTATGCGCATGCGCTGAATCACTGATACAATCACTACTGCTACTTCAAAAGTAACTGGATTTGGTCTTCGCAAAAAGACCCAATATTTGTAATGAATACTGACTCAATTATTCAGGGCCGCCACATCTCTAAGGAGGCCCAGGAAAAGATCACGGGCCCCCACTTTTCAGAGCCAGATTCTATTACTTTGCTATAAGATTTTGGACATTTTAAAATTATGGTAAAAATGCAGTTTCACGCCCTCCAAACCGATTTCTTTCAAATTTTGCACAATAACGTATTTTGATGCACTAAACACGAATACGATAAAAAAAACAAAAACAAAAAAAAACGTCGGATTTAATTAGGAAAGAAGTTATTAAGCACTTAAGTTCTCTGTTTTGCAGGTTATGAGAGCTAATGTAAACAACTAAATTTGTGACGATTTTAAGGCATAAATAACGACTTTAAGGCATACATGCTATGCGTTTCCGCACGCTACGCTCGCTCAAGAAGATAACAAAACCCCAGTCAATCCAACTCGCTAAAATTAATAGAATATAATATTAAGCACTAAAGTTAGGAAGGTTATAAAACTAGGCGTCATCAGCGTATTTGTAAACACGCGCATGCGCAGATATGTAACATTGGGAAACAGAGAACTCTCGTTTGAAATGTTCAGAAACCATTTATTCGAAAATATTGTTAATTTTAAGGGCATCCTCACCTGTCGCTTAAGGGCATACGTGCTATGCGCTTCCGCTCGCTCAAGAAGATAACAAAACCCCAGTCAATCCAACTCGCTATAATTAATAGCTCTCATAACCTGCATAACAGTGAACTTTAGTGCTTAATAACTTCTTTCCTAGTTAAATCCGACGGTTTTTTTTTTATCGTATTCGTGTTTAGTGCATCAAAATACGTTATTGTACAAAATTTGAAAGAAATCGGATTGGAGGGCGTGAAACTGCATTTTTGCCAAAATTATTTTCATCTTGAGTTTTCAGCGAAATAAGAATAAAAGCCGACAATCGGTGCAGCAAACACTTTCTCTACTTCTAGTTTTATTACCACTCCTAATGAAATGTACTATTCTGGGACTGCGCTTGTTTTGACGTTTTCGTACATTAAAAAAAATATAGATCCCGCTTCAATAAATATAGAGGTACACCGATCTCGAGAACCGGCTCCCGTTCAGGCTCTCGCCCAGTGATCCGGATCATGAAATGAAAGGATATTATTAAGCAGCTGTTATTATTCCACTCAAAGTTATATCGAAACTCTAGTCAATCCAACTCGTTGATAATATTAATACATGGTCTTGGTGCCACATGGTCTGAATAACAGGTCGCCATATTGAAATTGTCGCCATATTGCCTGATCCGGATCACTGACTGGGAGCCTGAACGGGAGCCACTTCTCGAGATCGGTACAACAAGTACATAAGTACCAATATAGACTACGCCCGTCTATATTTCTAAACCCCATCCTTTTTACAAGCTCATAACCTATACATTTTTTCCAACTAGCGAGGCCCGGCCCGGGCCCCCACGCCGCACAGTGGTCAAAACCCGCCCAAAAGCGCTCAAAACTCAATAACATTTGATATTGTTGATTTAGAAACCTGAAATTACAATATTTCAACTAGGACACGATTTTTCACTCGGATCACTTCAGACATTTTTTGCAGTCAACACTGACTTGAGTACTCCAAAAAAAAAGTCCATCTTCAATTTGATTTCAATGTATACATAGAGATAACGCGCGTCTTTCTTACCGAGTTCGTTCACCTCTAGCACCGAAGTAGGCAGACTTATGCAGCTAATTTCAGTCTAAGCCATCAAATATAAAAATTATCCAACGTTTCCAATCTAAAGTCCTCCGTAAAATCCTTAACACTCCTTTCTACGTTTCAAACCTGACCATCCATCGAGACACTGATATACCCTTTGTCCATGAATTAGCCAAATCCCGATTCCTGACCTTTTTCTCAAAACTCCCAGCCCACCCCAATCCTCTTGGTAGATCCCTCTCTTCCAACGTCATCCCAGATAATCCTCCTCGACGCCTTCGCCGCCATTGGCCACGAGACAATTTACTACTGGTTAATTTGCCTGACTCATAAAATAATGTAAATAGTGTAAATATTGTAAATAATGTATATAGTTTAAAAAAGAGACCAATTTTTAATTAAAGAAAGAAATACAATAACTTTCATTGGGAGTGGCAGGAATGTCTGCCTCCTCCCCTCATCTCATTCACTATGTTTTATGTATATTTTGACCAATTTTACTTATTGTACATAACTGTACAGATTGTAAATTACCAATAAAGATCAAAAAAAAAAAAAAAAAAAAAAAAAAAAAAAAATTTCAGTCTGGGCTCTTTCTATACATGCCCACGGAATATTTAAGCCCGAAATTAGAGAGACGCAAAAGCTATATGACAAAACGAAATTTGATACGTGTATTTTTTTTTACTTTTTCAGAATCCCCGTCCAAGAAGGCGATTCGAAAAATATAATTTTTTTTTTTTTTGCCCTTCGAACATCCCATTAAAACAAGAAAAAACATGCGTCAACCTTATCGGTCTGAAAAAGTAAAGTTGAAAGAACGATTTTGGTACAGAGGATTTGGGAAATTTTCTTCGTTTCTAGTACTTCAATGATTAACCACCATCCTGCGATCAACGGTGGGAGCCTAAAACTCAAGAAATGGCACTCTCACGAGGTAAATAACATATATTCAAGGCAAATGGGTTCGGAGAAAATACTTCAAAAAATCAAGTTTTGAGCGCTTTTGAACTATTTTTGACCACTGTGCGCCGCCCGGGCCCGGGACAACTGTACCCGGCATTCCCCTCAATTATTATTGTGGTGGCCCTACAATTATTATTAGCACATACATAGAATGTTGGTAGAGATTGATCTGGTAGTTAATAAAAAAAACAGGCATTGTGATGAATAAAGGATTATTAAAAACGACGATCAATATGTGAACCCCCTAGGAACAAAGGAGTAACGGGCTTCTAGTCCACCCCTGGTATCATTATTTGTCTGAAGTTGAATTATTAGAAGAGTTAGTTAGAAGACGATGAATTAGTGTGAGAGATATAAATTGTTACTTGGCTATGGACGGGTAGAGGAATCCCTCTCCTGGCCCCGTGCCTAGGAAGAGCAGGGGCTGGGCCCCCTCTGCGCTTTCCCGAAATGACAAGTTATATCTCACACTCTGAGGTCTTGTTGCTACACCGCAATCGACCTCCTAGCTGTCATTTAGAGGACATAAAATGTATGGTAGCTTAGAAGACTTCTATATCTAGAGGAAGTCTGGTATTTAGAGGACTGGTTCGTTTCTTGTTCAGCGATAAATGAAAGCAGATTGTAATACACCAAGGTTCGTACACACTATTCGCAGATGAGCCAGATTTCATAGATATTTTAACACTTCTAAATTCCCTTTGAAAATTCTGTTTGAGATTCTCAATTTTAATGGCTTTCTTGCATGCTTTGAAAGCCTTGTTCTCTCCTCATTCCATGCTATCGTGATCTTTCCTCTTCGCTCCGGAAAGATAGAGGTTAAGGCCAGCTTGACGGGTTAATGCATGAGGAATACAGCACCTGCAGAAGTTCACCATGCCTAGAAACCTTTGGAGGTAACTTACGGTAGTCGGCAGAGAGTAGCTGGTTATGGCATCAAACATCTCCGGCGAAAAGCTGATTCCATGCTCGTTGACTTTGTGCCCGAGGAATTCGACTTCTACCTTGGTGAACACACATATGGGTAAGGCCAAGTTCTTGAAGGTTCATCTAGATGAATTTTGTCTTAGTTCTTATGTTCGATGCATATGTCGTCAGATATATTACTTTGAATAGTGTCGCGAGTTTTATATATATATATATATATATATATATATATATATATATATATATATATATATATATAAAAATCAGTCCCGTAACAATCCACGAGGACCCTGAGGGGCAGATACTATAGAGGTATCTGATTCATGACCATACGGCACACTGGGGAAATAGTGTGGTTAGTACTATGCTCCGACCGCCTGATTTTTCCCTTGCTGCTTCGACCGCTAGGGTCACTAGCACCAAGGTACCCATTTATAAATTAATTAAAGGCTGGGTTGGCCTAGGGACCGTCAGGGAGGCCAAATTCAACCCATGAACGAAGACACTAGAAGAAATAATCTTTAGTGCTTGCTCGGGATTTGAACTCAGGTCCTCCAGCTTATTAGTCCAGTGCTCTACCACTGAGCTAACCTCGCCCCCATATATATATATATACTTGTTTTTTGTAGCCAATAGGTCATAAAAAACTACTGCTGAAACACTAGTGTTTCATAACACTGAGACGCATATTGCTATGCAATATTACAATTACTTTATTATAATTGTACTTGATGGGATAAGACCATCGAATGAAATACCCTTTGAGGAAGAGCAGAATAGCTTGAGACCGGTTAGGGTGAAGATAATAAAATACATGAAGTGAAAGGTGTTTTTATGACCTATTGGCTACAAAAAACAAGAATATTGGCAGTTGGAGGTCAACAATGGAAGAAAAAGTATATATATACTTGCCCAAAAATTAAAATATTTTACTTCTCTCAGGTGTTATCTGCAGATAGTATATTCCAATTAAAATGCACCATAAAGTAGTGCTCTTTATATTGAATATCACTGTGATAATTCAATGGATTGTTATTTCTGCAAGAAAATTATCATCGAAGAGAATATTATTATTTATAAGAATATTGTTTTCTTATTATACTATACATTTTATTGATTTTTAAAAAGAAAAACAACTTCCAATGTATTTATTACATTTTATAAGACAGGTAGAATATAAATGCTCATGCAGTAGTCTAATGTAAATAAGTTAATGGAGATTCATATATTTTATCAAAATCTGTTGAAACTCAACAGATTTTATGAATGAAGTTTATAAAATACAATTCCGCACCCATCGCTGATTATCGAAGAACACTCAGTAATTTGTATCCAACACCCATCATCTGAAAACAAATAAATTAGATTAGCCCAGCTTTTCAAAAGTCATATTAATACTACATACAAAAGGTGCCATATTATTTGTATTTCTTGAGAGAGTTAGAGAGGTTGGGAAAATTTTGTCCCGCAGGAGCTGCATAACCTTTGTCAGAATTTGGGTAGTGTCGAGTGAATGCCTGAATATTTTGCTTAAAATAACCTATATAGGTAAATAAAATAAAAACATGAATAGTTCTGCTCTCTTACATTTGTACTGAGTAAATGTTTCAATTATTAATTTTGTAATTAACTTCCCTCCTGAGTATTGTATATGCATGGTACCACACTACTTAATACATAAACAATACCTTCACATTTTCATCTATTGATCTAGATGAATAATAAAAGAAACGGGATACATTAATAATGCAGGAACAGGATACAGCACTCCTAGTGGAAGAAATCAGAAATCTACGACCCACATAAAATCATTTCAAAACAGAGACACTCCTAGTAGAGCTTTGCCAACTTACAGTTGGCTGGAGAATTACCCCACCCCCCGTTAAAACGATTTAGTTAATTTTCACAACACTTCTTTCTTATTAGATACCCAGGTTATGTCAGTTTTATAACAATACAACAGAAATTACAACCAATGTGAGAAAATTAGTAATTTTACCCGGAGTAACCCGCCCCCTCCTAATGAACCAATTTAGTTTAGTTTTACGACAAATTATTTATATATATATATATATATATATATATATATATATATATACACATTATAACTGGGGTCATTTTTGGTGTCTACTAGGTACCATCGATTTAGATTTGAAGAAATGTGTAAAAAATTCTGTCATGAGTGCAATATCAATAGCCAATTTCCTTCGGAGGAAAGTGCTAAAAGGGAGAAAGAGTATTTCAATTTGGCAAAACCATAGTGAAAGACAAACATTCATATCAATTACAAGGATAAAAAAAAGGTCTGAAAGGAGCTACTTAAAGTACATTCCTCAGTGCAGAATAAATCCAAACAGTTTAATTGTTCATGTTTGCAATTTTATCAACAAATTAAACGATATAACCGGTTTATCAGTGTTACCTTTATATATATATATATATATATATATATATATATATATATATATATATATATAAATTATTTTGTCTTAAAACTAAACTAAATCGCTTATTACTTATAGAGTTGCCTTAGTTTAATTCAAATAGAAAAAATAACTATGTATTTGTATTTCACAAGTGTTTGTCATTTCATTCATATATATATATATATATATATATATATATATATATATATATATATATATATATATACATATATATGTATATATATATACATATATATATATATATATATATATATATATATATATATATATATATATATATATATATATATATATATACAGGGTGTCCCGTAAATGTCTAGTCATATTGTGAGGGGTGATAGAGGACCCTTAGGGGAACAAAAAATGTTCTATGACGATTTCCCGAATTCTCGCCCATAAGGGAGAAAACGTCGTTTTATTGTTTTTTCGAGACAAACGTAGTTTTTAGAAGAATAATCGTTGTAGCTCCGTCCCAGGTGGTTCTACTAGAAAGGGAGTGAAACCAATCGAAAGCTGAATAAATTTACTATAAGACCAGTTGGGAGCAAACGTAAAAATGAATGAATGTAAGTATGCATATCTTACAATAAGAAGGCAATTCTAAATTTCCTGACATTTTATTGATATTTCTTTCCAGCGTTACTCCTCAATGAGCAGGATCTGAGATTTCCGGGTTTCAGAAAAACTTCCTCATTTAACTAGCTTTCCATTCATGTTTCACAACCCGGTGTTATTGAAGTATTTGAACGATTTAAGAACAAAAGTTTTTAAAAAAACATGGATCTGTGAAAAGAAAATTATATTTTTTTCTTCAATTTATTCAAAAAGCTGAAGGGAAATATTTTTTTTATAAATGTTTACATAAATATTAAGTAAATATTTACTTAAAAGAATAAAAAAAATTACTTCCACGGATATTAAAAAAAAATCTTAAAACAGTAAATAAATAAAATACACATTTATTTTGAATTTATTAATTCAGGTAACTAATACTGGGTCCAGGAGGAGGCCATTAAGGAACCCCAACCATACATTAACCTCAAAAATTACTATTTTTACCTATATCACGCATTTGAACACATTTTTACAGGACTATGTACATATTATTTATGAGGGATAGAATTTTTAATTACCACAACAAAAACGCATGGGCTCAGAATCCCAGTGAGTTTCACAAGCATAGCCATCAGTATTAATTTAAGGTAAAGCATTTGTTTTCTAAATATAAGTACCTGTAAAAATGTGTTCAAATGCATGATCTAGGTAAAAATAATAATTTTTGAGGTTAAAGTATGGTTGGGGTTCCTTAATGGCCGCCTCAGGGACCCAGTATTAGTTACCTGAATTAACAAATTCAAAATAAATGTGTATTTTATTTATTTACTGTTTTAGGATTTTTTTTTATATTCGTGTAAGTAATTTTTTTTATTGTTTTAAGTAAATATTTACTTAATATTTATGTAAACATTTATAAAAATAAATATTTCCCTTCAGCTTTTTGAATAAAATGAAGAAAAAAATATAATTTTCTTTTCACAGATCCATGTTTTTTTTTAAACTTTTGTACTTAAACCGTTCAAATACTTCAATAACACAGGGTTGTGATACATGAATGGAAAGCTGGTTAAATGAGGAAGTTTTTCTAAAACCCGGAAATCTCAGATCCTGCCCATTGAGGAGTAACGCTGGAAAGAAATATCAATAAAATGTCAGGAAATTTAGAATTGCCTTCTTATTGTAAGATATGCATACTTACATTCATTCATTTTTACGTTTGCTCCCAACTGGTCTTATAGTAAATTTATTCAGCTTTCGATTGGTTTCACTCACTTTCTAGTAGAACCACCTGGGACGGAGCTACAACGATTATGTTTCTAAAAACCACGTTTGTCTCGATAAAACAATAAAACGACGTTTTCTCCCTTATGGGCGAGAATTCGGGAAATCGTCATAGAACATTTTTTGTTCCCCTAAGGGTCCTCTATCACCCCTCTCAATATGACTAGACATTTACGGGACACCCTGTATATATATATATATATACATATATACATATATATATATATATATATATATATATATATATATATATATATATATATACATATATACATATATATATATATATACATTTATTTATTTTTATAAATAAATGTACATGAATAAAGGTCACAAATCATGGAATTGAATATAAATATATATATATATATATATATATATATATATATATATATATATATATATATATATATATATATATATATATGAATGAAATGACAAACACTTGTGAAATACAAATACATAGTTATTTTTTCTATTTGAATTAAACTAAGGCAACTCTTTCTTATAAGATGAGTCAACTACCTAATATGGACCATAATTAATGTTTAAACATGTAACTCTACTCACTCCTGGTGATTAGATTTTGCTGCAAACAAATATAAATAAGTAAAATAAGTTTTATTAAATTCAAAATATTTGATTAATTAGAACATTTAAATGATATGATGCCTTTGAGAAAATTCTTTTTCTTTTTTTTTTTTTTTACTTAACAATCACTTTAAAAAAACAAAAACAAAACAGAAAAGCCTGGAACCCAGTGTTGACATAACAGAATCTCTTTCAGTGAGATAATGGCAACACTGATTAACAGTTATTATTATTCAGTTTATTGATGAGATTCCAAAGATAAATATAGCAAATATCTTTTGATCTAAATTAGTAATGGATATTTCCAACTATTTAATTAAATCATAAAATTAATAGAAGTTATTGTAATTTATTTATTATTAATGGAAGTTAATGAAAATATGAATATACATTTATATTTATTATAAGATATTTAAGTAGTTTTTTATAATAAGAATTTTTAATGATTTCACCATATCAGGATATTTTGGAAAAATTGATTGTCTAAATATTGGAATATTTTTCATTGAACTTACATCTCCAAAGGTTTCAAGAGAACAAATGCTGCTGAAGCCTGTGGATTTAAGTATCATTGTTTTTTTCAAGTAAGTTGCCATTATTTTCATCAATATCTTGAAACTTTCATTGCATTGAGGCCATGGTGTAGAATATAAAGAGTGGGCAGTTTCATTGCTCTAAAAAATAATACCAATTTTTCATTAAAGCAAGATAGTTTCAGAACCTTTCTAAAATTAATTATATCATAAAGATTGACACAATTAATACAAAGTTTAAGTTGGAACTAATGCTCGACTTCATTGGCCTGAATTACATATAACGTTTATTGGATCAGCTAATTCAATCTTTTATTTTCCTTTTTTAAATTAACTTATTTTCCCTATATATTTCCTAAAAACCTTACCCAAAAGAAAATTGCCTAACGTTATTCCTTTTATATTTACAATTAACTTGTTTGATTAATATTTACTTGTTATTTCTCTTGAAATGTTTTTAAAAATGCATTGAACATATTATACATATTGAACATATGCATATCATATTATATCAGTTATTTCTCAAATTTTTATAGCTTTAAAATTATTTTTAAAACCAACCACACACTTACAGTCCATTTTCTGCCATCCATTTTATTTATGCTCATCGTTCTTCATTAGATGCATGATGATCTAAAATAGTAGCAACAATTGTAACGAGTTATTGATCATAAATTCTAAAACATATAATCAATAAGACGTTATAATAGTAAATTCCAAGATATTATAGTAGTTAAAATTATAAATTCTCAATAATATTAATGGGCACCCACCAAGGGGGAAATCAGGCGGCCGGAGCATAGTATTTTTTCCCCTATCCTGGCTAGAAAAGTGTGGTTTCCTATCCATGATTCGTCCTTTAATTCTGTGACATTTATAAATGGGCGTTAAAATTTAAATAAATAAATAAAACATGTAAGTCATATTTACAATTGACAATGTAACTGTATTTACAATTGCTTTTCTCCCTTTCATTTTAAATAACAGAGAACACAAAACCTAACATAACAATTACAATTTTTTAATAATGTTATTTTTTTAGAAATATCTAAAATATTTTTTCAATATTAAATGCAGTATTTCATTTTATTATTCTGTTTCAAATCTATGAATACTGGTTATTCATTTTTTGTGTTAAAATGTATTGTATATTCATGCTTACATGATTAATATGATTCCAATACTATTTTTGTTCTCTTAAAATATTGAAATGATATAAAAGGTTTTATTAATTTAATTTAAAGTTGCCAGTTATAAATTATGAAACAAGAAATTTTAGAGTAAGGGTGCGTTTACATCTGATAGTTATTGCAGGATATTTATGTCAGACAGAAATTGTAATTAATGTAAACTGCAAACAATTTATGTCTGAGATATATATTTCTATCCCGAGCAATAAGGGTGCGTTTAGATATGACGCTTCTCGCAGGAAATATATCTCAGGTGTCGAATATAATAATTATGATAATTTTCTATCCAACACCGGAGATATATTTCCTGCGAGAAATGTCTGATGTATAAGCACCCTAAGTGATGACTAGATGCCAGATTTTTTTTTAATAGGTATGTTTATTTGGAATTTACAACAATGTAAAAAATAATTAAAGTCAATGTAGACAATGTTCATGCTTGTTAATCGTAAATGGGACAGCTAATTATTAAATGGTACAATCAGTAACCCACTTCTACTTAATGAACATAACTGAAAAAAAAAACTGATACACACATACTCACAGGGCAAACCATACATGAAAACTTACAAATACGTCACATGACTGTACTTTTGACAGAGGGTAGCCATTTCATATACCCACAGCTATACAATAAGATGCAATTTGAGGCCCTCAAATTACAGTTGATAACTGGTAGCAATGATAAAATCAATTTCATTATTATTAACTCCGCATAAATACTATAATCTTATTAAAATAAATACTCATAAAAAATAATTTACCTTATCAGTAATGAATTGACCAATTAAAGTGATAAGAAAATAACATGCGATTTCCGAAAATAAGGCCATGAGAACAGCCATGTTAACATTTGGTTCCTAAAAAAAAAATGGAAAAATATATTATTTATAGCTGAAACAATGGTGCTGTAAAGGTTAAGATTATCTGGATTATATTATTAAACTTATGTATGCTTTCCGCTACCAAACGATTCGCATGTTGGCTTAGTATTTTAAATGCAAACTTGTTCATAACAATAGTAATAGGGTTTCCCCATTGTCTAGTGGCTAACACCTTTGATTCTCATGAAGGAGACGGGCATTCGAGTCTCACCTGCAACAAGGACTTTTCTCATTTCAGGGCCCGTTGAGAAAATTCTCTGCTGTACTATGGATTTTTGCGCTAATGTCTGTGTAGTTGGTGCGCCGTAAAAAATAAAAATAAAGTAAATAATAAAATGTTACAGAGTACCTGTCTAGTTATAGTATATGTATGTAGTAAATCCATGTGGTGTTAGTAAAGTACGTTATAGTAAAATATGGAATGTCAAAGATAAATATATCTACTTTTCTGATTTAAATAAAAGTAAATATTTAAAATAGTAAAAACCTTTTAAAAATAAGTAATATTATTTTAATTAACAATTGGAGGATCATTTGTAATCTCACAATCTGCGAATTATACTTTGTCTATATATTGACACTCATCTGACAATAGATCAGTCAAGTCCGGTAAGTCACATTTTTCTCTCAGTGGGCATTCAGTCAAGAAATATTTTATTAGCTATGTGGCCTTACTGAGTAACCATGTCGGTCTGTACTGTTTCGGAATGAGATGTAAGTGCTTGAACCTTGAATGGCCTATTCTCAGTCAAAGTAAGACAATTTCACATCTGGATGCCACCGGGTCACCCATAGTGAAAATCGAATTCACAACTCAAGGCACGGAGCGCAAAATCCTTTACACTCCCGGCCAATGGTCCTTTGAATAAGGATTAAAATTTAAACATTGATTTAAAAATATCAGTTAATGTACAAAGATTTACTGGTAATGTTGTGCGCTTAAAATTAATAAATATATTCATACCTCTAAAATAAGATATATAGAAGAAGCCATTATTATAGAAAATACAGTAATAGCAGCACCATTAACCAATTCCAAATAAGGACTTACTTCACTTTTATACCTAAAAATAAAAAAAATCCTATAATAATAAAATAACAAATTTAATATCTCTGGACAACCAACATACAAAAAGCATATCTACAAGAAGGACAACAGAATGTTAGGCTTCATCACAAGAATTTAAGAATATCAGAACAATCATCACTTTATTTATTTGAATTTCGAACCCCAAAACATAGATGATTCGTTGTTTAAATAACAAAACGTGTCTTATTTGCAACACCATTTCCATTTAATAGATTAATAGCCCAAATTAGAACTATTAATACAAATATTATAAAAATAAATTACAGTAAGACTACAATATCCATAAACCCCAAATCTGTAATAGTAATCAGCTAGATGATGTTTATCATATTTTAGTCGCATGCCCGATCTACAAACCCTACAGACTATCATACCTTCTAGACACTATAAAAATCCCTTCCGAAAACCAGTTTTTTTTTTTTTTCTCAAAGATTTCAATGAATCTCAAGCCCGAAAAGTGTACTATTTTACGATAGCGTCCCTTAACCCTAGGAAATTTGCTCAGGAATCGTGAAAATGTAAGATATAACAAGCATTAACTATGACATATTTTATTATTATAATACTTTGATATTGTATTTTAATTAATCTTTATGATCAATTAAAGGGCTCAGTGCCAAAGGTAACTAACCCACATTTTTAACAAATTTGAGTTATTCACTTTTCCTGATAGAGCATTTTAAGTTTTATAATTGATAGAAATTACCAGCCTTTACACCTCATTGATTAGTACTGACTTCTGTTAGTTTGTTTTGGAACATACTGCAAAGCTAAATCATGTGAGAGGCAGACTTGACCAACCCACACTAGTTATGGCTTAATGGTAAGCAACAACATGAGTGATATAGTTGAAGCTTCTGATGACTCTGTGGAAGTTCCTGTGTACATGGGCATATAGAAGGAGGGGCTGAGGGGGCTGCAGCCCCCCCCCCCCCGAAATTTTGATTTGATGGCAAAAACGTTTCGTGAAACCCTTAAAAATAAATTAACTTAGTTCATAACAAATATTTTATTTTACGTGTAATAGCGTTTTAGTTGCCTAAAACTATTCCAAGTTCTAAATTTTTAGTATTCCATACCCCAGAAATGGTCTCAGCCCCCCCCCCGAAATTTTCCCAGCCCCTACCGAAATTATTTTCTATATACGCCCATGCATGTCTATGAACCATCAAGTAATGCTCATGAAGCACGCTTGTGGAGGACAAAACCGCAATATTAAGATTGCACTGTTCCTGTCCCACATACTACAGGACTCACCTAATATGGAAATAATTGTTTTGTTAAATTATTGATGCATAATCATAGAAATCTAAAGAAAAATAATTTTTCATTAATTATTAATCTCCGGATATGTGACCACTATTGATTAAGTGTACGTTATTTTTTATTCATGTAAGAAGCAAACGTGAATATACTTTTTGTTTTTCATTATCATGTCTAACTATAAACTTTTTATTATTATGGCATATTCATAAGAATTTTGTCTATCTAATCTAATGAATAAAGACCAATTAAAATCGTTTCTGTCACCAACACCAATTTTTTCCAAAGTCTTCTAAACTTTAACCTTAATTTTCTCAGTTTGTTCTAATTGTGGGTTAGTCACCTTTGGCACTGAGCCCATCAATTATGCTTTCTTAAGATATTAATATGATTTTATTCTTCTTCTAATTTCTGAAAGTTGTTAATTTGTATTAATATGTTAATAGTCGTATTATATTTATAAATAGTAAGCACATACACCCCTTTGTATAGGGCAATGACCTAAAGACAAAGTATGTAAATAAATAAAAATAAATACGTATTTCTCTAATAGCCAAAAAAAAAAAAAAACGTATTTATTTCCAACACTTAAAAAACATTTACGTATGGCAATATAAGATACATCACAAATTAATATAACATCCCTAATAGTTATAATATATATATATATATATATATATATATATATATATATATATATATGTATATATTTATGAACATGACAATTAAATATTATAAAAAGATAAATAAAATGAGACGTTTATTAATATTCATTTTGTCTTTGCAACTAGTTATCAACTGTAATTTAAAGCTGTGTGCTTATTAAATGGCTACCTTCTGCAAAATGTTCAGTCAAGTGAAGTATTTGTAATTTGCCATGTCTTGTATGCTCTGTGGGAGTATAACTGCCAAAGTAACTCTAGTTGTTAGAGGTACTTTACGCTGTCTACAAGACGAGACTGTACTTTTTTTTTTCTTTTTTTTTTTTTTTTTTTTTTACGGCGCATCAACTATGTGGCTATAAGCGCCGGGCTATCTACAGGTCGCCACCCTTTTATAATGCCAACAGCACATAGTCGGTCACCCATTCAGGTACTCACCACGCCCGACGTTTAAGTAGGTAATTATTAAAAAAAAGGAATTTATATTATTTTATTGATTTAAGAATACTTAACAGCAAAATCCCAGAGTTTTTCTTTTAAAAACTAATATTTTATTCTTTCAAGAATGTATCCATGAAAAAAGAACTTGATTTTATGGAGCGCCTTTTATTTTTATCGATTTTTGAAATTTTTATGTTTTTAATTTATTTTAAATTAAAATTTTGTTTTTAAATAAATATTTAGTTATTTATTTATTTATTAATGTTTTCACAATATTGGCGACAAAACATATAGAGAACAATGAAGATTGATATCTTTGTGGTAATACGTCCAGTAGAGTTGGTTACGTCAAGTTGGTTTCATTGCTGTATGTCAAATAGTCAGATGTCAAGTAGAGATAACTGTTATTTATTTGGATAGTTAGTTCATATAGTCGTTTGTCTAGTAGTTGTCATTCTTTTAATTGTAATTTGGTCATTAAGTTTTTCTGTCCTTGTGTATGTTACAAATATAAAGATATTAAATTTAACGTTCACTGAATGGTATACATATCGTTTTTTTAAAGTCTTACAGTATTAAATTATGATTTGGGTTAATTTTAAATTTTAATATTTATTTAAATGTTGTCATAGAGTTTAATTTGTTTTAAGTATTGGAGTGTTCTTTCTATATATTGGCTCCCGTCACAGAGTAAAGTAGTCAAGCTGTCCGGTAGGTCAAAGTTTTGTCTAAGTCTGCATTCAGTTAGTAAGTGTTTTATAGTTAAAGTCGTGTTGCAGTATTGGCACTTTGGTATGGTCTGTTTGGTCATGAGGTATGAATGAGTGAGACGTGAGTGGCCTATTCTTAAACCGCAAAGGACTACTTCGTCTCTTCTGTTGCCTCTTTTGCTTGAGGTCCATTCACTTACTGTGTTTTTGATTTCTCAATTATAGGGTTATGGCTGTAGGTGTCCTGTAATGAGTATAGTGAGCTAAGTGAGTCAGTACATAACGTTATTCAGTCCGTATTTATGTCCTGTGCATTCTCCAGACCGAGTGCGATGGCTTGCAATTCAGCTGAGTAAGTACTTGTGATGTTGGGTAGTTTAACCATAATATATTTTTCGCCAACTACTGCAGCTGCACCAGTGCCTTCCTCGGTCTTCGATCCGTCAGTGTAGATGAATGTACTGTCTGTGCTATTTATTTGAAGTGTTTTGAATATGTTTTTGTAAAAAAGTGAGGATGTAGGGTTAGATTTTTTATATTTTGTCAGGTGTAGGTCAAGTCTTATGTTCTGAAGAGTCCATGGTATGTATGTAGAGGGAGGTTTGAGGAAGGGTGTGCTGTTTTGGATGTTGGGATTATTTGAATAATTCAATGTCCTGATTAGAAGAGGGCGTTGTTTAAATGGGTTCCTTTGATATTTTTCTATAATATTTTCTTCTATGTGAAGAGGAACACATGGAGTATTTAAAAATTTCATTTTTAAAGAAAATTTCAAACAGTTTATCATACGTCTGTACTCCAATGGTGATTCTCCACTTTCAGCAAAAAGACTTACAGTTGGGCTTGATCTAGAAGCTCCTGTTGCTATTCGTATACCAGTAGTGTGGATAGGGTCTAGTATTTTCAGTACACTGGGCTTGGCAGATGAGTATGCAACACTTCCATAGTCCAGTAGAGACCTGGTATATGTTCTGTATAGTGTTAGCATTACACTTCTGTCACCACCCCACTTCGTGTTGCAAAGAATCCTTAATAGATGTAAAGACTTTTTACATTTATCAACAAGACTTTGAAGGTGGGGCACCCAGGTTAATCTGTAGTCAAGGATAAGTCCTAAGAATTTAATGCTTCTTGATAATGCAATAGGTGTGTTGTATAATGTTAAATGTATTGGAGGTGTTTGTCTCTTTTTCGTGAATATAATACTTTGTGTTTTTCGTGTTGAAAAATGTAGTCCGTTAGTTACACTCCATTTCTTGAGGTTATTTATTACACCTTGAAGTAATACTGCTCCTCGTTGTAAATCTTTAGTTCTGACATATATAAGCAAATCGTCAACATACAGGCTGTACTTCACTGGTAAGGTAATGTGCTGGCGGACAGTGGCCATGGCGATATTAAACAGTGTAGTGCTGATTACACTCCCTTGAGGCACTCCGTTGTCTTGTTGAAAAGGTTGGAAAGAGAAACACCAACCTTCACCCGAAATGTTGTATTAGAAAGAAAATCCAGGACAAAATTGAAAAACTGCCCATGAATGTTCCATTCTAATAGTTTTGACAGTTTAGTTTGTCGCCAAACCGTATCATAAGCCTTTTCGATATCAAATGACACAGCTATAATAGATTCCTTACAAAGAAATGCATTTAATATTTCATTTTCTAGAGTAACAATGTGGTCCATCGTCGAATGATTCGGTCTGAAACCGCATTGGTATTCTGAAAGAAATTGATTTTTCTCGAGGAACCATATTAGTCTTTTGTTTAGAATACTTTCGAAAAGCTTAAAGATACAGCTAGCTAGAGCTATTGGTCTATAACTATCGGGTGATTTACTGTCCTTGTTAGGTTTTTTAACTGGTATAACAATTGTCTCTTTCCAGACCTTAGGGTAGTTCCCAGTTTCGAAGGGTTTGTTGTACAATTTCAACAGGACAGACAGCCCTTGGTTAGGAAGATTTTTTAGCATTTTGTAGCAGATGCCATCATGTCCAGGAGAAGTACATTTTACATGGGAAATGACATATTTTAATTCTTGAATAGTCAATGGTTCATTAAGTGGATGTTTAACATTTGGTGTTTTATAAAGATGATTTTTAACTGCTAGAGCTGTTAGTGAAAGTCTAGTGTTGCTGGATATTTCGCTAAAATATTTTCCAAAAATATTAGCAATCGATTCAGTAGAAGTTACCAAAATGTTGTTATTTAATAATGCATTGATAGGTGGCCTATATTTTTTGTGTGTTATTTTATTTATCATTAACCCAATTGTTTTTAGAGGAGTATTTCTATTAATTGATGTTAAAAAATCAACCCAACAATTTTTTTTGCTGATTTTTATTATATATTGAGCTTTGGCTTTTTTTTGTTTGTAATCTAGTAAGTATTTGTGACATGGATTGTTATTAAACAATCGGAGTGCCTTTCTACGTTCGGTTATTGCTCTCTTACACTCAGCATTCCACCAGGGAACAGGGTGTTTTTTGTAAGTGGTAGGTGTTTTGGTCATTGATGTATCTGCTGCCAAAGTAATTAGTTCTGAGAATTTATCAAAGGAAGGAGTAGATATTTTTTCTAAATTATTTAAAAAAGAATTTTGAAATTTTTCCCAATCGGCTTGTTTGACATTGTAACGAGAAGTATTTTGGAAATTCACGGGGGGTGCGTCTGGGGTTATAATTATTGGGAAGTGATCACTGCCGAATGGATCCTTGTACACTTCCCATGAAAAGCGAGTGTATATTGATGGTGAGCATGCAGATACATCAATATTTGTATAAGTTCCTGTCCGAGGACATAGATGTGTTGGCGAGTTAGTGTTGAGGGGGATAAGGTCGTTCTGTTCAAAAAGGGTTTGTATAAGTTTGCCTCTTCTATTTGTTGTTTTTGCGCCCCAAATGGTGCTCTCTGAATTTATATCTCCAAGCAGGAGAAGAGGAGTTGGTAGTTGTACTATGAGGTTCTGTAGTGTATGTGGGTCAATGGGTTCACCTGGTGGTAGATAGATAGAGCAAATAGTGACCTTAAAGGGTATATGGGCTGTAACAGCAACTGCTTGGACTGTGCTTAGTAACCTTAAAGGTTCCCTGAAAACACTGTCTTTAACATGAATACTGACACCGCCGCAAGCTTTACCTCCCAACACGAAGTCCTTATAATAAGAATTATAGCCGTGTATGGAGATTTGCTTACCTGGAGTGGTGTGTGTCTCTTGTAGTGCTATGATATTAAGAGTTCTAGTCTTGTCATGCATAAGGAGCTTTAGATCAGCGTAATGTCTATGAATACCGTTTATATTCCATTGGAGTACTGACATATGGACCTAGAAAAAGAAGGATATGTATACCATTGAGTAAAAATTAAGACTAAAATATTTGTAGCAACTTATGTGATTTGAAGTTTTCAGTGTTTGATTCATGTTTTCTTCTTTGTCCTATTTCTTCCTCTTCCTCCATCTGGGTTGACAAGCTCTGGTGATGTCTGTATATCTTCTTTATCCCTTGGGAAAATTCTAAAGTTCTTATTTACGGTTGAGATATGTTTTGTATTTCCGGACATTATCTTCTCTTCAAGCATTTGTAATCTTTTATCAATAGTACCTAAGTAGGTTTCCACTTTTTCTACTATTTTTTCCAAAAGTTGGTTGCTTGTATTTATAGAAGAAGAAGAAGAAGAGATTTTTATTTACAAATTGAATATACAATATGTACATTGAGTTTTACATGTTATTATATATTTTACATGTTATTTTGTTTATTGTCTAACTAAATACACAATGAGTATTCTAGAAAGTTTGGGAAAAATTATACAAAAACCCAAGCAAGATACGACTATTAACTTATATTAAATGAGGTCAGGTGTCCAGAAGTATATGTTTGGTCCGTCAGTGGGTGTATCGTCTGAGGGTTTCTTTGTTATAATTACCTATTTCAGCTATTAGTGGAGTGTCTGATAGTTGTACTGCATGAAAGAATTTAGTCGTGAGTGTGTGTACGTAGTCTGTGATTGTCGGCATTTCCAGGTCGTCGTGCATGTCTGTAATTTTAGTGTATCTAGGGTAGTCATTTATAATTCGGAGACAGATGTTTTGGATAACCTGGAGTTTTTATTTATAGTCGGAGAAGGTTCTTGAGGGTTGGAATGTTTAGAGTTTTCTATTAGGGTATCCATTTTCATCAAAAGATCGGACATGATCTTATGTAAATTATTTTCGCTATTGTGATTAACCTTTTCGGCATACGAGGGCAAACTTTTGGGTGCAAAGCGTTTCTTAGCCTCATTGTACGTAATCCTTTCTAACGTCATTTTTTTTTATAATTTGAGATTCCCTCACGAAAACTTCACATTTTTTATCCCAAGATAGGTGTTCTAAGCCACAATTGCAGCATTTTATTTGTTCACATGGGCCATCATGCTTCTCCCGTGAGCATCTTCCGCATACATCATTTTTCACCTTGCACGTACGGGCAGTATGATTTAGCCGATGGTATTTAAAACAGCGTAAAGGCAATGGGATGTATACGCTAATTGGGATTGACAAGTAACCTAGTCTAATTTTCTCAGGTATTATTGACACTAAGAATGTCGCTACAAAAAGAGTTCTACCACTTTTAGGTGTAATCCGACGGATACTTGTAACCTTTTGTTCTTTTAGTTCTGATAATATTTCTTCGTCGGATATACTTTCAATGTCGGGACATCGGAAGATCCCTCTTGAGGTGTTAAGACTTTTATGTATTGAAACAGAAATTTTATAGTCTTCAAAAGTTTTTTGCTCTAGAAATTTTTTACATATGTTGAGGTTATTACACATCATAGTTAACGTTCCATCTTTTTTGGACTTATTAACCAGGACATCTTTGCTGATCTTAGAAGTCCATCGAAAGATAACGAAAGGCTAATATTATTGAAGTTCTTACCTTCGTCTAGTATTCGAATTGTTAGAAATCTTGATGTGTGTTTGAGGTTTTCTTCCATCAAGCATTGGTCATACCATGATTTATTGGGTTCATCTAGGTTTTCTTTGTTTTTGGGTGTCATTTCTTTGATCAATACTCCAGTTGGTCTGGGAATATCAGGCATTTATTGGGAGCCGAAAAATTGTGTACTTTTTCACTTGCAGGTTACAACATGTGAGTTGTTTAAATAAATAGACTTAGCAACCAGAAACATAACAGATAGTAAATATATTTTCCCCATATTCAAAATATTATTGTGACCATTTTGGTGAAAATCCCATTGAGATATCATTAACATTAACAGAGTAATGATTTTTTAGTAAAAGAAAGTCGCTTTGACTTAAATCGGCGGTAACAGCAAAAACAAGTTTTATAGACAACTTTAAAAATTCATAACTTAAAAAGTGTTCAAGATTTCATACTAAAATTTGGTATGAATCATTAGAGTAACCAGTTCAACAAATAAAAAAAGTTTCAGGCAATTCTGAGGACATGGGTTTCATGGCCTGGATGATCTGATATGGACTGACCCATTAGTTCTACGGGTTGGACAGTGAGTCCGGAAATTCGTATTTAAGGTCGCAAAGGTTAGACGTACCGAGAAGAATGTAACCTTTGATGAATCTGTACGAAAGTAAGGATTCGTCATGTCAAAAAAAGTGTGTCTGTTCACAAGATCGATGAACGTTCTTTCATTAAAAGTGTATTACTCTAGAAGCTGTTTTTCCGAAGAACAAAATTATGGTAATCTTCATTTACCTTAAAATAAAATGATGATGTAAGATGATTTCTCTTAAGCAAGCATACAAGCATCTCTGGAACTCAATTCTATTGTAAAGGCCGCCAATATCTCTTTCAACCCTTGCATATTTCTTCTTGTTAAAAATTTCCGTAGCTCTACTCTCTATATTCAATAACGAAAAATTCAGGATTTCTATTTGAGCAATTAGCTGTAATGCGCAGCTAATATATGTAACCTCCAAACAGAGAACTGCAATGAACATAAGTAGGAAGAATACTGCATTCGATAGAAATGCAACAGAATAACCAAGATACGTTCTTGTATTGAATGGTACGTAGAAAGGTAGAGGTAGATATGGGTTTACGGGATAATATGTTGGTTCCTTTATAGTCAACCATTGCATTAATGGAAACACAAAAACATATACTACAACACATGAAAGCAGAAGTTTCGTAAAAACCGAAGTCGCCAGCCTGATCTGACTAACTCTCTTTGTCAGAATCTCATTTTGCCTTTGATGAAGCTCCTCGTGCTTAAAGACATCGTTTTTCATCAATCTGTTTGCTTCGTTTAGACTTGTCTGCGTCAAGTGTTTCAGACACGGCATGAACATTGCCAAGACGAGCAGACAGCAAGAATGAAATGCTCTTATTAATAACACCTTGTCATCTCCTGAAACTGCCATTGTGTACGCTGCCATTGCCAGTAAATACAAGTAAAGGCTGTATTGACAAATTATGTATATAACATTGAGGACCAAGTGGTGTAGAGGAGTTTTGAGTATGGTGAAGCCACTGATTATCATGAAGAGCTTGTTCTCATTGTCGTAATCATGGGTCTTGTTCAAGTTCATGATTTCTCCAACAGCCAGTTAATACATAGAAATCTGCAAGTAGAAAGAACTAATTAACTATCTACATCGAAAATAAAGTTAATTTCAAACTTTTAGCACTTTCCTCCGATGGAAAGTAGCTATTGAGGTGGCACTCATGGCGGAACTTTTGAAAAATGTCTTCAAATCTTTATCCATCCTACCTATTAGACACCGAAATTGACCCCCGTAAATATATATATATATATATATATATATATATATATATATATATATATATGTATATATATATATATATATATATATATATATATATATATATATATGTATATATATATATATATATGTATATATATATATATATATATTATTTATTATTTATTTATTTATTCATTCATTTCGAGAGCTTCGCAACAAGGGTGATCTGCTCTATTGAATAACAAAATATAAAAACAATAAAAAAAAATGGGGATAAATAATAATAATAAATACAATGAAGTAATTGGTTTTGAATTAATATATATATAGGTTGGTATATGGCTTTCACTTGGCAAACGATTGAACGAGTTCGTTAACCACCAAAATCGGTCCACTGGGAGGGGGGGGGGGTTACCCCGGACCCAACACACTTGTTTGACCATGCCAGCCGTAGTTTTTGTTATAGTTCAACGAAACTCGGTATTCATTGCGGTAATCTAAAGAGAAAAACACGTTGTAAAAATGAACTAAATCGGTTTATCGGAAGGGGAGATTTACTCTGTACTATGTTTTTTTTTTCACATTTTTTTCTGTAAGTCACTTTTGTTCTGTAATGACTAAGAAAACATACTTTTAAATTATGCACATGGGAGTTCAAGAAATAGTGGACTCCAATAGCCCACACTTGGGAAAAGGGTGCTTGGTCCGAAAACCAAATCCTGGGGTTGTCCCTTTGCTGAGAATGGAGCCCATTTCAAATGAGCTACATATAGCGTCCAGCTATAAATTTAAATTTATTTAACTAGCTAGGATTTAAATTTGTTTAAACTTCAATGTAGTATAATAAAAATGATTAAATACGCCACCAGTGATTTAATTACCAATTTTATTTTTATTTCTTGTAAAGAAAATACAGTAACATACTAGTATTTCTTAAGTGACACAGCTCAAAAATCGGTGTTTTTCAGTTATGACTATGAAAGACATAAGTAAATATCTCTTTATCAACAATCAACACAGCTGCTATTCTCCTACATAGAAAAGAGTGATACATTTTCAGTTGCGTGTTTTTTTTTTACTTACCTATTCTAGATTAAGTTTCATTTTTATTGTAGTACTTTATGGTACACGATATTTTTTGTTTGATTAACCTGGCGCGTAAACAAACAGAGCAGATAATTTTCCAACACGGGAACAGGTAACATACACTTGACCATGCGAGAAACATGGGTTTTCTAGATTAATACCACAAACACTTAATGACTACCCTTGGGACAGTGAAACTGAGCTCATAGGTCCAGTAGCAACACGGTTGTAGGCACTGTAATCAATTGACAGCAGCTCGATTCAATGTTGCACCATTATTAGTCGAATGTCGCGTTTCACGGGTCTGTCATTACCATATCCTTTCACGTTCAAGGCGATCTTCACGTTCCAGAGCAGTACGATTAGATTGATAATTAATATGATTCGTTGCATTTTGGGTTCTTCTGCCTAAATTGTCCGCCGCCTTATAGGAGGCATATTTAGTAAGTTACAAACACACAACACTTTTGTAATTTTATAGAAAATTGTGGCTATCACCTAGTGATTACATGTTCTTATTTATTTAAATTTTAACGTCCAATATTATAAAGTAAGAATTTTAGGGCGGGTTATCCATAGGTTACCACCCTTTTCTAGCCTGGATAGGGCTGATGCCTTTTCTTTTTTCTAAAGAAAAGCCACTCCATAGTGGGAATTGAACCCACGACCCTTGGCACAGAGTGTTAAGTTCTCAAGCCTTAACACTCACGGCCACCGGGCCTCTACATGTTCTTATTATTACTGTTATTTATTTAGGTTATAAACCTAAATAAAAACGTATTTATTTTAAAACAATACAAACAAAGAGAGAATTTTTGATTATACACAAATAACCTAATACATTAACTGTTAAAAACATTATAATTGAGAACATATGTTTTTATTGAAAAATGAATTTGCGTTAACGAAGTAAAAAAAAGACCCAAAAAGTGTTGTATTTAGACTTTTTCAGGCAATTTGTTTAATTTTTCTCTCCGTAAGAACCATCCTCGTACTTCAAGGAATATTATAAAAAAAGAATTAGCGTAATCGGTTCAGTTGTTCTCGAGATTTGCGCTTACCAACACATTTAGCGATTCATTTTTATATAATAGATTATACACTTATCAGTAATAGAACTCAAATAAAAAGTATCCTGAAAATTAGTTTAAAAAAAAACTAAATTAAATTAAAGAATGCGACTTGGAAAAGGATCCGTATTTATGTTTACAGCTGAGCTTCGTTTTGATCTCACCACCCAATGTAGGTCCAAAGACCACCATCAAGATTCAAGATTGTTACCAATCTTACACACTTACTTTTTAATTTTCTATTCGTAAGGATATGTTTAGTGAGTTTGTGTACTTTTAGCACTTTCCTCCGAAGGAAAGTAGCTATTGAGGTTGGACTCATGACGGAATTTTTGAAAAATTTCTTCAAATCTTTATCGATCCTACCTAGTAGACACCGAAAATGACCCCCGTTAAAATTTATATATATCAATATAAATATATATATATATATATATATATATATATATATATATATATATATATATATATATATATACAGGGTGTCCCGTAAATGTCTAGTCATATTGAGAGGAGTGATAGAGGGCCCTTAGGGGAACAAAAAATGTTCTATGACGATTTCCCGAATTCTCGCCCATAAGGGAGAAAACGTCGTTTTATTGTTTTATCTAGACAAACGTGGTTTTTAGAAACATAATCGTTGTAGCTCCGTCCCAGGTGGTACTACTAGAAAGGGAGTGAAACCAATCGAAAGCTGAGTAAATTTACTATAAGACTAGTTGGGAGTAAACGTAAAAATGAATGAATGTAAGTATGTATATCTTACAAAAAGAAGGCAATTCTAAATTTCCTGACATTTTATTGATATTTCGTTGCATTTTGGGTTCTTCTGCCTAAATTGTCCGCCGCCTTATAGGAGGCATATTTAGTAAGTTACAAACTCACAACACTTTTGTAATTTTATAGAAAATTGTGGCTATCACCTAGTGATTACATGTTCTTATTTATTTAAATTTTAACGTCCAATATTATAAAGTAAGAATTTTAGGGCGGGTTATCCATAGGTTACCACCCTTTTCTAGCCTGGATAGGGCTGATGCCTTTTCTTTTTTCTAAAGAAAAGCCACTCCATAGTGGGAATTGAACCCACGACCCTTGGCACAGAGTGTTAAGTTCTCAAGCCTTAACACTCACGGCCACCGGGCCTCTACATGTTCTTATTATTACTGTTATTTATTTAGGTTATAAACCTAAATAAAAACGTATTTATTTTAAAACAATACAAACAAAGAGAGAATTTTTGATTATACACAAATAACCTAATACATTAACTGTTAAAAACATTATAATTGAGAACATATGTTTTTATTGAAAAATGAATTTGCGTTAACGAAGTAAAAAAAAGACCCAAAAAGTGTTGTATTTAGACTTTTTCAGGCAATTTGTTTAATTTTTCTCTCCGTAAGAACCATCCTCGTACTTCAAGGAATATTATAAAAAAAGAATTAGCGTAATCGGTTCAGTTGTTCTCGAGATTTGCGCTTACCAACACATTTAGCGATTCATTTTTATATAATAGATTATACACTTATCAGTAATAGAACTCAAATAAAAAGTATCCTGAAAATTAGTTTAAAAAAAAACTAAATTAAATTAAAGAATGCGACTTGGAAAAGGATCCGTATTTATGTTTACAGCTGAGCTTCGTTTTGATCTCACCACCCAATGTAGGTCCAAAGACCACCATCAAGATTCAAGATTGTTACCAATCTTACACACTTACTTTTTAATTTTCCTATTCGTAAGGATATGTTTAGTGAGTTTGTGTACTTTTAGCACTTTCCTCCGAAGGAAAGTAGCTATTGAGGTTGGACTCATGACGGAATTTTTGAAAAATTTCTTCAAATCTTTATCGATCCTACCTAGTAGACACCGAAAATGACCCCCGTTAAAATTTATATATATCAATATATATATATATATATATATATATATATATATATATATATATATATATATATATATACAGGGTGTCCCGTAAATGTCTAGTCATATTGAGAGGAGTGATAGAGGGCCCTTAGGGGAACAAAAAATGTTCTATGACGATTTCCCGAATTCTCGCCCATAAGGGAGAAAACGTCGTTTTATTGTTTTATCTAGACAAACGTGGTTTTTAGAAACATAATCGTTGTAGCTCCGTCCCAGGTGGTACTACTAGAAAGGGAGTGAAACCAATCGAAAGCTGAGTAAATTTACTATAAGACTAGTTGGGAGTAAACGTAAAAATGAATGAATGTAAGTATGTATATCTTACAAAAAGAAGGCAATTCTAAATTTCCTGACATTTTATTGATATTTCTTTCCAGCGTTACTCCTCAATGGGCAGGATCTGAGATTTCCGTTTTCGGTTTCAGAAAAACTTCCTCATTTAACCAGCTTTCCATTCATGTATCACAACCCTGTGTTATTGAAGTATTTGAACGGTTTAAGTACAAAAGTTTAAAAAAAAAACATGGATCTCTGAAAAGAAAATTATATTTTTTCTTCATTTTATTCAAAAAGCTGAAGGGAAATATTTATTTTTATAAATGTTTACATAAATATTTACTTAAAACAATAAAAAAAAATTACTTCCACGAATATAAAAAAAATTCCTAAAACAGTAAATAAATAAAATACACATTTATTTTGAATTTGTTAATTCAGGTAACTAATACTGGGTCCAGGAGGCGGCCATTAAGGAACCCCAACCATACATTAACCTCAAAAATTATTATTTTTACCTAGATCACGCATTTGAACACATTTTTACAGGCACTTATATTTAGAAAACAAATGCTTTACCTTATATTAATACTGATGGCTACGCTTGTGAAACTCACTGGGATTCTGAGCCCATGCGTTTTTGTTGTGGTAATTAAAAATTCTATCCCTCATAAATAATATGTACATAGTCCTGTAAAAATGTGTTCAAATGCGTGATATAGGTAAAAATAGTAATTTTTGAGGTTAATGTATGGTTGGGGTTCCTTAATGGCCGCCTCCTGGACCCAGTATTAGTTACCTGAATTAATAAATTCAAAATAAATGTGTATTTTAGTTATTTACTGTTTTAAGATTTTTTTTTTATCCGTGGAAGTAATTTTTTTTATTCTTTTAAGTAAATATTTACTTAATATTTATGTAAACATTTATAAAAAAAATATTTCCCTTCAGCTTTTTGAATAAATTGAAGAAAAAAATATAATTTTTTTTTCACAGATCCATGTTTTTTATAAAACTTTGGTTCTTAAATCGTTCAAATACTTCAATAACACAGGGTTGTGATACATGAATGGAAAGCTGGTTAAATGAGGAAGTTTTTCTAAAACCCGGAAATCTCAGATCCTGCTTATTGAGGAGTAACGCTGGAAAGAAATATCAATAAAATGTCACGAAATTTAGAATTGCCTTCTTTTGGTAAGATATACATACTTACATTCATTCATTTTTACGTTTACTCTCAACTAGTCTTATAGTAAATTTACTCATCTTTCGATTGGTTTCACACCCTTTTTAGTAGTACCACCTGGGACGGAGCTACAACGATTATTCTTCTAAAAACTACGTTTGTCTCGAAAAAACAATAAAACGACGTTTTCTCCCTTATGGGCGAGAATTCGGGAAATCGTCATAGAACATTTTTTGTTCCCCTAAGGGTCCTCTATCACCCCTCACAATATGACTAGACATTTACGGGACACCCTGTATATGCATACATATATATGTGTCTGTTAACACGATAGCGGGCAGAGTTTTTGTTTTTTCGTCACGAAACTTGGTATATAGCATTCAATTAGCAAACGATTGAACGAGTTCGTTAACCACCAAAATCGGTCCACCGGAAGGGGGGGTTTACCCCGAGCCCAAAACACTAATTTGACCATTTCAGCCGTAATATTTGTTATATTTCAACGAAACTTGGTATTCGTGGTAGTAATATAGAGAGAAAAGTGAGATATAAAAATGAACTAAATCGGTTCATAAGGAGGGGGGGGGGTTTACTCCGGACCATCAATACCAATTCGCCACTACCAGCCATGATTTTTGGTATATTACGACGAAACTCGGTATTCATAGTGGTAATCTACAGGTAAATATGTGTTGTAAAAATAAACTAAATCGGTTCATTAAGAGGGGGGGTTTACTCCAGACCCATAATACCAATTCGCCACTACCAACCGTGATTTTTGGTATATTTCGACGAAACTCTTTATTCGTAGTGGTAATCTACAGGTAAATATGTGTTGTAAAAATAAACTAAATCGGTTCTTTAGGAGGGGGGGGGGGGGTTACTCCGGACCCAAATTACTAATATACTCATACTGGTCGTAATTTCTGCTTTATTGTAACGAAACGCGGTATACGTCGTGGGTAACTCATGAGAAAGAAGTGTTGTAAAAATGAGATGAATCGGGGGGTTTACTTTGTAATATATTTCAATAGAAAAGGCAGCCAGACATAGGTTCACAAAGGCGCCGCAAGGAGCGCTAGAGGGACTGTATCCGGTTCCTGCGTTAGATCAAAATACGATAATATGAGGTTTTTTGTATTTATTACGTAGTGCAGTAGGTACTATGTGTAAACATAACTCTGGAAGCAAATTAATAATTTATCAGTTACTCATTACAAAATTAAAAGAGAACTATTCATGTTTTTATTTTATTTATGTAGGATATTTTAAGCAAATTGTTCTGGAAATCAGTCTACACTACCCAAATTCTGAGGAAAGTGCTTAGTTATGCAGCTCCTGCGTGACGGACTTTTTTTTAAGTCTGTTGTTTTAGAGCTTAAATGGCTGATCTGGGTTCAAATAACAGCTTGGCAAGTTAATGTTTTTAAAACATTAACTTTAAAAATATAGTCACTGATGGGTAACCGTCCTACTCGACTTCACAGAAGAGCCCAGCAAAGCAGAAAATAATTTAGAATCTGAAACTGGCAGCTTCTCCCTAATCAAAATGTTTCCGATTTAATCATATAGGAATTGCATAGATAAAAAACAAGCTAAATTGAGCGAAATGAATATTTTCGGATCTTCATACAAGAGTTTCACTGACGAAGGTAAGTTTATCGAAATTCGCATTCTGGCTTCATTCAATAACCAATCAAATTGTATCATTCCACTCCTTACGTTTTCCCAAAAGTGGCACCGAATCTGCTCGTGGCTTTTCTAATAATTCCTTTTGGAGGCCAGGTGGCCATGAGTGTTAAGACGTGAGCACTTAACACCCCGTGCCAAAGGTCGTGGATTCGATTCGGTGGTGGATTTTCTTAAAAAAAAAAAAAAAAAAAGAAGAAAAGGTATCAGCCCTTTCCTGACTATGTATGTATGAATGAATGGGGTTTAAGGACGAAGAACGTCAAAGGTTACCATCGTCCTGCCTTTCCTGACTAGAAAAGGGTGGTAATCTATAGAGAACTCGTCCCAAAATTCTTAGTTAATAATAATGGACAATACAATTTAAATAAATAAATAATAATTCCTTTTCCCAGGCGGAGCCAACATTTCAGGGTTTTATGAATGAAAACGTTAGTTTGCTTGAATGTGGAGCATGTGACAACATTGTTACTTAATCTGAATTTTAAGTTCCCGAAACTGTAAAATATACTTAATCGACATTTTCCTAAGAAGATATCGTCTTAAAAGTAAGTACATCCGATTCTACATCAAATCCGAAAGCCTTTAAAAAAAAAAAAATGCCGTTAAAGTTGAATTGGCGTGAATTTTGGTGGCAAAATATTATTTTTCGGGATGGCTGCTACTATTAATGTCCGTTTGAGACAGAGAAATTTGTTTTGGTTAACACATTCCAACAATATTGTTGGTCCATGTCAGCTAATATGATATTTTGTTTAATATTTTCCCTTTTCTAAATGTAACAAAAATTTATATTTCTCAGTTTTTTTTTGTTTTGTTTTTTTTAATTTAAAACAAGTAGCCAAATGTTTAGGCCCCCCATTTGGTTTTGAGAATCCAAAACCAAAATTCATTTTGTAAAAGTTTTTTTTCTTTTCAAAATTGGTAAAGATATCCCATTAAAAGTGATTTCATTCGATTCTACGCGTCTAATTACCAATAGAAAGTTACCAAGAAGCCTGCGATTTAAAGCGCTTAAGTAATATTTTACTGCAGGAATTTTGCCGAAAAACGGATTTTCATTTTGGACAAATTATTATTGCCTATGAAAGTTCGACTTTTCTCACCATTCTTCCGGTTTTCTTCATCAAGTAGATATGCCGGGTTACCTCCTTGTAAGGAGATATAAATCCCTCTACAAGATATTAATAACTCTACAATATTGTTCTGCCTAATCTATGTCTCCCCTTAATGCTAAAAAAAAATAAAGCAAGGGTATGATAAACTTCAAAATATTGCTCCCTCACCAAGAATCTTAGTCAGGCCACAGTGGGGACGCCTCTACCTCAGCCACTTGCGGATGGTTCAGTTAGAAATGGAAAGAAATGAAGAAAGCTACGAGAATTGTCTGGATTATTGGATCTTCCCTTACTTATTTTTAATTCTATAATTATTTGAAGGAATCAAGCCATCTCTTTATTGTAATTAATACTTCTCAGAATCTGTAAGCTGAGCTTTGGAAATTACTCCTCATTTTCCGTATATTTAATGTTTAAACAGCTTTAGGAAGTAAGCTGAACATTTAGAATTGTACATTCACAAATCTTTCTTCGTCGTATTCCATAATCCGATTTATGGAAACTATGGTGAAATTGATTAGTCTTCTCGGCTAACGCGTTAACGTTTCCAGGAATTTTCCAATTCTCCTTTTCGCTCGAGGTATTGCCAATTTTGTATCACAAGCTCTGAGAGTCGTGAAGGTAAAGGATCGAAGAGTTTGTTCTCGTTGTCGTAATCATGACTTTGGATGACTTGCAAAAACTGCGTCATTTAAGCCCGGTTCTATGACTTCTTATCCCTGGTGTCATTTGAAAACTGTAATTAACACTTTGTAAAAACTTTAAACACCTGCTCTCATCAAATCCTAAAGATAAGTGGGATTAAGGCCTCTTCATGTTCTGAAAACATACAATATCGAAAATTACTCGCTCGCCCACTCAGACTTCTGTTCGGAAAGCTGCACTAAAAACAAACAAAAATTCGTTTTCAAGTAAAGTATCCTGTTTTATTAGGAAAATAATTTTACTGTTATAATCAATTATACAAACAATAAAACACTGAAAAAAAAGTAAAGAAACGTCCATACATACAAAACAATACCTTTCGAGTTAATAAGCACGTATTTCTCCGCCCAAAAATCTCCCATCGAAAATGTATAAGGAACCGTTTTTATGTAAATTTGGAAAGCGTTAAAATTGGTAAATATATAGACGGAATAAGATATATATGGACGGAATAAGACAATCTCAGTAGAAAAAACTCTTATAAATTGAATATAGACCCAGATAATAAAATAAAATAGTTTTTTCTTCCATCGAAATTTTGTAGAGAAAACAATTTTTTAAGGGGGTGGATAAGGTCTGTGTATAATGGCAGCTGTTCAATAAACTCAAATTTATAAAGAAAATATACATGTACGTATATAAAAATTGACTTTTAACGCATCCTAGCAGCTGAGTCGAGAATGACTGATGTTCACCGGGTAAATAAATTAAGAAATCATGTACACGTTTGTTTTTATTTTTATTTTCATAGCGTACTCGTTACTTCTTTTTCTTAATTCACCACCCTGTTAAATGATAAAACTATCGTCTCTTTTTATATTACTCCTAATATTTATAAATTATCTGGGATTCACTTAAGTGCTTAAAAGAAACATTTCCGACACACAGGAACAGCCTCATCTTAGCGCGTATCCATAGAGTTCTTAACCCTCATGGCTTCTTCCATTTGGAATGGAAAGAGCTAATCTCCTGATACATTTTAACGAACCTACTCCAATGGTATCTTGAAAAGACGTGAGAGTTTAAGGCACCTCGATGCGAAGAATTTTCATAGGACACGGAACGCAGAGAGAAAAGAAAAATCAACAAATTAAATTTAAAAATAATCCCAATTTTATTTTAAGGCTTGAAATATGGACGGAATAAAACAATCTCAGTGGAAATGACGCTTATAAATTAAATATAGACTCGGATAATCATAGTTTTTACTTCCTTCGAAATTTTGTCGAAAATACAGTTTTTTAACGGGGTGGATAAGGTCTGTGTATGATGACAGCTGTTTAATAAACTCACATTTATAAAATGAATATACATGTACATATACAAAATTTGACTTTTCAACTCCCGAGCGTGTCGCAGGATTTTGAAGACTTCGACGAGGTTGAAACGTCAAAATGAACAACTTAATTAGATATATGTACTTGGCTATAATTATTATTAATCGTGCACTAGTTTGTTTTGTTTTTTATAGCGTACTCGTTACTTTTTTTTCTTAATTCACCACCCCGTTAAATGATAAAACTATCGTCTCTTTTTATATTACTCCTAATATTTATTAATTACCTGGGATTCACTTAAGTGCTCAAAAGAAACATTTCCGACACACAGGAACAGCCTCATCTTAGCGCGTATCCATAGAGTTCTTAACCCTCATAGCTTCTTCCATTTGGAATGGAAAGAGCTAATCTCCTGATACATTTTAACGAACCTACTCCAATGGTATCTTGAAAAGACGTGAGAGTTTAAGGCACCTCGATGCGAAGAATTTTCATAGGACACGGAACGCAGAGAGAAAAGAAAAATCGACAAATGTCTCCAGATCGACCCGTTATTTTGTAAGTCAGTCAGTCTCGAAGAGGGAAACAATGCCGAAACATGCTCATAACTAGTCGGATCAGTTTTGAAATTTTGTCCGACGCTTCCAGGAAATAAGTTAGGAGGTATCTTGAGATGAATACTAAATATTTTTTTATACGGGACAGCGCGAACGCAGTCCCTACTACCAAAAATTACGCGCCCGAGATACCCACATTTGGGGTATTCGCAGGGGTCAACCCAACCGAAGTGCAATGGAAGGGCCTCACCCTGGGGGAACCGCCTTCGTGATCACGGTAACCCCCACGCCAGGTAAGTATGCTTTCGGTACTAGAGACTTAGAGGGGCAACGGAAAGGATCCGTTCGTCCTGTTGAGAGCCCGCTTCGATTCGGGTAGCGAGAAAGCCTTTTCGCTGAGGCTTTCGAATGTTCAGGCCGAATCTGGGCTCTGTATTTCGTCCCTTGCCTTGTTTAGGCCTCCTTTAATCCGGATACAGAGGAATATTCCGCCGAGATAGCGAATAACGTGGCCCATCTGAGGCGTCGGCCGTCGAGAACTCCGAACGAAACGGACAGGTAGCGCTCGAGTCGAGGGGGGAGCATTCAGGGTTAAAATCGAACAGCGGCGACAGTGCCGCTTCCTAGCGGCTGAGTCGAGAATCAGAATCGCCAGTGGCAATCGGCGACTCGTCCCTTTACATTTTTGATCCGCTTATCTGTTTACTCATTTTTTGTTTACCCTTTTTAATGGCTCATTTTGGTGGGAACCAGCTCGCCTGGACTCGGGAGAAGCCTCGAGACGATTAAACGTTCATTGAATAATGAGAATGTGAGAAAATGTCTCGCTGGGGCAAAAGGAATTCCTACGTCTGCGTCACGACAGGATATAGTTTTTCTTTAACTCTGGTCTCCCTTCAAAACGTATAAATCTTTCGCCTTTTACTAAAGATTTCCGTGGAGGGGGACTTTTGATGAGTCTATAAACAATTTTTTGTCAGAACCCCGCCGTAAGGTGGGGTCGTAAAAGGAAATTCAAAGCTTCGCCGATAAAGGATAGGAAATATTTTATAATGGATCGGGACGGAATAAGGACTACTGATCAAGTCGGCAGGATTTTTTTTTTTTTTTTTTTTTTTTTTTAATATATTTAAATATATTGCATATATCCATTATTTATACATTTTTATTCATGCAATTTTGGAATTTTTATTTATTTTCTACAATTATTAAACAGTTAACTATTCATTTCTTTATCGATACGTCCATCTTGGTAGCCATTGAATTCGATTAAATTTAAAAATAATCCCAATTTTATTTTAAGGCTTGAAATATGGACGGAATAAAACAATCTCAGTGGAATTGACGCTTATAAATTAAATATAGACTCGGATAATCATAGTTTTTACTTCCTTCGAAATTTTGTCGAAAATACAGTTTTTTAACGGGGTGGATAAGGTCTGTGTATGATGACAGCTGTTTAATAAACTCACATTTATAAAATGAATATACATGTACATATACAAAATTTGACTTTTCAACTCCCGAGCGTGTCGCAGGATTTTGAAGACTTCGACGAGGTTGAAACGTCAAAATGAACAACTTAATTAGATATATGTACTTGGCTATAATTATTATTAATCGTGCACTAGTTTGTTTTGTTTTTTATAGCGTACTCGTTACTTTTTTTTCTTAATTCACCACCACGTTAAATGATAAAACTATCGTCTCTTTTTATATTACTCCTAATATTTATTAATTACCTGGGATTCACTTAAGTGCTCAAAAGAAACATTTCCGACACACAGGAACAGCCTCATCTTAGCGCGTATCCATAGAGTTCTTAACCCTCATAGCTTCTTCCATTTGGAATGGAAAGAGCTAATCTCCTGATACATTTTAACGAACCTACTCCAATGGTATCTTGAAAAGACGTGAGAGTTTAAGGCACCTCGATGCGAAGAATTTTCATAGGACACGGAACGCAGAGAGAAAAGAAAAATCGACAAATGTCTCCAGATCGACCCGTTATTTTGTAAGTCAGTCAGTCTCGAAGAGGGAAACAATGCCGAAACATGCTCATAACTAGTCGGATCAGTTTTGAAATTTTGTCCGACGCTTCCAGGAAATAAGTTAGGAGGTATCTTGAGATGAATACTAAATATTTTTTTATACGGGACAGCGCGAACGCAGTCCCTACTACCAAAAATTACGCGCCCGAGATACCCACATTTGGGGTATTCGCAGGGGTCAACCCAACCGAAGTGCAATGGAAGGGCCTCACCCTGGGGGAACCGCCTTCGTGATCACGGTAACCCCCACGCCAGGTAAGTATGCTTTCGGTACTTGCGACTTAGAGGGGCAACGGAAAGGATCCGTTCGTCCTGTTGAGAGCCCGCTTCGATTCGGGTAGCGAGAAAGCCTTTTCGCTGAGGCTTTCGAATGTTCAGGCCGAATCTGGGCTCTGTATTTCGTCCCTTGCCTTTTTTAGGCCTCCCTTAATCCGGATACAGAGGAATATTCCGCCGAGATAGCGAATAACGTGGCCCATCTGAGGCGTCGGCCGTCGAGAACTCCGAACGAAACGGACAGGTAGCGCTCGAGTCGAGGGGGGAGCATTCAGGGTTAAAATCGAACAGCGGCGACAGTGCCGCTTCCTAGCGGCTGAGTCGAGAATCAGAATCGCCAGTGGCAATCGGCGACTCGTCCCTTTACATTTTTGATCCGCTTATCTGTTTACTCATTTTTTGTTTACCCTTTTTAATGGCTCATTTTGGTGGGAACCAGCTCGCCTGGACTCGGGAGAAGCCTCGAGACGATTAAACGTTCATTGAATAATGAGAATGTGAGAAAATGTCTCGCTGGGGCAAAAGGAATTCCTACGTCTGCGTCACGACAGGATATAGTTTTTCTTTAACTCTGGTCTCCCTTCAAAACGTATAAATCTTTCGCCTTTTACTAAAGATTTCCGTGGAGGGGGACTTTTGATGAGTCTATAAACAATTTTTTGTCAGAACCCCGCCGCAAGGTGGGGTCGTAAAAGGAAATTCAAAGCTTCGCCGATAATGGATAGGAAATATTTTATAATGGATCGGGACGGAATAAGGACTACTGATCAAGTCGGCAGGATTTTTTTTTTTTTTTTTTTTTTTTTAATATATTTAAATATATTGCATATATCCATTATTTATACATTTTTATTCATGCAATTTTGGAATTTTTATTTATTTTCTACAATTATTAAACAGTTAACTATTCATTTCTTTATCGATACGTCCATCTTGGTAGCCATTGAATTCGATTAAATTTAAAAATAATCCCAATTTTATTTTAAGGCTTGAAATATGGACGGAATAAAACAATCTCAGTGGAATTGACGCTTATAAATTAAATATAGACTCGGATAATCATAGTTTTTACTTCCTTCGAAATTTTGTCGAAAATACAGTTTTTTAACGGGGTGGATAAGGTCTGTGTATGATGACAGCTGTTTAATAAACTCACATTTATAAAATGAATATACATGTACATATACAAAATTTGACTTTTCAACTCCCGAGCGTGTCGCAGGATTTTGAAGACTTCGACGAGGTTGAAACGTCAAAATGAACAACTTAATTAGATATATGTACTTGGCTATAATTATTATTAATCGTGCACTAGTTTGTTTTGTTTTTTATAGCGTACTCGTTACTTTTTTTTCTTAATTCACCACCCCGTTAAATGATAAAACTATCGTCTCTTTTTATATTACTCCTAATATTTATTAATTACCTGGGATTCATGCTCAATGGCGAAACGCCATGGCTTCATGGCGAAACATGCTCATAACTAGTCGGATCAGTTTTGAAATTTTGTCCGACGCTTCCAGGAAATAAGTTAGGAGGTATCTTGAGATGAATACTAAATATTTTTTTATACGGGACAGCGCGAACGCAGTCCCTACTACCAAAAATTACGCGCCCGAGATACCCACATTTGGGGTATTCGCAGGGGTCAACCCAACCGAAGTGCAATGGAAGGGCCTCACCCTGGGGGAACCGCCTTCGTGATCACGGTAACCCCCACGCCAGGTAAGTATGCTTTCGGTACTTGCGACTTAGAGGGGCAACGGAAAGGATCCGTTCGTCCTGTTGAGAGCCCGCTTCGATTCGGGTAGCGAGAAAGCCTTTTCGCTGAGGCTTTCGAATGTTCAGGCCGAATCTGGGCTCTGTATTTCGTCCCTTGCCTTTTTTAGGCCTCCCTTAATCCGGATACAGAGGAATATTCCGCCGAGATAGCGAATAACGTGGCCCATCTGAGGCGTCGGCCGTCGAGAACTCCGAACGAAACGGACAGGTAGCGCTCGAGTCGAGGGGGGAGCATTCAGGGTTAAAATCGAACAGCGGCGACAGTGCCGCTTCCTAGCGGCTGAGTCGAGAATCAGAATCGCCAGTGGCAATCGGCGACTCGTCCCTTTACATTTTTGATCCGCTTATCTGTTTACTCATTTTTTGTTTACCCTTTTTAATGGCTCATTTTGGTGGGAACCAGCTCGCCTGGACTCGGGAGAAGCCTCGAGACGATTAAACGTTCATTGAATAATGAGAATGTGAGAAAATGTCTCGCTGGGGCAAAAGGAATTCCTACGTCTGCGTCACGACAGGATATAGTTTTTCTTTAACTCTGGTCTCCCTTCAAAACGTATAAATCTTTCGCCTTTTACTAAAGATTTCCGTGGAGGGGGACTTTTGATGAGTCTATAAACAATTTTTTGTCAGAACCCCGCCGTAAGGTGGGGTCGTAAAAGGAAATTCAAAGCTTCGCCGATAAAGGATAGGAAATATTTTATAATGGATCGGGACGGAATAAGGACTACTGATCAAGTCGGCAGGATTTTTTTTTTTTTTTTTTTAATATATTTAAATATATTGCATATATCCATTATTTATACATTTTTATTCATGCAATTTTGGAATTTTTATTTATTTTCTACAATTATTAAACAGTTAACTATTCATTTCTTTATCGATACGTCCATCTTGGTAGCCATTGAATTCGATTAAATTTAAAAATAATCCCAATTTTATTTTAAGGCTTGAAATATGGACGGAATAAAACAATCTCAGTGGAATTGACGCTTATAAATTAAATATAGACTCGGATAATCATAGTTTTTACTTCCTTCGAAATTTTGTCGAAAATACAGTTTTTTAACGGGGTGGATAAGGTCTGTGTATGATGACAGCTGTTTAATAAACTCACATTTATAAAATGAATATACATGTACATATACAAAATTTGACTTTTCAACTCCCGAGCGTGTCGCAGGATTTTGAAGACTTCGACGAGGTTGAAACGTCAAAATGAACAACTTAATTAGATATATGTACTTGGCTATAATTATTATTAATCGTGCACTAGTTTGTTTTGTTTTTTATAGCGTACTCGTTACTTTTTTTTCTTAATTCACCACCCCGTTAAATGATAAAACTATCGTCTCTTTTTATATTACTCCTAATATTTATTAATTACCTGGGATTCACTTAAGTGCTCAAAAGAAACATTTCCGACACACAGGAACAGCCTCATCTTAGCGCGTATCCATAGAGTTCTTAACCCTCATAGCTTCTTCCATTTGGAATGGAAAGAGCTAATCTCCTGATACATTTTAACGAACCTACTCCAATGGTATCTTGAAAAGACGTGAGAGTTTAAGGCACCTCGATGCGAAGAATTTTCATAGGACACGGAACGCAGAGAAAAGAAAAATCGACAAATGTCTCCAGATCGACCCGTTATTTTGTAAGTCAGTCAGTCTCGAAGAGGGAAACAATGCCGAAACATGCTCATAACTAGTCGGATCAGTTTTGAAATTTTGTCCGACGCTTCCAGGAAATAAGTTAGGAGGTATCTTGAGATGAATACTAAATATTTTTTTATACGGGACAGCGCGAACGCAGTCCCTACTACCAAAAATTACGCGCCCGAGATACCCACATTTGGGGTATTCGCAGGGGTCAACCCAACCGAAGTGCAATGGAAGGGCCTCACCCTGGGGGAACCGCCTTCGTGATCACGGTAACCCCCACGCCAGGTAAGTATGCTTTCGGTACTTGCGACTTAGAGGGGCAACGGAAAGGATCCGTTCGTCCTGTTGAGAGCCCGCTTCGATTCGGGTAGCGAGAAAGCCTTTTCGCTGAGGCTTTCGAATGTTCAGGCCGAATCTGGGCTCTGTATTTCGTCCCTTGCCTTGTTTAGGCCTCCTTTAATCCGGATACAGAGGAATATTCCGCCGAGATAGCGAATAACGTGGCCCATCTGAGGCGTCGGCCGTCGAGAACTCCGAACGAAACGGACAGGTAGCGCTCGAGTCGAGGGGGGAGCATTCAGGGTTAAAATCGAACAGCGGCGACAGTGCCGCTTCCTAGCGGCTGAGTCGAGAATCAGAATCGCCAGTGGCAATCGGCGACTCGTCCCTTTACATTTTTGATCCGCTTATCTGTTTACTCATTTTTTGTTTACCCTTTTTAATGGCTCATTTTGGTGGGAACCAGCTCGCCTGGACTCGGGAGAAGCCTCGAGACGATTAAACGTTCATTGAATAATGAGAATGTGAGAAAATGTCTCGCTGGGGCAAAAGGAATTCCTACGTCTGCGTCACGACAGGATATAGTTTTTCTTTAACTCTGGTCTCCCTTCAAAACGTATAAATCTTTCGCCTTTTACTAAAGATTTCCGTGGAGGGGGACTTTTGATGAGTCTATAAACAATTTTTTGTCAGAACCCCGCCGTAAGGTGGGATCGTAAAAGGAAATTCAAAGCTTCGCCGATAATGGATAGGAAATATTTTATAATGGATCGGGACGGAATAAGGACTACTGATCAAGTCGGCAGGATTTTTTTTTTTTTTTTTTTTTTTTTTTTTTTTTAATATATTTAAATATATTGCATATATCCATTATTTATACATTTTTATTCATGCAATTTTGGAATTTTTATTTATTTTCTACAATTATTAAACAGTTAACTATTCATTTCTTTATCGATACGTCCATCTTGGTAGCCATTAAATTCGATTAAATTTAAAAATAATCCCAATTTTATTTTAAGGCTTGAAATATGGACGGAATAAAACAATCTCAGTGGAATTGACGCTTATAAATTAAATATAGACTCGGATAATCATAGTTTTTACTTCCTTCGAAATTTTGTCGAAAATACAGTTTTTTAACGGGGTGGATAAGGTCTGTGTATGATGACAGCTGTTTAATAAACTCACATTTATAAAATGAATATACATGTACATATACAAAATTTGACTTTTCAACTCCCGAGCGTGTCGCAGGATTTTGAAGACTTCGACGAGGTTGAAACGTCAAAATGAACAACTTAATTAGATATATGTACTTGGCTATAATTATTATTAATCGTGCACTAGTTTGTTTTGTTTTTTATAGCGTACTCGTTACTTTTTTTTCTTAATTCACCACCACGTTAAATGATAAAACTATCGTCTCTTTTTATATTACTCCTAATATTTATTAATTACCTGGGATTCACTTAAGTGCTCAAAAGAAACATTTCCGACACACAGGAACAGCCTCATCTTAGCGCGTATCCATAGAGTTCTTAACCCTCATAGCTTCTTCCATTTGGAATGGAAAGAGCTAATCTCCTGATACATTTTAACGAACCTACTCCAATGGTATCTTGAAAAGACGTGAGAGTTTAAGGCACCTCGATGCGAAGAATTTTCATAGGACACGGAACGCAGAGAGAAAAGGAAAATCGACAAATGTCTCCAGATCGACCCGTTATTTTGTAAGTCAGTCAGTCTCGAAGAGGGAAACAATGCCGAAACATGCTCATAACTAGTCGGATCAGTTTTGAAATTTTGTCCGACGCTTCCAGGAAATAAGTTAGGAGGTATCTTGAGATGAATACTAAATATTTTTTTATACGGGACAGCGCGAACGCAGTCCCTACTACCAAAATTTACGCGCCCGAGATACCCACATTTGGGGTATTCGCAGGGGTCAACCCAACCGAAGTGCAATGGAAGGGCCTCACCCTGGGGGAACCGCCTTCGTGATCACGGTAACCCCCACGCCAGGTAAGTATGCTTTCGGTACTTGCGACTTAGAGGGGCAACGGAAAGGATCCGTTCGTCCTGTTGAGAGCCCGCTTCGATTCGGGTAGCGAGAAAGCCTTTTCGCTGAGGCTTTCGAATGTTCAGGCCGAATCTGGGCTCTGTATTTCGTCCCTTGCCTTTTTTAGGCCTCCCTTAATCCGGATACAGAGGAATATTCCGCCGAGATAGCGAATAACGTGGCCCATCTGAGGCGTCGGCCGTCGAGAACTCCGAACGAAACGGACAGGTAGCGCTCGAGTCGAGGGGGGAGCATTCAGGGTTAAAATCGAACAGCGGCGACAGTGCCGCTTCCTAGCGGCTGAGTCGAGAATCAGAATCGCCAGTGGCAATCGGCGACTCGTCCCTTTACATTTTTGATCCGCTTATCTGTTTACTCATTTTTTGTTTACCCTTTTTAATGGCTCATTTTGGTGGGAACCAGCTCGCCTGGACTCGGGAGAAGCCTCGAGACGATTAAACGTTCATTGAATAATGAGAATGTGAGAAAATGTCTCGCTGGGGCAAAAGGAATTCCTACGTCTGCGTCACGACAGGATATAGTTTTTCTTTAACTCTGGTCTCCCTTCAAAACGTATAAATCTTTCGCCTTTTACTAAAGATTTCCGTGGAGGGGGACTTTTGATGAGTCTATAAACAATTTTTTGTCAGAACCCCGCCGCAAGGTGGGGTCGTAAAAGGAAATTCAAAGCTTCGCCGATAATGGATAGGAAATATTTTATAATGGATCGGGACGGAATAAGGACTACTGATCAAGTCGGCAGGATTTTTTTTTTTTTTTTTTTTTTTTTTAATATATTTAAATATATTGCATATATCCATTATTTATACATTTTTATTCATGCAATTTTGGAATTTTTATTTATTTTCTACAATTATTAAACAGTTAACTATTCATTTCTTTATCGATACGTCCATCTTGGTAGCCATTGAATTCGATTAAATTTAAAAATAATCCCAATTTTATTTTAAGGCTTGAAATATGGACGGAATAAAACAATCTCAGTGGAATTGACGCTTATAAATTAAATATAGACTCGGATAATCATAGTTTTTACTTCCTTCGAAATTTTGTCGAAAATACAGTTTTTTAACGGGGTGGATAAGGTCTGTGTATGATGACAGCTGTTTAATAAACTCACATTTATAAAATGAATATACATGTACATATACAAAATTTGACTTTTCAACTCCCGAGCGTGTCGCAGGATTTTGAAGACTTCGACGAGGTTGAAACGTCAAAATGAACAACTTAATTAGATATATGTACTTGGCTATAATTATTATTAATCGTGCACTAGTTTGTTTTGTTTTTTATAGCGTACTCGTTACTTTTTTTTCTTAATTCACCACCCCGTTAAATGATAAAACTATCGTCTCTTTTTATATTACTCCTAATATTTATTAATTACCTGGGATTCATGCTCAATGGCGAAACGCCATGGCTTCATGGCGAAACATGCTCATAACTAGTCGGATCAGTTTTGAAATTTTGTCCGACGCTTCCAGGAAATAAGTTAGGAGGTATCTTGAGATGAATACTAAATATTTTTTTATACGGGACAGCGCGAACGCAGTCCCTACTACCAAAATTTACGCGCCCGAGATACCCACATTTGGGGTATTCGCAGGGGTCAACCCAACCGAAGTGCAATGGAAGGGCCTCACCCTGGGGGAACCGCCTTCGTGATCACGGTAACCCCCACGCCAGGTAAGTATGCTTTCGGTACTTGCGACTTAGAGGGGCAACGGAAAGGATCCGTTCGTCCTGTTGAGAGCCCGCTTCGATTCGGGTAGCGAGAAAGCCTTTTCGCTGAGGCTTTCGAATGTTCAGGCCGAATCTGGGCTCTGTATTTCGTCCCTTGCCTTTTTTAGGCCTCCCTTAATCCGGATACAGAGGAATATTCCGCCGAGATAGCGAATAACGTGGCCCATCTGAGGCGTCGGCCGTCGAGAACTCCGAACGAAACGGACAGGTAGCGCTCGAGTCGAGGGGGGAGCATTCAGGGTTAAAATCGAACAGCGGCGACAGTGCCGCTTCCTAGCGGCTGAGTCGAGAATCAGAATCGCCAGTGGCAATCGGCGACTCGTCCCTTTACATTTTTGATCCGCTTATCTGTTTACTCATTTTTTGTTTACCCTTTTTAATGGCTCATTTTGGTGGGAACCAGCTCGCCTGGACTCGGGAGAAGCCTCGAGACGATTAAACGTTCATTGAATAATGAGAATGTGAGAAAATGTCTCGCTGGGGCAAAAGGAATTCCTACGTCTGCGTCACGACAGGATATAGTTTTTCTTTAACTCTGGTCTCCCTTCAAAACGTATAAATCTTTCGCCTTTTACTAAAGATTTCCGTGGAGGGGGACTTTTGATGAGTCTATAAACAATTTTTTGTCAGAACCCCGCCGCAAGGTGGGGTCGTAAAAGGAAATTCAAAGCTTCGCCGATAATGGATAGGAAATATTTTATAATGGATCGGGACGGAATAAGGACTACTGATCAAGTCGGCAGGATTTTTTTTTTTTTTTTTCATATATTTAAATATATTGCATATATCCATTATTTATACATTTTTATTCATGCAATTTTGGAATTTTTATTTATTTTCTACAATTATTAAACAGTTAACTATTCATTTCTTTATCGATACGTCCATCTTGGTAGCCATTGAATTCGATTAAATTTAAAAATAATCCCAATTTTATTTTAAGGCTTGAAATATGGACGGAATAAAACAATCTCAGTGGAATTGACGCTTATAAATTAAATATAGACTCGGATAATCATAGTTTTTACTTCCTTCGAAATTTTGTCGAAAATACAGTTTTTTAACGGGGTGGATAAGGTCTGTGTATGATGACAGCTGTTTAATAAACTCACATTTATAAAATGAATATACATGTACATATACAAAATTTGACTTTTCAACTCCCGAGCGTGTCGCAGGATTTTGAAGACTTCGACGAGGTTGAAACGTCAAAATGAACAACTTAATTAGATATATGTACTTGGCTATAATTATTATTAATCGTGCACTAGTTTGTTTTGTTTTTTATAGCGTACTCGTTACTTTTTTTTCTTAATTCACCACCCCGTTAAATGATAAAACTATCGTCTCTTTTTATATTACTCCTAATATTTATTAATTACCTGGGATTCATGCTCAATGGCGAAACGCCATGGCTTCATGGCGAAACATGCTCATAACTAGTCGGATCAGTTTTGAAATTTTGTCCGACGCTTCCAGGAAATAAGTTAGGAGGTATCTTGAGATGAATACTAAATATTTTTTTATACGGGACAGCGCGAACGCAGTCCCTACTACCAAAAATTACGCGCCCGAGATACCCACATTTGGGGTATTCGCAGGGGTCAACCCAACCGAAGTGCAATGGAAGGGCCTCACCCTGGGGGAACCGCCTTCGTGATCACGGTAACCCCCACGCCAGGTAAGTATGCTTTCGGTACTTGCGACTTAGAGGGGCAACGGAAAGGATCCGTTCGTCCTGTTGAGAGCCCGCTTCGATTCGGGTAGCGAGAAAGCCTTTTCGCTGAGGCTTTCGAATGTTCAGGCCGAATCTGGGCTCTGTATTTCGTCCCTTGCCTTTTTTAGGCCTCCCTTAATCCGGATACAGAGGAATATTCCGCCGAGATAGCGAATAACGTGGCCCATCTGAGGCGTCGGCCGTCGAGAACTCCGAACGAAACGGACAGGTAGCGCTCGAGTCGAGGGGGGAGCATTCAGGGTTAAAATCGAACAGCGGCGACAGTGCCGCTTCCTAGCGGCTGAGTCGAGAATCAGAATCGCCAGTGGCAATCGGCGACTCGTCCCTTTACATTTTTGATCCGCTTATCTGTTTACTCATTTTTTGTTTACCCTTTTTAATGGCTCATTTTGGTGGGAACCAGCTCGCCTGGACTCGGGAGAAGCCTCGAGACGATTAAACGTTCATTGAATAATGAGAATGTGAGAAAATGTCTCGCTGGGGCAAAAGGAATTCCTACGTCTGCGTCACGACAGGATATAGTTTTTCTTTAACTCTGGTCTCCCTTCAAAACGTATAAATCTTTCGCCTTTTACTAAAGATTTCCGTGGAGGGGGACTTTTGATGAGTCTATAAACAATTTTTTGTCAGAACCCCGCCGCAAGGTGGGGTCGTAAAAGGAAATTCAAAGCTTCGCCGATAATGGATAGGAAATATTTTATAATGGATCGGGACGGAATAAGGACTACTGATCAAGTCGGCAGGATTTTTTTTTTTTTTTTTTCATATATTTAAATATATTGCATATATCCATTATTTATACATTTTTATTCATGCAATTTTGGAATTTTTATTTATTTTCTACAATTATTAAACAGTTAACTATTCATTTCTTTATCGATACGTCCATCTTGGTAGCCATTGAATTCGATTAAATTTAAAAATAATCCCAATTTTATTTTAAGGCTTGAAATATGGACGGAATAAAACAATCTCAGTGGAATTGACGCTTATAAATTAAATATAGACTCGGATAATCATAGTTTTTACTTCCTTCGAAATTTTGTCGAAAATACAGTTTTTTAACGGGGTGGATAAGGTCTGTGTATGATGACAGCTGTTTAATAAACTCACATTTATAAAATGAATATACATGTACATATACAAAATTTGACTTTTCAACTCCCGAGCGTGTCGCAGGATTTTGAAGACTTCGACGAGGTTGAAACGTCAAAATGAACAACTTAATTAGATATATGTACTTGGCTATAATTATTATTAATCGTGCACTAGTTTGTTTTGTTTTTTATAGCGTACTCGTTACTTTTTTTTCTTAATTCACCACCCCGTTAAATGATAAAACTATCGTCTCTTTTTATATTACTCCTAATATTTATTAATTACCTGGGATTCACTTAAGTGCTCAAAAGAAACATTTCCGACACACAGGAACAGCCTCATCTTAGCGCGTATCCATAGAGTTCTTAACCCTCATAGCTTCTTCCATTTGGAATGGAAAGAGCTAATCTCCTGATACATTTTAACGAACCTACTCCAATGGTATCTTGAAAAGACGTGAGAGTTTAAGGCACCTCGATGCGAAGAATTTTCATAGGACACGGAACGCAGAGAGAAAAGAAAAATCGACAAATGTCTCCAGATCGACCCGTTATTTTGTAAGTCAGTCAGTCTCGAAGAGGGAAACAATGCCGAAACATGCTCATAACTAGTCGGATCAGTTTTGAAATTTTGTCCGACGCTTCCAGGAAATAAGTTAGGAGGTATCTTGAGATGAATACTAAATATTTTTTTATACGGGACAGCGCGAACGCAGTCCCTACTACCAAAAATTACGCGCCCGAGATACCCACATTTGGGGTATTCGCAGGGGTCAACCCAACCGAAGTGCAATGGAAGGGCCTCACCCTGGGGGAACCGCCTTCGTGATCACGGTAACCCCCACGCCAGGTAAGTATGCTTTCGGTACTTGCGACTTAGAGGGGCAACGGAAAGGATCCGTTCGTCCTGTTCCGTCGAGAACTCCGAACGAAACGGACAGGTAGCGCTCGAGTCGAGGGGGGAGCATTCAGGGTTAAAATCGAACAGCGGCGACAGTGCCGCTTCCTAGCGGCTGATTCGAGAATCAGAATCGCCAGTGGCAATCGGCAACTCGTCCCTTTACATTTTTGATCCGCTTATCTGTTTACTCATTTTTTGTTTACCCTTTTTAATGGCTCATTTTGGTGGGAACCAGCTCGCCTGGACTCGGGAGAAGCCTCGAGACGATTAAACGTTCATTGAATAATGAGAATGTGAGAAAATGTCTCGCTGGGGCAAAAGGAATTCCTACGTCTGCGTCACGACAGGATATAGTTTTTCTTTAACTCTGGTCTCCCTTCAAAACGTATAAATCTTTCGCCTTTTACTAAAGATTTCCGTGGAGGGGGACTTTTGATGAGTCTATAAACAATTTTTTGTCAGAACCCCGCCGTAAGGTGGGGTCGTAAAAGGAAATTCAAAGCTTCGCCGATAATGGATAGGAAATATTTTATAATGGATCGGGACGGAATAAGGACTACTGATCAAGTCGGCAGGATTTTTTTTTTTTTTTTTTTTTTTTTTTTTTTTTTTTTTTTTTTTTTTTTTTTTTTTTTTTTAATATATTTAAATATATTGCATATATCCATTATTTATACATTTTTATTCATGCAATTTTGGAATTTGTATTTATTTTCTACAATTATTAAACAGTTAACTATTCATTTCTTTATCGATACGTCCATCTTGGTAGCCATTGAATTCGATTAAATTTAAAAAAAAATCCCAATTTTATTTTAAGGCTTGCAATATGGACGGAATAAAACAATCTCAGTGGAAATGACGCTTATAAATTAAATATAGACTCGGATAATCATAGTTTTTACTTCCTTCGAAATTTTGTCGAAAATACAGTTTTTTAACGGGGTGGATAGGGTCTGTGTATGATGACAGCTGTTTAATAAACTCACATTTATAAAATGAATATACATGTACATATACAAAATTTGACTTTTCAACTCCCGAGCGTGTCGCAGGATTTTGAAGACTTCGGCGAGGTTGAAACGTCAAAATGAACAACTTAATTAGATATATGTACTTGGCTATAATTATTATTAATCGTGCACTAGTTTGTTTTGTTTTTTATAGCGTACTCGTTACTTTTTTTTCTTATTTCACCACCCCGTTAAATGATAAAACTATCGTCTCTTTTTATATTACTCCTAATATTTATTAATTACCTGGGATTCACTTAAGTGCTCATAAGAAACATTTCCGACACACAGGAACAGCCTCATCTTAGCGCGTATCCATAGAGTTCTTAACCCTCATAGCTTCTTCCATTTGGAATGGAAAGAGCTAATCTCCTGATACATTTTAACGAACCTACTCCAATGGTATCTTGAAAAGACGTGAGAGTTTAAGGCACCTCGATGCGAAGAATTTTCATAGGACACGGAACGCAGAGAGAAAAGAAAAATCGACAAATGTCTCCAGATCGACCCGTTATTTTGTAAGTCAGTCAGTCTCGAAGAGGGAAACAATGCCGAAACATGCTCATAACTAGTCGGATCAGTTTTGAAATTTTGTCCGACGCTTCCAGGAAATAAGTTAGGAGGTATCTTGAGATGAATACTAAATATTTTTTTATACGGGACAGCGCGAACGCAGTCCCTACTACCAAAAATTACGCGCCCGAGATACCCACATTTGGGGTATTCGCAGGGGTCAACCCAACCGAAGTGCAATGGAAGGGCCTCACCCTGGGGGAACCGCCTTCGTGATCACGGTAACCCCCACGCCAGGTAAGTATGCTTTCGGTACTTGCGACTTAGAGGGGCAACGGAAAGGATCCGTTCGTCCTGTTCCGTCGAGAACTCCGAACGAAACGGACAGGTAGCGCTCGAGTCGAGGGGGGAGCATTCAGGGTTAAAATCGAACAGCGGCGACAGTGCCGCTTCCTAGCGGCTGATTCGAGAATCAGAATCGCCAGTGGCAATCGGCAACTCGTCCCTTTACATTTTTGATCCGCTTATCTGTTTACTCATTTTTTGTTTACCCTTTTTAATGGCTCATTTTGGTGGGAACCAGCTCGCCTGGACTCGGGAGAAGCCTCGAGACGATTAAACGTTCATTGAATAATGAGAATGTGAGAAAATGTCTCGCTGGGGCAAAAGGAATTCCTACGTCTGCGTCACGACAGGATATAGTTTTTCTTTAACTCTGGTCTCCCTTCAAAACGTATAAATCTTTCGCCTTTTACTAAAGATTTCCGTGGAGGGGGACTTTTGATGAGTCTATAAACAATTTTTTGTCAGAACCCCGCCGTAAGGTGGGATCGTAAAAGGAAATTCAAAGCTTCGCCGATAATGGATAGGAAATATTTTATAATGGATCGGGACGGAATAAGGACTACTGATCAAGTCGGCAGGATTTTTTTTTTTTTTTTTTTTTTTTTTTTTTTAATATATTTAAATATATTGCATATATCCATTATTTATACATTTTTATTCATGCAATTTTGGAATTTTTATTTATTTTCTACAATTATTAAACAGTTAACTATTCATTTCTTTATCGATACGTCCATCTTGGTAGCCATTGAATTCGATTAAATTTAAAAATAATCCCAATTTTATTTTAAGGCTTGAAATATGGACGGAATAAAACAATCTCAGTGGAATTGACGCTTATAAATTAAATATAGACTCGGATAATCATAGTTTTTACTTCCTTCGAAATTTTGTCGAAAATACAGTTTTTTAACGGGGTGGATAAGGTCTGTGTATGATGACAGCTGTTTAATAAACTCACATTTATAAAATGAATATACATGTACATATACAAAATTTGACTTTTCAACTCCCGAGCGTGTCGCAGGATTTTGAAGACTTCGACGAGGTTGAAACGTCAAAATGAACAACTTAATTAGATATATGTACTTGGCTATAATTATTATTAATCGTGCACTAGTTTGTTTTGTTTTTTATAGCGTACTCGTTACTTTTTTTTCTTAATTCACCACCACGTTAAATGATAAAACTATCGTCTCTTTTTATATTACTCCTAATATTTATTAATTACCTGGGATTCACTTAAGTGCTCAAAAGAAACATTTCCGACACACAGGAACAGCCTCATCTTAGCGCGTATCCATAGAGTTCTTAACCCTCATAGCTTCTTCCATTTGGAATGGAAAGAGCTAATCTCCTGATACATTTTAACGAACCTACTCCAATGGTATCTTGAAAAGACGTGAGAGTTTAAGGCACCTCGATGCGAAGAATTTTCATAGGACACGGAACGCAGAGAGAAAAGAAAAATCGACAAATGTCTCCAGATCGACCCGTTATTTTGTAAGTCAGTCAGTCTCGAAGAGGGAAACAATGCCGAAACATGCTCATAACTAGTCGGATCAGTTTTGAAATTTTGTCCGACGCTTCCAGGAAATAAGTTAGGAGGTATCTTGAGATGAATACTAAATATTTTTTTATACGGGACAGCGCGAACGCAGTCCCTACTACCAAAATTTACGCGCCCGAGATACCCACATTTGGGGTATTCGCAGGGGTCAACCCAACCGAAGTGCAATGGAAGGGCCTCACCCTGGGGGAACCGCCTTCGTGATCACGGTAACCCCCACGCCAGGTAAGTATGCTTTCGGTACTTGCGACTTAGAGGGGCAACGGAAAGGATCCGTTCGTCCTGTTGAGAGCCCGCTTCGATTCGGGTAGCGAGAAAGCCTTTTCGCTGAGGCTTTCGAATGTTCAGGCCGAATCTGGGCTCTGTATTTCGTCCCTTGCCTTTTTTAGGCCTCCCTTAATCCGGATACAGAGGAATATTCCGCCGAGATAGCGAATAACGTGGCCCATCTGAGGCGTCGGCCGTCGAGAACTCCGAACGAAACGGACAGGTAGCGCTCGAGTCGAGGGGGGAGCATTCAGGGTTAAAATCGAACAGCGGCGACAGTGCCGCTTCCTAGCGGCTGAGTCGAGAATCAGAATCGCCAGTGGCAATCGGCGACTCGTCCCTTTACATTTTTGATCCGCTTATCTGTTTACTCATTTTTTGTTTACCCTTTTTAATGGCTCATTTTGGTGGGAACCAGCTCGCCTGGACTCGGGAGAAGCCTCGAGACGATTAAACGTTCATTGAATAATGAGAATGTGAGAAAATGTCTCGCTGGGGCAAAAGGAATTCCTACGTCTGCGTCACGACAGGATATAGTTTTTCTTTAACTCTGGTCTCCCTTCAAAACGTATAAATCTTTCGCCTTTTACTAAAGATTTCCGTGGAGGGGGACTTTTGATGAGTCTATAAACAATTTTTTGTCAGAACCCCGCCGCAAGGTGGGGTCGTAAAAGGAAATTCAAAGCTTCGCCGATAATGGATAGGAAATATTTTATAATGGATCGGGACGGAATAAGGACTACTGATCAAGTCGGCAGGATTTTTTTTTTTTTTTTTTTTTTTTTAATATATTTAAATATATTGCATATATCCATTATTTATACATTTTTATTCATGCAATTTTGGAATTTTTATTTATTTTCTACAATTATTAAACAGTTAACTATTCATTTCTTTATCGATACGTCCATCTTGGTAGCCATTGAATTCGATTAAATTTAAAAATAATCCCAATTTTATTTTAAGGCTTGAAATATGGACGGAATAAAACAATCTCAGTGGAATTGACGCTTATAAATTAAATATAGACTCGGATAATCATAGTTTTTACTTCCTTCGAAATTTTGTCGAAAATACAGTTTTTTAACGGGGTGGATAAGGTCTGTGTATGATGACAGCTGTTTAATAAACTCACATTTATAAAATGAATATACATGTACATATACAAAATTTGACTTTTCAACTCCCGAGCGTGTCGCAGGATTTTGAAGACTTCGACGAGGTTGAAACGTCAAAATGAACAACTTAATTAGATATATGTACTTGGCTATAATTATTATTAATCGTGCACTAGTTTGTTTTGTTTTTTATAGCGTACTCGTTACTTTTTTTTCTTAATTCACCACCCCGTTAAATGATAAAACTATCGTCTCTTTTTATATTACTCCTAATATTTATTAATTACCTGGGATTCATGCTCAATGGCGAAACGCCATGGCTTCATGGCGAAACATGCTCATAACTAGTCGGATCAGTTTTGAAATTTTGTCCGACGCTTCCAGGAAATAAGTTAGGAGGTATCTTGAGATGAATACTAAATATTTTTTTATACGGGACAGCGCGAACGCAGTCCCTACTACCAAAATTTACGCGCCCGAGATACCCACATTTGGGGTATTCGCAGGGGTCAACCCAACCGAAGTGCAATGGAAGGGCCTCACCCTGGGGGAACCGCCTTCGTGATCACGGTAACCCCCACGCCAGGTAAGTATGCTTTCGGTACTTGCGACTTAGAGGGGCAACGGAAAGGATCCGTTCGTCCTGTTGAGAGCCCGCTTCGATTCGGGTAGCGAGAAAGCCTTTTCGCTGAGGCTTTCGAATGTTCAGGCCGAATCTGGGCTCTGTATTTCGTCCCTTGCCTTTTTTAGGCCTCCCTTAATCCGGATACAGAGGAATATTCCGCCGAGATAGCGAATAACGTGGCCCATCTGAGGCGTCGGCCGTCGAGAACTCCGAACGAAACGGACAGGTAGCGCTCGAGTCGAGGGGGGAGCATTCAGGGTTAAAATCGAACAGCGGCGACAGTGCCGCTTCCTAGCGGCTGAGTCGAGAATCAGAATCGCCAGTGGCAATCGGCGACTCGTCCCTTTACATTTTTGATCCGCTTATCTGTTTACTCATTTTTTGTTTACCCTTTTTAATGGCTCATTTTGGTGGGAACCAGCTCGCCTGGACTCGGGAGAAGCCTCGAGACGATTAAACGTTCATTGAATAATGAGAATGTGAGAAAATGTCTCGCTGGGGCAAAAGGAATTCCTACGTCTGCGTCACGACAGGATATAGTTTTTCTTTAACTCTGGTCTCCCTTCAAAACGTATAAATCTTTCGCCTTTTACTAAAGATTTCCGTGGAGGGGGACTTTTGATGAGTCTATAAACAATTTTTTGTCAGAACCCCGCCGCAAGGTGGGGTCGTAAAAGGAAATTCAAAGCTTCGCCGATAATGGATAGGAAATATTTTATAATGGATCGGGACGGAATAAGGACTACTGATCAAGTCGGCAGGATTTTTTTTTTTTTTTTTTCATATATTTAAATATATTGCATATATCCATTATTTATACATTTTTATTCATGCAATTTTGGAATTTTTATTTATTTTCTACAATTATTAAACAGTTAACTATTCATTTCTTTATCGATACGTCCATCTTGGTAGCCATTGAATTCGATTAAATTTAAAAATAATCCCAATTTTATTTTAAGGCTTGAAATATGGACGGAATAAAACAATCTCAGTGGAATTGACGCTTATAAATTAAATATAGACTCGGATAATCATAGTTTTTACTTCCTTCGAAATTTTGTCGAAAATACAGTTTTTTAACGGGGTGGATAAGGTCTGTGTATGATGACAGCTGTTTAATAAACTCACATTTATAAAATGAATATACATGTACATATACAAAATTTGACTTTTCAACTCCCGAGCGTGTCGCAGGATTTTGAAGACTTCGACGAGGTTGAAACGTCAAAATGAACAACTTAATTAGATATATGTACTTGGCTATAATTATTATTAATCGTGCACTAGTTTGTTTTGTTTTTTATAGCGTACTCGTTACTTTTTTTTCTTAATTCACCACCCCGTTAAATGATAAAACTATCGTCTCTTTTTATATTACTCCTAATATTTATTAATTACCTGGGATTCACTTAAGTGCTCAAAAGAAACATTTCCGACACACAGGAACAGCCTCATCTTAGCGCGTATCCATAGAGTTCTTAACCCTCATAGCTTCTTCCATTTGGAATGGAAAGAGCTAATCTCCTGATACATTTTAACGAACCTACTCCAATGGTATCTTGAAAAGACGTGAGAGTTTAAGGCACCTCGATGCGAAGAATTTTCATAGGACACGGAACGCAGAGAGAAAAGAAAAATCGACAAATGTCTCCAGATCGACCCGTTATTTTGTAAGTCAGTCAGTCTCGAAGAGGGAAACAATGCCGAAACATGCTCATAACTAGTCGGATCAGTTTTGAAATTTTGTCCGACGCTTCCAGGAAATAAGTTAGGAGGTATCTTGAGATGAATACTAAATATTTTTTTATACGGGACAGCGCGAACGCAGTCCCTACTACCAAAAATTACGCGCCCGAGATACCCACATTTGGGGTATTCGCAGGGGTCAACCCAACCGAAGTGCAATGGAAGGGCCTCACCCTGGGGGAACCGCCTTCGTGATCACGGTAACCCCCACGCCAGGTAAGTATGCTTTCGGTACTTGCGACTTAGAGGGGCAACGGAAAGGATCCGTTCGTCCTGTTGAGAGCCCGCTTCGATTCGGGTAGCGAGAAAGCCTTTTCGCTGAGGCTTTCGAATGTTCAGGCCGAATCTGGGCTCTGTATTTCGTCCCTTGCCTTGTTTAGGCCTCCTTTAATCCGGATACAGAGGAATATTCCGCCGAGATAGCGAATAACGTGGCCCATCTGAGGCGTCGGCCGTCGAGAACTCCGAACGAAACGGACAGGTAGCGCTCGAGTCGAGGGGGGAGCATTCAGGGTTAAAATCGAACAGCGGCGACAGTGCCGCTTCCTAGCGGCTGAGTCGAGAATCAGAATCGCCAGTGGCAATCGGCGACTCGTCCCTTTACATTTTTGATCCGCTTATCTGTTTACTCATTTTTTGTTTACCCTTTTTAATGGCTCATTTTGGTGGGAACCAGCTCGCCTGGACTCGGGAGAAGCCTCGAGACGATTAAACGTTCATTGAATAATGAGAATGTGAGAAAATGTCTCGCTGGGGCAAAAGGAATTCCTACGTCTGCGTCACGACAGGATATAGTTTTTCTTTAACTCTGGTCTCCCTTCAAAACGTATAAATCTTTCGCCTTTTACTAAAGATTTCCGTGGAGGGGGACTTTTGATGAGTCTATAAACAATTTTTTGTCAGAACCCCGCCGTAAGGTGGGATCGTAAAAGGAAATTCAAAGCTTCGCCGATAATGGATAGGAAATATTTTATAATGGATCGGGACGGAATAAGGACTACTGATCAAGTCGGCAGGATTTTTTTTTTTTTTTTTTTTTTTTTTTTTTTTAATATATTTAAATATATTGCATATATCCATTATTTATACATTTTTATTCATGCAATTTTGGAATTTTTATTTATTTTCTACAATTATTAAACAGTTAACTATTCATTTCTTTATCGATACGTCCATCTTGGTAGCCATTGAATTCGATTAAATTTAAAAATAATCCCAATTTTATTTTAAGGCTTGAAATATGGACGGAATAAAACAATCTCAGTGGAATTGACGCTTATAAATTAAATATAGACTCGGATAATCATAGTTTTTACTTCCTTCGAAATTTTGTCGAAAATACAGTTTTTTAACGGGGTGGATAAGGTCTGTGTATGATGACAGCTGTTTAATAAACTCACATTTATAAAATGAATATACATGTACATATACAAAATTTGACTTTTCAACTCCCGAGCGTGTCGCAGGATTTTGAAGACTTCGACGAGGTTGAAACGTCAAAATGAACAACTTAATTAGATATATGTACTTGGCTATAATTATTATTAATCGTGCACTAGTTTGTTTTGTTTTTTATAGCGTACTCGTTACTTTTTTTTCTTAATTCACCACCACGTTAAATGATAAAACTATCGTCTCTTTTTATATTACTCCTAATATTTATTAATTACCTGGGATTCACTTAAGTGCTCAAAAGAAACATTTCCGACACACAGGAACAGCCTCATCTTAGCGCGTATCCATAGAGTTCTTAACCCTCATAGCTTCTTCCATTTGGAATGGAAAGAGCTAATCTCCTGATACATTTTAACGAACCTACTCCAATGGTATCTTGAAAAGACGTGAGAGTTTAAGGCACCTCGATGCGAAGAATTTTCATAGGACACGGAACGCAGAGAGAAAAGAAAAATCGACAAATGTCTCCAGATCGACCCGTTATTTTGTAAGTCAGTCAGTCTCGAAGAGGGAAACAATGCCGAAACATGCTCATAACTAGTCGGATCAGTTTTGAAATTTTGTCCGACGCTTCCAGGAAATAAGTTAGGAGGTATCTTGAGATGAATACTAAATATTTTTTTATACGGGACAGCGCGAACGCAGTCCCTACTACCAAAATTTACGCGCCCGAGATACCCACATTTGGGGTATTCGCAGGGGTCAACCCAACCGAAGTGCAATGGAAGGGCCTCACCCTGGGGGAACCGCCTTCGTGATCACGGTAACCCCCACGCCAGGTAAGTATGCTTTCGGTACTTGCGACTTAGAGGGGCAACGGAAAGGATCCGTTCGTCCTGTTGAGAGCCCGCTTCGATTCGGGTAGCGAGAAAGCCTTTTCGCTGAGGCTTTCGAATGTTCAGGCCGAATCTGGGCTCTGTATTTCGTCCCTTGCCTTTTTTAGGCCTCCCTTAATCCGGATACAGAGGAATATTCCGCCGAGATAGCGAATAACGTGGCCCATCTGAGGCGTCGGCCGTCGAGAACTCCGAACGAAACGGACAGGTAGCGCTCGAGTCGAGGGGGGAGCATTCAGGGTTAAAATCGAACAGCGGCGACAGTGCCGCTTCCTAGCGGCTGAGTCGAGAATCAGAATCGCCAGTGGCAATCGGCGACTCGTCCCTTTACATTTTTGATCCGCTTATCTGTTTACTCATTTTTTGTTTACCCTTTTTAATGGCTCATTTTGGTGGGAACCAGCTCGCCTGGACTCGGGAGAAGCCTCGAGACGATTAAACGTTCATTGAATAATGAGAATGTGAGAAAATGTCTCGCTGGGGCAAAAGGAATTCCTACGTCTGCGTCACGACAGGATATAGTTTTTCTTTAACTCTGGTCTCCCTTCAAAACGTATAAATCTTTCGCCTTTTACTAAAGATTTCCGTGGAGGGGGACTTTTGATGAGTCTATAAACAATTTTTTGTCAGAACCCCGCCGCAAGGTGGGGTCGTAAAAGGAAATTCAAAGCTTCGCCGATAATGGATAGGAAATATTTTATAATGGATCGGGACGGAATAAGGACTACTGATCAAGTCGGCAGGATTTTTTTTTTTTTTTTTTTTTTTTTTAATATATTTAAATATATTGCATATATCCATTATTTATACATTTTTATTCATGCAATTTTGGAATTTTTATTTATTTTCTACAATTATTAAACAGTTAACTATTCATTTCTTTATCGATACGTCCATCTTGGTAGCCATTGAATTCGATTAAATTTAAAAATAATCCCAATTTTATTTTAAGGCTTGAAATATGGACGGAATAAAACAATCTCAGTGGAATTGACGCTTATAAATTAAATATAGACTCGGATAATCATAGTTTTTACTTCCTTCGAAATTTTGTCGAAAATACAGTTTTTTAACGGGGTGGATAAGGTCTGTGTATGATGACAGCTGTTTAATAAACTCACATTTATAAAATGAATATACATGTACATATACAAAATTTGACTTTTCAACTCCCGAGCGTGTCGCAGGATTTTGAAGACTTCGACGAGGTTGAAACGTCAAAATGAACAACTTAATTAGATATATGTACTTGGCTATAATTATTATTAATCGTGCACTAGTTTGTTTTGTTTTTTATAGCGTACTCGTTACTTTTTTTTCTTAATTCACCACCCCGTTAAATGATAAAACTATCGTCTCTTTTTATATTACTCCTAATATTTATTAATTACCTGGGATTCATGCTCAATGGCGAAACGCCATGGCTTCATGGCGAAACATGCTCATAACTAGTCGGATCAGTTTTGAAATTTTGTCCGACGCTTCCAGGAAATAAGTTAGGAGGTATCTTGAGATGAATACTAAATATTTTTTTATACGGGACAGCGCGAACGCAGTCCCTACTACCAAAATTTACGCGCCCGAGATACCCACATTTGGGGTATTCGCAGGGGTCAACCCAACCGAAGTGCAATGGAAGGGCCTCACCCTGGGGGAACCGCCTTCGTGATCACGGTAACCCCCACGCCAGGTAAGTATGCTTTCGGTACTTGCGACTTAGAGGGGCAACGGAAAGGATCCGTTCGTCCTGTTGAGAGCCCGCTTCGATTCGGGTAGCGAGAAAGCCTTTTCGCTGAGGCTTTCGAATGTTCAGGCCGAATCTGGGCTCTGTATTTCGTCCCTTGCCTTTTTTAGGCCTCCCTTAATCCGGATACAGAGGAATATTCCGCCGAGATAGCGAATAACGTGGCCCATCTGAGGCGTCGGCCGTCGAGAACTCCGAACGAAACGGACAGGTAGCGCTCGAGTCGAGGGGGGAGCATTCAGGGTTAAAATCGAACAGCGGCGACAGTGCCGCTTCCTAGCGGCTGAGTCGAGAATCAGAATCGCCAGTGGCAATCGGCGACTCGTCCCTTTACATTTTTGATCCGCTTATCTGTTTACTCATTTTTTGTTTACCCTTTTTAATGGCTCATTTTGGTGGGAACCAGCTCGCCTGGACTCGGGAGAAGCCTCGAGACGATTAAACGTTCATTGAATAATGAGAATGTGAGAAAATGTCTCGCTGGGGCAAAAGGAATTCCTACGTCTGCGTCACGACAGGATATAGTTTTTCTTTAACTCTGGTCTCCCTTCAAAACGTATAAATCTTTCGCCTTTTACTAAAGATTTCCGTGGAGGGGGACTTTTGATGAGTCTATAAACAATTTTTTGTCAGAACCCCGCCGCAAGGTGGGGTCGTAAAAGGAAATTCAAAGCTTCGCCGATAATGGATAGGAAATATTTTATAATGGATCGGGACGGAATAAGGACTACTGATCAAGTCGGCAGGATTTTTTTTTTTTTTTTTCATATATTTAAATATATTGCATATATCCATTATTTATACATTTTTATTCATGCAATTTTGGAATTTTTATTTATTTTCTACAATTATTAAACAGTTAACTATTCATTTCTTTATCGATACGTCCATCTTGGTAGCCATTGAATTCGATTAAATTTAAAAATAATCCCAATTTTATTTTAAGGCTTGAAATATGGACGGAATAAAACAATCTCAGTGGAATTGACGCTTATAAATTAAATATAGACTCGGATAATCATAGTTTTTACTTCCTTCGAAATTTTGTCGAAAATACAGTTTTTTAACGGGGTGGATAAGGTCTGTGTATGATGACAGCTGTTTAATAAACTCACATTTATAAAATGAATATACATGTACATATACAAAATTTGACTTTTCAACTCCCGAGCGTGTCGCAGGATTTTGAAGACTTCGACGAGGTTGAAACGTCAAAATGAACAACTTAATTAGATATATGTACTTGGCTATAATTATTATTAATCGTGCACTAGTTTGTTTTGTTTTTTATAGCGTACTCGTTACTTTTTTTTCTTAATTCACCACCCCGTTAAATGATAAAACTATCGTCTCTTTTTATATTACTCCTAATATTTATTAATTACCTGGGATTCATGCTCAATGGCGAAACGCCATGGCTTCATGGCGAAACATGCTCATAACTAGTCGGATCAGTTTTGAAATTTTGTCCGACGCTTCCAGGAAATAAGTTAGGAGGTATCTTGAGATGAATACTAAATATTTTTTTATACGGGACAGCGCGAACGCAGTCCCTACTACCAAAAATTACGCGCCCGAGATACCCACATTTGGGGTATTCGCAGGGGTCAACCCAACCGAAGTGCAATGGAAGGGCCTCACCCTGGGGGAACCGCCTTCGTGATCACGGTAACCCCCACGCCAGGTAAGTATGCTTTCGGTACTTGCGACTTAGAGGGGCAACGGAAAGGATCCGTTCGTCCTGTTGAGAGCCCGCTTCGATTCGGGTAGCGAGAAAGCCTTTTCGCTGAGGCTTTCGAATGTTCAGGCCGAATCTGGGCTCTGTATTTCGTCCCTTGCCTTTTTTAGGCCTCCCTTAATCCGGATACAGAGGAATATTCCGCCGAGATAGCGAATAACGTGGCCCATCTGAGGCGTCGGCCGTCGAGAACTCCGAACGAAACGGACAGGTAGCGCTCGAGTCGAGGGGGGAGCATTCAGGGTTAAAATCGAACAGCGGCGACAGTGCCGCTTCCTAGCGGCTGAGTCGAGAATCAGAATCGCCAGTGGCAATCGGCGACTCGTCCCTTTACATTTTTGATCCGCTTATCTGTTTACTCATTTTTTGTTTACCCTTTTTAATGGCTCATTTTGGTGGGAACCAGCTCGCCTGGACTCGGGAGAAGCCTCGAGACGATTAAACGTTCATTGAATAATGAGAATGTGAGAAAATGTCTCGCTGGGGCAAAAGGAATTCCTACGTCTGCGTCACGACAGGATATAGTTTTTCTTTAACTCTGGTCTCCCTTCAAAACGTATAAATCTTTCGCCTTTTACTAAAGATTTCCGTGGAGGGGGACTTTTGATGAGTCTATAAACAATTTTTTGTCAGAACCCCGCCGTAAGGTGGGGTCGTAAAAGGAAATTCAAAGCTTCGCCGATAAAGGATAGGAAATATTTTATAATGGATCGGGACGGAATAAGGACTACTGATCAAGTCGGCAGGATTTTTTTTTTTTTTTTTTTAATATATTTAAATATATTGCATATATCCATTATTTATACATTTTTATTCATGCAATTTTGGAATTTTTATTTATTTTCTACAATTATTAAACAGTTAACTATTCATTTCTTTATCGATACGTCCATCTTGGTAGCCATTGAATTCGATTAAATTTAAAAATAATCCCAATTTTATTTTAAGGCTTGAAATATGGACGGAATAAAACAATCTCAGTGGAAATGACGCTTATAAATTAAATATAGACTCGGATAATCATAGTTTTTACTTCCTTCGAAATTTTGTCGAAAATACAGTTTTTTAACGGGGTGGATAAGGTCTGTGTATGACGACAGCTGTTTAATAAACTCACATTTATAAAATGAATATACATGTACATATACAAAATTTGACTTTTCAACTCCCGAGCGTGTCGCAGGATTTTGAAGACTTCGACGAGGTTGAAACGTCAAAATGAACAACTTAATTAGATATATGTACTTGGCTATAATTATTATTAATCGTGCACTAGTTTGTTTTGTTTTTTATAGCGTACTCGTTACTTTTTTTTCTTAATTCACCACCCCGTTAAATGATAAAACTATCGTCTCTTTTTATATTACTCCTAATATTTATTAATTACCTGGGATTCACTTAAGTGCTCAAAAGAAACATTTCCGACACACAGGAACAGCCTCATCTTAGCGCGTATCCATAGAGTTCTTAACCCTCATAGCTTCTTCCATTTGGAATGGAAAGAGCTAATCTCCTGATACATTTTAACGAACCTACTCCAATGGTATCTTGAAAAGACGTGAGAGTTTAAGGCACCTCGATGCGAAGAATTTTCATAGGACACGGAACGCAGAGAGAAAAGAAAAATCGACAAATGTCTCCAGATCGACCCGTTATTTTGTAAGTCAGTCAGTCTCGAAGAGGGAAACAATGCCGAAACATGCTCATAACTAGTCGGATCAGTTTTGAAATTTTGTCCGACGCTTCCAGGAAATAAGTTAGGAGGTATCATGAGATGAATACTAAATATTTTTTTATACGGGACAGCGCGAACGCAGTCCCTACTACCCAAAATTACGCGCCCGAGATACCCACATTTGGGGTATTCGCAGGGGTCAACCCAACCGAAGTGCAATGGAAGGGCCTCACCCTGGGGGAACCGCCTTCGTGATCACGGTAACCCCCACGCCAGGTAAGTATGCTTTCGGTACTTGCGACTTAGAGGGGCAACGGAAAGGATCCGTTCGTCCTGTTGAGAGCCCGCTTCGATTCGGGTAGCGAGAAAGCCTTTTCGCTGAGGCTTTCGAATGTTCAGGCCGAATCTGGGCTCTGTATTTCGTCCCTTGCCTTGTTTAGGCCTCCTTTAATCCGGATACAGAGGAATATTCCGCCGAGATAGCGAATAACGTGGCCCATCTGAGGCGTCGGCCGTCGAGAACTCCGAACGAAACGGACAGGTAGCGCTCGAGTCGAGGGGGGAGCATTCAGGGTTAAAATCGAACAGCGGCGACAGTGCCGCTTCCTAGCGGCTGAGTCGAGAATCAGAATCGCCAGTGGCAATCGGCGACTCGTCCCTTTACATTTTTGATCCGCTTATCTGTTTACTCATTTTTTGTTTACCCTTTTTAATGGCTCATTTTGGTGGGAACCAGCTCGCCTGGACTCGGGAGAAGCCTCGAGACGATTAAACGTTCATTGAATAATGAGAATGTGAGAAAATGTCTCGCTGGGGCAAAAGGAATTCCTACGTCTGCGTCACGACAGGATATAGTTTTTCTTTAACTCTGGTCTCCCTTCAAAACGTATAAATCTTTCGCCTTTTACTAAAGATTTCCGTGGAGGGGGACTTTTGATGAGTCTATAAACAATTTTTTGTCAGAACCCCGCCGTAAGGTGGGATCGTAAAAGGAAATTCAAAGCTTCGCCGATAATGGATAGGAAATATTTTATAATGGATCGGGACGGAATAAGGACTACTGATCAAGTCGGCAGGATTTTTTTTTTTTTTTTTTTTTTTTTTTTTTTAATATATTTAAATATATTGCATATATCCATTATTTATACATTTTTATTCATGCAATTTTGGAATTTTTATTTATTTTCTACAATTATTAAACAGTTAACTATTCATTTCTTTATCGATACGTCCATCTTGGTAGCCATTGAATTCGATTAAATTTAAAAATAATCCCAATTTTATTTTAAGGCTTGAAATATGGACGGAATAAAACAATCTCAGTGGAATTGACGCTTATAAATTAAATATAGACTCGGATAATCATAGTTTTTACTTCCTTCGAAATTTTGTCGAAAATACAGTTTTTTAACGGGGTGGATAAGGTCTGTGTATGATGACAGCTGTTTAATAAACTCACATTTATAAAATGAATATACATGTACATATACAAAATTTGACTTTTCAACTCCCGAGCGTGTCGCAGGATTTTGAAGACTTCGACGAGGTTGAAACGTCAAAATGAACAACTTAATTAGATATATGTACTTGGCTATAATTATTATTAATCGTGCACTAGTTTGTTTTGTTTTTTATAGCGTACTCGTTACTTTTTTTTCTTAATTCACCACCACGTTAAATGATAAAACTATCGTCTCTTTTTATATTACTCCTAATATTTATTAATTACCTGGGATTCATGCTCAATGGCGAAACGCCATGGCTTCATGGCGAAACATGCTCATAACTAGTCGGATCAGTTTTGAAATTTTGTCCGACGCTTCCAGGAAATAAGTTAGGAGGTATCTTGAGATGAATACTAAATATTTTTTTATACGGGACAGCGCGAACGCAGTCCCTACTACCAAAAATTACGCGCCCGAGATACCCACATTTGGGGTATTCGCAGGGGTCAACCCAACCGAAGTGCAATGGAAGGGCCTCACCCTGGGGGAACCGCCTTCGTGATCACGGTAACCCCCACGCCAGGTAAGTATGCTTTCAGTACTTGCGACTTAGAGGGGCAACGGAAAGGATCCGTTCGTCCTGTTGAGAGCCCGCTTCGATTCGGGTAGCGAGAAAGCCTTTTCGCTGAGGCTTTCGAATGTTCAGGCCGAATCTGGGCTCTGTATTTCGTCCCTTGCCTTTTTTAGGCCTCCCTTAATCCGGATACAGAGGAATATTCCGCCGAGATAGCGAATAACGTGGCCCATCTGAGGCGTCGGCCGTCAAGAACTCCGAACGAAACGGACAGGTAGCGCTCGAGTCGAGGGGGGAGCATTCAGGGTTAAAATCGAACAGCGGCGACAGTGCCGCTTCCTAGCGGCTGAGTCGAGAATCAGAATCGCCAGTGGCAATCGGCGACTCGTCCCTTTACATTTTTGATCCGCTTATCTGTTTACTCATTTTTTGTTTACCCTTTTTAATGGCTCATTTTGGTGGGAACCAGCTCGCCTGGACTCGGGAGAAGCCTCGAGACGATTAAACGTTCATTGAATAATGAGAATGTGAGAAAATGTCTCGCTGGGGCAAAAGGAATTCCTACGTCTGCGTCACGACAGGATATAGTTTTTCTTTAACTCTGGTCTCCCTTCAAAACGTATAAATCTTTCGCCTTTTACTAAAGATTTCCGTGGAGGGGGACTTTTGATGAGTCTATAAACAATTTTTTGTCAGAACCCCGCCGCAAGGTGGGGTCGTAAAAGGAAATTCAAAGCTTCGCCGATAATGGATAGGAAATATTTTATAATGGATCGGGACGGAATAAGGACTACTGATCAAGTCGGCAGGATTTTTTTTTTTTTTTTTTTTTTTTTTTAATATATTTAAATATATTGCATATATCCATTATTTATACATTTTTATTCATGCAATTTTGGAATTTTTATTTATTTTCTACAATTATTAAACAGTTAACTATTCATTTCTTTATCGATACGTCCATCTTGGTAGCCATTGAATTCGATTAAATTTAAAAATAATCCCAATTTTATTTTAAGGCTTGAAATATGGACGGAATAAAACAATCTCAGTGGAATTGACGCTTATAAATTAAATATAGACTCGGATAATCATAGTTTTTACTTCCTTCGAAATTTTGTCGAAAATACAGTTTTTTAACGGGGTGGATAAGGTCTGTGTATGATGACAGCTGTTTAATAAACTCACATTTATAAAATGAATATACATGTACATATACAAAATTTGACTTTTCAACTCCCGAGCGTGTCGCAGGATTTTGAAGACTTCGACGAGGTTGAAACGTCAAAATGAACAACTTAATTAGATATATGTACTTGGCTATAATTATTATTAATCGTGCACTAGTTTGTTTTGTTTTTTATAGCGTACTCGTTACTTTTTTTTCTTAATTCACCACCCCGTTAAATGATAAAACTATCGTCTCTTTTTATATTACTCCTAATATTTATTAATTACCTGGGATTCATGCTCAATGGCGAAACGCCATGGCTTCATGGCGAAACATGCTCATAACTAGTCGGATCAGTTTTGAAATTTTGTCCGACGCTTCCAGGAAATAAGTTAGGAGGTATCTTGAGATGAATACTAAATATTTTTTTATACGGGACAGCGCGAACGCAGTCCCTACTACCAAAATTTACGCGCCCGAGATACCCACATTTGGGGTATTCGCAGGGGTCAACCCAACCGAAGTGCAATGGAAGGGCCTCACCCTGGGGGAACCGCCTTCGTGATCACGGTAACCCCCACGCCAGGTAAGTATGCTTTCGGTACTTGCGACTTAGAGGGGCAACGGAAAGGATCCGTTCGTCCTGTTGAGAGCCCGCTTCGATTCGGGTAGCGAGAAAGCCTTTTCGCTGAGGCTTTCGAATGTTCAGGCCGAATCTGGGCTCTGTATTTCGTCCCTTGCCTTTTTTAGGCCTCCCTTAATCCGGATACAGAGGAATATTCCGCCGAGATAGCGAATAACGTGGCCCATCTGAGGCGTCGGCCGTCGAGAACTCCGAACGAAACGGACAGGTAGCGCTCGAGTCGAGGGGGGAGCATTCAGGGTTAAAATCGAACAGCGGCGACAGTGCCGCTTCCTAGCGGCTGAGTCGAGAATCAGAATCGCCAGTGGCAATCGGCGACTCGTCCCTTTACATTTTTGATCCGCTTATCTGTTTACTCATTTTTTGTTTACCCTTTTTAATGGCTCATTTTGGTGGGAACCAGCTCGCCTGGACTCGGGAGAAGCCTCGAGACGATTAAACGTTCATTGAATAATGAGAATGTGAGAAAATGTCTCGCTGGGGCAAAAGGAATTCCTACGTCTGCGTCACGACAGGATATAGTTTTTCTTTAACTCTGGTCTCCCTTCAAAACGTATAAATCTTTCGCCTTTTACTAAAGATTTCCGTGGAGGGGGACTTTTGATGAGTCTATAAACAATTTTTTGTCAGAACCCCGCCGTAAGGTGGGGTCGTAAAAGGAAATTCAAAGCTTCGCCGATAAAGGATAGGAAATATTTTATAATGGATCGGGACGGAATAAGGACTACTGATCAAGTCGGCAGGATTTTTTTTTTTTTTTTTTTTAATATATTTAAATATATTGCATATATCCATTATTTATACATTTTTATTCATGCAATTTTGGAATTTTTATTTATTTTCTACAATTATTAAACAGTTAACTATTCATTTCTTTATCGATACGTCCATCTTGGTAGCCATTGAATTCGATTAAATTTAAAAATAATCCCAATTTTATTTTAAGGCTTGAAATATGGACGGAATAAAACAATCTCAGTGGAAATGACGCTTATAAATTAAATATAGACTCGGATAATCATAGTTTTTACTTCCTTCGAAATTTTGTCGAAAATACAGTTTTTTAAGGGGGTGGATAAGGTCTGTGTATGACGACAGCTGTTTAATAAACTCACATTTATAAAATGAATATACATGTACATATACAAAATTTGACTTTTCAACTCCCGAGCGTGTCGCAGGATTTTGAAGACTTCGACGAGGTTGAAACGTCAAAATGAACAACTTAATTAGATATATGTACTTGGCTATAATTATTATTAATCGTGCACTAGTTTGTTTTGTTTTTTATAGCGTACTCGTTACTTTTTTTTCTTAATTCACCACCCCGTTAAATGATAAAACTATCGTCTCTTTTTATATTACTCCTAATATTTATTAATTACCTGGGATTCACTTAAGTGCTCAAAAGAAACATTTCCGACACACAGGAACAGCCTCATCTTAGCGCGTATCCATAGAGTTCTTAACCCTCATAGCTTCTTCCATTTGGAATGGAAAGAGCTAATCTCCTGATACATTTTAACGAACCTACTCCAATGGTATCTTGAAAAGACGTGAGAGTTTAAGGCACCTCGATGCGAAGAATTTTCATAGGACACGGAACGCAGAGAGAAAAGAAAAATCGACAAATGTCTCCAGATCGACCCGTTATTTTGTAAGTCAGTCAGTCTCGAAGAGGGAAACAATGCCGAAACATGCTCATAACTAGTCGGATCAGTTTTGAAATTTTGTCCGACGCTTCCAGGAAATAAGTTAGGAGGTATCATGAGATGAATACTAAATATTTTTTTATACGGGACAGCGCGAACGCAGTCCCTACTACCAAAAATTACGCGCCCGAGATACCCACATTTGGGGTATTCGCAGGGGTCAACCCAACCGAAGTGCAATGGAAGGGCCTCACCCTGGGGGAACCGCCTTCGTGATCACGGTAACCCCCACGCCAGGTAAGTATGCTTTCGGTACTTGCGACTTAGAGGGGCAACGGAAAGGATCCGTTCGTCCTGTTGAGAGCCCGCTTCGATTCGGGTAGCGAGAAAGCCTTTTCGCTGAGGCTTTCGAATGTTCAGGCCGAATCTGGGCTCTGTATTTCGTCCCTTGCCTTGTTTAGGCCTCCTTTAATCCGGATACAGAGGAATATTCCGCCGAGATAGCGAATAACGTGGCCCATCTGAGGCGTCGGCCGTCGAGAACTCCGAACGAAACGGACAGGTAGCGCTCGAGTCGAGGGGGGAGCATTCAGGGTTAAAATCGAACAGCGGCGACAGTGCCGCTTCCTAGCGGCTGAGTCGAGAATCAGAATCGCCAGTGGCAATCGGCGACTCGTCCCTTTACATTTTTGATCCGCTTATCTGTTTACTCATTTTTTGTTTACCCTTTTTAATGGCTCATTTTGGTGGGAACCAGCTCGCCTGGACTCGGGAGAAGCCTCGAGACGATTAAACGTTCATTGAATAATGAGAATGTGAGAAAATGTCTCGCTGGGGCAAAAGGAATTCCTACGTCTGCGTCACGACAGGATATAGTTTTTCTTTAACTCTGGTCTCCCTTCAAAACGTATAAATCTTTCGCCTTTTACTAAAGATTTCCGTGGAGGGGGACTTTTGATGAGTCTATAAACAATTTTTTGTCAGAACCCCGCCGTAAGGTGGGATCGTAAAAGGAAATTCAAAGCTTCGCCGATAATGGATAGGAAATATTTTATAATGGATCGGGACGGAATAAGGACTACTGATCAAGTCGGCAGGATTTTTTTTTTTTTTTTTTTTTTTTTTTTTTTTAATATATTTAAATATATTGCATATATCCATTATTTATACATTTTTATTCATGCAATTTTGGAATTTTTATTTATTTTCTACAATTATTAAACAGTTAACTATTCATTTCTTTATCGATACGTCCATCTTGGTAGCCATTGAATTCGATTAAATTTAAAAATAATCCCAATTTTATTTTAAGGCTTGAAATATGGACGGAATAAAACAATCTCAGTGGAATTGACGCTTATAAATTAAATATAGACTCGGATAATCATAGTTTTTACTTCCTTCGAAATTTTGTCGAAAATACAGTTTTTTAACGGGGTGGATAAGGTCTGTGTATGATGACAGCTGTTTAATAAACTCACATTTATAAAATGAATATACATGTACATATACAAAATTTGACTTTTCAACTCCCGAGCGTGTCGCAGGATTTTGAAGACTTCGACGAGGTTGAAACGTCAAAATGAACAACTTAATTAGATATATGTACTTGGCTATAATTATTATTAATCGTGCACTAGTTTGTTTTGTTTTTTATAGCGTACTCGTTACTTTTTTTTCTTAATTCACCACCACGTTAAATGATAAAACTATCGTCTCTTTTTATATTACTCCTAATATTTATTAATTACCTGGGATTCACTTAAGTGCTCAAAAGAAACATTTCCGACACACAGGAACAGCCTCATCTTAGCGCGTATCCATAGAGTTCTTAACCCTCATAGCTTCTTCCATTTGGAATGGAAAGAGCTAATCTCCTGATACATTTTAACGAACCTACTCCAATGGTATCTTGAAAAGACGTGAGAGTTTAAGGCACCTCGATGCGAAGAATTTTCATAGGACACGGAACGCAGAGAGAAAAGAAAAATCGACAAATGTCTCCAGATCGACCCGTTATTTTGTAAGTCAGTCAGTCTCGAAGAGGGAAACAATGCCGAAACATGCTCATAACTAGTCGGATCAGTTTTGAAATTTTGTCCGACGCTTCCAGGAAATAAGTTAGGAGGTATCTTGAGATGAATACTAAATATTTTTTTATACGGGACAGCGCGAACGCAGTCCCTACTACCAAAAATTACGCGCCCGAGATACCCACATTTGGGGTATTCGCAGGGGTCAACCCAACCGAAGTGCAATGGAAGGGCCTCACCCTGGGGGAACCGCCTTCGTGATCACGGTAACCCCCACGCCAGGTAAGTATGCTTTCGGTACTTGCGACTTAGAGGGGCAACGGAAAGGATCCGTTCGTCCTGTTGAGAGCCCGCTTCGATTCGGGTAGCGAGAAAGCCTTTTCGCTGAGGCTTTCGAATGTTCAGGCCGAATCTGGGCTCTGTATTTCGTCCCTTGCCTTTTTTAGGCCTCCCTTAATCCGGATACAGAGGAATATTCCGCCGAGATAGCGAATAACGTGGCCCATCTGAGGCGTCGGCCGTCGAGAACTCCGAACGAAACGGACAGGTAGCGCTCGAGTCGAGGGGGGAGCATTCAGGGTTAAAATCGAACAGCGGCGACAGTGCCGCTTCCTAGCGGCTGAGTCGAGAATCAGAATCGCCAGTGGCAATCGGCGACTCGTCCCTTTACATTTTTGATCCGCTTATCTGTTTACTCATTTTTTGTTTACCCTTTTTAATGGCTCATTTTGGTGGGAACCAGCTCGCCTGGACTCGGGAGAAGCCTCGAGACGATTAAACGTTCATTGAATAATGAGAATGTGAGAAAATGTCTCGCTGGGGCAAAAGGAATTCCTACGTCTGCGTCACGACAGGATATAGTTTTTCTTTAACTCTGGTCTCCCTTCAAAACGTATAAATCTTTCGCCTTTTACTAAAGATTTCCGTGGAGGGGGACTTTTGATGAGTCTATAAACAATTTTTTGTCAGAACCCCGCCGCAAGGTGGGGTCGTAAAAGGAAATTCAAAGCTTCGCCGATAATGGATAGGAAATATTTTATAATGGATCGGGACGGAATAAGGACTACTGATCAAGTCGGCAGGATTTTTTTTTTTTTTTTTTCATATATTTAAATATATTGCATATATCCATTATTTATACATTTTTATTCATGCAATTTTGGAATTTTTATTTATTTTCTACAATTATTAAACAGTTAACTATTCATTTCTTTATCGATACGTCCATCTTGGTAGCCATTGAATTCGATTAAATTTAAAAATAATCCCAATTTTATTTTAAGGCTTGAAATATGGACGGAATAAAACAATCTCAGTGGAATTGACGCTTATAAATTAAATATAGACTCGGATAATCATAGTTTTTACTTCCTTCGAAATTTTGTCGAAAATACAGTTTTTTAACGGGGTGGATAAGGTCTGTGTATGATGACAGCTGTTTAATAAACTCACATTTATAAAATGAATATACATGTACATATACAAAATTTGACTTTTCAACTCCCGAGCGTGTCGCAGGATTTTGAAGACTTCGACGAGGTTGAAACGTCAAAATGAACAACTTAATTAGATATATGTACTTGGCTATAATTATTATTAATCGTGCACTAGTTTGTTTTGTTTTTTATAGTGTACTCGTTACTTTTTTTTCTTAATTCACCACCCCGTTAAATGATAAAACTATCGTCTCTTTTTATATTACTCCTAATATTTATTAATTACCTGGGATTCATGCTCAATGGCGAAACGCCATGGCTTCATGGCGAAACATGCTCATAACTAGTCGGATCAGTTTTGAAATTTTGTCCGACGCTTCCAGGAAATAAGTTAGGAGGTATCTTGAGATGAATACTAAATATTTTTTTATACGGGACAGCGCGAACGCAGTCCCTACTACCAAAAATTACGCGCCCGAGATACCCTCATTTGGGGTATTCGCAGGGGTCAACCCAACCGAAGTGCAATGGAAGGGCCTCACCCTGGGGGAACCGCCTTCGTGATCACGGTAACCCCCACGCCAGGTAAGTATGCTTTCGGTACTTGCGACTTAGAGGGGCAACGGAAAGGATCCGTTCGTCCTGTTGAGAGCCCGCTTCGATTCGGGTAGCGAGAAAGCCTTTTCGCTGAGGCTTTCGAATGTTCAGGCCGAATCTGGGCTCTGTATTTCGTCCCTTGCCTTTTTTAGGCCTCCCTTAATCCGGATACAGAGGAATATTCCGCCGAGATAGCGAATAACGTGGCCCATCTGAGGCGTCGGCCGTCGAGAACTCCGAACGAAACGGACAGGTAGCGCTCGAGTCGAGGGGGGAGCATTCAGGGTTAAAATCGAACAGCGGCGACAGTGCCGCTTCCTAGCGGCTGAGTCGAGAATCAGAATCGCCAGTGGCAATCGGCGACTCGTCCCTTTACATTTTTGATCCGCTTATCTGTTTACTCATTTTTTGTTTACCCTTTTTAATGGCTCATTTTGGTGGGAACCAGCTCGCCTGGACTCGGGAGAAGCCTCGAGACGATTAAACGTTCATTGAATAATGAGAATGTGAGAAAATGTCTCGCTGGGGCAAAAGGAATTCCTACGTCTGCGTCACGACAGGATATAGTTTTTCTTTAACTCTGGTCTCCCTTCAAAACGTATAAATCTTTCGCCTTTTACTAAAGATTTCCGTGGAGGGGGACTTTTGATGAGTCTATAAACAATTTTTTGTCAGAACCCCGCCGTAAGGTGGGGTCGTAAAAGGAAATTCAAAGCTTCGCCGATAAAGGATAGGAAATATTTTATAATGGATCGGGACGGAATAAGGACTACTGATCAAGTCGGCAGGATTTTTTTTTTTTTTTTTTTAATATATTTAAATATATTGCATATATCCATTATTTATACATTTTTATTCATGCAATTTTGGAATTTTTATTTATTTTCTACAATTATTAAACAGTTAACTATTCATTTCTTTATCGATACGTCCATCTTGGTAGCCATTGAATTCGATTAAATTTAAAAATAATCCCAATTTTATTTTAAGGCTTGAAATATGGACGGAATAAAACAATCTCAGTGGAAATGACGCTTATAAATTAAATATAGACTCGGATAATCATAGTTTTTACTTCCTTCGAAATTTTGTCGAAAATACAGTTTTTTAACGGGGTGGATAAGGTCTGTGTATGATGACAGCTGTTTAATAAACTCACATTTATAAAATGAATCTACATGTACATATACAAAATTTGACTTTTCAACTCCCGAGCGTGTCGCAGGATTTTGAAGACTTCGACGAGGTTGAAACGTCAAAATGAACAACTTAATTAGATATATGTAATTGGCTATAATTATTATTAATCGTGCACTAGTTTGTTTTGTTTTTTATAGCGTACTCGTTACTTTTTTTTCTTAATTCACCACCCCGTTAAATGATAAAACTATCGTCTCTTTTTATATTACTCCTAATATTTATTAATTACCTGGGATTCACTTAAGTGCTCAAAAGAAACATTTCCGACACACAGGAACAGCCTCATCTTAGCGCGTATCCATAGAGTTCTTAACCCTCATAGCTTCTTCCATTTGGAATGGAAAGAGCTAATCTCCTGATACATTTTAACGAACCTACTCCAATGGTATCTTGAAAAGACGTGAGAGTTTAAGGCACCTCGATGCGAAGAATTTTCATAGGACACGGAACGCAGAGAGAAAAGAAAAATCGACAAATGTCTCCAGATCGACCCGTTATTTTGTAAGTCAGTCAGTCTCGAAGAGGGAAACAATGCCGAAACATGCTCATAACTAGTCGGATCAGTTTTGAAATTTTGTCCGACGCTTCCAGGAAATAAGTTAGGAGGTATCTTGAGATGAATACTAAATATTTTTTTATACGGGACAGCGCGAACGCAGTCCCTACTACCAAAAATTACGCGCCCGAGATACCCACATTTGGGGTATTCGCAGGGGTCAACCCAACCGAAGTGCAATGGAAGGGCCTCACCCTGGGGGAACCGCCTTCGTGATCACGGTAACCCCCACGCCAGGTAAGTATGCTTTCGGTACTTGCGACTTAGAGGGGCAACGGAAAGGATCCGTTCGTCCTGTTGAGAGCCCGCTTCGATTCGGGTAGCGAGAAAGCCTTTTCGCTGAGGCTTTCGAATGTTCAGGCCGAATCTGGGCTCTGTATTTCGTCCCTTGCCTTGTTTAGGCCTCCTTTAATCCGGATACAGAGGAATATTCCGCCGAGATAGCGAATAACGTGGCCCATCTGAGGCGTCGGCCGTCGAGAACTCCGAACGAAACGGACAGGTAGCGCTCGAGTCGAGGGGGGAGCATTCAGGGTTAAAATCGAACAGCGGCGACAGTGCCGCTTCCTAGCGGCTGAGTCGAGAATCAGAATCGCCAGTGGCAATCGGCGACTCGTCCCTTTACATTTTTGATCCGCTTATCTGTTTACTCATTTTTTGTTTACCCTTTTTAATGGCTCATTTTGGTGGGAACCAGCTCGCCTGGACTCGGGAGAAGCCTCGAGACGATTAAACGTTCATTGAATAATGAGAATGTGAGAAAATGTCTCGCTGGGGCAAAAGGAATTCCTACGTCTGCGTCACGACAGGATATAGTTTTTCTTTAACTCTGGTCTCCCTTCAAAACGTATAAATCTTTCGCCTTTTACTAAAGATTTCCGTGGAGGGGGACTTTTGATGAGTCTATAAACAATTTTTTGTCAGAACCCCGCCGTAAGGTGGGGTCGTAAAAGGAAATTCAAAGCTTCGCCGATAAAGGATAGGAAATATTTTATAATGGATCGGGACGGAATAAGGACTACTGATCAAGTCGGCAGGATTTTTTTTTTTTTTTTTTTAATATATTTAAATATATTGCATATATCCATTATTTATACATTTTTATTCATGCAATTTTGGAATTTTTATTTATTTTCTACAATTATTAAACAGTTAACTATTCATTTCTTTATCGATACGTCCATCTTGGTAGCCATTGAATTCGATTAAATTTAAAAATAATCCCAATTTTATTTTAAGGCTTGAAATATGGACGGAATAAAACAATCTCAGTGGAAATGACGCTTATAAATTAAATATAGACTCGGATAATCATAGTTTTTACTTCCTTCGAAATTTTGTCGAAAATACAGTTTTTTAACGGGGTGGATAAGGTCTGTGTATGATGACAGCTGTTTAATAAACTCACATTTATAAAATGAATATACATGTACATATACAAAATTTGACTTTTCAACTCCCGAGCGTGTCGCAGGATTTTGAAGACTTCGACGAGGTTGAAACGTCAAAATGAACAACTTAATTAGATATATGTACTTGGCTATAATTATTATTAATCGTGCACTAGTTTGTTTTGTTTTTTATAGCGTACTCGTTACTTTTTTTTCTTAATTCACCACCCCGTTAAATGATAAAACTATCGTCTCTTTTTATATTACTCCTAATATTTATTAATTACCTGGGATTCACTTAAGTGCTCAAAAGAAACATTTCCGACACACAGGAACAGCCTCATCTTAGCGCGTATCCATAGAGTTCTTAACCCTCATAGCTTCTTCCATTTGGAATGGAAAGAGCTAATCTCCTGATACATTTTAACGAACCTACTCCAATGGTATCTTGAAAAGACGTGAGAGTTTAAGGCACCTCGATGCGAAGAATTTTCATAGGACACGGAACGCAGAGAGAAAAGAAAAATCGACAAATGTCTCCAGATCGACCCGTTATTTTGTAAGTCAGTCAGTCTCGAAGAGGGAAACAATGCCGAAACATGCTCATAACTAGTCGGATCAGTTTTGAAATTTTGTCCGACGCTTCCAGGAAATAAGTTAGGAGGTATCTTGAGATGAATACTAAATATTTTTTTATACGGGACAGCGCGAACGCAGTCCCTACTACCAAAAATTACGCGCCCGAGATACCCACATTTGGGGTATTCGCAGGGGTCAACCCAACCGAAGTGCAATGGAAGGGCCTCACCCTGGGGGAACCGCCTTCGTGATCACGGTAACCCCCACGCCAGGTAAGTATGCTTTCAGTACTTGCGACTTAGAGGGGCAACGGAAAGGATCCGTTCGTCCTGTTGAGAGCCCGCTTCGATTCGGGTAGCGAGAAAGCCTTTTCGCTGAGGCTTTCGAATGTTCAGGCCGAATCTGGGCTCTGTATTTCGTCCCTTGCCTTGTTTAGGCCTCCTTTAATCCGGATACAGAGGAATATTCCGCCGAGATAGCGAATAACGTGGCCCATCTGAGGCGTCGGCCGTCGAGAACTCCGAACGAAACGGACAGGTAGCGCTCGAGTCGAGGGGGGAGCATTCAGGGTTAAAATCGAACAGCGGCGACAGTGCCGCTTCCTAGCGGCTGAGTCGAGAATCAGAATCGCCAGTGGCAATCGGCGACTCGTCCCTTTACATTTTTGATCCGCTTATCTGTTTACTCATTTTTTGTTTACCCTTTTTAATGGCTCATTTTGGTGGGAACCAGCTCGCCTGGACTCGGGAGAAGCCTCGAGACGATTAAACGTTCATTGAATAATGAGAATGTGAGAAAATGTCTCGCTGGGGCAAAAGGAATTCCTACGTCTGCGTCACGACAGGATATAGTTTTTCTTTAACTCTGGTCTCCCTTAAAAACGTATAAATATTTCGCCTTTTACTAAAGATTTCCGTGGAGGGGGACTTTTGATGAGTCTATAAACAATTTTTTGTCAGAACCCCGCCGTAAGGTGGGATCGTAAAAGGAAATTCAAAGCTTCGCCGATAATGGATAGGAAATATTTTATAATGGATCGGGACGGAATAAGGACTACTGATCAAGTCGGCAGGATTTTTTTTTTTTTTTTTTTTTTTTTTAATATATTTAAATATATTGCATATATCCATTATTTATACATTTTTATTCATGCAATTTTGGAATTTTTATTTATTTTCTACAATTATTAAACAGTTAACTATTCATTTCTTTATCGATACGTCCATCTTGGTAGCCATTGAATTCGATTAAATTTAAAAATAATCCCAATTTTATTTTAAGGCTTGAAATATGGACGGAATAAAACAATCTCAGTGGAATTGACGCTTATAAATTAAATATAGACTCGGATAATCATAGTTTTTACTTCCTTCGAAATTTTGTCGAAAATACAGTTTTTTAACGGGGTGGATAAGGTCTGTGTATGATGACAGCTGTTTAATAAACTCACATTTATAAAATGAATATACATGTACATATACAAAATTTGACTTTTCAACTCCCGAGCGTGTCGCAGGATTTTGAATACTTCGACGAGGTTGAAACGTCAAAATGAACAACTTAATTAGATATATGTACTTGGCTATAATTATTATTAATCGTGCACTAGTTTGTTTTGTTTTTTATAGCGTACTCGTTACTTTTTTTTCTTAATTCACCACCCCGTTAAATGATAAAACTATCGTCTCTTTTTATATTACTCCTAATATTTATTAATTACCTGGGATTCATGCTCAATGGCGAAACGCCATGGCTTCATGGCGAAACATGCTCATAACTAGTCGGATCAGTTTTGAAATTTTGTCCGACGCTTCCAGGAAATAAGTTAGGAGGTATCTTGAGATGAATACTAAATATTTTTTTATACGGGACAGCGCGAACGCAGTCCCTACTACCAAAAATTACGCGCCCGAGATACCCACATTTGGGGTATTCGCAGGGGTCAACCCAACCGAAGTGCAATGGAAGGGCCTCACCCTGGGGGAACCGCCTTCGTGATCACGGTAACCCCCACGCCAGGTAAGTATGCTTTCGGTACTTGCGACTTAGAGGGGCAACGGAAAGGATCCGTTCGTCCTGTTGAGAGCCCGCTTCGATTCGGGTAGCGAGAAAGCCTTTTCGCTGAGGCTTTCGAATGTTCAGGCCGAATCTGGGCTCTGTATTTCGTCCCTTGCCTTTTTTAGGCCTCCCTTAATCCGGATACAGAGGAATATTCCGCCGAGATAGCGAATAACGTGGCCCATCTGAGGCGTCGGCCGTCGAGAACTCCGAACGAAACGGACAGGTAGCGCTCGAGTCGAGGGGGGAGCATTCAGGGTTAAAATCGAACAGCGGCGACAGTGCCGCTTCCTAGCGGCTGAGTCGAGAATCAGAATCGCCAGTGGCAATCGGCGACTCGTCCCTTTACATTTTTGATCCGCTTATCTGTTTACTCATTTTTTGTTTACCCTTTTTAATGGCTCATTTTGGTGGGAACCAGCTCGCCTGGACTCGGGAGAAGCCTCGAGACGATTAAACGTTCATTGAATAATGAGAATGTGAGAAAATGTCTCGCTGGGGCAAAAGGAATTCCTACGTCTGCGTCACGACAGGATATAGTTTTTCTTTAACTCTGGTCTCCCTTCAAAACGTATAAATCTTTCGCCTTTTACTAAAGATTTCCGTGGAGGGGGACTTTTGATGAGTCTATAAACAATTTTTTGTCAGAACCCCGCCGTAAGGTGGGGTCGTAAAAGGAAATTCAAAGCTTCGCCGATAAAGGATAGGAAATATTTTATAATGGATCGGGACGGAATAAGGACTACTGATCAAGTCGGCAGGATTTTTTTTTTTTTTTTTTTCATATATTTAAATATATTGCATATATCCATTATTTATACATTTTTATTCATGCAATTTTGGAATTTTTATTTATTTTCTACAATTATTAAACAGTTAACTATTCATTTCTTTATCGATACGTCCATCTTGGTAGCCATTGAATTCGATTAAATTTAAAAATAATCCCAATTTTATTTTAAGGCTTGAAATATGGACGGAATAAAACAATCTCAGTGGAAATGACGCTTATAAATTAAATATAGACTCGGATAATCATAGTTTTTACTTCCTTCGAAATTTTGTCGAAAATACAGTTTTTTAACGGGGTGGATAAGGTCTGTGTATGATGACAGCTGTTTAATAAACTCACATTTATAAAATGAATCTACATGTACATATACAAAATTTGACTTTTCAACTCCCGAGCGTGTCGCAGGATTTTGAAGACTTCGACGAGGTTGAAACGTCAAAATGAACAACTTAATTAGATATATGTAATTGGCTATAATTATTATTAATCGTGCACTAGTTTGTTTTGTTTTTTATAGCGTACTCGTTACTTTTTTTTCTTAATTCACCACCCCGTTAAATGATAAAACTATCGTCTCTTTTTATATTACTCCTAATATTTATTAATTACCTGGGATTCACTTAAGTGCTCAAAAGAAACATTTCCGACACACAGGAACAGCCTCATCTTAGCGCGTATCCATAGAGTTCTTAACCCTCATAGCTTCTTCCATTTGGAATGGAAAGAGCTAATCTCCTGATACATTTTAACGAACCTACTCCAATGGTATCTTGAAAAGACGTGAGAGTTTAAGGCACCTCGATGCGAAGAATTTTCATAGGACACGGAACGCAGAGAGAAAAGAAAAATCGACAAATGTCTCCAGATCGACCCGTTATTTTGTAAGTCAGTCAGTCTCGAAGAGGGAAACAATGCCGAAACATGCTCATAACTAGTCGGATCAGTTTTGAAATTTTGTCCGACGCTTCCAGGAAATAAGTTAGGAGGTATCTTGAGATGAATACTAAATATTTTTTTATACGGGACAGCGCGAACGCAGTCCCTACTACCAAAAATTACGCGCCCGAGATACCCACATTTGGGGTATTCGCAGGGGTCAACCCAACCGAAGTGCAATGGAAGGGCCTCACCCTGGGGGAACCGCCTTCGTGATCACGGTAACCCCCACGCCAGGTAAGTATGCTTTCGGTACTTGCGACTTAGAGGGGCAACGGAAAGGATCCGTTCGTCCTGTTGAGAGCCCGCTTCGATTCGGGTAGCGAGAAAGCCTTTTCGCTGAGGCTTTCGAATGTTCAGGCCGAATCTGGGCTCTGTATTTCGTCCCTTGCCTTGTTTAGGCCTCCTTTAATCCGGATACAGAGGAATATTCCGCCGAGATAGCGAATAACGTGGCCCATCTGAGGCGTCGGCCGTCGAGAACTCCGAACGAAACGGACAGGTAGCGCTCGAGTCGAGGGGGGAGCATTCAGGGTTAAAATCGAACAGCGGCGACAGTGCCGCTTCCTAGCGGCTGAGTCGAGAATCAGAATCGCCAGTGGCAATCGGCGACTCGTCCCTTTACATTTTTGATCCGCTTATCTGTTTACTCATTTTTTGTTTACCCTTTTTAATGGCTCATTTTGGTGGGAACCAGCTCGCCTGGACTCGGGAGAAGCCTCGAGACGATTAAACGTTCATTGAATAATGAGAATGTGAGAAAATGTCTCGCTGGGGCAAAAGGAATTCCTACGTCTGCGTCACGACAGGATATAGTTTTTCTTTAACTCTGGTCTCCCTTCAAAACGTATAAATCTTTCGCCTTTTACTAAAGATTTCCGTGGAGGGGGACTTTTGATGAGTCTATAAACAATTTTTTGTCAGAACCCCGCCGTAAGGTGGGGTCGTAAAAGGAAATTCAAAGCTTCGCCGATAAAGGATAGGAAATATTTTATAATGGATCGGGACGGAATAAGGACTACTGATCAAGTCGGCAGGATTTTTTTTTTTTTTTTTTTAATATATTTAAATATATTGCATATATCCATTATTTATACATTTTTATTCATGCAATTTTGGAATTTTTATTTATTTTCTACAATTATTAAACAGTTAACTATTCATTTCTTTATCGATACGTCCATCTTGGTAGCCATTGAATTCGATTAAATTTAAAAATAATCCCAATTTTATTTTAAGGCTTGAAATATGGACGGAATAAAACAATCTCAGTGGAAATGACGCTTATAAATTAAATATAGACTCGGATAATCATAGTTTTTACTTCCTTCGAAATTTTGTCGAAAATACAGTTTTTTAACGGGGTGGATAAGGTCTGTGTATGATGACAGCTGTTTAATAAACTCACATTTATAAAATGAATATACATGTACATATACAAAATTTGACTTTTCAACTCCCGAGCGTGTCGCAGGATTTTGAAGACTTCGACGAGGTTGAAACGTCAAAATGAACAACTTAATTAGATATATGTACTTGGCTATAATTATTATTAATCGTGCACTAGTTTGTTTTGTTTTTTATAGCGTACTCGTTACTTTTTTTTCTTAATTCACCACCCCGTTAAATGATAAAACTATCGTCTCTTTTTATATTACTCCTAATATTTATTAATTACCTGGGATTCACTTAAGTGCTCAAAAGAAACATTTCCGACACACAGGAACAGCCTCATCTTAGCGCGTATCCATAGAGTTCTTAACCCTCATAGCTTCTTCCATTTGGAATGGAAAGAGCTAATCTCCTGATACATTTTAACGAACCTACTCCAATGGTATCTTGAAAAGACGTGAGAGTTTAAGGCACCTCGATGCGAAGAATTTTCATAGGACACGGAACGCAGAGAGAAAAGAAAAATCGACAAATGTCTCCAGATCGACCCGTTATTTTGTAAGTCAGTCAGTCTCGAAGAGGGAAACAATGCCGAAACATGCTCATAACTAGTCGGATCAGTTTTGAAATTTTGTCCGACGCTTCCAGGAAATAAGTTAGGAGGTATCTTGAGATGAATACTAAATATTTTTTTATACGGGACAGCGCGAACGCAGTCCCTACTACCAAAAATTACGCGCCCGAGATACCCACATTTGGGGTATTCGCAGGGGTCAACCCAACCGAAGTGCAATGGAAGGGCCTCACCCTGGGGGAACCGCCTTCGTGATCACGGTAACCCCCACGCCAGGTAAGTATGCTTTCAGTACTTGCGACTTAGAGGGGCAACGGAAAGGATCCGTTCGTCCTGTTGAGAGCCCGCTTCGATTCGGGTAGCGAGAAAGCCTTTTCGCTGAGGCTTTCGAATGTTCAGGCCGAATCTGGGCTCTGTATTTCGTCCCTTGCCTTGTTTAGGCCTCCTTTAATCCGGATACAGAGGAATATTCCGCCGAGATAGCGAATAACGTGGCCCATCTGAGGCGTCGGCCGTCGAGAACTCCGAACGAAACGGACAGGTAGCGCTCGAGTCGAGGGGGGAGCATTCAGGGTTAAAATCGAACAGCGGCGACAGTGCCGCTTCCTAGCGGCTGAGTCGAGAATCAGAATCGCCAGTGGCAATCGGCGACTCGTCCCTTTACATTTTTGATCCGCTTATCTGTTTACTCATTTTTTGTTTACCCTTTTTAATGGCTCATTTTGGTGGGAACCAGCTCGCCTGGACTCGGGAGAAGCCTCGAGACGATTAAACGTTCATTGAATAATGAGAATGTGAGAAAATGTCTCGCTGGGGCAAAAGGAATTCCTACGTCTGCGTCACGACAGGATATAGTTTTTCTTTAACTCTGGTCTCCCTTAAAAACGTATAAATATTTCGCCTTTTACTAAAGATTTCCGTGGAGGGGGACTTTTGATGAGTCTATAAACAATTTTTTGTCAGAACCCCGCCGTAAGGTGGGATCGTAAAAGGAAATTCAAAGCTTCGCCGATAATGGATAGGAAATATTTTATAATGGATCGGGACGGAATAAGGACTACTGATCAAGTCGGCAGGATTTTTTTTTTTTTTTTTTCATATATTTAAATATATTGCATATATCCATTATTTATACATTTTTATTCATGCAATTTTGGAATTTTTATTTATTTTCTACAATTATTAAACAGTTAACTATTCATTTCTTTATCGATACGTCCATCTTGGTAGCCATTGAATTCGATTAAATTTAAAAATAATCCCAATTTTTTTTTAAGGCTTGAAATATGGACGGAATAAAACAATCTCAGTGGAATTGACGCTTATAAATTAAATATAGACTCGGATAATCATAGTTTTTACTTCCTTCGAAATTTTGTCGAAAATACAGTTTTTTAACGGGGTGGATAAGGTCTGTGTATGATGACAGCTGTTTAATAAACTCACATTTATAAAATGAATATACATGTACATATACAAAATTTGACTTTTCAACTCCCGAGCGTGTCGCAGGATTTTGAAGACTTCGACGAGGTTGAAACGTCAAAATGAACAACTTAATTAGATATATGTACTTGGCTATAATTATTATTAATCGTGCACTAGTTTGTTTTGTTTTTTATAGCGTACTCGTTACTTTTTTTTCTTAATTCACCACCCTGTTAAATGATAAAACTATCGTCTCTTTTTATATTACTCCTAATATTTATTAATTACCTGGGATTCACTTAAGTGCTCAAAAGAAACATTTCCGACACACAGGAACAGCCTCATCTTAGCGCGTATCCATAGAGTTCTTAACCCTCATAGCTTCTTCCATTTGGAATGGAAAGAGCTAATCTCCTGATACATTTTAACGAACCTACTCCAATGGTATCTTGAAAAAACGTGAGAGTTTAAGGCACCTCGATGCGAAGAATTTTCATAGGACACGGAACGCAGAGAGAAAAGAAAAATCGACAAATGTCTCCAGATCGACCCGTTATTTTGTAAGTCAGTCAGTCTCGAAGAGGGAAACAATGCCGAAACATGCTCATAACTAGTCGGATCAGTTTTGAAATTTTGTCCGACGCTTCCAGGAAATAAGTTAGGAGGTATCTTGAGATGAATACTAAATATTTTTTTATACGGGACAGCGCGAACGCAGTCCCTACTACCAAAAATTACGCGCCCGAGATACCCACATTTGGGGTATTCGCAGGGGTCAACCCAACCGAAGTGCAATGGAAGGGCCTCACCCTGGGGGAACCGCCTTCGTGATCACGGTAACCCCCACGCCAGGTAAGTATGCTTTCGGTACTTGCGACTTAGAGGGGCAACGGAAAGGATCCGTTCGTCCTGTTGAGAGCCCGCTTCGATTCGGGTAGCGAGAAAGCCTTTTCGCTGAGGCTTTCGAATGTTCAGGCCGAATCTGGGCTCTGTATTTCGTCCCTTGCCTTTTTTAGGCCTCCCTTAATCCGGATACAGAGGAATATTCCGCCGAGATAGCGAATAACGTGGCCCATCTGAAGCGTCGGCCGTCGAGAACTCCGAACGAAACGGACAGGTAGCGCTCGAGTCGAGGGGGGAGCATTCAGGGTTAAAATCGAACAGCGGCGACAGTGCCGCTTCCTAGCGGCTGAGTCGAGAATCAGAATCGCCAGTGGCAATCGGCGACTCGTCCCTTTACATTTTTGATCCGCTTATCTGTTTACTCATTTTTTGTTTACCCTTTTTAATGGCTCATTTTGGTGGGAACCAGCTCGCCTGGACTCGGGAGAAGCCTCGAGACGATTAAACGTTCATTGAATAATGAGAATGTGAGAAAATGTCTCGCTGGGGCAAAAGGAATTCCTACGTCTGCGTCACGACAGGATATAGTTTTTCTTTAACTCTGGTCTCCCTTCAAAACGTATAAATCTTTCGCCTTTTACTAAAGATTTCCGTGGAGGGGGACTTTTGATGAGTCTATAAACAATTTTTTGTCAGAACCCCGCCGCAAGGTGGGGTCGTAAAAGGAAATTCAAAGCTTCGCCGATAATGGATAGGAAATATTTTATAATGGATCGGGACGGAATAAGGACTACTGATCAAGTCGGCAGGATTTTTTTTTTTTTTTTTAATATATTTAAATATATTGCATATATCCATTATTTATACATTTTTATTCATGCAATTTTGGAATTTTTATTTATTTTCTACAATTATTAAACAGTTAACTAATCATTTCTTTATCGATACGTCCATCTTGGTAGCCATTGAATTCGATTAAATTTAAAAATAATCCCAATTTTATTTTAAGGCTTGAAATATGGACGGAATAAAACAATCTCAGTGGAATTGACGCTTATAAATTAAATATAGACTCGGATAATCATAGTTTTTACTTCCTTCGAAATTTTGTCGAAAATACAGTTTTTTAACGGGGTGGATAAGGTCTGTGTATGATGACAGCTGTTTAATAAACTCACATTTATAAAATGAATATACATGTACATATACAAAATTTGACTTTTCAACTCCCGAGCGTGTCGCAGGATTTTGAAGACTTCGACGAGGTTGAAACGTCAAAATGAACAACTTAATTAGATATATGTACTTGGCTATAATTATTATTAATCGTGCACTAGTTTGTTTTGTTTTTTATAGCGTACTCGTTACTTTTTTTTCTTAATTCACCACCCCGTTAAATGATAAAACTATCGTCTCTTTTTATATTACTCCTAATATTTATTAATCACCTGGGATTCATGCTCAATGGCGAAACGCCATGGCTTCATGGCGAAACATGCTCATAACTAGTCGGATCAGTTTTGAAATTTTGTCCGACGCTTCCAGGAAATAAGTTAGGAGGTATCTTGAGATGAATACTAAATATTTTTTTATACGGGACAGCGCGAACGCAGTCCCTACTACCAAAAATTACGCGCCCGAGATACCCACATTTGGGGTATTCGCAGGGGTCAACCCAACCGAAGTGCAATGGAAGGGCCTCACCCTGGGGGAACCGCCTTCGTGATCACGGTAACCCCCACGCCAGGTAAGTATACTTTCGGTACTTGCGACTTAGAGGGGCAACGGAAAGGATCCGTTCGTCCTGTTGAGAGCCCGCTTCGATTCGGGTAGCGAGAAAGCCTTTTCGCTGAGGCTTTCGAATGTTCAGGCCGAATCTGGGCTCTGTATTTCGTCCCTTGCCTTGTTTAGGCCTCCTTTAATCCGGATACAGAGGAATATTCCGCCGAGATAGCGAATAACGTGGCCCATCTGAGGCGTCGGCCGTCGAGAACTCCGAACGAAACGGACAGGTAGCGCTCGAGTCGAGGGGGGAGCATTCAGGGTTAAAATCGAACAGCGGCGACAGTGCCGCTTCCTAGCGGCTGAGTCGAGAATCAGAATCGCCAGTGGCAATCGGCGACTCGTCCCTTTACATTTTTGATCCGCTTATCTGTTTACTCATTTTTTGTTTACCCTTTTTAATGGCTCATTTTGGTGGGAACCAGCTCGCCTGGACTCGGGAGAAGCCTCGAGACGATTAAACGTTCATTGAATAATGAGAATGTGAGAAAATGTCTCGCTGGGGCAAAAGGAATTCCTACGTCTGCGTCACGACAGGATATAGTTTTTCTTTAACTCTGGTCTCCCTTCAAAACGTATAAATCTTTCGCCTTTTACTAAAGATTTCCGTGGAGGGGGACTTTTGATGAGTCTATAAACAATTTTTTGTCAGAACCCCGCCGTAAGGTGGGATCGTAAAAGGAAATTCAAAGCTTCGCCGATAATGGATAGGAAATATTTTATAATGGATCGGGACGGAATAAGGACTACTGATCAAGTCGGCAGGATTTTTTTTTTTTTTTTTTCATATATTTAAATATATTGCATATATCCATTATTTATACATTTTTATTCATGCAATTTTGGAATTTTTATTTATTTTCTACAATTATTAAACAGTTAACTATTCATTTCTTTATCGATACGTCCATCTTGGTAGCCATTGAATTCGATTAAATTTAAAAATAATCCCAATTTTATTTTAAGGCTTGAAATATGGACGGAATAAAACAATCTCAGTGGAAATGACGCTTATAAATTAAATATAGACTCGGATAATCATAGTTTTTACTTCCTTCGAAATTTTGTCGAAAATACAGTTTTTTAACGGGGTGGATAAGGTCTGTGTATGATGACAGCTGTTTAATAAACTCACATTTATAAAATGAATATACATGTACATATACAAAATTTGACTTTTCAACTCCCGAGCGTGTCGCAGGATTTTGAATACTTCGACGAGGTTGAAACGTCAAAATGAACAACTTAATTAGATATATGTACTTGGCTATAATTATTATTAATCGTGCACTAGTTTGTTTTGTTTTTTATAGCGTACTCGTTACTTTTTTTTCTTAATTCACCACCCCGTTAAATGATAAAACTATCGTCTCTTTTTATATTACTCCTAATATTTATTAATTACCTGGGATTCACTTAATTGCTCAAAAGAAACATTTCCGACACACAGGAACAGCCTCATCTTAGCGCGTATCCATAGAGTTCTTAACCCTCATAGCTTCTTCCATTTGGAATGGAAAGAGCTAATCTCCTGATACATTTTAACGAACCTACTCCAATGGTATCTTGAAAAGACGTGAGAGTTTAAGGCACCTCGATGCGAAGAATTTTCATAGGACACGGAACGCAGAGAGAAAAGAAAAATCGACAAATGTCTCCAGATCGACCCGTTATTTTGTAAGTCAGTCAGTCTCGAAGAGGGAAACAATGCCGAAACATGCTCATAACTAGTCGGATCAGTTTTGAAATTTTGTCCGACGCTTCCAGGAAATAAGTTAGGAGGTATCTTGAGATGAATACTAAATATTTTTTTATACGGGACAGCGCGAACGCAGTCCCTACTACCAAAAATTACGCGCCCGAGATACCCACATTTGGGGTATTCGCAGGGGTCAACCCAACCGAAGTGCAATGGAAGGGCCTCACCCTGGGGGAACCGCCTTCGTGATCACGGTAACCCCCACGCCAGGTAAGTATACTTTCGGTACTTGCGACTTAGAGGGGCAACGGAAAGGATCCGTTCGTCCTGTTGAGAGCCCGCTTCGATTCGGGTAGCGAGAAAGCCTTTTCGCTGAGGCTTTCGAATGTTCAGGCCGAATCTGGGCTCTGTATTTCGTCCCTTGCCTTGTTTAGGCCTCCTTTAATCCGGATACAGAGGAATATTCCGCCGAGATAGCGAATAACGTGGCCCATCTGAGGCGTCGGCCGTCGAGAACTCCGAACGAAACGGACAGGTAGCGCTCGAGTCGAGGGGGGAGCATTCAGGGTTAAAATCGAACAGCGGCGACAGTGCCGCTTCCTAGCGGCTGAGTCGAGAATCAGAATCGCCAGTGGCAATCGGCGACTCGTCCCTTTACATTTTTGATCCGCTTATCTGTTTACTCATTTTTTGTTTACCCTTTTTAATGGCTCATTTTGGTGGGAACCAGCTCGCCTGGACTCGGGAGAAGCCTCGAGACGATTAAACGTTCATTGAATAATGAGAATGTGAGAAAATGTCTCGCTGGGGCAAAAGGAATTCCTACGTCTGCGTCACGACAGGATATAGTTTTTCTTTAACTCTGGTCTCCCTTCAAAACGTATAAATCTTTCGCCTTTTACTAAAGATTTCCGTGGAGGGGGACTTTTGATGAGTCTATAAACAATTTTTTGTCAGAACCCCGCCGTAAGGTGGGATCGTAAAAGGAAATTCAAAGCTTCGCCGATAATGGATAGGAAATATTTTATAATGGATCGGGACGGAATAAGGACTACTGATCAAGTCGGCAGGATTTTTTTTTTTTTTTTTTCATATATTTAAATATATTGCATATATCCATTATTTATACATTTTTATTCATGCAATTTTGGAATTTTTATTTATTTTCTACAATTATTAAACAGTTAACTATTCATTTCTTTATCGATACGTCCATCTTGGTAGCCATTGAATTCGATTAAATTTAAAAATAATCCCAATTTTATTTTAAGGCTTGAAATATGGACGGAATAAAACAATCTCAGTGGAAATGACGCTTATAAATTAAATATAGACTCGGATAATCATAGTTTTTACTTCCTTCGAAATTTTGTCGAAAATACAGTTTTTTAACGGGGTGGATAAGGTCTGTGTATGATGACAGCTGTTTAATAAACTCACATTTATAAAATGAATATACATGTACATATACAAAATTTGACTTTTCAACTCCCGAGCGTGTCGCAGGATTTTGAATACTTCGACGAGGTTGAAACGTCAAAATGAACAACTTAATTAGATATATGTACTTGGCTATAATTATTATTAATCGTGCACTAGTTTGTTTTGTTTTTTATAGCGTACTCGTTACTTTTTTTTCTTAATTCACCACCCCGTTAAATGATAAAACTATCGTCTCTTTTTATATTACTCCTAATATTTATTAATTACCTGGGATTCACTTAATTGCTCAAAAGAAACATTTCCGACACACAGGAACAGCCTCATCTTAGCGCGTATCCATAGAGTTCTTAACCCTCATAGCTTCTTCCATTTGGAATGGAAAGAGCTAATCTCCTGATACATTTTAACGAACCTACTCCAATGGTATCTTGAAAAGACGTGAGAGTTTAAGGCACCTCGATGCGAAGAATTTTCATAGGACACGGAACGCAGAGAGAAAAGAAAAATCGACAAATGTCTCCAGATCGACCCGTTATTTTGTAAGTCAGTCAGTCTCGAAGAGGGAAACAATGCCGAAACATGCTCATAACTAGTCGGATCAGTTTTGAAATTTTGTCCGACGCTTCCAGGAAATAAGTTAGGAGGTATCTTGAGATGAATACTAAATATTTTTTTATACGGGACAGCGCGAACGCAGTCCCTACTACCAAAAATTACGCGCCCGAGATACCCACATTTGGGGTATTCGCAGGGGTCAACCCAACCGAAGTGCAATGGAAGGGCCTCACCCTGGGGGAACCGCCTTCGTGATCACGGTAACCCCCACGCCAGGTAAGTATGCTTTCAGTACTTGCGACTTAGAGGGGCAACGGAAAGGATCCGTTCGTCCTGTTGAGAGCCCGCTTCGATTCGGGTAGCGAGAAAGCCTTTTCGCTGAGGCTTTCGAATGTTCAGGCCGAATCTGGGCTCTGTATTTCGTCCCTTGCCTTGTTTAGGCCTCCTTTAATCCGGATACAGAGGAATATTCCGCCGAGATAGCGAATAACGTGGCCCATCTGAGGCGTCGGCCGTCGAGAACTCCGAACGAAACGGACAGGTAGCGCTCGAGTCGAGGGGGGAGCATTCAGGGTTAAAATCGAACAGCGGCGACAGTGCCGCTTCCTAGCGGCTGAGTCGAGAATCAGAATCGCCAGTGGCAATCGGCGACTCGTCCCTTTACATTTTTGATCCGCTTATCTGTTTACTCATTTTTTGTTTACCCTTTTTAATGGCTCATTTTGGTGGGAACCAGCTCGCCTGGACTCGGGAGAAGCCTCGAGACGATTAAACGTTCATTGAATAATGAGAATGTGAGAAAATGTCTCGCTGGGGCAAAAGGAATTCCTACGTCTGCGTCACGACAGGATATAGTTTTTCTTTAACTCTGGTCTCCCTTAAAAACGTATAAATATTTCGCCTTTTACTAAAGATTTCCGTGGAGGGGGACTTTTGATGAGTCTATAAACAATTTTTTGTCAGAACCCCGCCGTAAGTTGGGATCGTAAAAGGAAATTCAAAGCTTCGCCGATAATGGATAGGAAATATTTTATAATGGATCGGGACGGAATAAGGACTACTGATCAAGTCGGCAGGATTTTTTTTTTTTTTTTTTCATATATTTAAATATATTGCATATATCCATTATTTATACATTTTTATTCATGCAATTTTGGAATTTTTATTTATTTTCTACAATTATTAAACAGTTAACTATTCATTTCTTTATCGATACGTCCATCTTGGTAGCCATTGAATTCGATTAAATTTAAAAATAATCCCAATTTTTTTTTAAGGCTTGAAATATGGACGGAATAAAACAATCTCAGTGGAATTGACGCTTATAAATTAAATATAGACTCGGATAATCATAGTTTTTACTTCCTTCGAAATTTTGTCGAAAATACAGTTTTTTAACGGGGTGGATAAGGTCTGTGTATGATGACAGCTGTTTAATAAACTCACATTTATAAAATGAATATACATGTACATATACAAAATTTGACTTTTCAACTCCCGAGCGTGTCGCAGGATTTTGAAGACTTCGACGAGGTTGAAACGTCAAAATGAACAACTTAATTAGATATATGTACTTGGCTATAATTATTATTAATCGTGCACTAGTTTGTTTTGTTTTTTATAGCGTACTCGTTACTTTTTTTTCTTAATTCACCACCCTGTTAAATGATAAAACTATCGTCTCTTTTTATATTACTCCTAATATTTATTAATTACCTGGGATTCACTTAAGTGCTCAAAAGAAACATTTCCGACACACAGGAACAGCCTCATCTTAGCGCGTATCCATAGAGTTCTTAACCCTCATAGCTTCTTCCATTTGGAATGGAAAGAGCTAATCTCCTGATACATTTTAACGAACCTACTCCAATGGTATCTTGAAAAAACGTGAGAGTTTAAGGCACCTCGATGCGAAGAATTTTCATAGGACACGGAACGCAGAGAGAAAAGAAAAATCGACAAATGTCTCCAGATCGACCCGTTATTTTGTAAGTCAGTCAGTCTCGAAGAGGGAAACAATGCCGAAACATGCTCATAACTAGTCGGATCAGTTTTGAAATTTTGTCCGACGCTTCCAGGAAATAAGTTAGGAGGTATCTTGAGATGAATACTAAATATTTTTTTATACGGGACAGCGCGAACGCAGTCCCTACTACCAAAAATTACGCGCCCGAGATACCCACATTTGGGGTATTCGCAGGGGTCAACCCAACCGAAGTGCAATGGAAGGGCCTCACCCTGGGGGAACCGCCTTCGTGATCACGGTAACCCCCACGCCAGGTAAGTATGCTTTCGGTACTTGCGACTTAGAGGGGCAACGGAAAGGATCCGTTCGTCCTGTTGAGAGCCCGCTTCGATTCGGGTAGCGAGAAAGCCTTTTCGCTGAGGCTTTCGAATGTTCAGGCCGAATCTGGGCTCTGTATTTCGTCCCTTGCCTTGTTTAGGCCTCCTTTAATCCGGATACAGAGGAATATTCCGCCGAGATAGCGAATAACGTGGCCCATCTGAGGCGTCGGCCGTCGAGAACTCCGAACGAAACGGACAGGTAGCGCTCGAGTCGAGGGGGGAGCATTCAGGGTTAAAATCGAACAGCGGCGACAGTGCCGCTTCCTAGCGGCTGAGTCGAGAATCAGAATCGCCAGTGGCAATCGGCGACTCGTCCCTTTACATTTTTGATCCGCTTATCTGTTTACTCATTTTTTGTTTACCCTTTTTAATGGCTCATTTTGGTGGGAACCAGCTCGCCTGGACTCGGGAGAAGCCTCGAGACGATTAAACGTTCATTGAATAATGAGAATGTGAGAAAATGTCTCGCTGGGGCAAAAGGAATTCCTACGTCTGCGTCACGACAGGATATAGTTTTTCTTTAACTCTGGTCTCCCTTAAAAACGTATAAATATTTCGCCTTTTACTAAAGATTTCCGTGGAGGGGGACTTTTGATGAGTCTATAAACAATTTTTTGTCAGAACCCCGCCGTAAGTTGGGATCGTAAAAGGAAATTCAAAGCTTCGCCGATAATGGATAGGAAATATTTTATAATGGATCGGGACGGAATAAGGACTACTGATCAAGTCGGCAGGATTTTTTTTTTTTTTTTTTCATATATTTAAATATATTGCATATATCCATTATTTATACATTTTTATTCATGCAATTTTGGAATTTTTATTTATTTTCTACAATTATTAAACAGTTAACTATTCATTTCTTTATCGATACGTCCATCTTGGTAGCCATTGAATTCGATTAAATTTAAAAATAATCCCAATTTTTTTTTAAGGCTTGAAATATGGACGGAATAAAACAATCTCAGTGGAATTGACGCTTATAAATTAAATATAGACTCGGATAATCATAGTTTTTACTTCCTTCGAAATTTTGTCGAAAATACAGTTTTTTAACGGGGTGGATAAGGTCTGTGTATGATGACAGCTGTTTAATAAACTCACATTTATAAAATGAATATACATGTACATATACAAAATTTGACTTTTCAACTCCCGAGCGTGTCGCAGGATTTTGAAGACTTCGACGAGGTTGAAACGTCAAAATGAACAACTTAATTAGATATATGTACTTGGCTATAATTATTATTAATCGTGCACTAGTTTGTTTTGTTTTTTATAGCGTACTCGTTACTTTTTTTTCTTAATTCACCACCCTGTTAAATGATAAAACTATCGTCTCTTTTTATATTACTCCTAATATTTATTAATTACCTGGGATTCACTTAAGTGCTCAAAAGAAACATTTCCGACACACAGGAACAGCCTCATCTTAGCGCGTATCCATAGAGTTCTTAACCCTCATAGCTTCTTCCATTTGGAATGGAAAGAGCTAATCTCCTGATACATTTTAACGAACCTACTCCAATGGTATCTTGAAAAAACGTGAGAGTTTAAGGCACCTCGATGCGAAGAATTTTCATAGGACACGGAACGCAGAGAGAAAAGAAAAATCGACAAATGTCTCCAGATCGACCCGTTATTTTGTAAGTCAGTCAGTCTCGAAGAGGGAAACAATGCCGAAACATGCTCATAACTAGTCGGATCAGTTTTGAAATTTTGTCCGACGCTTCCAGGAAATAAGTTAGGAGGTATCTTGAGATGAATACTAAATATTTTTTTATACGGGACAGCGCGAACGCAGTCCCTACTACCAAAAATTACGCGCCCGAGATACCCACATTTGGGGTATTCGCAGGGGTCAACCCAACCGAAGTGCAATGGAAGGGCCTCACCCTGGGGGAACCGCCTTCGTGATCACGGTAACCCCCACGCCAGGTAAGTATGCTTTCGGTACTTGCGACTTAGAGGGGCAACGGAAAGGATCCGTTCGTCCTGTTGAGAGCCCGCTTCGATTCGGGTAGCGAGAAAGCCTTTTCGCTGAGGCTTTCGAATGTTCAGGCCGAATCTGGGCTCTGTATTTCGTCCCTTGCCTTTTTTAGGCCTCCCTTAATCCGGATACAGAGGAATATTCCGCCGAGATAGCGAATAACGTGGCCCATCTGAAGCGTCGGCCGTCGAGAACTCCGAACGAAACGGACAGGTAGCGCTCGAGTCGAGGGGGGAGCATTCAGGGTTAAAATCGAACAGCGGCGACAGTGCCGCTTCCTAGCGGCTGAGTCGAGAATCAGAATCGCCAGTGGCAATCGGCGACTCGTCCCTTTACATTTTTGATCCGCTTATCTGTTTACTCATTTTTTGTTTACCCTTTTTAATGGCTCATTTTGGTGGGAACCAGCTCGCCTGGACTCGGGAGAAGCCTCGAGACGATTAAACGTTCATTGAATAATGAGAATGTGAGAAAATGTCTCGCTGGGGCAAAAGGAATTCCTACGTCTGCGTCACGACAGGATATAGTTTTTCTTTAACTCTGGTCTCCCTTCAAAACGTATAAATCTTTCGCCTTTTACTAAAGATTTCCGTGGAGGGGGACTTTTGATGAGTCTATAAACAATTTTTTGTCAGAACCCCGCCGCAAGGTGGGGTCGTAAAAGGAAATTCAAAGCTTCGCCGATAATGGATAGGAAATATTTTATAATGGATCGGGACGGAATAAGGACTACTGATCAAGTCGGCAGGATTTTTTTTTTTTTTTTTAATATATTTAAATATATTGCATATATCCATTATTTATACATTTTTATTCATGCAATTTTGGAATTTTTATTTATTTTCTACAATTATTAAACAGTTAACTAATCATTTCTTTATCGATACGTCCATCTTGGTAGCCATTGAATTCGATTAAATTTAAAAATAATCCCAATTTTATTTTAAGGCTTGAAATATGGACGGAATAAAACAATCTCAGTGGAATTGACGCTTATAAATTAAATATAGACTCGGATAATCATAGTTTTTACTTCCTTCGAAATTTTGTCGAAAATACAGTTTTTTAACGGGGTGGATAAGGTCTGTGTATGATGACAGCTGTTTAATAAACTCACATTTATAAAATGAATATACATGTACATATACAAAATTTGACTTTTCAACTCCCGAGCGTGTCGCAGGATTTTGAAGACTTCGACGAGGTTGAAACGTCAAAATGAACAACTTAATTAGATATATGTACTTGGCTATAATTATTATTAATCGTGCACTAGTTTGTTTTGTTTTTTATAGCGTACTCGTTACTTTTTTTTCTTAATTCACCACCCCGTTAAATGATAAAACTATCGTCTCTTTTTATATTACTCCTAATATTTATTAATCACCTGGGATTCATGCTCAATGGCGAAACGCCATGGCTTCATGGCGAAACATGCTCATAACTAGTCGGATCAGTTTTGAAATTTTGTCCGACGCTTCCAGGAAATAAGTTAGGAGGTATCTTGAGATGAATACTAAATATTTTTTTATACGGGACAGCGCGAACGCAGTCCCTACTACCAAAAATTACGCGCCCGAGATACCCACATTTGGGGTATTCGCAGGGGTCAACCCAACCGAAGTGCAATGGAAGGGCCTCACCCTGGGGGAACCGCCTTCGTGATCACGGTAACCCCCACGCCAGGTAAGTATGCTTTCGGTACTTGCGACTTAGAGGGGCAACGGAAAGGATCCGTTCGTCCTGTTGAGAGCCCGCTTCGATTCGGGTAGCGAGAAAGCCTTTTCGCTGAGGCTTTCGAATGTTCAGGCCGAATCTGGGCTCTGTATTTCGTCCCTTGCCTTTTTTAGGCCTCCCTTAATCCGGATACAGAGGAATATTCCGCCGAGATAGCGAATAACGTGGCCCATCTGAGGCGTCGGCCGTCGAGAACTCCGAACGAAACGGACAGGTAGCGCTCGAGTCGAGGGGGGAGCATTCAGGGTTAAAATCGAACAGCGGCGACAGTGCCGCTTCCTAGCGGCTGAGTCGAGAATCAGAATCGCCAGTGGCAATCGGCGACTCGTCCCTTTACATTTTTGATCCGCTTATCTGTTTACTCATTTTTTGTTTACCCTTTTTAATGGCTCATTTTGGTGGGAACCAGCTCGCCTGGACTCGGGAGAAGCCTCGAGACGATTAAACGTTCATTGAATAATGAGAATGTGAGAAAATGTCTCGCTGGGGCAAAAGGAATTCCTACGTCTGCGTCACGACAGGATATAGTTTTTCTTTAACTCTGGTCTCCCTTCAAAACGTATAAATCTTTCGCCTTTTACTAAAGATTTCCGTGGAGGGGGACTTTTGATGAGTCTATAAACAATTTTTTGTCAGAACCCCGCCGCAAGGTGGGGTCGTAAAAGGAAATTCAAAGCTTCGCCGATAATGGATAGGAAATATTTTATAATGGATCGGGACGGAATAAGGACTACTGATCAAGTCGGCAGGATTTTTTTTTTTTTTTTTTTTTTTTTTAATATATTTAAATATATTGCATATATCCATTATTTATACATTTTTATTCATGCAATTTTGGAATTCTTATTTATTTTCTACAATTATTAAACAGTTAACTATTCATTTCTTTATCGATACGTCCATCTTGGTAGCCATTGAATTCGATTAAATTTAAAAATAATCCTAATTTTATTTTAAGGCTTGAAATATGGACGGAATAAAACAATCTCAGTGGAATTGACGCTTATAAATTAAATATAGACTCGGATAATCATAGTTTTTACTTCCTTCGAAATTTTGTCGAAAATACAGTTTTTTAACGGGGTGGATAAGGTCTGTGTATGATGACAGCTGTTTAATAAACTCACATTTATAAAATGAATATACATGTACATATACAAAATTTGACTTTTCAACTCCCGAGCGTGTCGCAGGATTTTGAAGACTTCGACGAGGTTGAAACGTCAAAATGAACAACTTAATTAGATATATGTACTTGGCTATAATTATTATTAATCGTGCACTAGTTTGTTTTGTTTTTTATAGCGTACTCGTTACTTTTTTTTCTTAATTCACCACCCCGTTAAATGATAAAACTATCGTCTCTTTTTATATTACTCCTAATATTTATTAATTACCTGGGATTCATGCTCAATGGCGAAACGCCATGGCTTCATGGCGAAACATGCTCATAACTAGTCGGATCAGTTTTGAAATTTTGTCCGACGCTTCCAGGAAATAAGTTAGGAGGTATCTTGAGATGAATACTAAATATTTTTTTATACGGGACAGCGCGAACGCAGTCCCTACTACCAAAAATTACGCGCCCGAGATACCCACATTTGGGGTATTCGCAGGGGTCAACCCAACCGAAGTGCAATGGAAGGGCCTCACCCTGGGGGAACCGCCTTCGTGATCACGGTAACCCCCACGCCAGGTAAGTATGCTTTCGGTACTTGCGACTTAGAGGGGCAACGGAAAGGATCCGTTCGTCCTGTTGAGAGCCCGTTTCGATTCGGGTAGCGAGAAAGCCTTTTCGCTGAGGCTTTCGAATGTTCAGGCCGAATCTGGGCTCTGTATTTCGTCCCTTGCCTTTTTTAGGCCTCCCTTAATCCGGATACAGAGGAATATTCCGCCGAGATAGCGAATAACGTGGCCCATCTGAGGCGTCGGCCGTCGAGAACTCCGAACGAAACGGACAGGTAGCGCTCGAGTCGAGGGGGGAGCATTCAGGGTTAAAATCGAACAGCGGCGACAGTGCCGCTTCCTAGCGGCTGAGTCGAGAATCAGAATCGCCAGTGGCAATCGGCGACTCGTCCCTTTACATTTTTGATCCGCTTATCTGTTTACTCATTTTTTGTTTACCCTTTTTAATGGCTCATTTTGGTGGGAACCAGCTCGCCTGGACTCGGGAGAAGCCTCGAGACGATTAAACGTTCATTGAATAATGAGAATGTGAGAAAATGTCTCGCTGGGGCAAAAGGAATTCCTACGTCTGCGTCACGACAGGATATAGTTTTTCTTTAACTCTGGTCTCCCTTCAAAACGTATAAATCTTTCGCCTTTTACTAAAGATTTCCGTTGAGGGGGACTTTTGATGAGTCTATAAACAATTTTTTGTCAGAACCCCGCCGCAAGGTGGGGTCGTAAAAGGAAATTCAAAGCTTCGCCGATAATGGATAGGAAATATTTTATAATGGATCGGGACGGAATAAGGACTACTGATCAAGTCGGCAGGATTTTTTTTTTTTTTTTTCATATATTTAAATATATTGCATATATCCATTATTTATACATTTTTATTCATGCAATTTTGGAATTTTTATTTATTTTCTACAATTATTAAACAGTTAACTATTCATTTCTTTATCGATACGTCCATCTTGGTAGCCATTGAATTCGATTAAATTTAAAAATAATCCCAATTTTATTTTAAGGCTTGAAATATGGACGGAATAAAACAATCTCAGTGGAATTGACGCTTATAAATTAAATATAGACTCGGATAATCATAGTTTTTACTTCCTTCGAAATTTTGTCGAAAATACAGTTTTTTAACGGGGTGGATAAGGTCTGTGTATGATGACAGCTGTTTAATAAACTCACATTTATAAAATGAATATACATGTACATATACAAAATTTGACTTTTCAACTCCCGAGCGTGTCGCAGGATTTTGAAGACTTCGACGAGGTTGAAACGTCAAAATGAACAACTTAATTAGATATATGTACTTGGCTATAATTATTATTAATCGTGCACTAGTTTGTTTTGTTTTTTATAGCGTACTCGTTACTTTTTTTTCTTAATTCACCACCCTGTTAAATGATAAAACTATCGTCTCTTTTTATATTACTCCTAATATTTATTAATTACCTGGGATTCACTTAAGTGCTCAAAAGAAACATTTCCGACACACAGGAACAGCCTCATCTTAGCGCGTATCCATAGAGTTCTTAACCCTCATAGCTTCTTCCATTTGGAATGGAAAGAGCTAATCTCCTGATACATTTTAACGAACCTACTCCAATGGTATCTTGAAAAGACGTGAGAGTTTAAGGCACCTCGATGCGAAGAATTTTCATAGGACACGGAACGCAGAGAGAAAAGAAAAATCGACAAATGTCTCCAGATCGACCCGTTATTTTGTAAGTCAGTCAGTCTCGAAGAGGGAAACAATGCCGAAACATGCTCATAACTAGTCGGATCAGTTTTGAAATTTTGTCCGACGCTTCCAGGAAATAAGTTAGGAGGTATCTTGAGATGAATACTAAATATTTTTTTATACGGGACAGCGCGAACGCAGTCCCTACTACCAAAAATTACGCGCCCGAGATACCCACATTTGGGGTATTCGCAGGGGTCAACCCAACCGAAGTGCAATGGAAGGGCCTCACCCTGGGGGAACCGCCTTCGTGATCACGGTAACCCCCACGCCAGGTAAGTATACTTTCGGTACTTGCGACTTAGAGGGGCAACGGAAAGGATCCGTTCGTCCTGTTGAGAGCCCGCTTCGATTCGGGTAGCGAGAAAGCGTTTTCGCTGAGGCTTTCGAATGTTCAGGCCGAATCTGGGCTCTGTATTTCGTCCCTTGCCTTGTTTAGGCCTCCTTTAATCCGGATACAGAGGAATATTCCGCCGAGATAGGGAATAACGTGGCCCATCTGAGGCGTCGGCCGTCGAGAACTCCGAACGAAACGGACAGGTAGCGCTCGAGTCGAGGGGGGAGCATTCAGGGTTAAAATCGAACAGCGGCGACAGTGCCGCTTCCTAGCGGCTGAGTCGAGAATCAGAATCGCCAGTGGCAATCGGCGACTCGTCCCTTTACATTTTTGATCCGCTTATCTGTTTACTCATTTTTTGTTTACCCTTTTTAATGGCTCATTTTGGTGGGAACCAGCTCGCCTGGACTCGGGAGAAGCCTCGAGACGATTAAACGTTCATTGAATAATGAGAATGTGAGAAAATGTCTCGCTGGGGCAAAAGGAATTCCTACGTCTGCGTCACGACAGGATATAGTTTTTCTTTAACTCTGGTCTCCCTTCAAAACGTATAAATCTTTCGCCTTTTACTAAAGATTTCCGTGGAGGGGGACTTTTGATGAGTCTATAAACAATTTTTTGTCAGAACCCCGCCGTAAGGTGGGATCGTAAAAGGAAATTCAAAGCTTCGCCGATAATGGATAGGAAATATTTTATAATGGATCGGGACGGAATAAGGACTACTGATCAAGTCGGCAGGATTTTTTTTTTTTTTTTTCATATATTTAAATATATTGCATATATCCATTATTTATACATTTTTATTCATGCAATTTTGGAATTTTTATTTATTTTCTACAATTATTAAACAGTTAACTATTCATTTCTTTATCGATACGTCCATCTTGGTAGCCATTGAATTCGATTAAATTTAAAAATAATCCCAATTTTATTTTAAGGCTTGAAATATGGACGGAATAAAACAATCTCAGTGGAATTGACGCTTATAAATTAAATATAGACTCGGATAATCATAGTTTTTACTTCCTTCGAAATTTTGTCGAAAATACAGTTTTTTAACGGGGTGGATAAGGTCTGTGTATGATGACAGCTGTTTAATAAACTCACATTTATAAAATGAATATACATGTACATATACAAAATTTGACTTTTCAACTCCCGAGCGTGTCGCAGGATTTTGAAGACTTCGACGAGGTTGAAACGTCAAAATGAACAACTTAATTAGATATATGTACTTGGCTATAATTATTATTAATCGTGCACTAGTTTGTTTTGTTTTTTATAGCGTACTCGTTACTTTTTTTTCTTAATTCACCACCCCGTTAAATGATAAAACTATCGTCTCTTTTTATATTACTCCTAATATTTATTAATCACCTGGGATTCATGCTCAATGGCGAAACGCCATGGCTTCATGGCGAAACATGCTCATAACTAGTCGGATCAGTTTTGAAATTTTGTCCGACGCTTCCAGGAAATAAGTTAGGAGGTATCTTGAGATGAATACTAAATATTTTTTTATACGGGACAGCGCGAACGCAGTCCCTACTACCAAAAATTACGCGCCCGAGATACCCACATTTGGGGTATTCGCAGGGGTCAACCCAACCGAAGTGCAATGGAAGGGCCTCACCCTGGGGGAACCGCCTTCGTGATCACGGTAACCCCCACGCCAGGTAAGTATGCTTTCGGTACTTGCGACTTAGAGGGGCAACGGAAAGGATCCGTTCGTCCTGTTGAGAGCCCGCTTCGATTCGGGTAGCGAGAAAGCCTTTTCGCTGAGGCTTTCGAATGTTCAGGCCGAATCTGGGCTCTGTATTTCGTCCCTTGCCTTTTTTAGGCCTCCCTTAATCCGGATACAGAGGAATATTCCGCCGAGATAGCGAATAACGTGGCCCATCTGAGGCGTCGGCCGTCGAGAACTCCGAACGAAACGGACAGGTAGCGCTCGAGTCGAGGGGGGAGCATTCAGGGTTAAAATCGAACAGCGGCGACAGTGCCGCTTCCTAGCGGCTGAGTCGAGAATCAGAATCGCCAGTGGCAATCGGCGACTCGTCCCTTTACATTTTTGATCCGCTTATCTGTTTACTCATTTTTTGTTTACCCTTTTTAATGGCTCATTTTGGTGGGAACCAGCTCGCCTGGACTCGGGAGAAGCCTCGAGACGATTAAACGTTCATTGAATAATGAGAATGTGAGAAAATGTCTCGCTGGGGCAAAAGGAATTCCTACGTCTGCGTCACGACAGGATATAGTTTTTCTTTAACTCTGGTCTCCCTTCAAAACGTATAAATCTTTCGCCTTTTACTAAAGATTTCCGTGGAGGGGGACTTTTGATGAGTCTATAAACAATTTTTTGTCAGAACCCCGCCGCAAGGTGGGGTCGTAAAAGGAAATTCAAAGCTTCGCCGATAATGGATAGGAAATATTTTATAATGGATCGGGACGGAATAAGGACTACTGATCAAGTCGGCAGGATTTTTTTTTTTTTTTTTAATATATTTAAATATATTGCATATATCCATTATTTATACATTTTTATTCATGCAATTTTGGAATTTTTATTTATTTTCTACAATTATTAAACAGTTAACTAATCATTTCTTTATCGATACGTCCATCTTGGTAGCCATTGAATTCGATTAAATTTAAAAATAATCCCAATTTTATTTTAAGGCTTGAAATATGGACGGAATAAAACAATCTCAGTGGAATTGACGCTTATAAATTAAATATAGACTCGGATAATCATAGTTTTTACTTCCTTCGAAATTTTGTCGAAAATACAGTTTTTTAACGGGGTGGATAAGGTCTGTGTATGATGACAGCTGTTTAATAAACTCACATTTATAAAATGAATATACATGTACATATACAAAATTTGACTTTTCAACTCCCGAGCGTGTCGCAGGATTTTGAAGACTTCGACGAGGTTGAAACGTCAAAATGAACAACTTAATTAGATATATGTACTTGGCTATAATTATTATTAATCGTGCACTAGTTTGTTTTGTTTTTTATAGCGTACTCGTTACTTTTTTTTCTTAATTCACCACCCCGTTAAATGATAAAACTATCGTCTCTTTTTATATTACTCCTAATATTTATTAATCACCTGGGATTCATGCTCAATGGCGAAACGCCATGGCTTCATGGCGAAACATGCTCATAACTAGTCGGATCAGTTTTGAAATTTTGTCCGACGCTTCCAGGAAATAAGTTAGGAGGTATCTTGAGATGAATACTAAATATTTTTTTATACGGGACAGCGCGAACGCAGTCCCTACTACCAAAAATTACGCGCCCGAGATACCCACATTTGGGGTATTCGCAGGGGTCAACCCAACCGAAGTGCAATGGAAGGGCCTCACCCTGGGGGAACCGCCTTCGTGATCACGGTAACCCCCACGCCAGGTAAGTATGCTTTCGGTACTTGCGACTTAGAGGGGCAACGGAAAGGATCCGTTCGTCCTGTTGAGAGCCCGCTTCGATTCGGGTAGCGAGAAAGCCTTTTCGCTGAGGCTTTCGAATGTTCAGGCCGAATCTGGGCTCTGTATTTCGTCCCTTGCCTTTTTTAGGCCTCCCTTAATCCGGATACAGAGGAATATTCCGCCGAGATAGCGAATAACGTGGCCCATCTGAAGCGTCGGCCGTCGAGAACTCCGAACGAAACGGACAGGTAGCGCTCGAGTCGAGGGGGGAGCATTCAGGGTTAAAATCGAACAGCGGCGACAGTGCCGCTTCCTAGCGGCTGAGTCGAGAATCAGAATCGCCAGTGGCAATCGGCGACTCGTCCCTTTACATTTTTGATCCGCTTATCTGTTTACTCATTTTTTGTTTACCCTTTTTAATGGCTCATTTTGGTGGGAACCAGCTCGCCTGGACTCGGGAGAAGCCTCGAGACGATTAAACGTTCATTGAATAATGAGAATGTGAGAAAATGTCTCGCTGGGGCAAAAGGAATTCCTACGTCTGCGTCACGACAGGATATAGTTTTTCTTTAACTCTGGTCTCCCTTCAAAACGTATAAATCTTTCGCCTTTTACTAAAGATTTCCGTGGAGGGGGACTTTTGATGAGTCTATAAACAATTTTTTGTCAGAACCCCGCCGTAAGGTGGGATCGTAAAAGGAAATTCAAAGCTTCGCCGATAATGGATAGGAAATATTTTATAATGGATCGGGACGGAATAAGGACTACTGATCAAGTCGGCAGGATTTTTTTTTTTTTTTTTTCATATATTTAAATATATTGCATATATCCATTATTTATACATTTTTATTCATGCAATTTTGGAATTTTTATTTATTTTCTACAATTATTAAACAGTTAACTATTCATTTCTTTATCGATACGTCCATCTTGGTAGCCATTGAATTCGATTAAATTTAAAAATAATCCCAATTTTATTTTAAGGCTTGAAATATGGACGGAATAAAACAATCTCAGTGGAAATGACGCTTATAAATTAAATATAGACTCGGATAATCATAGTTTTTACTTCCTTCGAAATTTTGTCGAAAATACAGTTTTTTAACGGGGTGGATAAGGTCTGTGTATGATGACAGCTGTTTAATAAACTCACATTTATAAAATGAATATACATGTACATATACAAAATTTGACTTTTCAACTCCCGAGCGTGTCGCAGGATTTTGAATACTTCGACGAGGTTGAAACGTCAAAATGAACAACTTAATTAGATATATGTACTTGGCTATAATTATTATTAATCGTGCACTAGTTTGTTTTGTTTTTTATAGCGTACTCGTTACTTTTTTTTCTTAATTCACCACCCCGTTAAATGATAAAACTATCGTCTCTTTTTATATTACTCCTAATATTTATTAATTACCTGGGATTCACTTAATTGCTCAAAAGAAACATTTCCGACACACAGGAACAGCCTCATCTTAGCGCGTATCCATAGAGTTCTTAACCCTCATAGCTTCTTCCATTTGGAATGGAAAGAGCTAATCTCCTGATACATTTTAACGAACCTACTCCAATGGTATCTTGAAAAGACGTGAGAGTTTAAGGCACCTCGATGCGAAGAATTTTCATAGGACACGGAACGCAGAGAGAAAAGAAAAATCGACAAATGTCTCCAGATCGACCCGTTATTTTGTAAGTCAGTCAGTCTCGAAGAGGGAAACAATGCCGAAACATGCTCATAACTAGTCGGATCAGTTTTGAAATTTTGTCCGACGCTTCCAGGAAATAAGTTAGGAGGTATCTTGAGATGAATACTAAATATTTTTTTATACGGGACAGCGCGAACGCAGTCCCTACTACCAAAAATTACGCGCCCAAGATACCCACATTTGGGGTATTCGCAGGGGTCAACCCAACCGAAGTGCAATGGAAGGGCCTCACCCTGGGGGAACCGCCTTCGTGATCACGGTAACCCCCACGCCAGGTAAGTATGCTTTCAGTACTTGCGACTTAGAGGGGCAACGGAAAGGATCCGTTCGTCCTGTTGAGAGCCCGCTTCGATTCGGGTAGCGAGAAAGCCTTTTCGCTGAGGCTTTCGAATGTTCAGGCCGAATCTGGGCTCTGTATTTCGTCCCTTGCCTTGTTTAGGCCTCCTTTAATCCGGATACAGAGGAATATTCCGCCGAGATAGCGAATAACGTGGCCCATCTGAGGCGTCGGCCGTCGAGAACTCCGAACGAAACGGACAGGTAGCGCTCGAGTCGAGGGGGGAGCATTCAGGGTTAAAATCGAACAGCGGCGACAGTGCCGCTTCCTAGCGGCTGAGTCGAGAATCAGAATCGCCAGTGGCAATCGGCGACTCGTCCCTTTACATTTTTGATCCGCTTATCTGTTTACTCATTTTTTGTTTACCCTTTTTAATGGCTCATTTTGGTGGGAACCAGCTCGCCTGGACTCGGGAGAAGCCTCGAGACGATTAAACGTTCATTGAATAATGAGAATGTGAGAAAATGTCTCGCTGGGGCAAAAGGAATTCCTACGTCTGCGTCACGACAGGATATAGTTTTTCTTTAACTCTGGTCTCCCTTAAAAACGTATAAATATTTCGCCTTTTACTAAAGATTTCCGTGGAGGGGGACTTTTGATGAGTCTATAAACAATTTTTTGTCAGAACCCCGCCGTAAGTTGGGATCGTAAAAGGAAATTCAAAGCTTCGCCGATAATGGATAGGAAATATTTTATAATGGATCGGGACGGAATAAGGACTACTGATCAAGTCGGCAGGATTTTTTTTTTTTTTTTTCATATATTTAAATATATTGCATATATCCATTATTTATACATTTTTATTCATGCAATTTTGGAATTTTTATTTATTTTCTACAATTATTAAACAGTTAACTATTCATTTCTTTATCGATACGTCCATCTTGGTAGCCATTGAATTCGATTAAATTTAAAAATAATCCCAATTTTTTTTTAAGGCTTGAAATATGGACGGAATAAAACAATCTCAGTGGAATTGACGCTTATAAATTAAATATAGACTCGGATAATCATAGTTTTTACTTCCTTCGAAATTTTGTCGAAAATACAGTTTTTTAACGGGGTGGATAAGGTCTGTGTATGATGACAGCTGTTTAATAAACTCACATTTATAAAATGAATATACATGTACATATACAAAATTTGACTTTTCAACTCCCGAGCGTGTCGCAGGATTTTGAAGACTTCGACGAGGTTGAAACGTCAAAATGAACAACTTAATTAGATATATGTACTTGGCTATAATTATTATTAATCGTGCACTAGTTTGTTTTGTTTTTTATAGCGTACTCGTTACTTTTTTTTCTTAATTCACCACCCTGTTAAATGATAAAACTATCGTCTCTTTTTATATTACTCCTAATATTTATTAATTACCTGGGATTCACTTAAGTGCTCAAAAGAAACATTTCCGACACACAGGAACAGCCTCATCTTAGCGCGTATCCATAGAGTTCTTAACCCTCATAGCTTCTTCCATTTGGAATGGAAAGAGCTAATCTCCTGATACATTTTAACGAACCTACTCCAATGGTATCTTGAAAAAACGTGAGAGTTTAAGGCACCTCGATGCGAAGAATTTTCATAGGACACGGAACGCAGAGAGAAAAGAAAAATCGACAAATGTCTCCAGATCGACCCGTTATTTTGTAAGTCAGTCAGTCTCGAAGAGGGAAACAATGCCGAAACATGCTCATAACTAGTCGGATCAGTTTTGAAATTTTGTCCGACGCTTCCAGGAAATAAGTTAGGAGGTATCTTGAGATGAATACTAAATATTTTTTTATACGGGACAGCGCGAACGCAGTCCCTACTACCAAAAATTACGCGCCCGAGATACCCACATTTGGGGTATTCGCAGGGGTCAACCCAACCGAAGTGCAATGGAAGGGCCTCACCCTGGGGGAACCGCCTTCGTGATCACGGTAACCCCCACGCCAGGTAAGTATGCTTTCGGTACTTGCGACTTAGAGGGGCAACGGAAAGGATCCGTTCGTCCTGTTGAGAGCCCGCTTCGATTCGGGTAGCGAGAAAGCCTTTTCGCTGAGGCTTTCGAATGTTCAGGCCGAATCTGGGCTCTGTATTTCGTCCCTTGCCTTTTTTAGGCCTCCCTTAATCCGGATACAGAGGAATATTCCGCCGAGATAGCGAATAACGTGGCCCATCTGAAGCGTCGGCCGTCGAGAACTCCGAACGAAACGGACAGGTAGCGCTCGAGTCGAGGGGGGAGCATTCAGGGTTAAAATCGAACAGCGGCGACAGTGCCGCTTCCTAGCGGCTGAGTCGAGAATCAGAATCGCCAGTGGCAATCGGCGACTCGTCCCTTTACATTTTTGATCCGCTTATCTGTTTACTCATTTTTTGTTTACCCTTTTTAATGGCTCATTTTGGTGGGAACCAGCTCGCCTGGACTCGGGAGAAGCCTCGAGACGATTAAACGTTCATTGAATAATGAGAATGTGAGAAAATGTCTCGCTGGGGCAAAAGGAATTCCTACGTCTGCGTCACGACAGGATATAGTTTTTCTTTAACTCTGGTCTCCCTTCAAAACGTATAAATCTTTCGCCTTTTACTAAAGATTTCCGTGGAGGGGGACTTTTGATGAGTCTATAAACAATTTTTTGTCAGAACCCCGCCGCAAGGTGGGGTCGTAAAAGGAAATTCAAAGCTTCGCCGATAATGGATAGGAAATATTTTATAATGGATCGGGACGGAATAAGGACTACTGATCAAGTCGGCAGGATTTTTTTTTTTTTTTTTAATATATTTAAATATATTGCATATATCCATTATTTATACATTTTTATTCATGCAATTTTGGAATTTTTATTTATTTTCTACAATTATTAAACAGTTAACTAATCATTTCTTTATCGATACGTCCATCTTGGTAGCCATTGAATTCGATTAAATTTAAAAATAATCCCAATTTTATTTTAAGGCTTGAAATATGGACGGAATAAAACAATCTCAGTGGAATTGACGCTTATAAATTAAATATAGACTCGGATAATCATAGTTTTTACTTCCTTCGAAATTTTGTCGAAAATACAGTTTTTTAACGGGGTGGATAAGGTCTGTGTATGATGACAGCTGTTTAATAAACTCACATTTATAAAATGAATATACATGTACATATACAAAATTTGACTTTTCAACTCCCGAGCGTGTCGCAGGATTTTGAAGACTTCGACGAGGTTGAAACGTCAAAATGAACAACTTAATTAGATATATGTACTTGGCTATAATTATTATTAATCGTGCACTAGTTTGTTTTGTTTTTTATAGCGTACTCGTTACTTTTTTTTCTTAATTCACCACCCCGTTAAATGATAAAACTATCGTCTCTTTTTATATTACTCCTAATATTTATTAATCACCTGGGATTCATGCTCAATGGCGAAACGCCATGGCTTCATGGCGAAACATGCTCATAACTAGTCGGATCAGTTTTGAAATTTTGTCCGACGCTTCCAGGAAATAAGTTAGGAGGTATCTTGAGATGAATACTAAATATTTTTTTATACGGGACAGCGCGAACGCAGTCCCTACTACCAAAAATTACGCGCCCGAGATACCCACATTTGGGGTATTCGCAGGGGTCAACCCAACCGAAGTGCAATGGAAGGGCCTCACCCTGGGGGAACCGCCTTCGTGATCACGGTAACCCCCACGCCAGGTAAGTATGCTTTCGGTACTTGCGACTTAGAGGGGCAACGGAAAGGATCCGTTCGTCCTGTTGAGAGCCCGCTTCGATTCGGGTAGCGAGAAAGCCTTTTCGCTGAGGCTTTCGAATGTTCAGGCCGAATCTGGGCTCTGTATTTCGTCCCTTGCCTTTTTTAGGCCTCCCTTAATCCGGATACAGAGGAATATTCCGCCGAGATAGCGAATAACGTGGCCCATCTGAGGCGTCGGCCGTCGAGAACTCCGAACGAAACGGACAGGTAGCGCTCGAGTCGAGGGGGGAGCATTCAGGGTTAAAATCGAACAGCGGCGACAGTGCCGCTTCCTAGCGGCTGAGTCGAGAATCAGAATCGCCAGTGGCAATCGGCGACTCGTCCCTTTACATTTTTGATCCGCTTATCTGTTTACTCATTTTTTGTTTACCCTTTTTAATGGCTCATTTTGGTGGGAACCAGCTCGCCTGGACTCGGGAGAAGCCTCGAGACGATTAAACGTTCATTGAATAATGAGAATGTGAGAAAATGTCTCGCTGGGGCAAAAGGAATTCCTACGTCTGCGTCACGACAGGATATAGTTTTTCTTTAACTCTGGTCTCCCTTCAAAACGTATAAATCTTTCGCCTTTTACTAAAGATTTCCGTGGAGGGGGACTTTTGATGAGTCTATAAACAATTTTTTGTCAGAACCCCGCCGCAAGGTGGGGTCGTAAAAGGAAATTCAAAGCTTCGCCGATAATGGATAGGAAATATTTTATAATGGATCGGGACGGAATAAGGACTACTGATCAAGTCGGCAGGATTTTTTTTTTTTTTTTTTTTTTTTTTTTTAATATATTTAAATATATTGCATATATCCATTATTTATACATTTTTATTCATGCAATTTTGGAATTCTTATTTATTTTCTACAATTATTAAACAGTTAACTATTCATTTCTTTATCGATACGTCCATCTTGGTAGCCATTGAATTCGATTAAATTTAAAAATAATCCTAATTTTATTTTAAGGCTTGAAATATGGACGGAATAAAACAATCTCAGTGGAATTGACGCTTATAAATTAAATATAGACTCGGATAATCATAGTTTTTACTTCCTTCGAAATTTTGTCGAAAATACAGTTTTTTAACGGGGTGGATAAGGTCTGTGTATGATGACAGCTGTTTAATAAACTCACATTTATAAAATGAATATACATGTACATATACAAAATTTGACTTTTCAACTCCCGAGCGTGTCGCAGGATTTTGAAGACTTCGACGAGGTTGAAACGTCAAAATGAACAACTTAATTAGATATATGTACTTGGCTATAATTATTATTAATCGTGCACTAGTTTGTTTTGTTTTTTATAGCGTACTCGTTACTTTTTTTTCTTAATTCACCACCCCGTTAAATGATAAAACTATCGTCTCTTTTTATATTACTCCTAATATTTATTAATTACCTGGGATTCATGCTCAATGGCGAAACGCCATGGCTTCATGGCGAAACATGCTCATAACTAGTCGGATCAGTTTTGAAATTTTGTCCGACGCTTCCAGGAAATAAGTTAGGAGGTATCTTGAGATGAATACTAAATATTTTTTTATACGGGACAGCGCGAACGCAGTCCCTACTACCAAAAATTACGCGCCCGAGATACCCACATTTGGGGTATTCGCAGGGGTCAACCCAACCGAAGTGCAATGGAAGGGCCTCACCCTGGGGGAACCGCCTTCGTGATCACGGTAACCCCCACGCCAGGTAAGTATGCTTTCGGTACTTGCGACTTAGAGGGGCAACGGAAAGGATCCGTTCGTCCTGTTGAGAGCCCGCTTCGATTCGGGTAGCGAGAAAGCCTTTTCGCTGAGGCTTTCGAATGTTCAGGCCGAATCTGGGCTCTGTATTTCGTCCCTTGCCTTTTTTAGGCCTCCCTTAATCCGGATACAGAGGAATATTCCGCCGAGATAGCGAATAACGTGGCCCATCTGAGGCGTCGGCCGTCGAGAACTCCGAACGAAACGGACAGGTAGCGCTCGAGTCGAGGGGGGAGCATTCAGGGTTAAAATCGAACAGCGGCGACAGTGCCGCTTCCTAGCGGCTGAGTCGAGAATCAGAATCGCCAGTGGCAATCGGCGACTCGTCCCTTTACATTTTTGATCCGCTTATCTGTTTACTCATTTTTTGTTTACCCTTTTTAATGGCTCATTTTGGTGGGAACCAGCTCGCCTGGACTCGGGAGAAGCCTCGAGACGATTAAACGTTCATTGAATAATGAGAATGTGAGAAAATGTCTCGCTGGGGCAAAAGGAATTCCTACGTCTGCGTCACGACAGGATATAGTTTTTCTTTAACTCTGGTCTCCCTTCAAAACGTATAAATCTTTCGCCTTTTACTAAAGATTTCCGTTGAGGGGGACTTTTGATGAGTCTATAAACAATTTTTTGTCAGAACCCCGCCGCAAGGTGGGGTCGTAAAAGGAAATTCAAAGCTTCGCCGATAATGGATAGGAAATATTTTATAATGGATCGGGACGGAATAAGGACTACTGATCAAGTCGGCAGGATTTTTTTTTTTTTTTTTCATATATTTAAATATATTGCATATATCCATTATTTATACATTTTTATTCATGCAATTTTGGAATTTTTATTTATTTTCTACAATTATTAAACAGTTAACTATTCATTTCTTTATCGATACGTCCATCTTGGTAGCCATTGAATTCGATTAAATTTAAAAATAATCCCAATTTTATTTTAAGGCTTGAAATATGGACGGAATAAAACAATCTCAGTGGAATTGACGCTTATAAATTAAATATAGACTCGGATAATCATAGTTTTTACTTCCTTCGAAATTTTGTCGAAAATACAGTTTTTTAACGGGGTGGATAAGGTCTGTGTATGATGACAGCTGTTTAATAAACTCACATTTATAAAATGAATATACATGTACATATACAAAATTTGACTTTTCAACTCCCGAGCGTGTCGCAGGATTTTGAAGACTTCGACGAGGTTGAAACGTCAAAATGAACAACTTAATTAGATATATGTACTTGGCTATAATTATTATTAATCGTGCACTAGTTTGTTTTGTTTTTTATAGCGTACTCGTTACTTTTTTTTCTTAATTCACCACCCCGTTAAATGATAAAACTATCGTCTCTTTTTATATTACTCCTAATATTTATTAATTACCTGGGATTCACTTAAGTGCTCAAAAGAAACATTTCCGACACACAGGAACAGCCTCATCTTAGCGCGTATCCATAGAGTTCTTAACCCTCATAGCTTCTTCCATTTGGAATGGAAAGAGCTAATCTCCTGATACATTTTAACGAACCTACTCCAATGGTATCTTGAAAAGACGTGAGAGTTTAAGGCACCTCGATGCGAAGAATTTTCATAGGACACGGAACGCAGAGAGAAAAGAAAAATCGACAAATGTCTCCAGATCGACCCGTTATTTTGTAAGTCAGTCAGTCTCGAAGAGGGAAACAATGCCGAAACATGCTCATAACTAGTCGGATCAGTTTTGAAATTTTGTCCGACGCTTCCAGGAAATAAGTTAGGAGGTATCTTGAGATGAATACTAAATATTTTTTTATACGGGACAGCGCGAACGCAGTCCCTACTACCAAAAATTACGCGCCCGAGATACCCACATTTGGGGTATTCGCAGGGGTCAACCCAACCGAAGTGCAATGGAAGGGCCTCACCCTGGGGGAACCGCCTTCGTGATCACGGTAACCCCCACGCCAGGTAAGTATACTTTCGGTACTTGCGACTTAGAGGGGCAACGGAAAGGATCCGTTCGTCCTGTTGAGAGCCCGCTTCGATTCGGGTAGCGAGAAAGCGTTTTCGCTGAGGCTTTCGAATGTTCAGGCCGAATCTGGGCTCTGTATTTCGTCCCTTGCCTTGTTTAGGCCTCCTTTAATCCGGATACAGAGGAATATTCCGCCGAGATAGGGAATAACGTGGCCCATCTGAGGCGTCGGCCGTCGAGAACTCCGAACGAAACGGACAGGTAGCGCTCGAGTCGAGGGGGGAGCATTCAGGGTTAAAATCGAACAGCGGCGACAGTGCCGCTTCCTAGCGGCTGAGTCGAGAATCAGAATCGCCAGTGGCAATCGGCGACTCGTCCCTTTACATTTTTGATCCGCTTATCTGTTTACTCATTTTTTGTTTACCCTTTTTAATGGCTCATTTTGGTGGGAACCAGCTCGCCTGGACTCGGGAGAAGCCTCGAGACGATTAAACGTTCATTGAATAATGAGAATGTGAGAAAATGTCTCGCTGGGGCAAAAGGAATTCCTACGTCTGCGTCACGACAGGATATAGTTTTTCTTTAACTCTGGTCTCCCTTCAAAACGTATAAATCTTTCGCCTTTTACTAAAGATTTCCGTGGAGGGGGACTTTTGATGAGTCTATAAACAATTTTTTGTCAGAACCCCGCCGTAAGGTGGGATCGTAAAAGGAAATTCAAAGCTTCGCCGATAATGGATAGGAAATATTTTATAATGGATCGGGACGGAATAAGGACTACTGATCAAGTCGGCAGGATTTTTTTTTTTTCATATATTTAAATATATTGCATATATCCATTATTTATACATTTTTATTCATGCAATTTTGGAATTTTTATTTATTTTCTACAATTATTAAACAGTTAACTATTCATTTCTTTATCGATACGTCCATCTTGGTAGCCATTGAATTCGATTAAATTTAAAAATAATCCCAATTTTATTTTAAGGCTTGAAATATGGACGGAATAAAACAATCTCAGTGGAATTGACGCTTATAAATTAAATATAGACTCGGATAATCATAGTTTTTTCTTCCTTCGAAATTTTGTCGAAAATACAGTTTTTTAACGGGGTGGATAAGGTCTGTGTATGATGACAGCTGTTTAATAAACTCACATTTATAAAATGAATATACATGTACATATACAAAATTTGACTTTTCAACTCCCGAGCGTGTCGCAGGATTTTGAAGACTTCGACGAGGTTGAAACGTCAAAATGAACAACTTAATTAGATATATGTACTTGGCTATAATTATTATTAATCGTGCACTAGTTTGTTTTGTTTTTTATAGCGTACTCGTTACTTTTTTTTCTTAATTCACCACCCCGTTAAATGATAAAACTATCGTCTCTTTTTATATTACTCCTAATATTTATTAATCACCTGGGATTCATGCTCAATGGCGAAACGCCATGGCTTCATGGCGAAACATGCTCATAACTAGTCGGATCAGTTTTGAAATTTTGTCCGACGCTTCCAGGAAATAAGTTAGGAGGTATCTTGAGATGAATACTAAATATTTTTTTATACGGGACAGCGCGAACGCAGTCCCTACTACCAAAAATTACGCGCCCGAGATACCCACATTTGGGGTATTCGCAGGGGTCAACCCAACCGAAGTGCAATGGAAGGGCCTCACCCTGGGGGAACCGCCTTCGTGATCACGGTAACCCCCACGCCAGGTAAGTATGCTTTCGGTACTTGCGACTTAGAGGGGCAACGGAAAGGATCCGTTCGTCCTGTTGAGAGCCCGCTTCGATTCGGGTAGCGAGAAAGCCTTTTCGCTGAGGCTTTCGAATGTTCAGGCCGAATCTGGGCTCTGTATTTCGTCCCTTGCCTTTTTTAGGCCTCCCTTAATCCGGATACAGAGGAATATTCCGCCGAGATAGCGAATAACGTGGCCCATCTGAGGCGTCGGCCGTCGAGAACTCCGAACGAAACGGACAGGTAGCGCTCGAGTCGAGGGGGGAGCATTCAGGGTTAAAATCGAACAGCGGCGACAGTGCCGCTTCCTAGCGGCTGAGTCGAGAATCAGAATCGCCAGTGGCAATCGGCGACTCGTCCCTTTACATTTTTGATCCGCTTATCTGTTTACTCATTTTTTGTTTACCCTTTTTAATGGCTCATTTTGGTGGGAACCAGCTCGCCTGGACTCGGGAGAAGCCTCGAGACGATTAAACGTTCATTGAATAATGAGAATGTGAGAAAATGTCTCGCTGGGGCAAAAGGAATTCCTACGTCTGCGTCACGACAGGATATAGTTTTTCTTTAACTCTGGTCTCCCTTCAAAACGTATAAATCTTTCGCCTTTTACTAAAGATTTCCGTGGAGGGGGACTTTTGATGAGTCTATAAACAATTTTTTGTCAGAACCCCGCCGCAAGGTGGGGTCGTAAAAGGAAATTCAAAGCTTCGCCGATAATGGATAGGAAATATTTTATAATGGATCGGGACGGAATAAGGACTACTGATCAAGTCGGCAGGATTTTTTTTTTTTTTTTCATATATTTAAATATATTGCATATATCCATTATTTATACATTTTTATTCATGCAATTTTGGAATTTTTATTTATTTTCTACAATTATTAAACAGTTAACTATTCATTTCTTTATCGATACGTCCATCTTGGTAGCCATTGAATTCGATTAAATTTAAAAATAATCCCAATTTTATTTTAAGGCTTGAAATATGGACGGAATAAAACAATCTCAGTGGAATTGACGCTTATAAATTAAATATAGACTCGGATAATCATAGTTTTTACTTCCTTCGAAATTTTGTCGAAAATACAGTTTTTTAACGGGGTGGATAAGGTCTGTGTATGATGACAGCTGTTTAATAAACTCACATTTATAAAATGAATATACATGTACATATACAAAATTTGACTTTTCAACTCCCGAGCGTGTCGCAGGATTTTGAAGACTTCGACGAGGTTGAAACGTCAAAATGAACAACTTAATTAGATATATGTACTTGGCTATAATTATTATTAATCGTGCACTAGTTTGTTTTGTTTTTTATAGCGTACTCGTTACTTTTTTTTCTTAATTCACCACCCCGTTAAATGATAAAACTATCGTCTCTTTTTATATTACTCCTAATATTTATTAATTACCTGGGATTCATGCTCAATGGCGAAACGCCATGGCTTCATGGCGAAACATGCTCATAACTAGTCGGATCAGTTTTGAAATTTTGTCCGACGCTTCCAGGAAATAAGTTAGGAGGTATCTTGAGATGAATACTAAATATTTTTTTATACGGGACAGCGCGAACGCAGTCCCTACTACCAAAAATTACGCGCCCGAGATACCCACATTTGGGGTATTCGCAGGGGTCAACCCAACCGAAGTGCAATGGAAGGGCCTCACCCTGGGGGAACCGCCTTCGTGATCACGGTAACCCCCACGCCAGGTAAGTATGCTTTCGGTACTTGCGACTTAGAGGGGCAACGGAAAGGATCCGTTCGTCCTGTTGAGAGCCCGCTTCGATTCGGGTAGCGAGAAAGCCTTTTCGCTGAGGCTTTCGAATGTTCAGGCCGAATCTGGGCTCTGTATTTCGTCCCTTGCCTTTTTTATGCCTCCCTTAATCCGGATACAGAGGAATATTCCGCCGAGATAGCGAATAACGTGGCCCATCTGAGGCGTCGGCCGTCGAGAACTCCGAACGAAACGGACAGGTAGCGCTCGAGTCGAGGGGGGAGCATTCAGGGTTAAAATCGAACAGCGGCGACAGTGCCGCTTCCTAGCGGCTGAGTCGAGAATCAGAATCGCCAGTGGCAATCGGCGACTCGTCCCTTTACATTTTTGATCCGCTTATCTGTTTACTCATTTTTTGTTTACCCTTTTTAATGGCTCATTTTGGTGGGAACCAGCTCGCCTGGACTCGGGAGAAGCCTCGAGACGATTAAACGTTCATTGAATAATGAGAATGTGAGAAAATGTCTCGCTGGGGCAAAAGGAATTCCTACGTCTGCGTCACGACAGGATATAGTTTTTCTTTAACTCTGGTCTCCCTTCAAAACGTATAAATCTTTCGCCTTTTACTAAAGATTTCCGTGGAGGGGGACTTTTGATGAGTCTATAAACAATTTTTTGTCAAAACCCCGCCGTAAGGTGGGGTCGTAAAAGGAAATTCAAAGCTTCGCCGATAATGGATAGGAAATATTTTATAATGGATCGGGACGGAATAAGGACTACTGATCAAGTCGGCAGGATTTTTTTTTTTTTTTTTTTTTTTTTAATATATTTAAATATATTGCATATATCCATTATTTATACATTTTTATTCATGCAATTTTGGAATTCTTATTTATTTTCTACAATTATTAAACAGTTAACTATTCATTTCTTTATCGATACGTCCATCTTGGTAGCCATTGAATTCGATTAAATTTAAAAATAATCCCAATTTTATTTTAAGGCTTGAAATATGGACGGAATAAAACAATCTCAGTGGAATTGACGCTTATAAATTAAATATAGACTCGGATAATCATAGTTTTTACTTCCTTCGAAATTTTGTCGAAAATACAGTTTTTTAACGGGGTGGATAAGGTCTGTGTATGATGACAGCTGTTTAATAAACTCACATTTATAAAATGAATATACATGTACATATACAAAATTTGACTTTTCAACTCCCGAGCGTGTCGCAGGATTTTGAAGACTTCGACGAGGTTGAAACGTCAAAATGAACAACTTAATTAGATATATGTACTTGGCTATAATTATTATTAATCGTGCACTAGTTTGTTTTGTTTTTTATAGCGTACTCGTTACTTTTTTTTCTTAATTCACCACCTCGTTAAATGATAAAACTATCGTCTCTTTTTATATTACTCCTAATATTTATTAATTACCTGGGATTCATGCTCAATGGCGAAACGCCATGGCTTCATGGCGAAACATGCTCATAACTAGTCGGATCAGTTTTGAAATTTTGTCCGACGCTTCCAGGAAATAAGTTAGGAGGTATCTTGAGATGAATACTAAATATTTTTTTATACGGGACAGCGCGAACGCAGTCCCTACTACCAAAAATTACGCGCCCGAGATACCCACATTTGGGGTATTCGCAGGGGTCAACCCAACCGAAGTGCAATGGAAGGGCCTCACCCTGGGGGAACCGCCTTCGTGATCACGGTAACCCCCACGCCAGGTAAGTATGCTTTCGGTACTTGCGACTTAGAGGGGCAACGGAAAGGATCCGTTCGTCCTGTTGAGAGCCCGCTTCGATTCGGGTAGCGAGAAAGCCTTTTCGCTGAGGCTTTCGAATGTTCAGGCCGAATCTGGGCTCTGTATTTCGTCCCTTGCCTTTTTTAGGCCTCCCTTAATCCGGATACAGAGGAATATTCCGCCGAGATAGCGAATAACGTGGCCCATCTGAGGCGTCGGCCGTCGAGAACTCCGAACGAAACGGACAGGTAGCGCTCGAGTCGAGGGGGGAGCATTCAGGGTTAAAATCGAACAGCGGCGACAGTGCCGCTTCCTAGCGGCTGAGTCGAGAATCAGAATCGCCAGTGGCAATCGGCGACTCGTCCCTTTACATTTTTGATCCGCTTATCTGTTTACTCATTTTTTGTTTACCCTTTTTAATGGCTCATTTTGGTGGGAACCAGCTCGCCTGGACTCGGGAGAAGCCTCGAGACGATTAAACGTTCATTGAATAATGAGAATGTGAGAAAATGTCTCGCTGGGGCAAAAGGAATTCCTACGTCTGCGTCACGACAGGATATAGTTTTTCTTTAACTCTGGTCTCCCTTCAAAACGTATAAATCTTTCGCCTTTTACTAAAGATTTCCGTGGAGGGGGACTTTTGATGAGTCTATAAACAATTTTTTGTCAGAACCCCGCCGCAAGGTGGGGTCGTAAAAGGAAATTCAAAGCTTCGCCGATAATGGATAGGAAATATTTTATAATGGATCGGGACGGAATAAGGACTACTGATCAAGTCGGCAGGATTTTTTTTTTTTCATATATTTAAATATATTGCATATATCCATTATTTATACATTTTTATTCATGCAATTTTGGAATTTTTATTTATTTTCTACAATTATTAAACAGTTAACTATTCATTTCTTTATCGATACGTCCATCTTGGTAGCCATTGAATTCGATTAAATTTAAAAATAATCCCAATTTTATTTTAAGGCTTGAAATATGGACGGAATAAAACAATCTCAGTGGAATTGACGCTTATAAATTAAATATAGACTCGGATAATCATAGTTTTTTCTTCCTTCGAAATTTTGTCGAAAATACAGTTTTTTAACGGGGTGGATAAGGTCTGTGTATGATGACAGCTGTTTAATAAACTCACATTTATAAAATGAATATACATGTACATATACAAAATTTGACTTTTCAACTCCCGAGCGTGTCGCAGGATTTTGAAGACTTCGACGAGGTTGAAACGTCAAAATGAACAACTTAATTAGATATATGTACTTGGCTATAATTATTATTAATCGTGCACTAGTTTGTTTTGTTTTTTATAGCGTACTCGTTACTTTTTTTTCTTAATTCACCACCCCGTTAAATGATAAAACTATCGTCTCTTTTTATATTACTCCTAATATTTATTAATCACCTGGGATTCATGCTCAATGGCGAAACGCCATGGCTTCATGGCGAAACATGCTCATAACTAGTCGGATCAGTTTTGAAATTTTGTCCGACGCTTCCAGGAAATAAGTTAGGAGGTATCTTGAGATGAATACTAAATATTTTTTTATACGGGACAGCGCGAACGCAGTCCCTACTACCAAAAATTACGCGCCCGAGATACCCACATTTGGGGTATTCGCAGGGGTCAACCCAACCGAAGTGCAATGGAAGGGCCTCACCCTGGGGGAACCGCCTTCGTGATCACGGTAACCCCCACGCCAGGTAAGTATGCTTTCGGTACTTGCGACTTAGAGGGGCAACGGAAAGGATCCGTTCGTCCTGTTGAGAGCCCGCTTCGATTCGGGTAGCGAGAAAGCCTTTTCGCTGAGGCTTTCGAATGTTCAGGCCGAATCTGGGCTCTGTATTTCGTCCCTTGCCTTTTTTAGGCCTCCCTTAATCCGGATACAGAGGAATATTCCGCCGAGATAGCGAATAACGTGGCCCATCTGAGGCGTCGGCCGTCGAGAACTCCGAACGAAACGGACAGGTAGCGCTCGAGTCGAGGGGGGAGCATTCAGGGTTAAAATCGAACAGCGGCGACAGTGCCGCTTCCTAGCGGCTGAGTCGAGAATCAGAATCGCCAGTGGCAATCGGCGACTCGTCCCTTTACATTTTTGATCCGCTTATCTGTTTACTCATTTTTTGTTTACCCTTTTTAATGGCTCATTTTGGTGGGAACCAGCTCGCCTGGACTCGGGAGAAGCCTCGAGACGATTAAACGTTCATTGAATAATGAGAATGTGAGAAAATGTCTCGCTGGGGCAAAAGGAATTCCTACGTCTGCGTCACGACAGGATATAGTTTTTCTTTAACTCTGGTCTCCCTTCAAAACGTATAAATCTTTCGCCTTTTACTAAAGATTTCCGTGGAGGGGGACTTTTGATGAGTCTATAAACAATTTTTTGTCAGAACCCCGCCGCAAGGTGGGGTCGTAAAAGGAAATTCAAAGCTTCGCCGATAATGGATAGGAAATATTTTATAATGGATCGGGACGGAATAAGGACTACTGATCAAGTCGGCAGGATTTTTTTTTTTTTTTTCATATATTTAAATATATTGCATATATCCATTATTTATACATTTTTATTCATGCAATTTTGGAATTTTTATTTATTTTCTACAATTATTAAACAGTTAACTATTCATTTCTTTATCGATACGTCCATCTTGGTAGCCATTGAATTCGATTAAATTTAAAAATAATCCCAATTTTATTTTAAGGCTTGAAATATGGACGGAATAAAACAATCTCAGTGGAATTGACGCTTATAAATTAAATATAGACTCGGATAATCATAGTTTTTACTTCCTTCGAAATTTTGTCGAAAATACAGTTTTTTAACGGGGTGGATAAGGTCTGTGTATGATGACAGCTGTTTAATAAACTCACATTTATAAAATGAATATACATGTACATATACAAAATTTGACTTTTCAACTCCCGAGCGTGTCGCAGGATTTTGAAGACTTCGACGAGGTTGAAACGTCAAAATGAACAACTTAATTAGATATATGTACTTGGCTATAATTATTATTAATCGTGCACTAGTTTGTTTTGTTTTTTATAGCGTACTCGTTACTTTTTTTTCTTAATTCACCACCCCGTTAAATGATAAAACTATCGTCTCTTTTTATATTACTCCTAATATTTATTAATTACCTGGGATTCATGCTCAATGGCGAAACGCCATGGCTTCATGGCGAAACATGCTCATAACTAGTCGGATCAGTTTTGAAATTTTGTCCGACGCTTCCAGGAAATAAGTTAGGAGGTATCTTGAGATGAATACTAAATATTTTTTTATACGGGACAGCGCGAACGCAGTCCCTACTACCAAAAATTACGCGCCCGAGATACCCACATTTGGGGTATTCGCAGGGGTCAACCCAACCGAAGTGCAATGGAAGGGCCTCACCCTGGGGGAACCGCCTTCGTGATCACGGTAACCCCCACGCCAGGTAAGTATGCTTTCGGTACTTGCGACTTAGAGGGGCAACGGAAAGGATCCGTTCGTCCTGTTGAGAGCCCGCTTCGATTCGGGTAGCGAGAAAGCCTTTTCGCTGAGGCTTTCGAATGTTCAGGCCGAATCTGGGCTCTGTATTTCGTCCCTTGCCTTTTTTATGCCTCCCTTAATCCGGATACAGAGGAATATTCCGCCGAGATAGCGAATAACGTGGCCCATCTGAGGCGTCGGCCGTCGAGAACTCCGAACGAAACGGACAGGTAGCGCTCGAGTCGAGGGGGGAGCATTCAGGGTTAAAATCGAACAGCGGCGACAGTGCCGCTTCCTAGCGGCTGAGTCGAGAATCAGAATCGCCAGTGGCAATCGGCGACTCGTCCCTTTACATTTTTGATCCGCTTATCTGTTTACTCATTTTTTGTTTACCCTTTTTAATGGCTCATTTTGGTGGGAACCAGCTCGCCTGGACTCGGGAGAAGCCTCGAGACGATTAAACGTTCATTGAATAATGAGAATGTGAGAAAATGTCTCGCTGGGGCAAAAGGAATTCCTACGTCTGCGTCACGACAGGATATAGTTTTTCTTTAACTCTGGTCTCCCTTCAAAACGTATAAATCTTTCGCCTTTTACTAAAGATTTCCGTGGAGGGGGACTTTTGATGAGTCTATAAACAATTTTTTGTCAAAACCCCGCCGTAAGGTGGGGTCGTAAAAGGAAATTCAAAGCTTCGCCGATAATGGATAGGAAATATTTTATAATGGATCGGGACGGAATAAGGACTACTGATCAAGTCGGCAGGATTTTTTTTTTTTTTTTTTTTTTTTAATATATTTAAATATATTGCATATATCCATTATTTATACATTTTTATTCATGCAATTTTGGAATTCTTATTTATTTTCTACAATTATTAAACAGTTAACTATTCATTTCTTTATCGATACGTCCATCTTGGTAGCCATTGAATTCGATTAAATTTAAAAATAATCCCAATTTTATTTTAAGGCTTGAAATATGGACGGAATAAAACAATCTCAGTGGAATTGACGCTTATAAATTAAATATAGACTCGGATAATCATAGTTTTTACTTCCTTCGAAATTTTGTCGAAAATACAGTTTTTTAACGGGGTGGATAAGGTCTGTGTATGATGACAGCTGTTTAATAAACTCACATTTATAAAATGAATATACATGTACATATACAAAATTTGACTTTTCAACTCCCGAGCGTGTCGCAGGATTTTGAAGACTTCGACGAGGTTGAAACGTCAAAATGAACAACTTAATTAGATATATGTACTTGGCTATAATTATTATTAATCGTGCACTAGTTTGTTTTGTTTTTTATAGCGTACTCGTTACTTTTTTTTCTTAATTCACCACCTCGTTAAATGATAAAACTATCGTCTCTTTTTATATTACTCCTAATATTTATTAATTACCTGGGATTCATGCTCAATGGCGAAACGCCATGGCTTCATGGCGAAACATGCTCATAACTAGTCGGATCAGTTTTGAAATTTTGTCCGACGCTTCCAGGAAATAAGTTAGGAGGTATCTTGAGATGAATACTAAATATTTTTTTATACGGGACAGCGCGAACGCAGTCCCTACTACCAAAAATTACGCGCCCGAGATACCCACATTTGGGGTATTCGCAGGGGTCAACCCAACCGAAGTGCAATGGAAGGGCCTCACCCTGGGGGAACCGCCTTCGTGATCACGGTAACCCCCACGCCAGGTAAGTATGCTTTCGGTACTTGCGACTTAGAGGGGCAACGGAAAGGATCCGTTCGTCCTGTTGAGAGCCCGCTTCGATTCGGGTAGCGAGAAAGCCTTTTCGCTGAGGCTTTCGAATGTTCAGGCCGAATCTGGGCTCTGTATTTCGTCCCTTGCCTTTTTTAGGCCTCCCTTAATCCGGATACAGAGGAATATTCCGCCGAGATAGCGAATAACGTGGCCCATCTGAGGCGTCGGCCGTCGAGAACTCCGAACGAAACGGACAGGTAGCGCTCGAGTCGAGGGGGGAGCATTCAGGGTTAAAATCGAACAGCGGCGACAGTGCCGCTTCCTAGCGGCTGAGTCGAGAATCAGAATCGCCAGTGGCAATCGGCGACTCGTCCCTTTACATTTTTGATCCGCTTATCTGTTTACTCATTTTTTGTTTACCCTTTTTAATGGCTCATTTTGGTGGGAACCAGCTCGCCTGGACTCGGGAGAAGCCTCGAGACGATTAAACGTTCATTGAATAATGAGAATGTGAGAAAATGTCTCGCTGGGGCAAAAGGAATTCCTACGTCTGCGTCACGACAGGATATAGTTTTTCTTTAACTCTGGTCTCCCTTCAAAACGTATAAATCTTTCGCCTTTTACTAAAGATTTCCGTGGAGGGGGACTTTTGATGAGTCTATAAACAATTTTTTGTCAGAACCCCGCCGCAAGGTGGGGTCGTAAAAGGAAATTCAAAGCTTCGCCGATAATGGATAGGAAATATTTTATAATGGATCGGGACGGAATAAGGACTACTGATCAAGTCGGCAGGATTTTTTTTTTTTTTTTTCATATATTTAAATATATTGCATATATCCATTATTTATACATTTTTATTCATGCAATTTTGGAATTTTTATTTATTTTCTACAATTATTAAACAGTTAACTATTCATTTCTTTATCGATACGTCCATCTTGGTAGCCATTGAATTCGATTAAATTTAAAAATAATCCCAATTTTATTTTAAGGCTTGAAATATGGACGGAATAAAACAATCTCAGTGGAATTGACGCTTATAAATTAAATATAGACTCGGATAATCATAGTTTTTACTTCCTTCGAAATTTTGTCGAAAATACAGTTTTTTAACGGGGTGGATAAGGTCTGTGTATGATGACAGCTGTTTAATAAACTCACATTTATAAAATGAATATACATGTACATATACAAAATTTGACTTTTCAACTCCCGAGCGTGTCGCAGGATTTTGAAGACTTCGACGAGGTTGAAACGTCAAAATGAACAACTTAATTAGATATATGTACTTGGCTATAATTATTATTAATCGTGCACTAGTTTGTTTTGTTTTTTATAGCGTACTCGTTACTTTTTTTTCTTAATTCACCACCCCGTTAAATGATAAAACTATCGTCTCTTTTTATATTACTCCTAATATTTATTAATTACCTGGGATTCATGCTCAATGGCGAAACGCCATGGCTTCATGGCGAAACATGCTCATAACTAGTCGGATCAGTTTTGAAATTTTGTCCGACGCTTCCAGGAAATAAGTTAGGAGGTATCTTGAGATGAATACTAAATATTTTTTTATACGGGACAGCGCGAACGCAGTCCCTACTACCAAAAATTACGCGCCCGAGATACCCACATTTGGGGTATTCGCAGGGGTCAACCCAACCGAAGTGCAATGGAAGGGCCTCACCCTGGGGGAACCGCCTTCGTGATCACGGTAACCCCCACGCCAGGTAAGTATGCTTTCGGTACTTGCGACTTAGAGGGGCAACGGAAAGGATCCGTTCGTCCTGTTGAGAGCCCGCTTCGATTCGGGTAGCGAGAAAGCCTTTTCGCTGAGGCTTTCGAATGTTCAGGCCGAATCTGGGCTCTGTATTTCGTCCCTTGCCTTTTTTAGGCCTCCCTTAATCCGGATACAGAGGAATATTCCGCCGAGATAGCGAATAACGTGGCCCATCTGAGGCGTCGGCCGTCGAGAACTCCGAACGAAACGGACAGGTAGCGCTCGAGTCGAGGGGGGAGCATTCAGGGTTAAAATCGAACAGCGGCGACAGTGCCGCTTCCTAGCGGCTGAGTCGAGAATCAGAATCGCCAGTGGCAATCGGCGACTCGTCCCTTTACATTTTTGATCCGCTTATCTGTTTACTCATTTTTTGTTTACCCTTTTTAATGGCTCATTTTGGTGGGAACCAGCTCGCCTGGACTCGGGAGAAGCCTCGAGACGATTAAACGTTCATTGAATAATGAGAATGTGAGAAAATGTCTCGCTGGGGCAAAAGGAATTCCTACGTCTGCGTCACGACAGGATATAGTTTTTCTTTAACTCTGGTCTCCCTTCAAAACGTATAAATCTTTCGCCTTTTACTAAAGATTTCCGTGGAGGGGGACTTTTGATGAGTCTATAAACAATTTTTTGTCAAAACCCCGCCGTAAGGTGGGGTCGTAAAAGGAAATTCAAAGCTTCGCCGATAATGGATAGGAAATATTTTATAATGGATCGGGACGGAATAAGGACTACTGATCAAGTCGGCAGGATTTTTTTTTTTTTTTTTTTTTTTTAATATATTTAAATATATTGCATATATCCATTATTTATACATTTTTATTCATGCAATTTTGGAATTCTTATTTATTTTCTACAATTATTAAACAGTTAACTATTCATTTCTTTATCGATACGTCCATCTTGGTAGCCATTGAATTCGATTAAATTTAAAAATAATCCCAATTTTATTTTAAGGCTTGAAATATGGACGGAATAAAACAATCTCAGTGGAATTGACGCTTATAAATTAAATATAGACTCGGATAATCATAGTTTTTACTTCCTTCGAAATTTTGTCGAAAATACAGTTTTTTAACGGGGTGGATAAGGTCTGTGTATGATGACAGCTGTTTAATAAACTCACATTTATAAAATGAATATACATGTACATATACAAAATTTGACTTTTCAACTCCCGAGCGTGTCGCAGGATTTTGAAGACTTCGACGAGGTTGAAACGTCAAAATGAACAACTTAATTAGATATATGTACTTGGCTATAATTATTATTAATCGTGCACTAGTTTGTTTTGTTTTTTATAGCGTACTCGTTACTTTTTTTTCTTAATTCACCACCCCGTTAAATGATAAAACTATCGTCTCTTTTTATATTACTCCTAATATTTATTAATTACCTGGGATTCATGCTCAATGGCGAAACGCCATGGCTTCATGGCGAAACATGCTCATAACTAGTCGGATCAGTTTTGAAATTTTGTCCGACGCTTCCAGGAAATAAGTTAGGAGGTATCTTGAGATGAATACTAAATATTTTTTTATACGGGACAGCGCGAACGCAGTCCCTACTACCAAAAATTACGCGCCCGAGATACCCACATTTGGGGTATTCGCAGGGGTCAACCCAACCGAAGTGCAATGGAAGGGCCTCACCCTGGGGGAACCGCCTTCGTGATCACGGTAACCCCCACGCCAGGTAAGTATGCTTTCGGTACTTGCGACTTAGAGGGGCAACGGAAAGGATCCGTTCGTCCTGTTGAGAGCCCGCTTCGATTCGGGTAGCGAGAAAGCCTTTTCGCTGAGGCTTTCGAATGTTCAGGCCGAATCTGGGCTCTGTATTTCGTCCCTTGCCTTTTTTAGGCCTCCCTTAATCCGGATACAGAGGAATATTCCGCCGAGATAGCGAATAACGTGGCCCATCTGAGGCGTCGGCCGTCGAGAACTCCGAACGAAACGGACAGGTAGCGCTCGAGTCGAGGGGGGAGCATTCAGGGTTAAAATCGAACAGCGGCGACAGTGCCGCTTCCTAGCGGCTGAGTCGAGAATCAGAATCGCCAGTGGCAATCGGCGACTCGTCCCTTTACATTTTTGATCCGCTTATCTGTTTACTCATTTTTTGTTTACCCTTTTTAATGGCTCATTTTGGTGGGAACCAGCTCGCCTGGACTCGGGAGAAGCCTCGAGACGATTAAACGTTCATTGAATAATGAGAATGTGAGAAAATGTCTCGCTGGGGCAAAAGGAATTCCTACGTCTGCGTCACGACAGGATATAGTTTTTCTTTAACTCTGGTCTCCCTTCAAAACGTATAAATCTTTCGCCTTTTACTAAAGATTTCCGTGGAGGGGGACTTTTGATGAGTCTATAAACAATTTTTTGTCAGAACCCCGCCGCAAGGTGGGGTCGTAAAAGGAAATTCAAAGCTTCGCCGATAATGGATAGGAAATATTTTATAATGGATCGGGACGGAATAAGGACTACTGATCAAGTCGGCAGGATTTTTTTTTTTTTTTTTCATATATTTAAATATATTGCATATATCCATTATTTATACATTTTTATTCATGCAATTTTGGAATTTTTATTTATTTTCTACAATTATTAAACAGTTAACTATTCATTTCTTTATCGATACGTCCATCTTGGTAGCCATTGAATTCGATTAAATTTAAAAATAATCCCAATTTTATTTTAAGGCTTGAAATATGGACGGAATAAAACAATCTCAGTGGAATTGACGCTTATAAATTAAATATAGACTCGGATAATCATAGTTTTTACTTCCTTCGAAATTTTGTCGAAAATACAGTTTTTTAACGGGGTGGATAAGGTCTGTGTATGATGACAGCTGTTTAATAAACTCACATTTATAAAATGAATATACATGTACATATACAAAATTTGACTTTTCAACTCCCGAGCGTGTCGCAGGATTTTGAAGACTTCGACGAGGTTGAAACGTCAAAATGAACAACTTAATTAGATATATGTACTTGGCTATAATTATTATTAATCGTGCACTAGTTTGTTTTGTTTTTTATAGCGTACTCGTTACTTTTTTTTCTTAATTCACCACCCCGTTAAATGATAAAACTATCGTCTCTTTTTATATTACTCCTAATATTTATTAATTACCTGGGATTCATGCTCAATGGCGAAACGCCATGGCTTCATGGCGAAACATGCTCATAACTAGTCGGATCAGTTTTGAAATTTTGTCCGACGCTTCCAGGAAATAAGTTAGGAGGTATCTTGAGATGAATACTAAATATTTTTTTATACGGGACAGCGCGAACGCAGTCCCTACTACCAAAAATTACGCGCCCGAGATACCCACATTTGGGGTATTCGCAGGGGTCAACCCAACCGAAGTGCAATGGAAGGGCCTCACCCTGGGGGAACCGCCTTCGTGATCACGGTAACCCCCACGCCAGGTAAGTATGCTTTCGGTACTTGCGACTTAGAGGGGCAACGGAAAGGATCCGTTCGTCCTGTTGAGAGCCCGCTTCGATTCGGGTAGCGAGAAAGCCTTTTCGCTGAGGCTTTCGAATGTTCAGGCCGAATCTGGGCTCTGTATTTCGTCCCTTGCCTTTTTTAGGCCTCCCTTAATCCGGATACAGAGGAATATTCCGCCGAGATAGCGAATAACGTGGCCCATCTGAGGCGTCGGCCGTCGAGAACTCCGAACGAAACGGACAGGTAGCGCTCGAGTCGAGGGGGGAGCATTCAGGGTTAAAATCGAACAGCGGCGACAGTGCCGCTTCCTAGCGGCTGAGTCGAGAATCAGAATCGCCAGTGGCAATCGGCGACTCGTCCCTTTACATTTTTGATCCGCTTATCTGTTTACTCATTTTTTGTTTACCCTTTTTAATGGCTCATTTTGGTGGGAACCAGCTCGCCTGGACTCGGGAGAAGCCTCGAGACGATTAAACGTTCATTGAATAATGAGAATGTGAGAAAATGTCTCGCTGGGGCAAAAGGAATTCCTACGTCTGCGTCACGACAGGATATAGTTTTTCTTTAACTCTGGTCTCCCTTCAAAACGTATAAATCTTTCGCCTTTTACTAAAGATTTCCGTGGAGGGGGACTTTTGATGAGTCTATAAACAATTTTTTGTCAGAACCCCGCCGTAAGGTGGGGTCGTAAAAGGAAATTCAAAGCTTCGCCGATAATGGATAGGAAATATTTTATAATGGATCGGGACGGAATAAGGACTACTGATCAAGTCGGCAGGATTTTTTTTTTTTTTTTTTTTTTTTAATATATTTAAATATATTGCATATATCCATTATTTATACATTTTTATTCATGCAATTTTGGAATTCTTATTTATTTTCTACAATTATTAAACAGTTAACTATTCATTTCTTTATCGATACGTCCATCTTGGTAGCCATTGAATTCGATTAAATTTAAAAATAATCCCAATTTTATTTTAAGGCTTGAAATATGGACGGAATAAAACAATCTCAGTGGAATTGACGCTTATAAATTAAATATAGACTCGGATAATCATAGTTTTTACTTCCTTCGAAATTTTGTCGAAAATACAGTTTTTTAACGGGGTGGATAAGGTCTGTGTATGATGACAGCTGTTTAATAAACTCACATTTATAAAATGAATATACATGTACATATACAAAATTTGACTTTTCAACTCCCGAGCGTGTCGCAGGATTTTGAAGACTTCGACGAGGTTGAAACGTCAAAATGAACAACTTAATTAGATATATGTACTTGGCTATAATTATTATTAATCGTGCACTAGTTTGTTTTGTTTTTTATAGCGTACTCGTTACTTTTTTTTCTTAATTCACCACCCCGTTAAATGATAAAACTATCGTCTCTTTTTATATTACTCCTAATATTTATTAATTACCTGGGATTCATGCTCAATGGCGAAACGCCATGGCTTCATGGCGAAACATGCTCATAACTAGTCGGATCAGTTTTGAAATTTTGTCCGACGCTTCCAGGAAATAAGTTAGGAGGTATCTTGAGATGAATACTAAATATTTTTTTATACGGGACAGCGCGAACGCAGTCCCTACTACCAAAAATTACGCGCCCGAGATACCCACATTTGGGGTATTCGCAGGGGTCAACCCAACCGAAGTGCAATGGAAGGGCCTCACCCTGGGGGAACCGCCTTCGTGATCACGGTAACCCCCACGCCAGGTAAGTATGCTTTCGGTACTTGCGACTTAGAGGGGCAACGGAAAGGATCCGTTCGTCCTGTTGAGAGCCCGCTTCGATTCGGGTAGCGAGAAAGCCTTTTCGCTGAGGCTTTCGAATGTTCAGGCCGAATCTGGGCTCTGTATTTCGTCCCTTGCCTTTTTTAGGCCTCCCTTAATCCGGATACAGAGGAATATTCCGCCGAGATAGCGAATAACGTGGCCCATCTGAGGCGTCGGCCGTCGAGAACTCCGAACGAAACGGACAGGTAGCGCTCGAGTCGAGGGGGGAGCATTCAGGGTTAAAATCGAACAGCGGCGACAGTGCCGCTTCCTAGCGGCTGAGTCGAGAATCAGAATCGCCAGTGGCAATCGGCGACTCGTCCCTTTACATTTTTGATCCGCTTATCTGTTTACTCATTTTTTGTTTACCCTTTTTAATGGCTCATTTTGGTGGGAACCAGCTCGCCTGGACTCGGGAGAAGCCTCGAGACGATTAAACGTTCATTGAATAATGAGAATGTGAGAAAATGTCTCGCTGGGGCAAAAGGAATTCCTACGTCTGCGTCACGACAGGATATAGTTTTTCTTTAACTCTGGTCTCCCTTCAAAACGTATAAATCTTTCGCCTTTTACTAAAGATTTCCGTGGAGGGGGACTTTTGATGAGTCTATAAACAATTTTTTGTCAGAACCCCGCCGCAAGGTGGGGTCGTAAAAGGAAATTCAAAGCTTCGCCGATAATGGATAGGAAATATTTTATAATGGATCGGGACGGAATAAGGACTACTGATCAAGTCGGCAGGATTTTTTTTTTTTTTTTTCATATATTTAAATATATTACATATATCCATTATTTATACATTTTTATTCATGCAATTTTGGAATTTTTATTTATTTTCTACAATTATTAAACAGTTAACTATTCATTTCTTTATCGATACGTCCATCTTGGTAGCCATTGAATTCGATTAAATTTAAAAATAATCCCAATTTTATTTTAAGGCTTGAAATATGGACGGAATAAAACAATCTCAGTGGAATTGACGCTTATAAATTAAATATAGACTCGGATAATCATAGTTTTTACTTCCTTCAAAATTTTGTCGAAAATACAGTTTTTTAACGGGGTGGATAAGGTCTGTGTATGATGACAGCTGTTTAATAAACTCACATTTATAAAATGAATATACATGTACATATACAAAATTTGACTTTTCAACTCCCGAGCGTGTCGCAGGATTTTGAAGACTTCGACGAGGTTGAAACGTCAAAATGAACAACTTAATTAGATATATGTACTTGGCTATAATTATTATTAATCGTGCACTAGTTTGTTTTGTTTTTTATAGCGTACTCGTTACTTTTTTTTCTTAATTCACCACCCCGTTAAATGATAAAACTATCGTCTCTTTTTATATTACTCCTAATATTTATTAATTACCTGGGATTCATGCTCAATGGCGAAACGCCATGGCTTCATGGCGAAACATGCTCATAACTAGTCGGATCAGTTTTGAAATTTTGTCCGACGCTTCCAGGAAATAAGTTAGGAGGTATCTTGAGATGAATACTAAATATTTTTTTATACGGGACAGCGCGAACGCAGTCCCTACTACCAAAAATTACGCGCCCGAGATACCCACATTTGGGGTATTCGCAGGGGTCAACCCAACCGAAGTGCAATGGAAGGGCCTCACCCTGGGGGAACCGCCTTCGTGATCACGGTAACCCCCACGCCAGGTAAGTATGCTTTCGGTACTTGCGACTTAGAGGGGCAACGGAAAGGATCCGTTCGTCCTGTTGAGAGCCCGCTTCGATTCGGGTAGCGAGAAAGCCTTTTCGCTGAGGCTTTCGAATGTTCAGGCCGAATCTGGGCTCTGTATTTCGTCCCTTGCCTTTTTTAGGCCTCCCTTAATCCGGATACAGAGGAATATTCCGCCGAGATAGCGAATAACGTGGCCCATCTGAGGCGTCGGCCGTCGAGAACTCCGAACGAAACGGACAGGTAGCGCTCGAGTCGAGGGGGGAGCATTCAGGGTTAAAATCGAACAGCGGCGACAGTGCCGCTTCCTAGCGGCTGAGTCGAGAATCAGAATCGCCAGTGGCAATCGGCGACTCGTCCCTTTACATTTTTGATCCGCTTATCTGTTTACTCATTTTTTGTTTACCCTTTTTAATGGCTCATTTTGGTGGGAACCAGCTCGCCTGGACTCGGGAGAAGCCTCGAGACGATTAAACGTTCATTGAATAATGAGAATGTGAGAAAATGTCTCGCTGGGGCAAAAGGAATTCCTACGTCTGCGTCACGACAGGATATAGTTTTTCTTTAACTCTGGTCTCCCTTCAAAACGTATAAATCTTTCGCCTTTTACTAAAGATTTCCGTGGAGGGGGACTTTTGATGAGTCTATAAACAATTTTTTGTCAGAACCCCGCCGTAAGGTGGGGTCGTAAAAGGAAATTCAAAGCTTCGCCGATAATGGATAGGAAATATTTTATAATGGATCGGGACGGAATAAGGACTACTGATCAAGTCGGCAGGATTTTTTTTTTTTTTTTTTTTTTTTAATATATTTAAATATATTGCATATATCCATTATTTATACATTTTTATTCATGCAATTTTGGAATTCTTATTTATTTTCTACAATTATTAAACAGTTAACTATTCATTTCTTTATCGATACGTCCATCTTGGTAGCCATTGAATTCGATTAAATTTAAAAATAATCCCAATTTTATTTTAAGGCTTGAAATATGGACGGAATAAAACAATCTCAGTGGAATTGACGCTTATAAATTAAATATAGACTCGGATAATCATAGTTTTTACTTCCTTCGAAATTTTGTCGAAAATACAGTTTTTTAACGGGGTGGATAAGGTCTGTGTATGATGACAGCTGTTTAATAAACTCACATTTATAAAATGAATATACATGTACATATACAAAATTTGACTTTTCAACTCCCGAGCGTGTCGCAGGATTTTGAAGACTTCGACGAGGTTGAAACGTCAAAATGAACAACTTAATTAGATATATGTACTTGGCTATAATTATTATTAATCGTGCACTAGTTTGTTTTGTTTTTTATAGCGTACTCGTTACTTTTTTTTCTTAATTCACCACCCCGTTAAATGATAAAACTATCGTCTCTTTTTATATTACTCCTAATATTTATTAATTACCTGGGATTCATGCTCAATGGCGAAACGCCATGGCTTCATGGCGAAACATGCTCATAACTAGTCGGATCAGTTTTGAAATTTTGTCCGACGCTTCCAGGAAATAAGTTAGGAGGTATCTTGAGATGAATACTAAATATTTTTTTATACGGGACAGCGCGAACGCAGTCCCTACTACCAAAAATTACGCGCCCGAGATACCCACATTTGGGGTATTCGCAGGGGTCAACCCAACCGAAGTGCAATGGAAGGGCCTCACCCTGGGGGAACCGCCTTCGTGATCACGGTAACCCCCACGCCAGGTAAGTATGCTTTCGGTACTTGCGACTTAGAGGGGCAACGGAAAGGATCCGTTCGTCCTGTTGAGAGCCCGCTTCGATTCGGGTAGCGAGAAAGCCTTTTCGCTGAGGCTTTCGAATGTTCAGGCCGAATCTGGGCTCTGTATTTCGTCCCTTGCCTTTTTTAGGCCTCCCTTAATCCGGATACAGAGGAATATTCCGCCGAGATAGCGAATAACGTGGCCCATCTGAGGCGTCGGCCGTCGAGAACTCCGAACGAAACGGACAGGTAGCGCTCGAGTCGAGGGGGGAGCATTCAGGGTTAAAATCGAACAGCGGCGACAGTGCCGCTTCCTAGCGGCTGAGTCGAGAATCAGAATCGCCAGTGGCAATCGGCGACTCGTCCCTTTACATTTTTGATCCGCTTATCTGTTTACTCATTTTTTGTTTACCCTTTTTAATGGCTCATTTTGGTGGGAACCAGCTCGCCTGGACTCGGGAGAAGCCTCGAGACGATTAAACGTTCATTGAATAATGAGAATGTGAGAAAATGTCTCGCTGGGGCAAAAGGAATTCCTACGTCTGCGTCACGACAGGATATAGTTTTTCTTTAACTCTGGTCTCCCTTCAAAACGTATAAATCTTTCGCCTTTTACTAAAGATTTCCGTGGAGGGGGACTTTTGATGAGTCTATAAACAATTTTTTGTCAGAACCCCGCCGCAAGGTGGGGTCGTAAAAGGAAATTCAAAGCTTCGCCGATAATGGATAGGAAATATTTTATAATGGATCGGGACGGAATAAGGACTACTGATCAAGTCGGCAGGATTTTTTTTTTTTTTTTTCATATATTTAAATATATTGCATATATCCATTATTTATACATTTTTATTCATGCAATTTTGGAATTTTTATTTATTTTCTACAATTATTAAACAGTTAACTATTCATTTCTTTATCGATACGTCCATCTTGGTAGCCATTGAATTCGATTAAATTTAAAAATAATCCCAATTTTATTTTAAGGCTTGAAATATGGACGGAATAAAACAATCTCAGTGGAATTGACGCTTATAAATTAAATATAGACTCGGATAATCATAGTTTTTACTTCCTTCGAAATTTTGTCGAAAATACAGTTTTTTAACGGGGTGGATAAGGTCTGTGTATGATGACAGCTGTTTAATAAACTCACATTTATAAAATGAATATACATGTACATATACAAAATTTGACTTTTCAACTCCCGAGCGTGTCGCAGGATTTTGAAGACTTCGACGAGGTTGAAACGTCAAAATGAACAACTTAATTAGATATATGTACTTGGCTATAATTATTATTAATCGTGCACTAGTTTGTTTTGTTTTTTATAGCGTACTCGTTACTTTTTTTTCTTAATTCACCACCCCGTTAAATGATAAAACTATCGTCTCTTTTTATATTACTCCTAATATTTATTAATTACCTGGGATTCACTTAAGTGCTCAAAAGAAACATTTCCGACACACAGGAACAGCCTCATCTTAGCGCGTATCCATAGAGTTCTTAACCCTCATAGCTTCTTCCATTTGGAATGGAAAGAGCTAATCTCCTGATACATTTTAACGAACCTACTCCAATGGTATCTTGAAAAGACGTGAGAGTTTAAGGCACCTCGATGCGAAGAATTTTCATAGGACACGGAACGCAGAGAGAAAAGAAAAATCGACAAATGTCTCCAGATCGACCCGTTATTTTGTAAGTCAGTCAGTCTCGAAGAGGGAAACAATGCCGAAACATGCTCATAACTAGTCGGATCAGTTTTGAAATTTTGTCCGACGCTTCCAGGAAATAAGTTAGGAGGTATCTTGAGATGAATACTAAATATTTTTTTATACGGGACAGCGCGAACGCAGTCCCTACTACCAAAAATTACGCGCCCGAGATACCCACATTTGGGGTATTCGCAGGGGTCAACCCAACCGAAGTGCAATGGAAGGGCCTCACCCTGGGGGAACCGCCTTCGTGATCACGGTAACCCCCACGCCAGGTAAGTATGCTTTCGGTACTTGCGACTTAGAGGGGCAACGGAAAGGATCCGTTCGTCCTGTTGAGAGCCCGCTTCGATTCGGGTAGCGAGAAAGCCTTTTCGCTGAGGCTTTCGAATGTTCAGGCCGAATCTGGGCTCTGTATTTCGTCCCTTGCCTTGTTTAGGCCTCCTTTAATCCGGATACAGAGGAATATTCCGCCGAGATAGCGAATAACGTGGCCCATCTGAGGCGTCGGCCGTCGAGAACTCCGAACGAAACGGACAGGTAGCGCTCGAGTCGAGGGGGGAGCATTCAGGGTTAAAATCGAACAGCGGCGACAGTGCCGCTTCCTAGCGGCTGAGTCGAGAATCAGAATCGCCAGTGGCAATCGGCGACTCGTCCCTTTACATTTTTGATCCGCTTATCTGTTTACTCATTTTTTGTTTACCCTTTTTAATGGCTCATTTTGGTGGGAACCAGCTCGCCTGGACTCGGGAGAAGCCTCGAGACGATTAAACGTTCATTGAATAATGAGAATGTGAGAAAATGTCTCGCTGGGGCAAAAGGAATTCCTACGTCTGCGTCACGACAGGATATAGTTTTTCTTTAACTCTGGTCTCCCTTCAAAACGTATAAATCTTTCGCCTTTTACTAAAGATTTCCGTGGAGGGGGACTTTTGATGAGTCTATAAACAATTTTTTGTCAGAACCCCGCCGTAAGGTGGGATCGTAAAAGGAAATTCAAAGCTTCGCCGATAATGGATAGGAAATATTTTATAATGGATCGGGACGGAATAAGGACTACTGATCAAGTCGGCAGGATTTTTTTTTTTTTTTTTCATATATTTAAATATATTGCATATATCCATTATTTATACATTTTATTCATGCAATTTTGGAATTTTTATTTATTTTCTACAATTATTAAACAGTTAACTATTCATTTCTTTATCGATACGTCCATCTTGGTAGCCATTGAATTCGATTAAATTTAAAAATAATCCCAATTTTATTTTAAGGCTTGAAATATGGACGGAATAAAACAATCTCAGTGGAATTGACGCTTATAAATTAAATATAGACTCGGATAATCATAGTTTTTACTTCCTTCGAAATTTTGTCGAAAATACAGTTTTTTAACGGGGTGGATAAGGTCTGTGTATGATGACAGCTGTTTAATAAACTCACATTTATAAAATGAATATACATGTACATATACAAAATTTGACTTTTCAACTCCCGAGCGTGTCGCAGGATTTTGAAGACTTCGACGAGGTTGAAACGTCAAAATGAACAACTTAATTAGATATATGTACTTGGCTATAATTATTATTAATCGTGCACTAGTTTGTTTTGTTTTTTATAGCGTACTCGTTACTTTTTTTTCTTAATTCACCACCCCGTTAAATGATAAAACTATCGTCTCTTTTTATATTACTCCTAATATTTATTAATTACCTGGGATTCATGCTCAATGGCGAAACGCCATGGCTTCATGGCGAAACATGCTCATAACTAGTCGGATCAGTTTTGAAATTTTGTCCGACGCTTCCAGGAAATAAGTTAGGAGGTATCTTGAGATGAATACTAAATATTTTTTTATACGGGACAGCGCGAACGCAGTCCCTACTACCAAAAATTACGCGCCCGAGATACCCACATTTGGGGTATTCGCAGGGGTCAACCCAACCGAAGTGCAATGGAAGGGCCTCACCCTGGGGGAACCGCCTTCGTGATCACGGTAACCCCCACGCCAGGTAAGTATGCTTTCGGTACTTGCGACTTAGAGGGGCAACGGAAAGGATCCGTTCGTCCTGTTGAGAGCCCGCTTCGATTCGGGTAGCGAGAAAGCCTTTTCGCTGAGGCTTTCGAATGTTCAGGCCGAATCTGGGCTCTGTATTTCGTCCCTTGCCTTGTTTAGGCCTCCTTTAATCCGGATACAGAGGAATATTCCGCCGAGATAGCGAATAACGTGGCCCATCTGAGGCGTCGGCCGTCGAGAACTCCGAACGAAACGGACAGGTAGCGCTCGAGTCGAGGGGGGAGCATTCAGGGTTAAAATCGAACAGCGGCGACAGTGCCGCTTCCTAGCGGCTGAGTCGAGAATCAGAATCGCCAGTGGCAATCGGCGACTCGTCCCTTTACATTTTTGATCCGCTTATCTGTTTACTCATTTTTTGTTTACCCTTTTTAATGGCTCATTTTGGTGGGAACCAGCTCGCCTGGACTCGGGAGAAGCCTCGAGACGATTAAACGTTCATTGAATAATGAGAATGTGAGAAAATGTCTCGCTGGGGCAAAAGGAATTCCTACGTCTGCGTCACGACAGGATATAGTTTTTCTTTAACTCTGGTCTCCCTTCAAAACGTATAAATCTTTCGCCTTTTACTAAAGATTTCCGTGGAGGGGGACTTTTGATGAGTCTATAAACAATTTTTTGTCAGAACCCCGCCGTAAGGTGGGATCGTAAAAGGAAATTCAAAGCTTCGCCGATAATGGATAGGAAATATTTTATAATGGATCGGGACGGAATAAGGACTACTGATCAAGTCGGCAGGATTTTTTTTTTTTTTTTTTCATATATTTAAATATATTGCATATATCCATTATTTATACATTTTTATTCATGCAATTTTGGAATTTTTATTTATTTTCTACAATTATTAAACAGTTAACTATTCATTTCTTTATCGATACGTCCATCTTGGTAGCCATTGAATTCGATTAAATTTAAAAATAATCCCAATTTTATTTTAAGGCTTGAAATATGGACGGAATAAAACAATCTCAGTGGAATTGACGCTTATAAATTAAATATAGACTCGGATAATCATAGTTTTTACTTCCTTCGAAATTTTGTCGAAAATACAGTTTTTTAACGGGGTGGATAAGGTCTGTGTATGATGACAGCTGTTTAATAAACTCACATTTATAAAATGAATATACATGTACATATACAAAATTTGACTTTTCAACTCCCGAGCGTGTCGCAGGATTTTGAAGACTTCGACGAGGTTGAAACGTCAAAATGAACAACTTAATTAGATATATGTACTTGGCTATAATTATTATTAATCGTGCACTAGTTTGTTTTGTTTTTTATAGCGTACTCGTTACTTTTTTTTCTTAATTCACCACCCTGTTAAATGATAAAACTATCGTCTCTTTTTATATTACTCCTAATATTTATTAATTACCTGGGATTCACTTAAGTGCTCAAAAGAAACATTTCCGACACACAGGAACAGCCTCATCTTAGCGCGTATCCATAGAGTTCTTAACCCTCATAGCTTCTTCCATTTGGAATGGAAAGAGCTAATCTCCTGATACATTTTAACGAACCTACTCCAATGGTATCTTGAAAAGACGTGAGAGTTTAAGGCACCTCAATGCGAAGAATTTTCATAGGACACGGAACGCAGAGAGAAAAGAAAAATCGACAAATGTCTCCAGATCGACCCGTTATTTTGTAAGTCAGTCAGTCTCGAAGAGGGAAACAATGCCGAAACATGCTCATAACTAGTCGGATCAGTTTTGAAATTTTGTCCGACGCTTCCAGGAAATAAGTTAGGAGGTATCTTGAGATGAATACTAAATATTTTTTTATACGGGACAGCGCGAACGCAGTCCCTACTACCAAAAATTATGCGCCCGAGATACCCACATTTGGGGTATTCGCAGGGGTCAACCCAACCGAAGTGCAATGGAAGGGCCTCACCCTGGGGGAACCGCCTTCGTGATCACGGTAACCCCCACGCCAGGTAAGTATGCTTTCGGTACTTGCGACTTAGAGGGGCAACGGAAAGGATCCGTTCGTCCTGTTGAGAGCCCGCTTCGATTCGGGTAGCGAGAAAGCCTTTTCGCTGAGGCTTTCGAATGTTCAGGCCGAATCTGGGCTCTGTATTTCGTCCCTTGCCTTTTTTAGGCCTCCCTTAATCCGGATACAGAGGAATATTCCGCCGAGATAGCGAATAACGTGGCCCATCTGAGGCGTCGGCCGTCGAGAACTCCGAACGAAACGGACAGGTAGCGCTCGAGTCGAGGGGGGAGCATTCAGGGTTAAAATCGAACAGCGGCGACAGTGCCGCTTCCTAGCGGCTGAGTCGAGAATCAGAATCGCCAGTGGCAATCGGCGACTCGTCCCTTTACATTTTTGATCCGCTTATCTGTTTACTCATTTTTTGTTTACCCTTTTTAATGGCTCATTTTGGTGGGAACCAGCTCGCCTGGACTCGGGAGAAGCCTCGAGACGATTAAACGTTCATTGAATAATGAGAATGTGAGAAAATGTCTCGCTGGGGCAAAAGGAATTCCTACGTCTGCGTCACGACAGGATATAGTTTTTCTTTAACTCTGGTCTCCCTTCAAAACGTATAAATCTTTCGCCTTTTACTAAAGATTTCCGTGGAGGGGGACTTTTGATGAGTCTATAAACAATTTTTTGTCAGAACCCCGCCGTAAGGTGGGGTCGTAAAAGGAAATTCAAAGCTTCGCCGATAATGGATAGGAAATATTTTATAATGGATCGGGACGGAATAAGGACTACTGATCAAGTCGGCAGGATTTTTTTTTTTTTTTTTTTTTTTTAATATATTTAAATATATTGCATATATCCATTATTTATACATTTTTATTCATGCAATTTTGGAATTTTTATTTATTTTCTACAATTATTAAACAGTTAACTATTCATTTCTTTATCGATACGTCCATCTTGGTAGCCATTGAATTCGATTAAATTTAAAAATAATCCCAATTTTATTTTAAGGCTTGAAATATGGACGGAATAAAACAATCTCAGTGGAATTGACGCTTATAAATTAAATATAGACTCGGATAATCATAGTTTTTACTTCCTTCGAAATTTTGTCGAAAATACAGTTTTTTAACGGGGTGGATAAGGTCTGTGTATGATGACAGCTGTTTAATAAACTCACATTTATAAAATGAATATACATGTACATATACAAAATTTGACTTTTCAACTCCCGAGCGTGTCGCAGGATTTTGAAGACTTCGACGAGGTTGAAACGTCAAAATGAACAACTTAATTAGATATATGTACTTGGCTATAATTATTATTAATCGTGCACTAGTTTGTTTTGTTTTTTATAGCGTACTCGTTACTTTTTTTTCTTAATTCACCACCCCGTTAAATGATAAAACTATCGTCTCTTTTTATATTACTCCTAATATTTATTAATTACCTGGGATTCATGCTCAATGGCGAAACGCCATGGCTTCATGGCGAAACATGCTCATAACTAGTCGGATCAGTTTTGAAATTTTGTCCGACGCTTCCAGGAAATAAGTTAGGAGGTATCTTGAGATGAATACTAAATATTTTTTTATACGGGACAGCGCGAACGCAGTCCCTACTACCAAAAATTACGCGCCCGAGATACCCACATTTGGGGTATTCGCAGGGGTCAACCCAACCGAAGTGCAATGGAAGGGCCTCACCCTGGGGGAACCGCCTTCGTGATCACGGTAACCCCCACGCCAGGTAAGTATGCTTTCGGTACTTGCGACTTAGAGGGGCAACGGAAAGGATCCGTTCGTCCTGTTGAGAGCCCGCTTCGATTCGGGTAGCGAGAAAGCCTTTTCGCTGAGGCTTTCGAATGTTCAGGCCGAATCTGGGCTCTGTATTTCGTCCCTTGCCTTTTTTAGGCCTCCCTTAATCCGGATACAGAGGAATATTCCGCCGAGATAGCGAATAACGTGGCCCATCTGAGGCGTCGGCCGTCGAGAACTCCGAACGAAACGGACAGGTAGCGCTCGAGTCGAGGGGGGAGCATTCAGGGTTAAAATCGAACAGCGGCGACAGTGCCGCTTCCTAGCGGCTGAGTCGAGAATCAGAATCGCCAGTGGCAATCGGCGACTCGTCCCTTTACATTTTTGATCCGCTTATCTGTTTACTCATTTTTTGTTTACCCTTTTTAATGGCTCATTTTGGTGGGAACCAGCTCGCCTGGACTCGGGAGAAGCCTCGAGACGATTAAACGTTCATTGAATAATGAGAATGTGAGAAAATGTCTCGCTGGGGCAAAAGGAATTCCTACGTCTGCGTCACGACAGGATATAGTTTTTCTTTAACTCTGGTCTCCCTTCAAAACGTATAAATCTTTCGCCTTTTACTAAAGATTTCCGTGGAGGGGGACTTTTGATGAGTCTATAAACAATTTTTTGTCAGAACCCCGCCGCAAGGTGGGGTCGTAAAAGGAAATTCAAAGCTTCGCCGATAATGGATAGGAAATATTTTATAATGGATCGGGACGGAATAAGGACTACTGATCAAGTCGGCAGGATTTTTTTTTTTTTTTTTCATATATTTAAATATATTGCATATATCCATTATTTATACATTTTTATTCATGCAATTTTGGAATTTTTATTTATTTTCTACAATTATTAAACAGTTAACTATTCATTTCTTTATCGATACGTCCATCTTGGTAGCCATTGAATTCGATTAAATTTAAAAATAATCCCAATTTTATTTTAAGGCTTGAAATATGGACGGAATAAAACAATCTCAGTGGAATTGACGCTTATAAATTAAATATAGACTCGGATAATCATAGTTTTTACTTCCTTCGAAATTTTGTCGAAAATACAGTTTTTTAACGGGGTGGATAAGGTCTGTGTATGATGACAGCTGTTTAATAAACTCACATTTATAAAATGAATATACATGTACATATACAAAATTTGACTTTTCAACTCCCGAGCGTGTCGCAGGATTTTGAAGACTTCGACGAGGTTGAAACGTCAAAATGAACAACTTAATTAGATATATGTACTTGGCTATAATTATTATTAATCGTGCACTAGTTTGTTTTGTTTTTTATAGCGTACTCGTTACTTTTTTTTCTTAATTCACCACCCCGTTAAATGATAAAACTATCGTCTCTTTTTATATTACTCCTAATATTTATTAATTACCTGGGATTCACTTAAGTGCTCAAAAGAAACATTTCCGACACACAGGAACAGCCTCATCTTAGCGCGTATCCATAGAGTTCTTAACCCTCATAGCTTCTTCCATTTGGAATGGAAAGAGCTAATCTCCTGATACATTTTAACGAACCTACTCCAATGGTATCTTGAAAAGACGTGAGAGTTTAAGGCACCTCGATGCGAAGAATTTTCATAGGACACGGAACGCAGAGAGAAAAGAAAAATCGACAAATGTCTCCAGATCGACCCGTTATTTTGTAAGTCAGTCAGTCTCGAAGAGGGAAACAATGCCGAAACATGCTCATAACTAGTCGGATCAGTTTTGAAATTTTGTCCGACGCTTCCAGGAAATAAGTTAGGAGGTATCTTGAGATGAATACTAAATATTTTTTTATACGGGACAGCGCGAACGCAGTCCCTACTACCAAAAATTACGCGCCCGAGATACCCACATTTGGGGTATTCGCAGGGGTCAACCCAACCGAAGTGCAATGGAAGGGCCTCACCCTGGGGGAACCGCCTTCGTGATCACGGTAACCCCCACGCCAGGTAAGTATGCTTTCGGTACTTGCGACTTAGAGGGGCAACGGAAAGGATCCGTTCGTCCTGTTGAGAGCCCGCTTCGATTCGGGTAGCGAGAAAGCCTTTTCGCTGAGGCTTTCGAATGTTCAGGCCGAATCTGGGCTCTGTATTTCGTCCCTTGCCTTGTTTAGGCCTCCTTTAATCCGGATACAGAGGAATATTCCGCCGAGATAGCGAATAACGTGGCCCATCTGAGGCGTCGGCCGTCGAGAACTCCGAACGAAACGGACAGGTAGCGCTCGAGTCGAGGGGGGAGCATTCAGGGTTAAAATCGAACAGCGGCGACAGTGCCGCTTCCTAGCGGCTGAGTCGAGAATCAGAATCGCCAGTGGCAATCGGCGACTCGTCCCTTTACATTTTTGATCCGCTTATCTGTTTACTCATTTTTTGTTTACCCTTTTTAATGGCTCATTTTGGTGGGAACCAGCTCGCCTGGACTCGGGAGAAGCCTCGAGACGATTAAACGTTCATTGAATAATGAGAATGTGAGAAAATGTCTCGCTGGGGCAAAAGGAATTCCTACGTCTGCGTCACGACAGGATATAGTTTTTCTTTAACTCTGGTCTCCCTTCAAAACGTATAAATCTTTCGCCTTTTACTAAAGATTTCCGTGGAGGGGGACTTTTGATGAGTCTATAAACAATTTTTTGTCAGAACCCCGCCGTAAGGTGGGATCGTAAAAGGAAATTCAAAGCTTCGCCGATAATGGATAGGAAATATTTTATAATGGATCGGGACGGAATAAGGACTACTGATCAAGTCGGCAGGATTTTTTTTTTTTTTTTTCATATATTTAAATATATTGCATATATCCATTATTTATACATTTTATTCATGCAATTTTGGAATTTTTATTTATTTTCTACAATTATTAAACAGTTAACTATTCATTTCTTTATCGATACGTCCATCTTGGTAGCCATTGAATTCGATTAAATTTAAAAATAATCCCAATTTTATTTTAAGGCTTGAAATATGGACGGAATAAAACAATCTCAGTGGAATTGACGCTTATAAATTAAATATAGACTCGGATAATCATAGTTTTTACTTCCTTCGAAATTTTGTCGAAAATACAGTTTTTTAACGGGGTGGATAAGGTCTGTGTATGATGACAGCTGTTTAATAAACTCACATTTATAAAATGAATATACATGTACATATACAAAATTTGACTTTTCAACTCCCGAGCGTGTCGCAGGATTTTGAAGACTTCGACGAGGTTGAAACGTCAAAATGAACAACTTAATTAGATATATGTACTTGGCTATAATTATTATTAATCGTGCACTAGTTTGTTTTGTTTTTTATAGCGTACTCGTTACTTTTTTTTCTTAATTCACCACCCCGTTAAATGATAAAACTATCGTCTCTTTTTATATTACTCCTAATATTTATTAATTACCTGGGATTCATGCTCAATGGCGAAACGCCATGGCTTCATGGCGAAACATGCTCATAACTAGTCGGATCAGTTTTGAAATTTTGTCCGACGCTTCCAGGAAATAAGTTAGGAGGTATCTTGAGATGAATACTAAATATTTTTTTATACGGGACAGCGCGAACGCAGTCCCTACTACCAAAAATTACGCGCCCGAGATACCCACATTTGGGGTATTCGCAGGGGTCAACCCAACCGAAGTGCAATGGAAGGGCCTCACCCTGGGGGAACCGCCTTCGTGATCACGGTAACCCCCACGCCAGGTAAGTATGCTTTCGGTACTTGCGACTTAGAGGGGCAACGGAAAGGATCCGTTCGTCCTGTTGAGAGCCCGCTTCGATTCGGGTAGCGAGAAAGCCTTTTCGCTGAGGCTTTCGAATGTTCAGGCCGAATCTGGGCTCTGTATTTCGTCCCTTGCCTTGTTTAGGCCTCCTTTAATCCGGATACAGAGGAATATTCCGCCGAGATAGCGAATAACGTGGCCCATCTGAGGCGTCGGCCGTCGAGAACTCCGAACGAAACGGACAGGTAGCGCTCGAGTCGAGGGGGGAGCATTCAGGGTTAAAATCGAACAGCGGCGACAGTGCCGCTTCCTAGCGGCTGAGTCGAGAATCAGAATCGCCAGTGGCAATCGGCGACTCGTCCCTTTACATTTTTGATCCGCTTATCTGTTTACTCATTTTTTGTTTACCCTTTTTAATGGCTCATTTTGGTGGGAACCAGCTCGCCTGGACTCGGGAGAAGCCTCGAGACGATTAAACGTTCATTGAATAATGAGAATGTGAGAAAATGTCTCGCTGGGGCAAAAGGAATTCCTACGTCTGCGTCACGACAGGATATAGTTTTTCTTTAACTCTGGTCTCCCTTCAAAACGTATAAATCTTTCGCCTTTTACTAAAGATTTCCGTGGAGGGGGACTTTTGATGAGTCTATAAACAATTTTTTGTCAGAACCCCGCCGTAAGGTGGGATCGTAAAAGGAAATTCAAAGCTTCGCCGATAATGGATAGGAAATATTTTATAATGGATCGGGACGGAATAAGGACTACTGATCAAGTCGGCAGGATTTTTTTTTTTTTTTTTTCATATATTTAAATATATTGCATATATCCATTATTTATACATTTTTATTCATGCAATTTTGGAATTTTTATTTATTTTCTACAATTATTAAACAGTTAACTATTCATTTCTTTATCGATACGTCCATCTTGGTAGCCATTGAATTCGATTAAATTTAAAAATAATCCCAATTTTATTTTAAGGCTTGAAATATGGACGGAATAAAACAATCTCAGTGGAATTGACGCTTATAAATTAAATATAGACTCGGATAATCATAGTTTTTACTTCCTTCGAAATTTTGTCGAAAATACAGTTTTTTAACGGGGTGGATAAGGTCTGTGTATGATGACAGCTGTTTAATAAACTCACATTTATAAAATGAATATACATGTACATATACAAAATTTGACTTTTCAACTCCCGAGCGTGTCGCAGGATTTTGAAGACTTCGACGAGGTTGAAACGTCAAAATGAACAACTTAATTAGATATATGTACTTGGCTATAATTATTATTAATCGTGCACTAGTTTGTTTTGTTTTTTATAGCGTACTCGTTACTTTTTTTTCTTAATTCACCACCCTGTTAAATGATAAAACTATCGTCTCTTTTTATATTACTCCTAATATTTATTAATTACCTGGGATTCACTTAAGTGCTCAAAAGAAACATTTCCGACACACAGGAACAGCCTCATCTTAGCGCGTATCCATAGAGTTCTTAACCCTCATAGCTTCTTCCATTTGGAATGGAAAGAGCTAATCTCCTGATACATTTTAACGAACCTACTCCAATGGTATCTTGAAAAGACGTGAGAGTTTAAGGCACCTCGATGCGAAGAATTTTCATAGGACACGGAACGCAGAGAGAAAAGAAAAATCGACAAATGTCTCCAGATCGACCCGTTATTTTGTAAGTCAGTCAGTCTCGAAGAGGGAAACAATGCCGAAACATGCTCATAACTAGTCGGATCAGTTTTGAAATTTTGTCCGACGCTTCCAGGAAATAAGTTAGGAGGTATCTTGAGATGAATACTAAATATTTTTTTATACGGGACAGCGCGAACGCAGTCCCTACTACCAAAAATTACGCGCCCGAGATACCCACATTTGGGGTATTCGCAGGGGTCAACCCAACCGAAGTGCAATGGAAGGGCCTCACCCTGGGGGAACCGCCTTCGTGATCACGGTAACCCCCACGCCAGGTAAGTATGCTTTCGGTACTTGCGACTTAGAGGGGCAACGGAAAGGATCCGTTCGTCCTGTTGAGAGCCCGCTTCGATTCGGGTAGCGAGAAAGCCTTTTCGCTGAGGCTTTCGAATGTTCAGGCCGAATCTGGGCTCTGTATTTCGTCCCTTGCCTTGTTTAGGCCTCCTTTAATCCGGATACAGAGGAATATTCCGCCGAGATAGCGAATAACGTGGCCCATCTGAGGCGTCGGCCGTCGAGAACTCCGAACGAAACGGACAGGTAGCGCTCGAGTCGAGGGGGGAGCATTCAGGGTTAAAATCGAACAGCGGCGACAGTGCCGCTTCCTAGCGGCTGAGTCGAGAATCAGAATCGCCAGTGGCAATCGGCGACTCGTCCCTTTACATTTTTGATCCGCTTATCTGTTTACTCATTTTTTGTTTACCCTTTTTAATGGCTCATTTTGGTGGGAACCAGCTCGCCTGGACTCGGGAGAAGCCTCGAGACGATTAAACGTTCATTGAATAATGAGAATGTGAGAAAATGTCTCGCTGGGGCAAAAGGAATTCCTACGTCTGCGTCACGACAGGATATAGTTTTTCTTTAACTCTGGTCTCCCTTCAAAACGTATAAATCTTTCGCCTTTTACTAAAGATTTCCGTGGAGGGGGACTTTTGATGAGTCTATAAACAATTTTTTGTCAGAACCCCGCCGTAAGGTGGGATCGTAAAAGGAAATTCAAAGCTTCGCCGATAATGGATAGGAAATATTTTATAATGGATCGGGACGGAATAAGGACTACTGATCAAGTCGGCAGGATTTTTTTTTTTTTTTTTCATATATTTAAATATATTGCATATATCCATTATTTATACATTTTATTCATGCAATTTTGGAATTTTTATTTATTTTCTACAATTATTAAACAGTTAACTATTCATTTCTTTATCGATACGTCCATCTTGGTAGCCATTGAATTCGATTAAATTTAAAAATAATCCCAATTTTATTTTAAGGCTTGAAATATGGACGGAATAAAACAATCTCAGTGGAATTGACGCTTATAAATTAAATATAGACTCGGATAATCATAGTTTTTACTTCCTTCGAAATTTTGTCGAAAATACAGTTTTTTAACGGGGTGGATAAGGTCTGTGTATGATGACAGCTGTTTAATAAACTCACATTTATAAAATGAATATACATGTACATATACAAAATTTGACTTTTCAACTCCCGAGCGTGTCGCAGGATTTTGAAGACTTCGACGAGGTTGAAACGTCAAAATGAACAACTTAATTAGATATATGTACTTGGCTATAATTATTATTAATCGTGCACTAGTTTGTTTTGTTTTTTATAGCGTACTCGTTACTTTTTTTTCTTAATTCACCACCCCGTTAAATGATAAAACTATCGTCTCTTTTTATATTACTCCTAATATTTATTAATTACCTGGGATTCATGCTCAATGGCGAAACGCCATGGCTTCATGGCGAAACATGCTCATAACTAGTCGGATCAGTTTTGAAATTTTGTCCGACGCTTCCAGGAAATAAGTTAGGAGGTATCTTGAGATGAATACTAAATATTTTTTTATACGGGACAGCGCGAACGCAGTCCCTACTACCAAAAATTACGCGCCCGAGATACCCACATTTGGGGTATTCGCAGGGGTCAACCCAACCGAAGTGCAATGGAAGGGCCTCACCCTGGGGGAACCGCCTTCGTGATCACGGTAACCCCCACGCCAGGTAAGTATGCTTTCGGTACTTGCGACTTAGAGGGGCAACGGAAAGGATCCGTTCGTCCTGTTGAGAGCCCGCTTCGATTCGGGTAGCGAGAAAGCCTTTTCGCTGAGGCTTTCGAATGTTCAGGCCGAATCTGGGCTCTGTATTTCGTCCCTTGCCTTGTTTAGGCCTCCTTTAATCCGGATACAGAGGAATATTCCGCCGAGATAGCGAATAACGTGGCCCATCTGAGGCGTCGGCCGTCGAGAACTCCGAACGAAACGGACAGGTAGCGCTCGAGTCGAGGGGGGAGCATTCAGGGTTAAAATCGAACAGCGGCGACAGTGCCGCTTCCTAGCGGCTGAGTCGAGAATCAGAATCGCCAGTGGCAATCGGCGACTCGTCCCTTTACATTTTTGATCCGCTTATCTGTTTACTCATTTTTTGTTTACCCTTTTTAATGGCTCATTTTGGTGGGAACCAGCTCGCCTGGACTCGGGAGAAGCCTCGAGACGATTAAACGTTCATTGAATAATGAGAATGTGAGAAAATGTCTCGCTGGGGCAAAAGGAATTCCTACGTCTGCGTCACGACAGGATATAGTTTTTCTTTAACTCTGGTCTCCCTTCAAAACGTATAAATCTTTCGCCTTTTACTAAAGATTTCCGTGGAGGGGGACTTTTGATGAGTCTATAAACAATTTTTTGTCAGAACCCCGCCGTAAGGTGGGATCGTAAAAGGAAATTCAAAGCTTCGCCGATAATGGATAGGAAATATTTTATAATGGATCGGGACGGAATAAGGACTACTGATCAAGTCGGCAGGATTTTTTTTTTTTTTTTTTCATATATTTAAATATATTGCATATATCCATTATTTATACATTTTTATTCATGCAATTTTGGAATTTTTATTTATTTTCTACAATTATTAAACAGTTAACTATTCATTTCTTTATCGATACGTCCATCTTGGTAGCCATTGAATTCGATTAAATTTAAAAATAATCCCAATTTTATTTTAAGGCTTGAAATATGGACGGAATAAAACAATCTCAGTGGAATTGACGCTTATAAATTAAATATAGACTCGGATAATCATAGTTTTTACTTCCTTCGAAATTTTGTCGAAAATACAGTTTTTTAACGGGGTGGATAAGGTCTGTGTATGATGACAGCTGTTTAATAAACTCACATTTATAAAATGAATATACATGTACATATACAAAATTTGACTTTTCAACTCCCGAGCGTGTCGCAGGATTTTGAAGACTTCGACGAGGTTGAAACGTCAAAATGAACAACTTAATTAGATATATGTACTTGGCTATAATTATTATTAATCGTGCACTAGTTTGTTTTGTTTTTTATAGCGTACTCGTTACTTTTTTTTCTTAATTCACCACCCTGTTAAATGATAAAACTATCGTCTCTTTTTATATTACTCCTAATATTTATTAATTACCTGGGATTCACTTAAGTGCTCAAAAGAAACATTTCCGACACACAGGAACAGCCTCATCTTAGCGCGTATCCATAGAGTTCTTAACCCTCATAGCTTCTTCCATTTGGAATGGAAAGAGCTAATCTCCTGATACATTTTAACGAACCTACTCCAATGGTATCTTGAAAAGACGTGAGAGTTTAAGGCACCTCAATGCGAAGAATTTTCATAGGACACGGAACGCAGAGAGAAAAGAAAAATCGACAAATGTCTCCAGATCGACCCGTTATTTTGTAAGTCAGTCAGTCTCGAAGAGGGAAACAATGCCGAAACATGCTCATAACTAGTCGGATCAGTTTTGAAATTTTGTCCGACGCTTCCAGGAAATAAGTTAGGAGGTATCTTGAGATGAATACTAAATATTTTTTTATACGGGACAGCGCGAACGCAGTCCCTACTACCAAAAATTACGCGCCCGAGATACCCACATTTGGGGTATTCGCAGGGGTCAACCCAACCGAAGTGCAATGGAAGGGCCTCACCCTGGGGGAACCGCCTTCGTGATCACGGTAACCCCCACGCCAGGTAAGTATGCTTTCGGTACTTGCGACTTAGAGGGGCAACGGAAAGGATCCGTTCGTCCTGTTGAGAGCCCGCTTCGATTCGGGTAGCGAGAAAGCCTTTTCGCTGAGGCTTTCGAATGTTCAGGCCGAATCTGGGCTCTGTATTTCGTCCCTTGCCTTTTTTAGGCCTCCCTTAATCCGGATACAGAGGAATATTCCGCCGAGATAGCGAATAACGTGGCCCATCTGAGGCGTCGGCCGTCGAGAACTCCGAACGAAACGGACAGGTAGCGCTCGAGTCGAGGGGGGAGCATTCAGGGTTAAAATCGAACAGCGGCGACAGTGCCGCTTCCTAGCGGCTGAGTCGAGAATCAGAATCGCCAGTGGCAATCGGCGACTCGTCCCTTTACATTTTTGATCCGCTTATCTGTTTACTCATTTTTTGTTTACCCTTTTTAATGGCTCATTTTGGTGGGAACCAGCTCGCCTGGACTCGGGAGAAGCCTCGAGACGATTAAACGTTCATTGAATAATGAGAATGTGAGAAAATGTCTCGCTGGGGCAAAAGGAATTCCTACGTCTGCGTCACGACAGGATATAGTTTTTCTTTAACTCTGGTCTCCCTTCAAAACGTATAAATCTTTCGCCTTTTACTAAAGATTTCCGTGGAGGGGGACTTTTGATGAGTCTATAAACAATTTTTTGTCAGAACCCCGCCGTAAGGTGGGATCGTAAAAGGAAATTCAAAGCTTCGCCGATAATGGATAGGAAATATTTTATAATGGATCGGGACGGAATAAGGACTACTGATCAAGTCGGCAGGATTTTTTTTTTTTTTTTCATATATTTAAATATATTGCATATATCCATTATTTATACATTTTATTCATGCAATTTTGGAATTTTTATTTATTTTCTACAATTATTAAACAGTTAACTATTCATTTCTTTATCGATACGTCCATCTTGGTAGCCATTGAATTCGATTAAATTTAAAAATAATCCCAATTTTATTTTAAGGCTTGAAATATGGACGGAATAAAACAATCTCAGTGGAATTGACGCTTATAAATTAAATATAGACTCGGATAATCATAGTTTTTACTTCCTTCGAAATTTTGTCGAAAATACAGTTTTTTAACGGGGTGGATAAGGTCTGTGTATGATGACAGCTGTTTAATAAACTCACATTTATAAAATGAATATACATGTACATATACAAAATTTGACTTTTCAACTCCCGAGCGTGTCGCAGGATTTTGAAGACTTCGACGAGGTTGAAACGTCAAAATGAACAACTTAATTAGATATATGTACTTGGCTATAATTATTATTAATCGTGCACTAGTTTGTTTTGTTTTTTATAGCGTACTCGTTACTTTTTTTTCTTAATTCACCACCCCGTTAAATGATAAAACTATCGTCTCTTTTTATATTACTCCTAATATTTATTAATTACCTGGGATTCATGCTCAATGGCGAAACGCCATGGCTTCATGGCGAAACATGCTCATAACTAGTCGGATCAGTTTTGAAATTTTGTCCGACGCTTCCAGGAAATAAGTTAGGAGGTATCTTGAGATGAATACTAAATATTTTTTTATACGGGACAGCGCGAACGCAGTCCCTACTACCAAAAATTACGCGCCCGAGATACCCACATTTGGGGTATTCGCAGGGGTCAACCCAACCGAAGTGCAATGGAAGGGCCTCACCCTGGGGGAACCGCCTTCGTGATCACGGTAACCCCCACGCCAGGTAAGTATGCTTTCGGTACTTGCGACTTAGAGGGGCAACGGAAAGGATCCGTTCGTCCTGTTGAGAGCCCGCTTCGATTCGGGTAGCGAGAAAGCCTTTTCGCTGAGGCTTTCGAATGTTCAGGCCGAATCTGGGCTCTGTATTTCGTCCCTTGCCTTTTTTAGGCCTCCCTTAATCCGGATACAGAGGAATATTCCGCCGAGATAGCGAATAACGTGGCCCATCTGAGGCGTCGGCCGTCGAGAACTCCGAACGAAACGGACAGGTAGCGCTCGAGTCGAGGGGGGAGCATTCAGGGTTAAAATCGAACAGCGGCGACAGTGCCGCTTCCTAGCGGCTGAGTCGAGAATCAGAATCGCCAGTGGCAATCGGCGACTCGTCCCTTTACATTTTTGATCCGCTTATCTGTTTACTCATTTTTTGTTTACCCTTTTTAATGGCTCATTTTGGTGGGAACCAGCTCGCCTGGACTCGGGAGAAGCCTCGAGACGATTAAACGTTCATTGAATAATGAGAATGTGAGAAAATGTCTCGCTGGGGCAAAAGGAATTCCTACGTCTGCGTCACGACAGGATATAGTTTTTCTTTAACTCTGGTCTCCCTTCAAAACGTATAAATCTTTCGCCTTTTACTAAAGATTTCCGTGGAGGGGGACTTTTGATGAGTCTATAAACAATTTTTTGTCAGAACCCCGCCGCAAGGTGGGGTCGTAAAAGGAAATTCAAAGCTTCGCCGATAATGGATAGGAAATATTTTATAATGGATCGGGACGGAATAAGGACTACTGATCAAGTCGGCAGGATTTTTTTTTTTTTTTTTTTTTTTTAATATATTTAAATATATTGCATATATCCATTATTTATACATTTTTATTCATGCAATTTTGGAATTCTTATTTATTTTCTACAATTATTAAACAGTTAACTATTCATTTCTTTATCGATACGTCCATCTTGGTAGCCATTGAATTCGATTAAATTTAAAAATAATCCCAATTTTATTTTAAGGCTTGAAATATGGACGGAATAAAACAATCTCAGTGGAATTGACGCTTATAAATTAAATATAGACTCGGATAATCATAGTTTTTACTTCCTTCGAAATTCTGTCGAAAATACAGTTTTTTAACGGGGTGGATAAGGTCTGTGTATGATGACAGCTGTTTAATAAACTCACATTTATAAAATGAATATACATGTACATATACAAAATTTGACTTTTCAACTCCCGAGCGTGTCGCAGGATTTTGAAGACTTCGACGAGGTTGAAACGTCAAAATGAACAACTTAATTAGATATATGTACTTGGCTATAATTATTATTAATCGTGCACTAGTTTGTTTTGTTTTTTATAGCGTACTCGTTACTTTTTTTTCTTAATTCACCACCCCGTTAAATGATAAAACTATCGTCTCTTTTTATATTACTCCTAATATTTATTAATTACCTGGGATTCATGCTCAATGGCGAAACGCCATGGCTTCATGGCGAAACATGCTCATAACTAGTCGGATCAGTTTTGAAATTTTGTCCGACGCTTCCAGGAAATAAGTTAGGAGGTATCTTGAGATGAATACTAAATATTTTTTTATACGGGACAGCGCGAACGCAGTCCCTACTACCAAAAATTACGCGCCCGAGATACCCACATTTGGGGTATTCGCAGGGGTCAACCCAACCGAAGTGCAATGGAAGGGCCTCACCCTGGGGGAACCGCCTTCGTGATCACGGTAACCCCCACGCCAGGTAAGTATGCTTTCGGTACTTGCGACTTAGAGGGGCAACGGAAAGGATCCGTTCGTCCTGTTGAGAGCCCGCTTCGATTCGGGTAGCGAGAAAGCCTTTTCGCTGAGGCTTTCGAATGTTCAGGCCGAATCTGGGCTCTGTATTTCGTCCCTTGCCTTTTTTAGGCCTCCCTTAATCCGGATACAGAGGAATATTCCGCCGAGATAGCGAATAACGTGGCCCATCTGAGGCGTCGGCCGTCGAGAACTCCGAACGAAACGGACAGGTAGCGCTCGAGTCGAGGGGGGAGCATTCAGGGTTAAAATCGAACAGCGGCGACAGTGCCGCTTCCTAGCGGCTGAGTCGAGAATCAGAATCGCCAGTGGCAATCGGCGACTCGTCCCTTTACATTTTTGATCCGCTTATCTGTTTACTCATTTTTTGTTTACCCTTTTTAATGGCTCATTTTGGTGGGAACCAGCTCGCCTGGACTCGGGAGAAGCCTCGAGACGATTAAACGTTCATTGAATAATGAGAATGTGAGAAAATGTCTCGCTGGGGCAAAAGGAATTCCTACGTCTGCGTCACGACAGGATATAGTTTTTCTTTAACTCTGGTCTCCCTTCAAAACGTATAAATCTTTCGCCTTTTACTAAAGATTTCCGTGGAGGGGGACTTTTGATGAGTCTATAAACAATTTTTTGTCAGAACCCCGCCGCAAGGTGGGGTCGTAAAAGGAAATTCAAAGCTTCGCCGATAATGGATAGGAAATATTTTATAATGGATCGGGACGGAATAAGGACTACTGATCAAGTCGGCAGGATTTTTTTTTTTTTTTTTCATATATTTAAATATATTGCATATATCCATTATTTATACATTTTTATTCATGCAATTTTGGAATTTTTATTTATTTTCTACAATTATTAAACAGTTAACTATTCATTTCTTTATCGATACGTCCATCTTGGTAGCCATTGAATTCGATTAAATTTAAAAATAATCCCAATTTTATTTTAAGGCTTGAAATATGGACGGAATAAAACAATCTCAGTGGAATTGACGCTTATAAATTAAATATAGACTCGGATAATCATAGTTTTTACTTCCTTCGAAATTTTGTCGAAAATACAGTTTTTTAACGGGGTGGATAAGGTCTGTGTATGATGACAGCTGTTTAATAAACTCACATTTATAAAATGAATATACATGTACATATACAAAATTTGACTTTTCAACTCCCGAGCGTGTCGCAGGATTTTGAAGACTTCGACGAGGTTGAAACGTCAAAATGAACAACTTAATTAGATATATGTACTTGGCTATAATTATTATTAATCGTGCACTAGTTTGTTTTGTTTTTTATAGCGTACTCGTTACTTTTTTTTCTTAATTCACCACCCCGTTAAATGATAAAACTATCGTCTCTTTTTATATTACTCCTAATATTTATTAATTACCTGGGATTCATGCTCAATGGCGAAACGCCATGGCTTCATGGCGAAACATGCTCATAACTAGTCGGATCAGTTTTGAAATTTTGTCCGACGCTTCCAGGAAATAAGTTAGGAGGTATCTTGAGATGAATACTAAATATTTTTTTATACGGGACAGCGCGAACGCAGTCCCTACTACCAAAAATTACGCGCCCGAGATACCCACATTTGGGGTATTCGCAGGGGTCAACCCAACCGAAGTGCAATGGAAGGGCCTCACCCTGGGGGAACCGCCTTCGTGATCACGGTAACCCCCACGCCAGGTAAGTATGCTTTCGGTACTTGCGACTTAGAGGGGCAACGGAAAGGATCCGTTCGTCCTGTTGAGAGCCCGCTTCGATTCGGGTAGCGAGAAAGCCTTTTCGCTGAGGCTTTCGAATGTTCAGGCCGAATCTGGGCTCTGTATTTCGTCCCTTGCCTTTTTTAGGCCTCCCTTAATCCGGATACAGAGGAATATTCCGCCGAGATAGCGAATAACGTGGCCCATCTGAGGCGTCGGCCGTCGAGAACTCCGAACGAAACGGACAGGTAGCGCTCGAGTCGAGGGGGGAGCATTCAGGGTTAAAATCGAACAGCGGCGACAGTGCCGCTTCCTAGCGGCTGAGTCGAGAATCAGAATCGCCAGTGGCAATCGGCGACTCGTCCCTTTACATTTTTGATCCGCTTATCTGTTTACTCATTTTTTGTTTACCCTTTTTAATGGCTCATTTTGGTGGGAACCAGCTCGCCTGGACTCGGGAGAAGCCTCGAGACGATTAAACGTTCATTGAATAATGAGAATGTGAGAAAATGTCTCGCTGGGGCAAAAGGAATTCCTACGTCTGCGTCACGACAGGATATAGTTTTTCTTTAACTCTGGTCTCCCTTCAAAACGTATAAATCTTTCGCCTTTTACTAAAGATTTCCGTGGAGGGGGACTTTTGATGAGTCTATAAACAATTTTTTGTCAGAACCCCGCCGTAAGGTGGGGTCGTAAAAGGAAATTCAAAGCTTCGCCGATAATGGATAGGAAATATTTTATAATGGATCGGGACGGAATAAGGACTACTGATCAAGTCGGCAGGATTTTTTTTTTTTTTTTTTTTTTTTTAATATATTTAAATATATTGCATATATCCATTATTTATACATTTTTATTCATGCAATTTTGGAATTCTTATTTATTTTCTACAATTATTAAACAGTTAACTATTCATTTCTTTATCGATACGTCCATCTTGGTAGCCATTGAATTCGATTAAATTTAAAAATAATCCCAATTTTATTTTAAGGCTTGAAATATGGACGGAATAAAACAATCTCAGTGGAATTGACGCTTATAAATTAAATATAGACTCGGATAATCATAGTTTTTACTTCCTTCGAAATTTTGTCGAAAATACAGTTTTTTAACGGGGTGGATAAGGTCTGTGTATGATGACAGCTGTTTAATAAACTCACATTTATAAAATGAATATACATGTACATATACAAAATTTGACTTTTCAACTCCCGAGCGTGTCGCAGGATTTTGAAGACTTCGACGAGGTTGAAACGTCAAAATGAACAACTTAATTAGATATATGTACTTGGCTATAATTATTATTAATCGTGCACTAGTTTGTTTTGTTTTTTATAGCGTACTCGTTACTTTTTTTTCTTAATTCACCACCCCGTTAAATGATAAAACTATCGTCTCTTTTTATATTACTCCTAATATTTATTAATTACCTGGGATTCATGCTCAATGGCGAAACGCCATGGCTTCATGGCGAAACATGCTCATAACTAGTCGGATCAGTTTTGAAATTTTGTCCGACGCTTCCAGGAAATAAGTTAGGAGGTATCTTGAGATGAATACTAAATATTTTTTTATACGGGACAGCGCGAACGCAGTCCCTACTACCAAAAATTACGCGCCCGAGATACCCACATTTGGGGTATTCGCAGGGGTCAACCCAACCGAAGTGCAATGGAAGGGCCTCACCCTGGGGGAACCGCCTTCGTGATCACGGTAACCCCCACGCCAGGTAAGTATGCTTTCGGTACTTGCGACTTAGAGGGGCAACGGAAAGGATCCGTTCGTCCTGTTGAGAGCCCGCTTCGATTCGGGTAGCGAGAAAGCCTTTTCGCTGAGGCTTTCGAATGTTCAGGCCGAATCTGGGCTCTGTATTTCGTCCCTTGCCTTTTTTAGGCCTCCCTTAATCCGGATACAGAGGAATATTCCGCCGAGATAGCGAATAACGTGGCCCATCTGAGGCGTCGGCCGTCGAGAACTCCGAACGAAACGGACAGGTAGCGCTCGAGTCGAGGGGGGAGCATTCAGGGTTAAAATCGAACAGCGGCGACAGTGCCGCTTCCTAGCGGCTGAGTCGAGAATCAGAATCGCCAGTGGCAATCGGCGACTCGTCCCTTTACATTTTTGATCCGCTTATCTGTTTACTCATTTTTTGTTTACCCTTTTTAATGGCTCATTTTGGTGGGAACCAGCTCGCCTGGACTCGGGAGAAGCCTCGAGACGATTAAACGTTCATTGAATAATGAGAATGTGAGAAAATGTCTCGCTGGGGCAAAAGGAATTCCTACGTCTGCGTCACGACAGGATATAGTTTTTCTTTAACTCTGGTCTCCCTTCAAAACGTATAAATCTTTCGCCTTTTACTAAAGATTTCCGTGGAGGGGGACTTTTGATGAGTCTATAAACAATTTTTTGTCAGAACCCCGCCGCAAGGTGGGGTCGTAAAAGGAAATTCAAAGCTTCGCCGATAATGGATAGGAAATATTTTATAATGGATCGGGACGGAATAAGGACTACTGATCAAGTCGGCAGGATTTTTTTTTTTTTTTTTTCATATATTTAAATATATTGCATATATCCATTATTTATACATTTTTATTCATGCAATTTTGGAATTTTTATTTATTTTCTACAATTATTAAACAGTTAACTATTCATTTCTTTATCGATACGTCCATCTTGGTAGCCATTGAATTCGATTAAATTTAAAAATAATCCCAATTTTATTTTAAGGCTTGAAATATGGACGGAATAAAACAATCTCAGTGGAATTGACGCTTATAAATTAAATATAGACTCGGATAATCATAGTTTTTACTTCCTTCGAAATTTTGTCGAAAATACAGTTTTTTAACGGGGTGGATAAGGTCTGTGTATGATGACAGCTGTTTAATAAACTCACATTTATAAAATGAATATACATGTACATATACAAAATTTGACTTTTCAACTCCCGAGCGTGTCGCAGGATTTTGAAGACTTCGACGAGGTTGAAACGTCAAAATGAACAACTTAATTAGATATATGTACTTGGCTATAATTATTATTAATCGTGCACTAGTTTGTTTTGTTTTTTATAGCGTACTCGTTACTTTTTTTTCTTAATTCACCACCCCGTTAAATGATAAAACTATCGTCTCTTTTTATATTACTCCTAATATTTATTAATTACCTGGGATTCACTTAAGTGCTCAAAAGAAACATTTCCGACACACAGGAACAGCCTCATCTTAGCGCGTATCCATAGAGTTCTTAACCCTCATAGCTTCTTCCATTTGGAATGGAAAGAGCTAATCTCCTGATACATTTTAACGAACCTACTCCAATGGTATCTTGAAAAGACGTGAGAGTTTAAGGCACCTCGATGCGAAGAATTTTCATAGGACACGGAACGCAGAGAGAAAAGAAAAATCGACAAATGTCTCCAGATCGACCCGTTATTTTGTAAGTCAGTCAGTCTCGAAGAGGGAAACAATGCCGAAACATGCTCATAACTAGTCGGATCAGTTTTGAAATTTTGTCCGACGCTTCCAGGAAATAAGTTAGGAGGTATCTTGAGATGAATACTAAATATTTTTTTATACGGGACAGCGCGAACGCAGTCCCTACTACCAAAAATTACGCGCCCGAGATACCCACATTTGGGGTATTCGCAGGGGTCAACCCAACCGAAGTGCAATGGAAGGGCCTCACCCTGGGGGAACCGCCTTCGTGATCACGGTAACCCCCACGCCAGGTAAGTATGCTTTCGGTACTTGCGACTTAGAGGGGCAACGGAAAGGATCCGTTCGTCCTGTTGAGAGCCCGCTTCGATTCGGGTAGCGAGAAAGCCTTTTCGCTGAGGCTTTCGAATGTTCAGGCCGAATCTGGGCTCTGTATTTCGTCCCTTGCCTTGTTTAGGCCTCCTTTAATCCGGATACAGAGGAATATTCCGCCGAGATAGCGAATAACGTGGCCCATCTGAGGCGTCGGCCGTCGAGAACTCCGAACGAAACGGACAGGTAGCGCTCGAGTCGAGGGGGGAGCATTCAGGGTTAAAATCGAACAGCGGCGACAGTGCCGCTTCCTAGCGGCTGAGTCGAGAATCAGAATCGCCAGTGGCAATCGGCGACTCGTCCCTTTACATTTTTGATCCGCTTATCTGTTTACTCATTTTTTGTTTACCCTTTTTAATGGCTCATTTTGGTGGGAACCAGCTCGCCTGGACTCGGGAGAAGCCTCGAGACGATTAAACGTTCATTGAATAATGAGAATGTGAGAAAATGTCTCGCTGGGGCAAAAGGAATTCCTACGTCTGCGTCACGACAGGATATAGTTTTTCTTTAACTCTGGTCTCCCTTCAAAACGTATAAATCTTTCGCCTTTTACTAAAGATTTCCGTGGAGGGGGACTTTTGATGAGTCTATAAACAATTTTTTGTCAGAACCCCGCCGTAAGGTGGGATCGTAAAAGGAAATTCAAAGCTTCGCCGATAATGGATAGGAAATATTTTATAATGGATCGGGACGGAATAAGGACTACTGATCAAGTCGGCAGGATTTTTTTTTTTTTTTTTCATATATTTAAATATATTGCATATATCCATTATTTATACATTTTATTCATGCAATTTTGGAATTTTTATTTATTTTCTACAATTATTAAACAGTTAACTATTCATTTCTTTATCGATACGTCCATCTTGGTAGCCATTGAATTCGATTAAATTTAAAAATAATCCCAATTTTATTTTAAGGCTTGAAATATGGACGGAATAAAACAATCTCAGTGGAATTGACGCTTATAAATTAAATATAGACTCGGATAATCATAGTTTTTACTTCCTTCGAAATTTTGTCGAAAATACAGTTTTTTAACGGGGTGGATAAGGTCTGTGTATGATGACAGCTGTTTAATAAACTCACATTTATAAAATGAATATACATGTACATATACAAAATTTGACTTTTCAACTCCCGAGCGTGTCGCAGGATTTTGAAGACTTCGACGAGGTTGAAACGTCAAAATGAACAACTTAATTAGATATATGTACTTGGCTATAATTATTATTAATCGTGCACTAGTTTGTTTTGTTTTTTATAGCGTACTCGTTACTTTTTTTTCTTAATTCACCACCCCGTTAAATGATAAAACTATCGTCTCTTTTTATATTACTCCTAATATTTATTAATTACCTGGGATTCATGCTCAATGGCGAAACGCCATGGCTTCATGGCGAAACATGCTCATAACTAGTCGGATCAGTTTTGAAATTTTGTCCGACGCTTCCAGGAAATAAGTTAGGAGGTATCTTGAGATGAATACTAAATATTTTTTTATACGGGACAGCGCGAACGCAGTCCCTACTACCAAAAATTATGCGCCCGAGATACCCACATTTGGGGTATTCGCAGGGGTCAACCCAACCGAAGTGCAATGGAAGGGCCTCACCCTGGGGGAACCGCCTTCGTGATCACGGTAACCCCCACGCCAGGTAAGTATGCTTTCGGTACTTGCGACTTAGAGGGGCAACGGAAAGGATCCGTTCGTCCTGTTGAGAGCCCGCTTCGATTCGGGTAGCGAGAAAGCCTTTTCGCTGAGGCTTTCGAATGTTCAGGCCGAATCTGGGCTCTGTATTTCGTCCCTTGCCTTTTTTAGGCCTCCCTTAATCCGGATACAGAGGAATATTCCGCCGAGATAGCGAATAACGTGGCCCATCTGAGGCGTCGGCCGTCGAGAACTCCGAACGAAACGGACAGGTAGCGCTCGAGTCGAGGGGGGAGCATTCAGGGTTAAAATCGAACAGCGGCGACAGTGCCGCTTCCTAGCGGCTGAGTCGAGAATCAGAATCGCCAGTGGCAATCGGCGACTCGTCCCTTTACATTTTTGATCCGCTTATCTGTTTACTCATTTTTTGTTTACCCTTTTTAATGGCTCATTTTGGTGGGAACCAGCTCGCCTGGACTCGGGAGAAGCCTCGAGACGATTAAACGTTCATTGAATAATGAGAATGTGAGAAAATGTCTCGCTGGGGCAAAAGGAATTCCTACGTCTGCGTCACGACAGGATATAGTTTTTCTTTAACTCTGGTCTCCCTTCAAAACGTATAAATCTTTCGCCTTTTACTAAAGATTTCCGTGGAGGGGGACTTTTGATGAGTCTATAAACAATTTTTTGTCAGAACCCCGCCGTAAGGTGGGGTCGTAAAAGGAAATTCAAAGCTTCGCCGATAATGGATAGGAAATATTTTATAATGGATCGGGACGGAATAAGGACTACTGATCAAGTCGGCAGGATTTTTTTTTTTTTTTTTTTTTTTTAATATATTTAAATATATTGCATATATCCATTATTTATACATTTTTATTCATGCAATTTTGGAATTCTTATTTATTTTCTACAATTATTAAACAGTTAACTATTCATTTCTTTATCGATACGTCCATCTTGGTAGCCATTGAATTCGATTAAATTTAAAAATAATCCCAATTTTATTTTAAGGCTTGAAATATGGACGGAATAAAACAATCTCAGTGGAATTGACGCTTATAAATTAAATATAGACTCGGATAATCATAGTTTTTACTTCCTTCGAAATTTTGTCGAAAATACAGTTTTTTAACGGGGTGGATAAGGTCTGTGTATGATGACAGCTGTTTAATAAACTCACATTTATAAAATGAATATACATGTACATATACAAAATTTGACTTTTCAACTCCCGAGCGTGTCGCAGGATTTTGAAGACTTCGACGAGGTTGAAACGTCAAAATGAACAACTTAATTAGATATATGTACTTGGCTATAATTATTATTAATCGTGCACTAGTTTGTTTTGTTTTTTATAGCGTACTCGTTACTTTTTTTTCTTAATTCACCACCCCGTTAAATGATAAAACTATCGTCTCTTTTTATATTACTCCTAATATTTATTAATTACCTGGGATTCATGCTCAATGGCGAAACGCCATGGCTTCATGGCGAAACATGCTCATAACTAGTCGGATCAGTTTTGAAATTTTGTCCGACGCTTCCAGGAAATAAGTTAGGAGGTATCTTGAGATGAATACTAAATATTTTTTTATACGGGACAGCGCGAACGCAGTCCCTACTACCAAAAATTACGCGCCCGAGATACCCACATTTGGGGTATTCGCAGGGGTCAACCCAACCGAAGTGCAATGGAAGGGCCTCACCCTGGGGGAACCGCCTTCGTGATCACGGTAACCCCCACGCCAGGTAAGTATGCTTTCGGTACTTGCGACTTAGAGGGGCAACGGAAAGGATCCGTTCGTCCTGTTGAGAGCCCGCTTCGATTCGGGTAGCGAGAAAGCCTTTTCGCTGAGGCTTTCGAATGTTCAGGCCGAATCTGGGCTCTGTATTTCGTCCCTTGCCTTGTTTAGGCCTCCTTTAATCCGGATACAGAGGAATATTCCGCCGAGATAGCGAATAACGTGGCCCATCTGAGGCGTCGGCCGTCGAGAACTCCGAACGAAACGGACAGGTAGCGCTCGAGTCGAGGGGGGAGCATTCAGGGTTAAAATCGAACAGCGGCGACAGTGCCGCTTCCTAGCGGCTGAGTCGAGAATCAGAATCGCCAGTGGCAATCGGCGACTCGTCCCTTTACATTTTTGATCCGCTTATCTGTTTACTCATTTTTTGTTTACCCTTTTTAATGGCTCATTTTGGTGGGAACCAGCTCGCCTGGACTCGGGAGAAGCCTCGAGACGATTAAACGTTCATTGAATAATGAGAATGTGAGAAAATGTCTCGCTGGGGCAAAAGGAATTCCTACGTCTGCGTCACGACAGGATATAGTTTTTCTTTAACTCTGGTCTCCCTTCAAAACGTATAAATCTTTCGCCTTTTACTAAAGATTTCCGTGGAGGGGGACTTTTGATGAGTCTATAAACAATTTTTTGTCAGAACCCCGCCGTAAGGTGGGATCGTAAAAGGAAATTCAAAGCTTCGCCGATAATGGATAGGAAATATTTTATAATGGATCGGGACGGAATAAGGACTACTGATCAAGTCGGCAGGATTTTTTTTTTTTTTTTTTCATATATTTAAATATATTGCATATATCCATTATTTATACATTTTTATTCATGCAATTTTGGAATTTTTATTTATTTTCTACAATTATTAAACAGTTAACTATTCATTTCTTTATCGATACGTCCATCTTGGTAGCCATTGAATTCGATTAAATTTAAAAATAATCCCAATTTTATTTTAAGGCTTGAAATATGGACGGAATAAAACAATCTCAGTGGAATTGACGCTTATAAATTAAATATAGACTCGGATAATCATAGTTTTTACTTCCTTCGAAATTTTGTCGAAAATACAGTTTTTTAACGGGGTGGATAAGGTCTGTGTATGATGACAGCTGTTTAATAAACTCACATTTATAAAATGAATATACATGTACATATACAAAATTTGACTTTTCAACTCCCGAGCGTGTCGCAGGATTTTGAAGACTTCGACGAGGTTGAAACGTCAAAATGAACAACTTAATTAGATATATGTACTTGGCTATAATTATTATTAATCGTGCACTAGTTTGTTTTGTTTTTTATAGCGTACTCGTTACTTTTTTTTCTTAATTCACCACCCTGTTAAATGATAAAACTATCGTCTCTTTTTATATTACTCCTAATATTTATTAATTACCTGGGATTCACTTAAGTGCTCAAAAGAAACATTTCCGACACACAGGAACAGCCTCATCTTAGCGCGTATCCATAGAGTTCTTAACCCTCATAGCTTCTTCCATTTGGAATGGAAAGAGCTAATCTCCTGATACATTTTAACGAACCTACTCCAATGGTATCTTGAAAAGACGTGAGAGTTTAAGGCACCTCGATGCGAAGAATTTTCATAGGACACGGAACGCAGAGAGAAAAGAAAAATCGACAAATGTCTCCAGATCGACCCGTTATTTTGTAAGTCAGTCAGTCTCGAAGAGGGAAACAATGCCGAAACATGCTCATAACTAGTCGGATCAGTTTTGAAATTTTGTCCGACGCTTCCAGGAAATAAGTTAGGAGGTATCTTGAGATGAATACTAAATATTTTTTTATACGGGACAGCGCGAACGCAGTCCCTACTACCAAAAATTACGCGCCCGAGATACCCACATTTGGGGTATTCGCAGGGGTCAACCCAACCGAAGTGCAATGGAAGGGCCTCACCCTGGGGGAACCGCCTTCGTGATCACGGTAACCCCCACGCCAGGTAAGTATGCTTTCGGTACTTGCGACTTAGAGGGGCAACGGAAAGGATCCGTTCGTCCTGTTGAGAGCCCGCTTCGATTCGGGTAGCGAGAAAGCCTTTTCGCTGAGGCTTTCGAATGTTCAGGCCGAATCTGGGCTCTGTATTTCGTCCCTTGCCTTGTTTAGGCCTCCTTTAATCCGGATACAGAGGAATATTCCGCCGAGATAGCGAATAACGTGGCCCATCTGAGGCGTCGGCCGTCGAGAACTCCGAACGAAACGGACAGGTAGCGCTCGAGTCGAGGGGGGAGCATTCAGGGTTAAAATCGAACAGCGGCGACAGTGCCGCTTCCTAGCGGCTGAGTCGAGAATCAGAATCGCCAGTGGCAATCGGCGACTCGTCCCTTTACATTTTTGATCCGCTTATCTGTTTACTCATTTTTTGTTTACCCTTTTTAATGGCTCATTTTGGTGGGAACCAGCTCGCCTGGACTCGGGAGAAGCCTCGAGACGATTAAACGTTCATTGAATAATGAGAATGTGAGAAAATGTCTCGCTGGGGCAAAAGGAATTCCTACGTCTGCGTCACGACAGGATATAGTTTTTCTTTAACTCTGGTCTCCCTTCAAAACGTATAAATCTTTCGCCTTTTACTAAAGATTTCCGTGGAGGGGGACTTTTGATGAGTCTATAAACAATTTTTTGTCAGAACCCCGCCGTAAGGTGGGATCGTAAAAGGAAATTCAAAGCTTCGCCGATAATGGATAGGAAATATTTTATAATGGATCGGGACGGAATAAGGACTACTGATCAAGTCGGCAGGATTTTTTTTTTTTTTTTTTCATATATTTAAATATATTGCATATATCCATTATTTATACATTTTTATTCATGCAATTTTGGAATTTTTATTTATTTTCTACAATTATTAAACAGTTAACTATTCATTTCTTTATCGATACGTCCATCTTGGTAGCCATTGAATTCGATTAAATTTAAAAATAATCCCAATTTTATTTTAAGGCTTGAAATATGGACGGAATAAAACAATCTCAGTGGAATTGACGCTTATAAATTAAATATAGACTCGGATAATCATAGTTTTTACTTCCTTCGAAATTTTGTCGAAAATACAGTTTTTTAACGGGGTGGATAAGGTCTGTGTATGATGACAGCTGTTTAATAAACTCACATTTATAAAATGAATATACATGTACATATACAAAATTTGACTTTTCAACTCCCGAGCGTGTCGCAGGATTTTGAAGACTTCGACGAGGTTGAAACGTCAAAATGAACAACTTAATTAGATATATGTACTTGGCTATAATTATTATTAATCGTGCACTAGTTTGTTTTGTTTTTTATAGCGTACTCGTTACTTTTTTTTCTTAATTCACCACCCTGTTAAATGATAAAACTATCGTCTCTTTTTATATTACTCCTAATATTTATTAATTACCTGGGATTCACTTAAGTGCTCAAAAGAAACATTTCCGACACACAGGAACAGCCTCATCTTAGCGCGTATCCATAGAGTTCTTAACCCTCATAGCTTCTTCCATTTGGAATGGAAAGAGCTAATCTCCTGATACATTTTAACGAACCTACTCCAATGGTATCTTGAAAAGACGTGAGAGTTTAAGGCACCTCAATGCGAAGAATTTTCATAGGACACGGAACGCAGAGAGAAAAGAAAAATCGACAAATGTCTCCAGATCGACCCGTTATTTTGTAAGTCAGTCAGTCTCGAAGAGGGAAACAATGCCGAAACATGCTCATAACTAGTCGGATCAGTTTTGAAATTTTGTCCGACGCTTCCAGGAAATAAGTTAGGAGGTATCTTGAGATGAATACTAAATATTTTTTTATACGGGACAGCGCGAACGCAGTCCCTACTACCAAAAATTACGCGCCCGAGATACCCACATTTGGGGTATTCGCAGGGGTCAACCCAACCGAAGTGCAATGGAAGGGCCTCACCCTGGGGGAACCGCCTTCGTGATCACGGTAACCCCCACGCCAGGTAAGTATGCTTTCGGTACTTGCGACTTAGAGGGGCAACGGAAAGGATCCGTTCGTCCTGTTGAGAGCCCGCTTCGATTCGGGTAGCGAGAAAGCCTTTTCGCTGAGGCTTTCGAATGTTCAGGCCGAATCTGGGCTCTGTATTTCGTCCCTTGCCTTTTTTAGGCCTCCCTTAATCCGGATACAGAGGAATATTCCGCCGAGATAGCGAATAACGTGGCCCATCTGAGGCGTCGGCCGTCGAGAACTCCGAACGAAACGGACAGGTAGCGCTCGAGTCGAGGGGGGAGCATTCAGGGTTAAAATCGAACAGCGGCGACAGTGCCGCTTCCTAGCGGCTGAGTCGAGAATCAGAATCGCCAGTGGCAATCGGCGACTCGTCCCTTTACATTTTTGATCTGCTTATCTGTTTACTCATTTTTTGTTTACCCTTTTTAATGGCTCATTTTGGTGGGAACCAGCTCGCCTGGACTCGGGAGAAGCCTCGAGACGATTAAACGTTCATTGAATAATGAGAATGTGAGAAAATGTCTCGCTGGGGCAAAAGGAATTCCTACGTCTGCGTCACGACAGGATATAGTTTTTCTTTAACTCTGGTCTCCCTTCAAAACGTATAAATCTTTCGCCTTTTACTAAAGATTTCCGTGGAGGGGGACTTTTGATGAGTCTATAAACAATTTTTTGTCAGAACCCCGCCGTAAGGTGGGATCGTAAAAGGAAATTCAAAGCTTCGCCGATAATGGATAGGAAATATTTTATAATGGATCGGGACGGAATAAGGACTACTGATCAAGTCGGCAGGATTTTTTTTTTTTTTTTTTTCATATATTTAAATATATTGCATATATCCATTATTTATACATTTTTATTCATGCAATTTTGGAATTTTTATTTATTTTCTACAATTATTAAACAGTTAACTATTCATTTCTTTATCGATACGTCCATCTTGGTAGCCATTGAATTCGATTAAATTTAAAAATAATCCCAATTTTATTTTAAGGCTTGAAATATGGACGGAATAAAACAATCTCAGTGGAATTGACGCTTATAAATTAAATATAGACTCGGATAATCATAGTTTTTACTTCCTTCGAAATTTTGTCGAAAATACAGTTTTTTAACGGGGTGGATAAGGTCTGTGTATGATGACAGCTGTTTAATAAACTCACATTTATAAAATGAATATACATGTACATATACAAAATTTGACTTTTCAACTCCCGAGCGTGTCGCAGGATTTTGAAGACTTCGACGAGGTTGAAACGTCAAAATGAACAACTTAATTAGATATATGTACTTGGCTATAATTATTATTAATCGTGCACTAGTTTGTTTTGTTTTTTATAGCGTACTCGTTACTTTTTTTTCTTAATTCACCACCCCGTTAAATGATAAAACTATCGTCTCTTTTTATATTACTCCTAATATTTATTAATTACCTGGGATTCACTTAAGTGCTCAAAAGAAACATTTCCGACACACAGGAACAGCCTCATCTTAGCGCGTATCCATAGAGTTCTTAACCCTCATAGCTTCTTCCATTTGGAATGGAAAGAGCTAATCTCCTGATACATTTTAACGAACCTACTCCAATGGTATCTTGAAAAGACGTGAGAGTTTAAGGCACCTCGATGCGAAGAATTTTCATAGGACACGGAACGCAGAGAGAAAAGAAAAATCGACAAATGTCTCCAGATCGACCCGTTATTTTGTAAGTCAGTCAGTCTCGAAGAGGGAAACAATGCCGAAACATGCTCATAACTAGTCGGATCAGTTTTGAAATTTTGTCCGACGCTTCCAGGAAATAAGTTAGGAGGTATCTTGAGATGAATACTAAATATTTTTTTATACGGGACAGCGCGAACGCAGTCCCTACTACCAAAAATTACGCGCCCGAGATACCCACATTTGGGGTATTCGCAGGGGTCAACCCAACCGAAGTGCAATGGAAGGGCCTCACCCTGGGGGAACCGCCTTCGTGATCACGGTAACCCCCACGCCAGGTAAGTATGCTTTCGGTACTTGCGACTTAGAGGGGCAACGGAAAGGATCCGTTCGTCCTGTTGAGAGCCCGCTTCGATTCGGGTAGCGAGAAAGCCTTTTCGCTGAGGCTTTCGAATGTTCAGGCCGAATCTGGGCTCTGTATTTCGTCCCTTGCCTTGTTTAGGCCTCCTTTAATCCGGATACAGAGGAATATTCCGCCGAGATAGCGAATAACGTGGCCCATCTGAGGCGTCGGCCGTCGAGAACTCCGAACGAAACGGACAGGTAGCGCTCGAGTCGAGGGGGGAGCATTCAGGGTTAAAATCGAACAGCGGCGACAGTGCCGCTTCCTAGCGGCTGAGTCGAGAATCAGAATCGCCAGTGGCAATCGGCGACTCGTCCCTTTACATTTTTGATCCGCTTATCTGTTTACTCATTTTTTGTTTACCCTTTTTAATGGCTCATTTTGGTGGGAACCAGCTCGCCTGGACTCGGGAGAAGCCTCGAGACGATTAAACGTTCATTGAATAATGAGAATGTGAGAAAATGTCTCGCTGGGGCAAAAGGAATTCCTACGTCTGCGTCACGACAGGATATAGTTTTTCTTTAACTCTGGTCTCCCTTCAAAACGTATAAATCTTTCGCCTTTTACTAAAGATTTCCGTGGAGGGGGACTTTTTATGAGTCTATAAACAATTTTTTGTCAGAACCCCGCCGTAAGGTGGGATCGTAAAAGGAAATTCAAAGCTTCGCCGATAATGGATAGGAAATATTTTATAATGGATCGGGACGGAATAAGGACTACTGATCAAGTCGGCAGGATTTTTTTTTTTTTTTTCATATATTTAAATATATTGCATATATCCATTATTTATACATTTTATTCATGCAATTTTGGAATTTTTATTTATTTTCTACAATTATTAAACAGTTAACTATTCATTTCTTTATCGATACGTCCATCTTGGTAGCCATTGAATTCGATTAAATTTAAAAATAATCCCAATTTTATTTTAAGGCTTGAAATATGGACGGAATAAAACAATCTCAGTGGAATTGACGCTTATAAATTAAATATAGACTCGGATAATCATAGTTTTTACTTCCTTCGAAATTTTGTCGAAAATACAGTTTTTTAACGGGGTGGATAAGGTCTGTGTATGATGACAGCTGTTTAATAAACTCACATTTATAAAATGAATATACATGTACATATACAAAATTTGACTTTTCAACTCCCGAGCGTGTCGCAGGATTTTGAAGACTTCGACGAGGTTGAAACGTCAAAATGAACAACTTAATTAGATATATGTACTTGGCTATAATTATTATTAATCGTGCACTAGTTTGTTTTGTTTTTTATAGCGTACTCGTTACTTTTTTTTCTTAATTCACCACCCCGTTAAATGATAAAACTATCGTCTCTTTTTATATTACTCCTAATATTTATTAATTACCTGGGATTCATGCTCAATGGCGAAACGCCATGGCTTCATGGCGAAACATGCTCATAACTAGTCGGATCAGTTTTGAAATTTTGTCCGACGCTTCCAGGAAATAAGTTAGGAGGTATCTTGAGATGAATACTAAATATTTTTTTATACGGGACAGCGCGAACGCAGTCCCTACTACCAAAAATTACGCGCCCGAGATACCCACATTTGGGGTATTCGCAGGGGTCAACCCAACCGAAGTGCAATGGAAGGGCCTCACCCTGGGGGAACCGCCTTCGTGATCACGGTAACCCCCACGCCAGGTAAGTATGCTTTCGGTACTTGCGACTTAGAGGGGCAACGGAAAGGATCCGTTCGTCCTGTTGAGAGCCCGCTTCGATTCGGGTAGCGAGAAAGCCTTTTCGCTGAGGCTTTCGAATGTTCAGGCCGAATCTGGGCTCTGTATTTCGTCCCTTGCCTTTTTTAGGCCTCCCTTAATCCGGATACAGAGGAATATTCCGCCGAGATAGCGAATAACGTGGCCCATCTGAGGCGTCGGCCGTCGAGAACTCCGAACGAAACGGACAGGTAGCGCTCGAGTCGAGGGGGGAGCATTCAGGGTTAAAATCGAACAGCGGCGACAGTGCCGCTTCCTAGCGGCTGAGTCGAGAATCAGAATCGCCAGTGGCAATCGGCGACTCGTCCCTTTACATTTTTGATCCGCTTATCTGTTTACTCATTTTTTGTTTACCCTTTTTAATGGCTCATTTTGGTGGGAACCAGCTCGCCTGGACTCGGGAGAAGCCTCGAGACGATTAAACGTTCATTGAATAATGAGAATGTGAGAAAATGTCTCGCTGGGGCAAAAGGAATTCCTACGTCTGCGTCACGACAGGATATAGTTTTTCTTTAACTCTGGTCTCCCTTCAAAACGTATAAATCTTTCGCCTTTTACTAAAGATTTCCGTGGAGGGGGACTTTTGATGAGTCTATAAACAATTTTTTGTCAGAACCCCGCCGCAAGGTGGGGTCGTAAAAGGAAATTCAAAGCTTCGCCGATAATGGATAGGAAATATTTTATAATGGATCGGGACGGAATAAGGACTACTGATCAAGTCGGCAGGATTTTTTTTTTTTTTTTTTAATATATTTTAATATATTGCATATATCCATTATTTATACATTTTTATTCATGCAATTTTGGAATTTTTATTTATTTTCTACAATTATTAAACAGTTAACTAATCATTTCTTTATCGATACGTCCATCTTGGTAGCCATTGAATTCGATTAAATTTAAAAATAATCCCAATTTTATTTTAAGGCTTGAAATATGGACGGAATAAAACAATCTCAGTGGAATTGACGCTTATAAATTAAATATAGACTCGGATAATCATAGTTTTTACTTCCTTCGAAATTTTGTCGAAAATACAGTTTTTTAACGGGGTGGATAAGGTCTGTGTATGATGACAGCTGTTTAATAAACTCACATTTATAAAATGAATATACATGTACATATACAAAATTTGACTTTTCAACTCCCGAGCGTGTCGCAGGATTTTGAAGACTTCGACGAGGTTGAAACGTCAAAATGAACAACTTAATTAGATATATGTACTTGGCTATAATTATTATTAATCGTGCACTAGTTTGTTTTGTTTTTTATAGCGTACTCGTTACTTTTTTTTCTTAATTCACCACCCCGTTAAATGATAAAACTATCGTCTCTTTTTTATATTACTCCTAATATTTATTAATTACCTGGGATTCATGCTCAATGGCGAAACGCCATGGCTTCATGGCGAAACATGCTCATAACTAGTCGGATCAGTTTTGAAATTTTGTCCGACGCTTCCAGGAAATAAGTTAGGAGGTATCTTGAGATGAATACTAAATATTTTTTTATACGGGACAGCGCGAACGCAGTCCCTACTACCAAAAATTACGCGCCCGAGATACCCACATTTGGGGTATTCGCAGGGGTCAACCCAACCGAAGTGCAATGGAAGGGCCTCACCCTGGGGGAACCGCCTTCGTGATCACGGTAACCCCCACGCCAGGTAAGTATGCTTTCGGTACTTGCGACTTAGAGGGGCAACGGAAAGGATCCGTTCGTCCTGTTGAGAGCCCGCTTCGATTCGGGTAGCGAGAAAGCCTTTTCGCTGAGGCTTTCGAATGTTCAGGCCGAATCTGGGCTCTGTATTTCGTCCCTTGCCTTTTTTAGGCCTCCCTTAATCCGGATACAGAGGAATATTCCGCCGAGATAGCGAATAACGTGGCCCATCTGAGGCGTCGGCCGTCGAGAACTCCGAACGAAACGGACAGGTAGCGCTCGAGTCGAGGGGGGAGCATTCAGGGTTAAAATCGAACAGCGGCGACAGTGCCGCTTCCTAGCGGCTGAGTCGAGAATCAGAATCGCCAGTGGCAATCGGCGACTCGTCCCTTTACATTTTTGATCCGCTTATCTGTTTACTCATTTTTTGTTTACCCTTTTTAATGGCTCATTTTGGTGGGAACCAGCTCGCCTGGACTCGGGAGAAGCCTCGAGACGATTAAACGTTCATTGAATAATGAGAATGTGAGAAAATGTCTCGCTGGGGCAAAAGGAATTCCTACGTCTGCGTCACGACAGGATATAGTTTTTCTTTAACTCTGGTCTCCCTTCAAAACGTATAAATCTTTCGCCTTTTACTAAAGATTTCCGTGGAGGGGGACTTTTGATGAGTCTATAAACAATTTTTTGTCAGAACCCCGCCGTAAGGTGGGGTCGTAAAAGGAAATTCAAAGCTTCGCCGATAAAGGATAGGAAATATTTTATAATGGATCGGGACGGAATAAGGACAACTGATCAAGTCGGCAGGATTTTTTTTTTTTTTTTTTTAATATATTTAAATATATTGCATATATCCATTATTTATACATTTTTATTCATGCAATTTTGGAATTTTTATTTATTTTCTACAATTATTAAACAGTTAACTATTCATTTCTTTATCGATACGTCCATCTTGGTAGCCATTGAATTCGATTAAATTTAAAAATAATCCCAATTTTATTTTAAGGCTTGAAATATGGACGGAATAAAACAATCTCAGTGGAAATGACGCTTATAAATTAAATATAGACTCGGATAATCATAGTTTTTACTTCCTTCGAAATTTTGTCGAAAATACAGTTTTTTAACGGGGTGGATAAGGTCTGTGTATGATGACAGCTGTTTAATAAACTCACATTTATAAAATGAATATACATGTACATATACAAAATTTGACTTTTCAACTCCCGAGCGTGTCGCAGGATTTTGAATACTTCGACGAGGTTGAAACGTCAAAATGAACAACTTAATTAGATATATGTACTTGGCTATAATTATTATTAATCGTGCACTAGTTTGTTTTGTTTTTTATAGCGTACTCGTTACTTTTTTTTCTTAATTCACCACCCCGTTAAATGATAAAACTATCGTCTCTTTTTATATTACTCCTAATATTTATTAATTACCTGGGATTCACTTAAGTGCTCAAAAGAAACATTTCCGACACACAGGAACAGCCTCATCTTAGCGCGTATCCATAGAGTTCTTAACCCTCATAGCTTCTTCCATTTGGAATGGAAAGAGCTAATCTCCTGATACATTTTAACGAACCTACTCCAATGGTATCTTGAAAAGACGTGAGAGTTTAAGGCACCTCGATGCGAAGAATTTTCATAGGACACGGAACGCAGAGAGAAAAGAAAAATCGACAAATGTCTCCAGATCGACCCGTTATTTTGTAAGTCAGTCAGTCTCGAAGAGGGAAACAATGCCGAAACATGCTCATAACTAGTCGGATCAGTTTTGAAATTTTGTCCGACGCTTCCAGGAAATAAGTTAGGAGGTATCTTAAGATGAATACTAAATATTTTTTTATACGGGACAGCGCGAACGCAGTCCCTACTACCAAAAATTACGCGCCCGAGATACCCACATTTGGGGTATTCGCAGGGGTCAACCCAACCGAAGTGCAATGGAAGGGCCTCACCCTGGGGGAACCGCCTTCGTGATCACGGTAACCCCCACGCCAGGTAAGTATGCTTTCGGTACTTGCGACTTAGAGGGGCAACGGAAAGGATCCGTTCGTCCTGTTGAGAGCCCGCTTCGATTCGGGTAGCGAGAAAGCCTTTTCGCTGAGGCTTTCGAATGTTCAGGCCGAATCTGGGCTCTGTATTTCGTCCCTTGCCTTTTTTAGGCCTCCCTTAATCCGGATACAGAGGAATATTCCGCCGAGATAGCGAATAACGTGGCCCATCTGAGGCGTCGGCCGTCGAGAACTCCGAACGAAACGGACAGGTAGCGCTCGAGTCGAGGGGGGAGCATTCAGGGTTAAAATCGAACAGCGGCGACAGTGCCGCTTCCTAGCGGCTGAGTCGAGAATCAGAATCGCCAGTGGCAATCGGCGACTCGTCCCTTTACATTTTTGATCCGCTTATCTGTTTACTCATTTTTTGTTTACCCTTTTTAATGGCTCATTTTGGTGGGAACCAGCTCGCCTGGACTCGGGAGAAGCCTCGAGACGATTAAACGTTCATTGAATAATGAGAATGTGAGAAAATGTCTCGCTGGGGCAAAAGGAATTCCTACGTCTGCGTCACGACAGGATATAGTTTTTCTTTAACTCTGGTCTCCCTTCAAAACGTATAAATCTTTCGCCTTTTACTAAAGATTTCCGTGGAGGGGGACTTTTGATGAGTCTATAAACAATTTTTTGTCAGAACCCCGCCGTAAGGTGGGATCGTAAAAGGAAATTCAAAGCTTCGCCGATAATGGATAGGAAATATTTTATAATGGATCGGGACGGAATAAGGACTACTGATCAAGTCGGCAGGATTTTTTTTTTTTTTTTTTTTTTTTTTTTTTTTAATATATTTAAATATATTGCATATATCCATTATTTATACATTTTTATTCATGCAATTTTGGAATTTTTATTTATTTTCTACAATTATTAAACAGTTAACTATTCATTTCTTTATCGATACGTCCATCTTGGTAGCCATTGAATTCGATTAAATTTAAAAATAATCCCAATTTTATTTTAAGGCTTGAAATATGGACGGAATAAAACAATCTCAGTGGAATTGACGCTTATAAATTAAATATAGACTCGGATAATCATAGTTTTTACTTCCTTCGAAATTTTGTCGAAAATACAGTTTTTTAACGGGGTGGATAAGGTCTGTGTATGATGACAGCTGTTTAATAAACTCACATTTATAAAATGAATATACATGTACATATACAAAATTTGACTTTTCAACTCCCGAGCGTGTCGCAGGATTTTGAAGACTTCGACGAGGTTGAAACGTCAAAATGAACAACTTAATTAGATATATGTACTTGGCTATAATTATTATTAATCGTGCACTAGTTTGTTTTGTTTTTTATAGCGTACTCGTTACTTTTTTTTCTTAATTCACCACCCCGTTAAATGATAAAACTATCGTCTCTTTTTATATTACTCCTAATATTTATTAATTACCTGGGATTCATGCTCAATGGCGAAACGCCATGGCTTCATGGCGAAACATGCTCATAACTAGTCGGATCAGTTTTGAAATTTTGTCCGACGCTTCCAGGAAATAAGTTAGGAGGTATCTTAAGATGAATACTAAATATTTTTTTATACGGGACAGCGCGAACGCAGTCCCTACTACCAAAAATTACGCGCCCGAGATACCCACATTTGGGGTATTCGCAGGGGTCAACCCAACCGAAGTGCAATGGAAGGGCCTCACCCTGGGGGAACCGCCTTCGTGATCACGGTAACCCCCACGCCAGGTAAGTATGCTTTCGGTACTTGCGACTTAGAGGGGCAACGGAAAGGATCCGTTCGTCCTGTTGAGAGCCCGCTTCGATTCGGGTAGCGAGAAAGCCTTTTCGCTGAGGCTTTCGAATGTTCAGGCCGAATCTGGGCTCTGTATTTCGTCCCTTGCCTTTTTTAGGCCTCCCTTAATCCGGATACAGAGGAATATTCCGCCGAGATAGCGAATAACGTGGCCCATCTGAGGCGTCGGCCGTCGAGAACTCCGAACGAAACGGACAGGTAGCGCTCGAGTCGAGGGGGGAGCATTCAGGGTTAAAATCGAACAGCGGCGACAGTGCCGCTTCCTAGCGGCTGAGTCGAGAATCAGAATCGCCAGTGGCAATCGGCGACTCGTCCCTTTACATTTTTGATCCGCTTATCTGTTTACTCATTTTTTTTTTACCCTTTTTAATGGCTCATTTTGGTGGGAACCAGCTCGCCTGGACTCGGGAGAAGCCTCGAGACGATTAAACGTTCATTGAATAATGAGAATGTGAGAAAATGTCTCGCTGGGGCAAAAGGAATTCCTACGTCTGCGTCACGACAGGATATAGTTTTTCTTTAACTCTGGTCTCCCTTCAAAACGTATAAATCTTTCGCCTTTTACTAAAGATTTCCGTGGAGGGGGACTTTTGATGAGTCTATAAACAATTTTTTGTCAGAACCCCGCCGCAAGGTGGGGTCGTAAAAGGAAATTCAAAGCTTCGCCGATAATGGATAGGAAATTTTTTATAATGGATCGGGACGGAATAAGGACTACTGATCAAGTCGGCAGGATTTTTTTTTTTTTTTTTTTTTTTTTTTTTTTAATATATTTAAATATATTGCATATATCCATTATTTATACATTTTTATTCATGCAATTTTGGAATTTTTATTTATTTTCTACAATTATTAAACAGTTAACTATTCATTTCTTTATCGATACGTCCATCTTGGTAGCCATTGAATTCGATTAAATTTAAAAATAATCCCAATTTTATTTTAAGGCTTGAAATATGGACGGAATAAAACAATCTCAGTGGAATTGACGCTTATAAATTAAATATAGACTCGGATAATCATAGTTTTTACTTCCTTCGAAATTTTGTCGAAAATACAGTTTTTTAACGGGGTGGATAAGGTCTGTGTATGATGACAGCTGTTTAATAAACTCACATTTATAAAATGAATATACATGTACATATACAAAATTTGACTTTTCAACTCCCGAGCGTGTCGCAGGATTTTGAAGACTTCGACGAGGTTGAAACGTCAAAATGAACAACTTAATTAGATATATGTACTTGGCTATAATTATTATTAATCGTGCACTAGTTTGTTTTGTTTTTTATAGCGTACTCGTTACTTTTTTTTCTTAATTCACCACCCCGTTAAATGATAAAACTATCGTCTCTTTTTATATTACTCCTAATATTTATTAATTACCTGGGATTCATGCTCAATGGCGAAACGCCATGGCTTCATGGCGAAACATGCTCATAACTAGTCGGATCAGTTTTGAAATTTTGTCCGACGCTTCCAGGAAATAAGTTAGGAGGTATCTTAAGATGAATACTAAATATTTTTTTATACGGGACAGCGCGAACGCAGTCCCTACTACCAAAAATTACGCGCCCGAGATACCCACATTTGGGGTATTCGCAGGGGTCAACCCAACCGAAGTGCAATGGAAGGGCCTCACCCTGGGGGAACCGCCTTCGTGATCACGGTAACCCCCACGCCAGGTAAGTATGCTTTCGGTACTTGCGACTTAGAGGGGCAACGGAAAGGATCCGTTCGTCCTGTTGAGAGCCCGCTTCGATTCGGGTAGCGAGAAAGCCTTTTCGCTGAGGCTTTCGAATGTTCAGGCCGAATCTGGGCTCTGTATTTCGTCCCTTGCCTTTTTTAGGCCTCCCTTAATCCGGATACAGAGGAATATTCCGCCGAGATAGCGAATAACGTGGCCCATCTGAGGCGTCGGCCGTCGAGAACTCCGAACGAAACGGACAGGTAGCGCTCGAGTCGAGGGGGGAGCATTCAGGGTTAAAATCGAACAGCGGCGACAGTGCCGCTTCCTAGCGGCTGAGTCGAGAATCAGAATCGCCAGTGGCAATCGGCGACTCGTCCCTTTACATTTTTGATCCGCTTATCTGTTTACTCATTTTTTGTTTACCCTTTTTAATGGCTCATTTTGGTGGGAACCAGCTCGCCTGGACTCGGGAGAAGCCTCGAGACGATTAAACGTTCATTGAATAATGAGAATGTGAGAAAATGTCTCGCTGGGGCAAAAGGAATTCCTACGTCTGCGTCACGACAGGATATAGTTTTTCTTTAACTCTGGTCTCCCTTCAAAACGTATAAATCTTTCGCCTTTTACTAAAGATTTCCGTGGAGGGGGACTTTTGATGAGTCTATAAACAATTTTTTGTCAGAACCCCGCCGCAAGGTGGGGTCGTAAAAGGAAATTCAAAGCTTCGCCGATAATGGATAGGAAATTTTTTATAATGGATCGGGACGGAATAAGGACTACTGATCAAGTCGGCAGGATTTTTTTTTTTTTTTTTCATATATTTAAATATATTGCATATATCCATTATTTATACATTTTTATTCATGCAATTTTGGAATTTTTATTTATTTTCTACAATTATTAAACAGTTAACTATTCATTTCTTTATCGATACGTCCATCTTGGTAGCCATTGAATTCGATTAAATTTAAAAATAATCCCAATTTTATTTTAAGGCTTGAAATATGGACGGAATAAAACAATCTCAGTGGAAATGACGCTTATAAATTAAATATAGACTCGGATAATCATAGTTTTTACTTCCTTCGAAATTTTGTCGAAAATACAGTTTTTTAACGGGGTGGATAAGGTCTGTGTATGATGACAGCTGTTTAATAAACTCACATTTATAAAATGAATATACATGTACATATACAAAATTTGACTTTTCAACTCCCGAGCGTGTCGCAGGATTTTGAAGACTTCGACGAGGTTGAAACGTCAAAATGAACAACTTAATTAGATATATGTACTTGGCTATAATTATTATTAATCGTGCACTAGTTTGTTTTGTTTTTTATAGCGTACTCGTTACTTTTTTTTCTTAATTCACCACCCCGTTAAATGATAAAACTATCGTCTCTTTTTATATTACTCCTAATATTTATTAATTACCTGGGATTCACTTAAGTGCTCAAAAGAAACATTTCCGACACACAGGAACAGCCTCATCTTAGCGCGTATCCATAGAGTTCTTAACCCTCATAGCTTCTTCCATTTGGAATGGAAAGAGCTAATCTCCTGATACATTTTAACGAACCTACTCCAATGGTATCTTGAAAAGACGTGAGAGTTTAAGGCACCTCGATGCGAAGAATTTTCATAGGACACGGAACGCAGAGAGAAAAGAAAAATCGACAAATGTCTCCAGATCGACCCGTTATTTTGTAAGTCAGTCAGTCTCGAAGAGGGAAACAATGCCGAAACATGCTCATAACTAGTCGGATCAGTTTTGAAATTTTGTCCGACGCTTCCAGGAAATAAGTTAGGAGGTATCTTGAGATGAATACTAAATATTTTTTTATACGGGACAGCGCGAACGCAGTCCCTACTACCAAAAATTACGCGCCCGAGATACCCACATTTGGGGTATTCGCAGGGGTCAACCCAACCGAAGTGCAATGGAAGGGCCTCACCCTGGGGGAACCGCCTTCGTGATCACGGTAACCCCCACGCCAGGTAAGTATGCTTTCGGTACTTGCGACTTAGAGGGGCAACGGAAAGGATCCGTTCGTCCTGTTGAGAGCCCGCTTCGATTCGGGTAGCGAGAAAGCCTTTTCGCTGAGGCTTTCGAATGTTCAGGCCGAATCTGGGCTCTGTATTTCGTCCCTTGCCTTTTTTAGGCCTCCCTTAATCCGGATACAGAGGAATATTCCGCCGAGATAGCGAATAACGTGGCCCATCTGAGGCGTCGGCCGTCGAGAACTCCGAACGAAACGGACAGGTAGCGCTCGAGTCGAGGGGGGAGCATTCAGGGTTAAAATCGAACAGCGGCGACAGTGCCGCTTCCTAGCGGCTGAGTCGAGAATCAGAATCGCCAGTGGCAATCGGCGACTCGTCCCTTTACATTTTTGATCCGCTTATCTGTTTACTCATTTTTTGTTTACCCTTTTTAATGGCTCATTTTGGTGGGAACCAGCTCGCCTGGACTCGGGAGAAGCCTCGAGACGATTAAACGTTCATTGAATAATGAGAATGTGAGAAAATGTCTCGCTGGGGCAAAAGGAATTCCTACGTCTGCGTCACGACAGGATATAGTTTTTCTTTAACTCTGGTCTCCCTTCAAAACGTATAAATCTTTCGCCTTTTACTAAAGATTTCCGTGGAGGGGGACTTTTGATGAGTCTATAAACAATTTTTTGTCAGAACCCCGCCGTAAGGTGGGGTCGTAAAAGGAAATTCAAAGCTTCGCCGATAAAGGATAGGAAATATTTTATAATGGATCGGGACGGAATAAGGACTACTGATCAAGTCGGCAGGATTTTTTTTTTTTTTTTTTTAATATATTTAAATATATTGCATATATATTCATTATTTATACATTTTTATTCATGCAATTTTGGAATTTTTATTTATTTTCTACAATTATTAAACAGTTAACTATTCATTTCTTTATCGATACGTCCATCTTGGTAGCCATTGAATTCGATTAAATTTAAAAATAATCCCAATTATATTTTAAGGCTTGAAATATGGACGGAATAAAACAATCTCAGTGGAAATGACGCTTATAAATTAAATATAGACTCGGATAATCATAGTTTTTACTTCCTTCGAAATTTTGTCGAAAATACAGTTTTTTAACGGGGTGGATAAGGTCTGTGTATGATGACAGCTGTTTAATAAACTCACATTTATAAAATGAATCTACATGTACATATACAAAATTTGACTTTTCAACTCCCGAGCGTGTCGCAGGATTTTGAAGACTTCGACGAGGTTGAAACGTCAAAATGAACAACTTAATTAGATATATGTACTTGGCTATAATTATTATTAATCGTGCACTAGTTTGTTTTGTTTTTTATAGCGTACTCGTTACTTTTTTTTCTTAATTCACCACCCCGTTAAATGATAAAACTATCGTCTCTTTTTATATTACTCCTAATATTTATTAATTACCTGGGATTCACTTAAGTGCTCAAAAGAAACATTTCCGACACACAGGAACAGCCTCATCTTAGCGCGTATCCATAGAGTTCTTAACCCTCATAGCTTCTTCCATTTGGAATGGAAAGAGCTAATCTCCTGATACATTTTAACGAACCTACTCCAATGGTATCTTGAAAAGACGTGAGAGTTTAAGGCACCTCGATGCGAAGAATTTTCATAGGACACGGAACGCAGAGAGAAAAGAAAAATCGACAAATGTCTCCAGATCGACCCGTTATTTTGTAAGTCAGTCAGTCTCGAAGAGGGAAACAATGCCGAAACATGCTCATAACTAGTCGGATCAGTTTTGAAATTTTGTCCGACGCTTCCAGGAAATAAGTTAGGAGGTATCTTGAGATGAATACTAAATATTTTTTTATACGGGACAGCGCGAACGCAGTCCCTACTACCAAAAATTACGCGCCCGAGATACCCACATTTGGGGTATTCGCAGGGGTCAACCCAACCGAAGTGCAATGGAAGGGCCTCACCCTGGGGGAACCGCCTTCGTGATCACGGTAACCCCCACGCCAGGTAAGTATGCTTTCGGTACTTGCGACTTAGAGGGGCAACGGAAAGGATCCGTTCGTCCTGTTGAGAGCCCGCTTCGATTCGGGTAGCGAGAAAGCCTTTTCGCTGAGGCTTTCGAATGTTCAGGCCGAATCTGGGCTCTGTATTTCGTCCCTTGCCTTGTTTAGGCCTCCTTTAATCCGGATACAGAGGAATATTCCGCCGAGATAGCGAATAACGTGGCCCATCTGAGGCGTCGGCCGTCGAGAACTCCGAACGAAACGGACAGGTAGCGCTCGAGTCGAGGGGGGAGCATTCAGGGTTAAAATCGAACAGCGGCGACAGTGCCGCTTCCTAGCGGCTGAGTCGAGAATCAGAATCGCCAGTGGCAATCGGCGACTCGTCCCTTTACATTTTTGATCCGCTTATCTGTTTACTCATTTTTTGTTTACCCTTTTTAATGGCTCATTTTGGTGGGAACCAGCTCGCCTGGACTCGGGAGAAGCCTCGAGACGATTAAACGTTCATTGAATAATGAGAATGTGAGAAAATGTCTCGCTGGGGCAAAAGGAATTCCTACGTCTGCGTCACGACAGGATATAGTTTTTCTTTAACTCTGGTCTCCCTTCAAAACGTATAAATCTTTCGCCTTTTACTAAAGATTTCCGTGGAGGGGGACTTTTGATGAGTCTATAAACAATTTTTTGTCAGAACCCCGCCGTAAGGTGGGATCGTAAAAGGAAATTCAAAGCTTCGCCGATAATGGATAGGAAATATTTTATAATGGATCGGGACGGAATAAGGACTACTGATCAAGTCGGCAGGATTTTTTTTTTTTTTTTTTTTTTTTTTTTTTTAATATATTTAAATATATTGCATATATCCATTATTTATACATTTTTATTCATGCAATTTTGGAATTTTTATTTATTTTCTACAATTATTAAACAGTTAACTATTCATTTCTTTATCGATACGTCCATCTTGGTAGCCATTGAATTCGATTAAATTTAAAAATAATCCCAATTTTATTTTAAGGCTTGAAATATGGACGGAATAAAACAATCTCAGTGGAATTGACGCTTATAAATTAAATATAGACTCGGATAATCATAGTTTTTACTTCCTTCGAAATTTTGTCGAAAATACAGTTTTTTAACGGGGTGGATAAGGTCTGTGTATGATGACAGCTGTTTAATAAACTCACATTTATAAAATGAATATACATGTACATATACAAAATTTGACTTTTCAACTCCCGAGCGTGTCGCAGGATTTTGAAGACTTCGACGAGGTTGAAACGTCAAAATGAACAACTTAATTAGATATATGTACTTGGCTATAATTATTATTAATCGTGCACTAGTTTGTTTTGTTTTTTATAGCGTACTCGTTACTTTTTTTTCTTAATTCACCACCCCGTTAAATGATAAAACTATCGTCTCTTTTTATATTACTCCTAATATTTATTAATTACCTGGGATTCATGCTCAATGGCGAAACGCCATGGCTTCATGGCGAAACATGCTCATAACTAGTCGGATCAGTTTTGAAATTTTGTCCGACGCTTCCAGGAAATAAGTTAGGAGGTATCTTAAGATGAATACTAAATATTTTTTTATACGGGACAGCGCGAACGCAGTCCCTACTACCAAAAATTACGCGCCCGAGATACCCACATTTGGGGTATTCGCAGGGGTCAACCCAACCGAAGTGCAATGGAAGGGCCTCACCCTGGGGGAACCGCCTTCGTGATCACGGTAACCCCCACGCCAGGTAAGTATGCTTTCGGTACTTGCGACTTAGAGGGGCAACGGAAAGGATCCGTTCGTCCTGTTGAGAGCCCGCTTCGATTCGGGTAGCGAGAAAGCCTTTTCGCTGAGGCTTTCGAATGTTCAGGCCGAATCTGGGCTCTGTATTTCGTCCCTTGCCTTTTTTAGGCCTCCCTTAATCCGGATACAGAGGAATATTCCGCCGAGATAGCGAATAACGTGGCCCATCTGAGGCGTCGGCCGTCGAGAACTCCGAACGAAACGGACAGGTAGCGCTCGAGTCGAGGGGGGAGCATTCAGGGTTAAAATCGAACAGCGGCGACAGTGCCGCTTCCTAGCGGCTGAGTCGAGAATCAGAATCGCCAGTGGCAATCGGCGACTCGTCCCTTTACATTTTTGATCCGCTTATCTGTTTACTCATTTTTTGTTTACCCTTTTTAATGGCTCATTTTGGTGGGAACCAGCTCGCCTGGACTCGGGAGAAGCCTCGAGACGATTAAACGTTCATTGAATAATGAGAATGTGAGAAAATGTCTCGCTGGGGCAAAAGGAATTCCTACGTCTGCGTCACGACAGGATATAGTTTTTCTTTAACTCTGGTCTCCCTTCAAAACGTATAAATCTTTCGCCTTTTACTAAAGATTTCCGTGGAGGGGGACTTTTGATGAGTCTATAAACAATTTTTTGTCAGAACCCCGCCGCAAGGTGGGGTCGTAAAAGGAAATTCAAAGCTTCGCCGATAATGGATAGGAAATTTTTTATAATGGATCGGGACGGAATAAGGACTACTGATCAAGTCGGCAGGATTTTTTTTTTTTTTTTTTTTTTTTTTTTTTTAATATATTTAAATATATTGCATATATCCATTATTTATACATTTTTATTCATGCAATTTTGGAATTTTTATTTATTTTCTACAATTATTAAACAGTTAACTATTCATTTCTTTATCGATACGTCCATCTTGGTAGCCATTGAATTCGATTAAATTTAAAAATAATCCCAATTTTATTTTAAGGCTTGAAATATGGACGGAATAAAACAATCTCAGTGGAATTGACGCTTATAAATTAAATATAGACTCGGATAATCATAGTTTTTACTTCCTTCGAAATTTTGTCGAAAATACAGTTTTTTAACGGGGTGGATAAGGTCTGTGTATGATGACAGCTGTTTAATAAACTCACATTTATAAAATGAATATACATGTACATATACAAAATTTGACTTTTCAACTCCCGAGCGTGTCGCAGGATTTTGAAGACTTCGACGAGGTTGAAACGTCAAAATGAACAACTTAATTAGATATATGTACTTGGCTATAATTATTATTAATCGTGCACTAGTTTGTTTTGTTTTTTATAGCGTACTCGTTACTTTTTTTTCTTAATTCACCACCCCGTTAAATGATAAAACTATCGTCTCTTTTTATATTACTCCTAATATTTATTAATTACCTGGGATTCATGCTCAATGGCGAAACGCCATGGCTTCATGGCGAAACATGCTCATAACTAGTCGGATCAGTTTTGAAATTTTGTCCGACGCTTCCAGGAAATAAGTTAGGAGGTATCTTAAGATGAATACTAAATATTTTTTTATACGGGACAGCGCGAACGCAGTCCCTACTACCAAAAATTACGCGCCCGAGATACCCACATTTGGGGTATTCGCAGGGGTCAACCCAACCGAAGTGCAATGGAAGGGCCTCACCCTGGGGGAACCGCCTTCGTGATCACGGTAACCCCCACGCCAGGTAAGTATGCTTTCGGTACTTGCGACTTAGAGGGGCAACGGAAAGGATCCGTTCGTCCTGTTGAGAGCCCGCTTCGATTCGGGTAGCGAGAAAGCCTTTTCGCTGAGGCTTTCGAATGTTCAGGCCGAATCTGGGCTCTGTATTTCGTCCCTTGCCTTTTTTAGGCCTCCCTTAATCCGGATACAGAGGAATATTCCGCCGAGATAGCGAATAACGTGGCCCATCTGAGGCGTCGGCCGTCGAGAACTCCGAACGAAACGGACAGGTAGCGCTCGAGTCGAGGGGGGAGCATTCAGGGTTAAAATCGAACAGCGGCGACAGTGCCGCTTCCTAGCGGCTGAGTCGAGAATCAGAATCGCCAGTGGCAATCGGCGACTCGTCCCTTTACATTTTTGATCCGCTTATCTGTTTACTCATTTTTTGTTTACCCTTTTTAATGGCTCATTTTGGTGGGAACCAGCTCGCCTGGACTCGGGAGAAGCCTCGAGACGATTAAACGTTCATTGAATAATGAGAATGTGAGAAAATGTCTCGCTGGGGCAAAAGGAATTCCTACGTCTGCGTCACGACAGGATATAGTTTTTCTTTAACTCTGGTCTCCCTTCAAAACGTATAAATCTTTCGCCTTTTACTAAAGATTTCCGTGGAGGGGGACTTTTGATGAGTCTATAAACAATTTTTTGTCAGAACCCCGCCGCAAGGTGGGGTCGTAAAAGGAAATTCAAAGCTTCGCCGATAATGGATAGGAAATTTTTTATAATGGATCGGGACGGAATAAGGACTACTGATCAAGTCGGCAGGATTTTTTTTTTTTTTTTTTCATATATTTAAATATATTGCATATATCCATTATTTATACATTTTTATTCATGCAATTTTGGAATTTTTATTTATTTTCTACAATTATTAAACAGTTAACTATTCATTTCTTTATCGATACGTCCATCTTGGTAGCCATTGAATTCGATTAAATTTAAAAATAATCCCAATTTTATTTTAAGGCTTGAAATATGGACGGAATAAAACAATCTCAGTGGAAATGACGCTTATAAATTAAATATAGACTCGGATAATCATAGTTTTTACTTCCTTCGAAATTTTGTCGAAAATACAGTTTTTTAACGGGGTGGATAAGGTCTGTGTATGATGACAGCTGTTTAATAAACTCACATTTATAAAATGAATATACATGTACATATACAAAATTTGACTTTTCAACTCCCGAGCGTGTCGCAGGATTTTGAAGACTTCGACGAGGTTGAAACGTCAAAATGAACAACTTAATTAGATATATGTACTTGGCTATAATTATTATTAATCGTGCACTAGTTTGTTTTGTTTTTTATAGCGTACTCGTTACTTTTTTTTCTTAATTCACCACCCCGTTAAATGATAAAACTATCGTCTCTTTTTATATTACTCCTAATATTTATTAATTACCTGGGATTCACTTAAGTGCTCAAAAGAAACATTTCCGACACACAGGAACAGCCTCATCTTAGCGCGTATCCATAGAGTTCTTAACCCTCATAGCTTCTTCCATTTGGAATGGAAAGAGCTAATCTCCTGATACATTTTAACGAACCTACTCCAATGGTATCTTGAAAAGACGTGAGAGTTTAAGGCACCTCGATGCGAAGAATTTTCATAGGACACGGAACGCAGAGAGAAAAGAAAAATCGACAAATGTCTCCAGATCGACCCGTTATTTTGTAAGTCAGTCAGTCTCGAAGAGGGAAACAATGCCGAAACATGCTCATAACTAGTCGGATCAGTTTTGAAATTTTGTCCGACGCTTCCAGGAAATAAGTTAGGAGGTATCTTGAGATGAATACTAAATATTTTTTTATACGGGACAGCGCGAACGCAGTCCCTACTACCAAAAATTACGCGCCCGAGATACCCACATTTGGGGTATTCGCAGGGGTCAACCCAACCGAAGTGCAATGGAAGGGCCTCACCCTGGGGGAACCGCCTTCGTGATCACGGTAACCCCCACGCCAGGTAAGTATGCTTTCGGTACTTGCGACTTAGAGGGGCAACGGAAAGGATCCGTTCGTCCTGTTGAGAGCCCGCTTCGATTCGGGTAGCGAGAAAGCCTTTTCGCTGAGGCTTTCGAATGTTCAGGCCGAATCTGGGCTCTGTATTTCGTCCCTTGCCTTTTTTAGGCCTCCCTTAATCCGGATACAGAGGAATATTCCGCCGAGATAGCGAATAACGTGGCCCATCTGAGGCGTCGGCCGTCGAGAACTCCGAACGAAACGGACAGGTAGCGCTCGAGTCGAGGGGGGAGCATTCAGGGTTAAAATCGAACAGCGGCGACAGTGCCGCTTCCTAGCGGCTGAGTCGAGAATCAGAATCGCCAGTGGCAATCGGCGACTCGTCCCTTTACATTTTTGATCCGCTTATCTGTTTACTCATTTTTTGTTTACCCTTTTTAATGGCTCATTTTGGTGGGAACCAGCTCGCCTGGACTCGGGAGAAGCCTCGAGACGATTAAACGTTCATTGAATAATGAGAATGTGAGAAAATGTCTCGCTGGGGCAAAAGGAATTCCTACGTCTGCGTCACGACAGGATATAGTTTTTCTTTAACTCTGGTCTCCCTTCAAAACGTATAAATCTTTCGCCTTTTACTAAAGATTTCCGTGGAGGGGGACTTTTGATGAGTCTATAAACAATTTTTTGTCAGAACCCCGCCGTAAGGTGGGGTCGTAAAAGGAAATTCAAAGCTTCGCCGATAAAGGATAGGAAATATTTTATAATGGATCGGGACGGAATAAGGACTACTGATCAAGTCGGCAGGATTTTTTTTTTTTTTTTTTTAATATATTTAAATATATTGCATATATATTCATTATTTATACATTTTTATTCATGCAATTTTGGAATTTTTATTTATTTTCTACAATTATTAAACAGTTAACTATTCATTTCTTTATCGATACGTCCATCTTGGTAGCCATTGAATTCGATTAAATTTAAAAATAATCCCAATTATATTTTAAGGCTTGAAATATGGACGGAATAAAACAATCTCAGTGGAAATGACGCTTATAAATTAAATATAGACTCGGATAATCATAGTTTTTACTTCCTTCGAAATTTTGTCGAAAATACAGTTTTTTAACGGGGTGGATAAGGTCTGTGTATGATGACAGCTGTTTAATAAACTCACATTTATAAAATGAATCTACATGTACATATACAAAATTTGACTTTTCAACTCCCGAGCGTGTCGCAGGATTTTGAAGACTTCGACGAGGTTGAAACGTCAAAATGAACAACTTAATTAGATATATGTACTTGGCTATAATTATTATTAATCGTGCACTAGTTTGTTTTGTTTTTTATAGCGTACTCGTTACTTTTTTTTCTTAATTCACCACCCCGTTAAATGATAAAACTATCGTCTCTTTTTATATTACTCCTAATATTTATTAATTACCTGGGATTCACTTAAGTGCTCAAAAGAAACATTTCCGACACACAGGAACAGCCTCATCTTAGCGCGTATCCATAGAGTTCTTAACCCTCATAGCTTCTTCCATTTGGAATGGAAAGAGCTAATCTCCTGATACATTTTAACGAACCTACTCCAATGGTATCTTGAAAAGACGTGAGAGTTTAAGGCACCTCGATGCGAAGAATTTTCATAGGACACGGAACGCAGAGAGAAAAGAAAAATCGACAAATGTCTCCAGATCGACCCGTTATTTTGTAAGTCAGTCAGTCTCGAAGAGGGAAACAATGCCGAAACATGCTCATAACTAGTCGGATCAGTTTTGAAATTTTGTCCGACGCTTCCAGGAAATAAGTTAGGAGGTATCTTGAGATGAATACTAAATATTTTTTTATACGGGACAGCGCGAACGCAGTCCCTACTACCAAAAATTACGCGCCCGAGATACCCACATTTGGGGTATTCGCAGGGGTCAACCCAACCGAAGTGCAATGGAAGGGCCTCACCCTGGGGGAACCGCCTTCGTGATCACGGTAACCCCCACGCCAGGTAAGTATGCTTTCGGTACTTGCGACTTAGAGGGGCAACGGAAAGGATCCGTTCGTCCTGTTGAGAGCCCGCTTCGATTCGGGTAGCGAGAAAGCCTTTTCGCTGAGGCTTTCGAATGTTCAGGCCGAATCTGGGCTCTGTATTTCGTCCCTTGCCTTGTTTAGGCCTCCTTTAATCCGGATACAGAGGAATATTCCGCCGAGATAGCGAATAACGTGGCCCATCTGAGGCGTCGGCCGTCGAGAACTCCGAACGAAACGGACAGGTAGCGCTCGAGTCGAGGGGGGAGCATTCAGGGTTAAAATCGAACAGCGGCGACAGTGCCGCTTCCTAGCGGCTGAGTCGAGAATCAGAATCGCCAGTGGCAATCGGCGACTCGTCCCTTTACATTTTTGATCCGCTTATCTGTTTACTCATTTTTTGTTTACCCTTTTTAATGGCTCATTTTGGTGGGAACCAGCTCGCCTGGACTCGGGAGAAGCCTCGAGACGATTAAACGTTCATTGAATAATGAGAATGTGAGAAAATGTCTCGCTGGGGCAAAAGGAATTCCTACGTCTGCGTCACGACAGGATATAGTTTTTCTTTAACTCTGGTCTCCCTTCAAAACGTATAAATCTTTCGCCTTTTACTAAAGATTTCCGTGGAGGGGGACTTTTGATGAGTCTATAAACAATTTTTTGTCAGAACCCCGCCGTAAGGTGGGGTCGTAAAAGGAAATTCAAAGCTTCGCCGATAAAGGATAGGAAATATTTTATAATGGATCGGGACGGAATAAGGACTACTGATCAAGTCGGCAGGATTTTTTTTTTTTTTTTTTTTAATATATTTAAATATATTGCATATATCCATTATTTATACATTTTTATTCATGCAATTTTGGAATTTTTATTTATTTTCTACAATTATTAAACAGTTAACTATTCATTTCTTTATCGATACGTCCATCTTGGTAGCCATTGAATTCGATTAAATTTAAAAATAATCCCAATTTTATTTTAAGGCTTGAAATATGGACGGAATAAAACAATCTCAGTGGAAATGACGCTTATAAATTAAATATAGACTCGGATAATCATAGTTTTTACTTCCTTCGAAATTTTGTCGAAAATACAGTTTTTTAACGGGGTGGATAAGGTCTGTGTATGATGACAGCTGTTTAATAAACTCACATTTATAAAATGAATATACATGTACATATACAAAATTTGACTTTTCAACTCCCGAGCGTGTCGCAGGATTTTGAAGACTTCGACGAGGTTGAAACGTCAAAATGAACAACTTAATTAGATATATGTACTTGGCTATAATTATTATTAATCGTGCACTAGTTTGTTTTGTTTTTTATAGCGTACTCGTTACTTTTTTTTCTTAATTCACCACCCCGTTAAATGATAAAACTATCGTCTCTTTTTATATTACTCCTAATATTTATTAATTACCTGGGATTCACTTAAGTGCTCAAAAGAAACATTTCCGACACACAGGAACAGCCTCATCTTAGCGCGTATCCATAGAGTTCTTAACCCTCATAGCTTCTTCCATTTGGAATGGAAAGAGCTAATCTCCTGATACATTTTAACGAACCTACTCCAATGGTATCTTGAAAAGACGTGAGAGTTTAAGGCACCTCGATGCGAAGAATTTTCATAGGACACGGAACGCAGAGAGAAAAGAAAAATCGACAAATGTCTCCAGATCGACCCGTTATTTTGTAAGTCAGTCAGTCTCGAAGAGGGAAACAATGCCGAAACATGCTCATAACTAGTCGGATCAGTTTTGAAATTTTGTCCGACGCTTCCAGGAAATAAGTTAGGAGGTATCTTGAGATGAATACTAAATATTTTTTTATACGGGACAGCGCGAACGCAGTCCCTACTACCAAAAATTACGCGCCCGAGATACCCACATTTGGGGTATTCGCAGGGGTCAACCCAACCGAAGTGCAATGGAAGGGCCTCACCCTGGGGGAACCGCCTTCGTGATCACGGTAACCCCCACGCCAGGTAAGTATGCTTTCGGTACTTGCGACTTAGAGGGGCAACGGAAAGGATCCGTTCGTCCTGTTGAGAGCCCGCTTCGATTCGGGTAGCGAGAAAGCCTTTTCGCTGAGGCTTTCGAATGTTCAGGCCGAATCTGGGCTCTGTATTTCGTCCCTTGCCTTTTTTAGGCCTCCCTTAATCCGGATACAGAGGAATATTCCGCCGAGATAGCGAATAACGTGGCCCATCTGAGGCGTCGGCCGTCGAGAACTCCGAACGAAACGGACAGGTAGCGCTCGAGTCGAGGGGGGAGCATTCAGGGTTAAAATCGAACAGCGGCGACAGTGCCGCTTCCTAGCGGCTGAGTCGAGAATCAGAATCGCCAGTGGCAATCGGCGACTCGTCCCTTTACATTTTTGATCCGCTTATCTGTTTACTCATTTTTTGTTTACCCTTTTTAATGGCTCATTTTGGTGGGAACCAGCTCGCCTGGACTCGGGAGAAGCCTCGAGACGATTAAACGTTCATTGAATAATGAGAATGTGAGAAAATGTCTCGCTGGGGCAAAAGGAATTCCTACGTCTGCGTCACGACAGGATATAGTTTTTCTTTAACTCTGGTCTCCCTTCAAAACGTATAAATCTTTCGCCTTTTACTAAAGATTTCCGTGGAGGGGGACTTTTGATGAGTCTATAAACAATTTTTTGTCAGAACCCCGCCGTAAGGTGGGATCGTAAAAGGAAATTCAAAGCTTCGCCGATAATGGATAGGAAATATTTTATAATGGATCGGGACGGAATAAGGACTACTGATCAAGTCGGCAGGATTTTTTTTTTTTTTTTTTTCATATATTTAAATATATTGCATATATCCATTATTTATACATTTTTATTCATGCAATTTTGGAATTTTTATTTATTTTCTACAATTATTAAACAGTTAACTATTCATTTCTTTATCGATACGTCCATCTTGGTAGCCATTGAATTCGATTAAATTTAAAAATAATCCCAATTTTATTTTAAGGCTTGAAATATGGACGGAATAAAACAATCTCAGTGGAAATGACGCTTATAAATTAAATATAGACTCGGATAATCATAGTTTTTACTTCCTTCGAAATTTTGTCGAAAATACAGTTTTTTAACGGGGTGGATAAGGTCTGTGTATGATGACAGCTGTTTAATAAACTCACATTTATAAAATGAATATACATGTACATATACAAAATTTGACTTTTCAACTCCCGAGCGTGTCGCAGGATTTTGAATACTTCGACGAGGTTGAAACGTCAAAATGAACAACTTAATTAGATATATGTACTTGGCTATAATTATTATTAATCGTGCACTAGTTTGTTTTGTTTTTTATAGCGTACTCGTTACTTTTTTTTCTTAATTCACCACCCCGTTAAATGATAAAACTATCGTCTCTTTTTATATTACTCCTAATATTTATTAATTACCTGGGATTCACTTAATTGCTCAAAAGAAACATTTCCGACACACAGGAACAGCCTCATCTTAGCGCGTATCCATAGAGTTCTTAACCCTCATAGCTTCTTCCATTTGGAATGGAAAGAGCTAATCTCCTGATACATTTTAACGAACCTACTCCAATGGTATCTTGAAAAGACGTGAGAGTTTAAGGCACCTCGATGCGAAGAATTTTCATAGGACACGGAACGCAGAGAGAAAAGAAAAATCGACAAATGTCTCCAGATCGACCCGTTATTTTGTAAGTCAGTCAGTCTCGAAGAGGGAAACAATGCCGAAACATGCTCATAACTAGTCGGATCAGTTTTGAAATTTTGTCCGACGCTTCCAGGAAATAAGTTAGGAGGTATCTTGAGATGAATACTAAATATTTTTTTATACGGGACAGCGCGAACGCAGTCCCTACTACCAAAAATTACGCGCCCGAGATACCCACATTTGGGGTATTCGCAGGGGTCAACCCAACCGAAGTGCAATGGAAGGGCCTCACCCTGGGGGAACCGCCTTCGTGATCACGGTAACCCCCACGCCAGGTAAGTATGCTTTCGGTACTTGCGACTTAGAGGGGCAACGGAAAGGATCCGTTCGTCCTGTTGAGAGCCCGCTTCGATTCGGGTAGCGAGAAAGCCTTTTCGCTGAGGCTTTCGAATGTTCAGGCCGAATCTGGGCTCTGTATTTCGTCCCTTGCCTTGTTTAGGCCTCCTTTAATCCGGATACAGAGGAATATTCCGCCGAGATAGCGAATAACGTGGCCCATCTGAGGCGTCGGCCGTCGAGAACTCCGAACGAAACGGACAGGTAGCGCTCGAGTCGAGGGGGGAGCATTCAGGGTTAAAATCGAACAGCGGCGACAGTGCCGCTTCCTAGCGGCTGAGTCGAGAATCAGAATCGCCAGTGGCAATCGGCGACTCGTCCCTTTACATTTTTGATCCGCTTATCTGTTTACTCATTTTTTGTTTACCCTTTTTAATGGCTCATTTTGGTGGGAACCAGCTCGCCTGGACTCGGGAGAAGCCTCGAGACGATTAAACGTTCATTGAATAATGAGAATGTGAGAAAATGTCTCGCTGGGGCAAAAGGAATTCCTACGTCTGCGTCACGACAGGATATAGTTTTTCTTTAACTCTGGTCTCCCTTAAAAACGTATAAATATTTCGCCTTTTACTAAAGATTTCCGTGGAGGGGGACTTTTGATGAGTCTATAAACAATTTTTTGTCAGAACCCCGCCGTAAGGTGAGATCGTAAAAGGAAATTCAAAGCTTCGCCGATAATGGATAGGAAATATTTTATAATGGATCGGGACGGAATAAGGACTACTGATCAAGTCGGCAGGATTTTTTTTTTTTTTTTTTCATATATTTAAATATATTGCATATATCCATTATTTATACATTTTTATTCATGCAATTTTGGAATTTTTATTTATTTTCTACAATTATTAAACAGTTAACTATTCATTTCTTTATCGATACGTCCATCTTGGTAGCCATTGAATTCGATTAAATTTAAAAATAATCCCAATTTTATTTTAAGGCTTGAAATATGGACGGAATAAAACAATCTCAGTGGAATTGACGCTTATAAATTAAATATAGACTCGGATAATCATAGTTTTTACTTCCTTCGAAATTTTGTCGAAAATACAGTTTTTTAACGGGGTGGATAAGGTCTGTGTATGATGACAGCTGTTTAATAAACTCACATTTATAAAATGAATATACATGTACATATACAAAATTTGACTTTTCAACTCCCGAGCGTGTCGCAGGATTTTGAAGACTTCGACGAGGTTGAAACGTCAAAATGAACAACTTAATTAGATATATGTACTTGGCTATAATTATTATTAATCGTGCACTAGTTTGTTTTGTTTTTTATAGCGTACTCGTTACTTTTTTTTCTTAATTCACCACCCCGTTAAATGATAAAACTATCGTCTCTTTTTATATTACTCCTAATATTTATTAATTACCTGGGATTCATGCTCAATGGCGAAACGCCATGGCTTCATGGCGAAACATGCTCATAACTAGTCGGATCAGTTTTGAAATTTTGTCCGACGCTTCCAGGAAACAAGTTAGGAGGTATCTTGAGATGAATACTAAATATTTTTTTATACGGGACAGCGCGAACGCAGTCCCTACTACCAAAAATTACGCGCCCGAGATACCCACATTTGGGGTATTCGCAGGGGTCAACCCAACCGAAGTGCAATGGAAGGGCCTCACCCTGGGGGAACCGCCTTCGTGATCACGGTAACCCCCACGCCAGGTAAGTATGCTTTCGGTACTTGCGACTTAGAGGGGCAACGGAAAGGATCCGTTCGTCCTGTTGAGAGCCCGCTTCGATTCGGGTAGCGAGAAAGCCTTTTCGCTGAGGCTTTCGAATGTTCAGGCCGAATCTGGGCTCTGTATTTCGTCCCTTGCCTTTTTTAGGCCTCCCTTAATCCGGATACAGAGGAATATTCCGCCGAGATAGCGAATAACGTGGCCCATCTGAAGCGTCGGCCGTCGAGAACTCCGAACGAAACGGACAGGTAGCGCTCGAGTCGAGGGGGGAGCATTCAGGGTTAAAATCGAACAGCGGCGACAGTGCCGCTTCCTAGCGGCTGAGTCGAGAATCAGAATCGCCAGTGGCAATCGGCGACTCGTCCCTTTACATTTTTGATCCGCTTATCTGTTTACTCATTTTTTGTTTACCCTTTTAGCACTTTCCTCCGAAGGAAAGTAGCTATTGAGGTTGGACTCATGACGGAATTTTTGAAAAATTTCTTCAAATCTTTATCGATCCTACCTAGTAGACACCGAAAATGACCCCCGTTAAAATTTATATATATCTATATATATATATATATATATATATATATATATATATGCATATATATATATATATATATATATATATATATATATATATATATATATATGTGTCTGTTAACACGATAGCGGCCAGAGTTTTTGTTTTTTCGTCACGAAACTTGGTATATAGCATTCAATTAGCAAACGATTGAACGAGTTCGTTAACCACCAAAGTCGGTCCACCGGAAGGGGGGGTTTAACCCGAACCCAAAACACTTATTTGACTATGTCAGCCGTAATATTTGTTATATTTCAACGAAACTTGGCATTCATAATGGTAATATAGAGAGAAAAGTGAGATATAAAAATGAACTAAATCGGTTTATTAGGAGGGGGGGTTTACTCCGGACCCACAATACCAATTCGCCACTACCAGCCGTGATTTTAGGTATATTTCGACGAAACTCGGTATTCGTAGTGCTAATCTACAGGTAAATATGTGTTGTAAAAATAAACGAAATCGGTTCATTAGGAGGGGGGGTTTACTCCGAACCAAGAAAACCAATTCGCCACTACCAGCCGTGACTTTTGGTATATTTCGACGAAACTCGGCATTCGTAGTGGTAATCTACAGGTAAATATGTGTTGTAAAAATAAACTAAATCGGTTCATTAGAAGGGGGGGTTTACTCCGGACCCAAATTCCTAATATACTCATACCGGTCGTAATTTCTGCTGTATTGTAACGAAACGCGGTATACGTCGTGGTTAACTCATGATAAAGAAGTGTTGTAAAAATGAGCTGAATCGGCCAATCGGAAAGCGGGGGTTTAATTTGTAATATATTTGAATAGAAAAGCCGGCAGACGTAGGTTCACAAAGCCGTCGCAAGGAGCGCTTTCTACCACTAGAGTGACTGTATCCTGTTCCTGCGTTAGATCAAAATACGATAATATGAGGATTTTTGTATTTATTACGTAGTGTAGTAGGTACCATGTGTAAACATAACTCTGGATGCAAATTAATAATTGATCAGTTACTCATTACAAAATGAGAACTATTCACGTTTTTTTTTTATTTATGTAGGATATTTTAAGCAAATTGTTCTGGAAAGCAGTCTACACTACCCAAATTCCGAGGAAAGTGCTTAGTTATGCAGCTCCTGCGTGACGGACTTTTAATGGCTCATTTTGGTGGGAACCAGCTCGCCTGGACTCGGGAGAAGCCTCGAGACGATTAAACGTTCATTGAATAATGAGAATGTGAGAAAATGTCTCGCTGGGGCAAAAGGAATTCCTACGTCTGCGTCACGACAGGATATAGTTTTTCTTTAACTCTGGTCTCCCTTCAAAACGTATAAATCTTTCGCCTTTTACTAAAGATTTCCGTAGAGGGGGACTTTTGATGAGTCTATAAACAATTTTTTGTCAGAACCCCGCCGTAAGGTGGGGTCGTAAAAGGAAATTCAAAGCTTCGCCGATAATGGATAGGAAATATTTTATAATGGATCGGGACGGAATAAGGACTACTGATCAAGTCGGCAGGATTGTTTTTTTTTTTTTTTTTTTTTTTTTAATATATTTAAATATATTGCATATATCCATTATTTATACATTTTTATTCATGCAATTTTGGAATTTTTATTTATTTTCTACAATTATTAAACAGTTAACTATTCATTTCTTTATCGATACGTCCATCTTGGTAGCCATTGAATTCGATTAAATTTAAAAATAATCCCAATTTTATTTTAAGGCTTGAAATATGGACGGAATAAAACAATCTCAGTGGAAATGACGCTTATAAATTAAATATAGACTCGGATAATCATAGTTTTTACTTCCTTCGAAATTTTGTCGAAAATACGGTTTTTTAACGGGGTGGATAAGGTCTGTGTATGATGACAGCTGTTTAATAAACTCACATTTATAAAATGAATATACATGTACATATACAAAATTTGACTTTTCAACTCCCGAGCGTGTCGCAGGATTTTGAAGACTTCGACGAGGTTGAAACGTCAAAATGAACAACTTAATTAGATATATGTACTTGGCTATAATTATTATTAATCGTGCACTAGTTTGTTTTGTTTTTTATAGCGTACTCGTTACTTTTTTTTCTTAATTCACCACCCCGTTAAATGATAAAACTATCGTCTCTTTTTATATTACTCCTAATATTTATTAATTACCTGGGATTCACTTAAGTGCTCAAAAGAAACATTTCCGACACACAGGAACAGCCTCATCTTAGCGCGTATCCATAGAGTTCTTAACCCTCATAGCTTCTTCCATTTGGAATGGAAAGAGCTAATCTCCTGATACATTTTAACGAACCTACTCCAATGGTATCTTGAAAAGACGTGAGAGTTTAAGGCACCTCGATGCGAAGAATTTTCATAGGACACGGAACGCAGAGAGAAAAGAAAAATCGACAAATGTCTCCAGATCGACCCGTTATTTTGTAAGTCAGTCAGTCTCGAAGAGGGAAACAATGCCGAAACATGCTCATAACTAGTCGGATCAGTTTTGAAATTTTGTCCGACGCTTCCAGGAAATAAGTTAGGAGGTATCTTGAGATGAATACTAAATATTTTTTTATACGGGACAGCGCGAACGCAGTCCCTACTACCAAAAATTACGCGCCCGAGATACCCACATTTGGGGTATTCGCAGGGGTCAACCCAACCGAAGTGCAATGGAAGGGCCTCACCCTGGGGGAACCGCCTTCGTGATCACGGTAACCCCCACGCCAGGTAAGTATGCTTTCGGTACTTGCGACTTAGAGGGGCAACGGAAAGGATCCGTTCGTCCTGTTCCGTCGAGAACTCCGAACGAAACGGACAGGTAGCGCTCGAGTCGAGGGGGGAGCATTCAGGGTTAAAATCGAACAGCGGCGACAGTGCCGCTTCCTAGCGGCTGAGTCGAGAATCAGAATCGCCAGTGGCAATCGGCGACTCGTCCCTTTACATTTTTGATCCGCTTATCTGTTTACTCATTTTTTGTTTACCCTTTTTAATGGCTCATTTTGGTGGGAACCAGCTCGCCTGGACTCGGGAGAAGCCTCGAGACGATTAAACGTTCATTGAATAATGAGAATGTGAGAAAACGTCTCGCTGGGGCAAAAGGAATTCCTACGTCTGCGTCACGACAGGATATAGTTTTTCTTTAACTCTGGTCTCCCTTCAAAACGTATAAATCTTTCGCCTTTTACTAAAGATTTCCGTGGAGGGGGACTTTTGATGAGTCTATAAACAATTTTTTGTCAGAACCCCGCCGTAAGGTGGGGTCGTAAAAGGAAATTCAAAGCTTCGCCGATAATGGATAGGAAATATTTTATAATGGATCGGGACGGAATAAGGACTACTGATCAAGTCGGCAGGATTTTTTTTTTTTTTTTTTAATATATTTAAATATATTGCATATATATTCATTATTTATACATTTTTATTCATGCAATTTTGGAATTTTTATTTATTTTCTACAATTATTAAACAGTTAACTATTCATTTCTTTATCGATACGTCCATCTTGGTAGCCATTGAATTCGATTAAATTTAAAAATAATCCCAATTATATTTTAAGGCTTGAAATATGGACGGAATAAAACAATCTCAGTGGAAATGACGCTTATAAATTAAATATAGACTCGGATAATCATAGTTTTTACTTCCTTCGAAATTTTGTCGAAAATACAGTTTTTTAACGGGGTGGATAAGGTCTGTGTATGATGACAGCTGTTTAATAAACTCACATTTATAAAATGAATCTACATGTACATATACAAAATTTGACTTTTCAACTCCCGAGCGTGTCGCAGGATTTTGAAGACTTCGACGAGGTTGAAACGTCAAAATGAACAACTTAATTAGATATATGTACTTGGCTATAATTATTATTAATCGTGCACTAGTTTGTTTTGTTTTTTATAGCGTACTCGTTACTTTTTTTTCTTAATTCACCACCCCGTTAAATGATAAAACTATCGTCTCTTTTTATATTACTCCTAATATTTATTAATTACCTGGGATTCACTTAAGTGCTCAAAAGAAACATTTCCGACACACAGGAACAGCCTCATCTTAGCGCGTATCCATAGAGTTCTTAACCCTCATAGCTTCTTCCATTTGGAATGGAAAGAGCTAATCTCCTGATACATTTTAACGAACCTACTCCAATGGTATCTTGAAAAGACGTGAGAGTTTAAGGCACCTCGATGCGAAGAATTTTCATAGGACACGGAACGCAGAGAGAAAAGAAAAATCGACAAATGTCTCCAGATCGACCCGTTATTTTGTAAGTCAGTCAGTCTCGAAGAGGGAAACAATGCCGAAACATGCTCATAACTAGTCGGATCAGTTTTGAAATTTTGTCCGACGCTTCCAGGAAATAAGTTAGGAGGTATCTTGAGATGAATACTAAATATTTTTTTATACGGGACAGCGCGAACGCAGTCCCTACTACCAAAAATTACGCGCCCGAGATACCCACATTTGGGGTATTCGCAGGGGTCAACCCAACCGAAGTGCAATGGAAGGGCCTCACCCTGGGGGAACCGCCTTCGTGATCACGGTAACCCCCACGCCAGGTAAGTATGCTTTCGGTACTTGCGACTTAGAGGGGCAACGGAAAGGATCCGTTCGTCCTGTTGAGAGCCCGCTTCGATTCGGGTAGCGAGAAAGCCTTTTCGCTGAGGCTTTCGAATGTTCAGGCCGAATCTGGGCTCTGTATTTCGTCCCTTGCCTTGTTTAGGCCTCCTTTAATCCGGATACAGAGGAATATTCCGCCGAGATAGCGAATAACGTGGCCCATCTGAGGCGTCGGCCGTCGAGAACTCCGAACGAAACGGACAGGTAGCGCTCGAGTCGAGGGGGGAGCATTCAGGGTTAAAATCGAACAGCGGCGACAGTGCCGCTTCCTAGCGGCTGAGTCGAGAATCAGAATCGCCAGTGGCAATCGGCGACTCGTCCCTTTACATTTTTGATCCGCTTATCTGTTTACTCATTTTTTGTTTACCCTTTTTAATGGCTCATTTTGGTGGGAACCAGCTCGCCTGGACTCGGGAGAAGCCTCGAGACGATTAAACGTTCATTGAATAATGAGAATGTGAGAAAATGTCTCGCTGGGGCAAAAGGAATTCCTACGTCTGCGTCACGACAGGATATAGTTTTTCTTTAACTCTGGTCTCCCTTAAAAACGTATAAATATTTCGCCTTTTACTAAAGATTTCCGTGGAGGGGGACTTTTGATGAGTCTATAAACAATTTTTTGTCAGAACCCCGCCGTAAGGTGAGATCGTAAAAGGAAATTCAAAGCTTCGCCGATAATGGATAGGAAATATTTTATAATGGATCGGGACGGAATAAGGACTACTGATCAAGTCGGCAGGATTTTTTTTTTTTTTTTTTCATATATTTAAATATATTGCATATATCCATTATTTATACATTTTTATTCATGCAATTTTGGAATTTTTATTTATTTTCTACAATTATTAAACAGTTAACTATTCATTTCTTTATCGATACGTCCATCTTGGTAGCCATTGAATTCGATTAAATTTAAAAATAATCCCAATTTTATTTTAAGGCTTGAAATATGGACGGAATAAAACAATCTCAGTGGAATTGACGCTTATAAATTAAATATAGACTCGGATAATCATAGTTTTTACTTCCTTCGAAATTTTGTCGAAAATACAGTTTTTTAACGGGGTGGATAAGGTCTGTGTATGATGACAGCTGTTTAATAAACTCACATTTATAAAATGAATATACATGTACATATACAAAATTTGACTTTTCAACTCCCGAGCGTGTCGCAGGATTTTGAAGACTTCGACGAGGTTGAAACGTCAAAATGAACAACTTAATTAGATATATGTACTTGGCTATAATTATTATTAATCGTGCACTAGTTTGTTTTGTTTTTTATAGCGTACTCGTTACTTTTTTTTCTTAATTCACCACCCCGTTAAATGATAAAACTATCGTCTCTTTTTATATTACTCCTAATATTTATTAATTACCTGGGATTCATGCTCAATGGCGAAACGCCATGGCTTCATGGCGAAACATGCTCATAACTAGTCGGATCAGTTTTGAAATTTTGTCCGACGCTTCCAGGAAACAAGTTAGGAGGTATCTTGAGATGAATACTAAATATTTTTTTATACGGGACAGCGCGAACGCAGTCCCTACTACCAAAAATTACGCGCCCGAGATACCCACATTTGGGGTATTCGCAGGGGTCAACCCAACCGAAGTGCAATGGAAGGGCCTCACCCTGGGGGAACCGCCTTCGTGATCACGGTAACCCCCACGCCAGGTAAGTATGCTTTCGGTACTTGCGACTTAGAGGGGCAACGGAAAGGATCCGTTCGTCCTGTTGAGAGCCCGCTTCGATTCGGGTAGCGAGAAAGCCTTTTCGCTGAGGCTTTCGAATGTTCAGGCCGAATCTGGGCTCTGTATTTCGTCCCTTGCCTTTTTTAGGCCTCCCTTAATCCGGATACAGAGGAATATTCCGCCGAGATAGCGAATAACGTGGCCCATCTGAAGCGTCGGCCGTCGAGAACTCCGAACGAAACGGACAGGTAGCGCTCGAGTCGAGGGGGGAGCATTCAGGGTTAAAATCGAACAGCGGCGACAGTGCCGCTTCCTAGCGGCTGAGTCGAGAATCAGAATCGCCAGTGGCAATCGGCGACTCGTCCCTTTACATTTTTGATCCGCTTATCTGTTTACTCATTTTTTGTTTACCCTTTTAGCACTTTCCTCCGAAGGAAAGTAGCTATTGAGGTTGGACTCATGACGGAATTTTTGAAAAATTTCTTCAAATCTTTATCGATCCTACCTAGTAGACACCGAAAATGACCCCCGTTAAAATTTATATATATCTATATATATATATATATATATATATATATATATATATGCATATATATATATATATATATATATATATATATATATATATATATATATATATATGTGTCTGTTAACACGATAGCGGCCAGAGTTTTTGTTTTTTCGTCACGAAACTTGGTATATAGCATTCAATTAGCAAACGATTGAACGAGTTCGTTAACCACCAAAGTCGGTCCACCGGAAGGGGGGGTTTAACCCGAACCCAAAACACTTATTTGACTATGTCAGCCGTAATATTTGTTATATTTCAACGAAACTTGGCATTCATAATGGTAATATAGAGAGAAAAGTGAGATATAAAAATGAACTAAATCGGTTTATTAGGAGGGGGGGTTTACTCCGGACCCACAATACCAATTCGCCACTACCAGCCGTGATTTTAGGTATATTTCGACGAAACTCGGTATTCGTAGTGCTAATCTACAGGTAAATATGTGTTGTAAAAATAAACGAAATCGGTTCATTAGGAGGGGGGGTTTACTCCGAACCAAGAAAACCAATTCGCCACTACCAGCCGTGACTTTTGGTATATTTCGACGAAACTCGGCATTCGTAGTGGTAATCTACAGGTAAATATGTGTTGTAAAAATAAACTAAATCGGTTCATTAGAAGGGGGGGTTTACTCCGGACCCAAATTCCTAATATACTCATACCGGTCGTAATTTCTGCTGTATTGTAACGAAACGCGGTATACGTCGTGGTTAACTCATGATAAAGAAGTGTTGTAAAAATGAGCTGAATCGGCCAATCGGAAAGCGGGGGTTTAATTTGTAATATATTTGAATAGAAAAGCCGGCAGACGTAGGTTCACAAAGCCGTCGCAAGGAGCGCTTTCTACCACTAGAGTGACTGTATCCTGTTCCTGCGTTAGATCAAAATACGATAATATGAGGATTTTTGTATTTATTACGTAGTGTAGTAGGTACCATGTGTAAACATAACTCTGGATGCAAATTAATAATTGATCAGTTACTCATTACAAAATGAGAACTATTCACGTTTTTTTTTTATTTATGTAGGATATTTTAAGCAAATTGTTCTGGAAAGCAGTCTACACTACCCAAATTCCGAGGAAAGTGCTTAGTTATGCAGCTCCTGCGTGACGGACTTTTAATGGCTCATTTTGGTGGGAACCAGCTCGCCTGGACTCGGGAGAAGCCTCGAGACGATTAAACGTTCATTGAATAATGAGAATGTGAGAAAATGTCTCGCTGGGGCAAAAGGAATTCCTACGTCTGCGTCACGACAGGATATAGTTTTTCTTTAACTCTGGTCTCCCTTCAAAACGTATAAATCTTTCGCCTTTTACTAAAGATTTCCGTAGAGGGGGACTTTTGATGAGTCTATAAACAATTTTTTGTCAGAACCCCGCCGTAAGGTGGGGTCGTAAAAGGAAATTCAAAGCTTCGCCGATAATGGATAGGAAATATTTTATAATGGATCGGGACGGAATAAGGACTACTGATCAAGTCGGCAGGATTGTTTTTTTTTTTTTTTTTTTTTTTTTTAATATATTTAAATATATTGCATATATCCATTATTTATACATTTTTATTCATGCAATTTTGGAATTTTTATTTATTTTCTACAATTATTAAACAGTTAACTATTCATTTCTTTATCGATACGTCCATCTTGGTAGCCATTGAATTCGATTAAATTTAAAAATAATCCCAATTTTATTTTAAGGCTTGAAATATGGACGGAATAAAACAATCTCAGTGGAAATGACGCTTATAAATTAAATATAGACTCGGATAATCATAGTTTTTACTTCCTTCGAAATTTTGTCGAAAATACGGTTTTTTAACGGGGTGGATAAGGTCTGTGTATGATGACAGCTGTTTAATAAACTCACATTTATAAAATGAATATACATGTACATATACAAAATTTGACTTTTCAACTCCCGAGCGTGTCGCAGGATTTTGAAGACTTCGACGAGGTTGAAACGTCAAAATGAACAACTTAATTAGATATATGTACTTGGCTATAATTATTATTAATCGTGCACTAGTTTGTTTTGTTTTTTATAGCGTACTCGTTACTTTTTTTTCTTAATTCACCACCCCGTTAAATGATAAAACTATCGTCTCTTTTTATATTACTCCTAATATTTATTAATTACCTGGGATTCACTTAAGTGCTCAAAAGAAACATTTCCGACACACAGGAACAGCCTCATCTTAGCGCGTATCCATAGAGTTCTTAACCCTCATAGCTTCTTCCATTTGGAATGGAAAGAGCTAATCTCCTGATACATTTTAACGAACCTACTCCAATGGTATCTTGAAAAGACGTGAGAGTTTAAGGCACCTCGATGCGAAGAATTTTCATAGGACACGGAACGCAGAGAGAAAAGAAAAATCGACAAATGTCTCCAGATCGACCCGTTATTTTGTAAGTCAGTCAGTCTCGAAGAGGGAAACAATGCCGAAACATGCTCATAACTAGTCGGATCAGTTTTGAAATTTTGTCCGACGCTTCCAGGAAATAAGTTAGGAGGTATCTTGAGATGAATACTAAATATTTTTTTATACGGGACAGCGCGAACGCAGTCCCTACTACCAAAAATTACGCGCCCGAGATACCCACATTTGGGGTATTCGCAGGGGTCAACCCAACCGAAGTGCAATGGAAGGGCCTCACCCTGGGGGAACCGCCTTCGTGATCACGGTAACCCCCACGCCAGGTAAGTATGCTTTCGGTACTTGCGACTTAGAGGGGCAACGGAAAGGATCCGTTCGTCCTGTTCCGTCGAGAACTCCGAACGAAACGGACAGGTAGCGCTCGAGTCGAGGGGGGAGCATTCAGGGTTAAAATCGAACAGCGGCGACAGTGCCGCTTCCTAGCGGCTGATTCGAGAATCAGAATCGCCAGTGGCAATCGGCAACTCGTCCCTTTACATTTTTGATCCGCTTATCTGTTTACTCATTTTTTGTTTACCCTTTTTAATGGCTCATTTTGGTGGGAACCAGCTCGCCTGGACTCGGGAGAAGCCTCGAGACGATTAAACGTTCATTGAATAATGAGAATGTGAGAAAATGTCTCGCTGGGGCAAAAGGAATTCCTACGTCTGCGTCACGACAGGATATAGTTTTTCTTTAACTCTGGTCTCCCTTCAAAACGTATAAATCTTTCGCCTTTTACTAAAGATTTCCGTGGAGGGGGACTTTTGATGAGTCTATAAACAATTTTTTGTCAGAACCCCGCCGTAAGGTGGGGTCGTAAAAGGAAATTCAAAGCTTCGCCGATAATGGATAGGAAATATTGTATAATGGATCGGGACGGAATAAGGACTACTGATCAAGTCGGCAGGATTTTTTTTTTTTTTTTTTTTTTTTTTTTTTTTTTTAATATATTTAAATATATTGCATATATCCATTATTTATACATTTTTATTCATGCAATTTTGGAATTTGTATTTATTTTCTACAATTATTAAACAGTTAACTATTCATTTCTTTATCGATACGTCCATCTTGGTAGCCATTGAATTCGATTAAATTTAAAAAAAAATCCCAATTTTATTTTAAGGCTTGCAATATGGACGGAATAAAACAATCTCAGTGGAAATGACGCTTATAAATTAAATATAGACTCGGATAATCATAGTTTTTACTTCCTTCGAAATTTTGTCGAAAATACAGTTTTTTAACGGGGTGGATAGGGTCTGTGTATGATGACAGCTGTTTAATAAACTCACATTTATAAAATGAATATACATGTACATATACAAAATTTGACTTTTCAACTGCCGAGCGTGTCGCAGGATTTTGAAGACTTCGGCGAGGTTGAAACGTCAAAATGAACAACTTAATTAGATATATGTACTTGGCTATAATTATTATTAATCGTGCACTAGTTTGTTTTGTTTTTTATAGCGTACTCGTTACTTTTTTTTCTTATTTCACCACCCCGTTAAATGATAAAACTATCGTCTCTTTTTATATTACTCCTAATATTTATTAATTACCTGGGATTCACTTAAGTGCTCATAAGAAACATTTCCGACACACAGGAACAGCCTCATCTTAGCGCGTATCCATAGAGTTCTTAACCCTCATAGCTTCTTCCATTTGGAATGGAAAGAGCTAATCTCCTGATACATTTTAACGAACCTACTCCAATGGTATCTTGAAAAGACGTGAGAGTTTAAGGCACCTCGATGCGAAGAATTTTCATAGGACACGGAACGCAGAGAGAAAAGAAAAATCGACAAATGTCTCCAGATCGACCCGTTATTTTGTAAGTCAGTCAGTCTCGAAGAGGGAAACAATGCCGAAACATGCTCATAACTAGTCGGATCAGTTTTGAAATTTTGTCCGACGCTTCCAGGAAATAAGTTAGGAGGTATCTTGAGATGAATACTAAATATTTTTTTATACGGGACAGCGCGAACGCAGTCCCTACTACCAAAAATTACGCGCCCGAGATACCCACATTTGGGGTATTCGCAGGGGTCAACCCAACCGAAGTGCAATGGAAGGGCCTCACCCTGGGGGAACCGCCTTCGTGATCACGGTAACCCCCACGCCAGGTAAGTATGCTTTCGGTACTTGCGACTTAGAGGGGCAACGGAAAGGATCCGTTCGTCCTGTTCCGTCGAGAACTCCGAACGAAACGGACAGGTAGCGCTCGAGTCGAGGGGGGAGCATTCAGGGTTAAAATCGAACAGCGGCGACAGTGCCGCTTCCTAGCGGCTGAGTCGAGAATCAGAATCGCCAGTGGCAATCGGCGACTCGTCCCTTTACATTTTTGATCCGCTTATCTGTTTACTCATTTTTTGTTTACCCTTTTTAATGGCTCATTTTGGTGGGAACCAGCTCGCCTGGACTCGGGAGAAGCCTCGAGACGATTAAACGTTCATTGAATAATGAGAATGTGAGAAAACGTCTCGCTGGGGCAAAAGGAATTCCTACGTCTGCGTCACGACAGGATATAGTTTTTCTTTAACTCTGGTCTCCCTTCAAAACGTATAAATCTTTCGCCTTTTACTAAAGATTTCCGTGGAGGGGGACTTTTGATGAGTCTATAAACAATTTTTTGTCAGAACCCCGCCGTAAGGTGGGGTCGTAAAAGGAAATTCAAAGCTTCGCCGATAATGGATAGGAAATATTTTATAATGGATCGGGACGGAATAAGGACTACTGATCAAGTCGGCAGGATTTTTTTTTTTTTTTTTTTTTTTTTTTTTTCATATATTTAAATATATTGCATATATCCATTATTTATACATTTTTATTCATGCAATTTTGGAATTTTTATTTATTTTCTACAATTATTAAACAGTTAACTATTCATTTCTTTATCGATACGTCCATCTTGGTAGCCATTGAATTCGATTAAATTTAAAAATAATCCCAATTTTATTTTAAGGCTTGAAATATGGACGGAATAAAACAATCTCAGTGGAAATGACGCTTATAAATTAAATATAGACTCGGATAATCATAGTTTTTACTTCCTTCGAAATTTTGTCGAAAATACAGTTTTTTAACGGGGTGGATAAGGTCTGTGTATGATGACAGCTGTTTAATAAACTCACATTTATAAAATGAATATACATGTACATATACAAAATTTGACTTTTCAACTCCCGAGCGTGTCGCAGGATTTTGAAGACTTCGACGAGGTTGAAACGTCAAAATGAACAACTTAATTAGATATATGTACTTGGCTATAATTATTATTAATCGTGCACTAGTTTGTTTTGTTTTTTATAGCGTACTCGTTACTTTTTTTTCTTAATTCACCACCCCGTTAAATGATAAAACTATCGTCTCTTTTTATATTACTCCTAATATTTATTAATTACCTGGGATTCACTTAAGTGCTCAAAAGAAACATTTCCGACACACAGGAACAGCCTCATCTTAGCGCGTATCCATAGAGTTCTTAACCCTCATAGCTTCTTCCATTTGGAATGGAAAGAGCTAATCTCCTGATACATTTTAACGAACCTACTCCAATGGTATCTTGAAAAGACGTGAGAGTTTAAGGCACCTCGATGCGAAGAATTTTCATAGGACACGGAACGCAGAGAGAAAAGAAAAATCGACAAATGTCTCCAGATCGACCCGTTATTTTGTAAGTCAGTCAGTCTCGAAGAGGGAAACAATGCCGAAACATGCTCATAACTAGTCGGATCAGTTTTGAAATTTTGTCCGACGCTTCCAGGAAATAAGTTAGGAGGTATCTTGAGATGAATACTAAATATTTTTTTATACGGGACAGCGCGAACGCAGTGTGCATGAACTAACTTGAGAGGGATGAGTAATGTAGGGAGTAAACTAGAGCTCATATTGTAATATAGACCATATTTTTACTGTATCCTCACCAGTTTAATTTATGAACTGTCTTCCACTTTAGTTCATGAAGCGGTCTTCTTGAAAACTAAGCTGAAATTTTCAAAAAAAAAAAAAAAAAAATCAGTTTTAAAAGGAAAAAATGTATTTTTAATTAACCATTATGATGGAAACTCACCTTTCTCCATTTTGATAATCTTTACTCTTAAAACAAAGGTAGAATTTGACAGGTTTCTTCAGGTTGTATCTTAAAAATGTAGTTACCTTTTGATAAGAAAATGAGTATTATTGTTTGCTGATATTTCTCAAAGTTACCATGATCCACTACATATAGAAATGATCACATATCCATGTGGCGTAGTTCTCCTTCTTCTTTTCACTAAGCTTATATTCATCATGCGCTTATTAATTTTATAACTGTTTCGAAGTTTTAAATATCTATTCATCTACCTCTAATTTAAAGCTTCAGCCAGAAAACACACTTACCAAGTGCATCATTCACCCTCAACCATATATAATGTTTCTATGATTTTGACATCCTTTTGTACATATATTAGTATTAGTTTTAACTCTATCCTTGTTGTTACAGCCCTGATGAAGGCTTGAATTTCAAGCTAAAATTACGTGAAATAATGAAACTCATTTTCTTATAAAAATGTAGTTTTTTCGGCCACAACAGAATCCTCACAAATTCTACCTTCGCATCACCAACGATCAACTTGATCTCAATGATTTACTGTTAAAAATTCCTTTGGAGTAGTTATTTATGATATGTGCTGTAATTGAAAAAGGAAATAAATATTAATGATAAATGAATACAGATACAAAAATTATGTAGGAGAAAATAAACAAAAACAATTAATTTTATATATATATTTTATTTTACACGATTTGTTTCAGATAGACGGGACGCATCAAACTGAAAGCGTCCCAGGAAAGGAAACACAACAGCCGCCATTATGGTGGCTGTGGGAAATTATGTACATTAACTACTTGACACAGATACAATCATAGGGCTTTGGGTATTTACAAAGTACAGCCCAATGTGAAGCTTCAGAAATTCAGGATAATTTCATGTTCTTTCTCATAAGGGATTGGGGTATACTACAAAAGTAAGGGAGTTACAGTAGGCCTCAGGTCGGTAAAACTCTTGGTTCTTTCATGTTTATGGCTCTCTACTTCGTAAATCAGCCGATTCGACTCCGACAATCTATCCCTGAGTATAGTTTATAGAAAAGTTTTTACGTTTCTTGTTTTTTTCAAATGGCTGGTCCAAGAAGTGGAGAGACAACAAACTATTAAGATCTACATTTTATTTTATTTTTTAAAAACTTCTATCTATACACAATTTCATAAAGGGAGGGAGAGACCAAGGTTTTTTTCTTTAATTAAATTTCCCAAAAAAAAAAAATGTTTAAAGAACTTTTGAAAAGTTTCAATAATATATTATCATATCATTTTTAAAATAATACACATATACATTCCAGAAATAATTCGACTGTCTACACAGTGTATTTACAGTTCACACCCAGATCTTCTGTGTACACCTATTGTAAACAAACAGACAATTAAACAAACACATGTCTCAAGGGACATAATCGAAGAGTACATAAAAAAACCACCAATTTTACAGTTTCTTGACTTCTGAACCTCTCCCCTTCTCTAAAACTAACACGCTCGGTTAATATTAAATAACTTGGTTACAAATAACAAAGTTTTTAATAATAATACTTGTGGCAGTAAGAATACAAAAGACCTGTGAGAGGTGTAAGATATGTCATACTTTAGTATTAGTCTGGTAACAATTGAAGAAATAAATGAATGTCTAGTGCACTTCTAATGTCACAATCCCTCTCAAAAGAATGAATACATGTCAGTCATATATTATGAGAAACTACTTAGATGTAAAGTAACATTGTTACAAGATTTCAATAGTTTTCTATCATTTCTAGCAATTAAAAAAAAAAAAAAAAAATGAAAATAGTCTAAAGGAATTAGAAGAAATGAGATTTTAAAAATACTGTATCTGGATGAAATGATGTTAGATAAAAAAAATTGAAACCTTAAGGAATAAAAAAGGAGACTTATTGAAATATCTATATAAAAATTAAAACAACTTAATTGTTTTCTTAATTCATTCTCGACTGATGGTTTCAAACGAAGGAATCTGATTTTTGGGATTTGGTCAGGTTTCCCAATTAAAATAAATAATAAAAAAAAAACAGAAATTCATTTTGGGATTGCAAAATTTTCCACACAAATTTAAAGGAATCATTAGCATTCGAAAGAATATGGACAAAATTAAACTTCCTAAAAAAAAATTAAAACAAAATAATTCAATTAAATAAGTAAAAATATTTATCTGTTATTTAGTGTATTCTTTGATTCAGTTACCTTTATGCTCAAGCATCTCACTATTTTCACAGTTTTAAGTAAACTTCATAAGTTCTGGAGGAACATTGACAAAGCTGCAAATTTTTGACAAATTGTTGATTACTTCAATGAATCCTTAAAAAAATATATATTTATTCATAAATAAAGGATGCTTGTTTTGTTTTAATTTTGTTTCAGAATAAAAAAATAAAAAGATAAGTTTGCAGTAACCCATTTGAACACCAGATGACAATTTTATCGTTACTCAATTTTTAATTGATTTATTATTTTTATTTTTCAGAAAATGTATCGAGCAAATAAAATTTTAAATCTTATAATAATTTATACTAATAATATCATAAGCATCTATTGTTTAGGAGTTTAAAAATGATATTAGTAATAAATGTTAAATGTTTTATCCTTCTGAAAAATATCCTTTTTATCATTTGAGCCGATGTTTGGACTAAATGAAAAATAATGAATATTGTTTACAGCTGTGATTATGGTCTGAAATGGCTTTCTCAAAAATGAAGTATTTATTTTAATGGAAAACCTGGACCATCATATCCCTCCAAAATTTGATGTATTTAAAAAATGGATTAATTTCAGCTAGAATTCTTTTTTCTCTCTTTTCCATGCCGAATCTCAGATCTTTGCAAATTAATAATAAATATTTGTAAAAATAAGACTAGGCTAGAACTAAACATAAATTTATATAGTTCATACATAAAAATTTAATAAATAATTGAGATATTCATACTGCAAAAATATAAATTTAAGCATTCACTTAATGTAATTTGATACGTAAGATTGGGAAATAATAGAAACGCAAATGTCTTGCTTGCAATAATTATTTCTTAAGTAATTTTTACCTTCAATTTTTGGGAGTTAACTCTTTTATTAGCTCCCAAAAATTGTTATTTTTATTTATAAACAATATTTCTAATGTAGGACAAAAGGTACATCGACTTCCTCTCTCATAACGAGTAAATATTTTACTCTATTCAGAGATATTAATAATTACAGCTATATATTAATTTCTGATGGCTTCTAATTCCATTTAAATAATTAAAATTCTAACATAAAAATAATAATTAACAGTCATAATACATATGAAACTTATGGAAAATACATTCTGATGAAAACAGTTTCTTTGTTTATGATACCAATGAGGAATATATTTGGAAATTGTATTATTCCCCCTCACATAGAAAAAGACAGCTAGTTATAGCGTATTCTAAGGCCTTACGCAACATCTAGGCTGTAACAAAATGCTTCATTCAAGCCATACTGAGGAAAACAACTAATTTAATGAATTTCTATTTTCATATATTTTTTTGTGTTTATTTATATATATACCTAAAAAAAAGCTAAATAAATTCTTTGGCTATGTTGTTTTTAACAGGTACAATAATTTGAACGCTTCGCACATTCATTCCTTACCAGCAGAACTACTGTGGTTTCTTTGTGATTTGTGGGTCCCCTTAGATTCCTCCCTTAAAACATTTGTTTGAAGTCTAATATCAAAGTGATATCTATTTAATGTAGAAAACAACAGCAATAGAACAACTAGTATCGTGTAAAATAAACTAAGATTACAGACCTGCAACCAGTGCAGATCCCAAAAGCTAATATAAAAAAAAAAGAACAAATTCACTAAACACAATAATGATAATTAGTTAACACAGGAAAACAATGTGACGCCGGCCTTTTGCTGATGTGGGCATTGAGAAATTTAAAAAATGAAGAGAAGGTTAATAAAAAATATGTATAATCAAGTGAAAAAAAGAGCTGTGGATATTTTTTGTGTACATTTTTTCCCCCAAATTCTAAGATCAAAATCTTATTTTTTGTGAATGTTTAACGGTGTATCAACAATTGGACTATTAATGCCGAATTATTTTTAAAAATCTTATTAACTACACTTTTTTTACCAATTACCACAACCCTGTATTTTCTCCACTCTTTGCAAGATTTCAGCCAATAGGATAATCCAATCTTAACTTTTTTGCTGCCCAATTTACTATTTATTAGAATGGGCTTTGTCTTCATTTCCTCCTGGCTTGGCATGCTCATCTTTCACCAGTCCATATCCTTCATGAACATTTTATTAAGGTAAGGAATAATAAATAAAATAAAGATTTGCAGAATATTAACTGATAAATTACTGGTAAATAGTCAATTGGACAGCAAAAAGTTAAAATTGAGAATTTCATTGGTCAAAACATTGGAAAGAGTTAAGAAAATATGAGGTTAAGGTGGATGATAAAAGAAAGTGTTGTTTTTAACAATATATTTTGCTCTTTCCTAAGACTCCTTTCCTGGGATGTTTTATATAAGACTTGTCTTTCGGCTTATGGAAAGAAATATAAGACATTTCATGCCTGATAGAGTTATGGCAAAATATTTATTTTATAGAAGAAGACATTTTTTATTTAAAAACAAGGTTTGCTAAATAAATTGGAGCCCAATTATATTTATATATAATAAATATGCAATTGTCTTTTTATATTTGGTTAAAAAGACAATTGCATTAATTTAGAAACTGCCAAGAAAATTGATGATGAGTTTTAAATGAATAACAAACAAATTTTAATGATATTTTAAAAGTATAGGGAATTTAATTTGGGTGCAATGATTTTTGATAGATAGATAAGCAGCTGCTAACCTCCTTTACATGTGCCTGTTCAGTATCTATTAAAATTGATTCTGAATCAATATAGATAAAACAGAAAATAATCATGACAGCAGAAAATGTATTGTTGGAAAGGCAAGCTTTACAATCAACAGTAAAATGGTATATTCTAACTGAATAATTTTACGTAATCACTGACAAAATTAAATTTCAATAATTAACAATATTGTTAAATATATTTAGTATTCAAATCAAAATAGAGAAAAGAAATATTTAAATCATCCTGACAAAGCAAACTTCTGTTTATTAAAACAGATTATTTCAGGAAAAAATTGTTGTTAATTGACACTTTTACACAAATAACTACTCATATTTTAATTAGAGTTCACAATATTTTTATTTCTGTTGAAATTATTTTAGATTACAATTATTTATTTAACAATAAAATACCTAAAAGAAATTTAAAGCTTCTTTTTTTTATATATATTCTGAATATTTTAAATTATGTTTAATGTTTCTTTAAAAAAGACACAATTAGGAGCAATATTTTCTGTAATTGTCAATAGATCAATTATATATATATATATTTTTAAAATTTGTTGAAACTAAAGGGATAACTGAAATTTTATTGCTGAATGTAACGAGAGTTCATAAACAGGAAATGCAACAGTAGATATATAAAACAAAAACTTTGAGGTAAACTGTATAAAAAAATCAAATTATTTATGGATAATCATAGTTCTTATTTAATTCTTGCCAGAGAACACAATTATTTTTCATTCTGTTTTTAAAGTGTCACGAAGGTCATGAACAAACTGGCAGAGATTAAATAGATAAAGATTAATATCTTTCACAAAAATATCCAGAACACACACACATATATATATATATATATATATATATATATATATATACATGTGTGTGTGTTTGAGTGTATGCATGCAAAAATCCTGTGAAAGAAATCTAATTGATCTCGAAATATTAGAAATTAAAAATTTATATATAACAACTAATCACTAAAAGCCCACATCAGCAAATTTAAAAAACAATATCCTTAAAAAGATAAATAACATGAGTAATACTTCAAAATAAGAGAGACTGGTTTCCCTTAATAGAGAATAGATATGTTTTTTCTTATTCCATTTTTAAAAGAAATTCATAAGTGAATACACTTAATAATATATGCAAACTAACTTTACTGAATGGTGTCAACTTATACTAAGATTTTTTTTTTTTTGATTTGGTAACGTCTGGTAACTATATCGATTTTGAGGTTTAAAAGAAAAAAAAAAAAAAAAAAATTAAAAATAGCCGACGTCATCCTTAAGAAACAGTAAACACTCAAAAATTTTCCTCAACTTTTCACTAAATAGCAAAAATTTAAAGATAGAGTTTTTCTTTTAATCTTTTTCAACGCTCTCTCACATGAAAGAAATAAATTATCAATTTTAAAAAATAATTTTGAACACTAGGAATCACTCAAGTACTGACAAAGAAAAATCCATGATAATGAACTCTTATAGAATATTTTGGTCGTGTAACTTATTACTAGGGAGTAAAAATATATATTCTTAATTTGTTTCATTTTTGATAATGATAGGGAGTACAGTTTTTTTAATTATTCAAAAAAATAAATAAATAAAATAATCGTGTTGATCCACTTTTCAAATACCAGAGGTTCTATCGTTTCATTCAACAGTTAGTCCAAAATATTTTCTCCCCAAAAAACTCATTATCATGACTTTTCCAAACATTACATTAAAAATTATAATCATGCATAAATATAAGAGTGTAAAGAAAGATATATGGGATTAAATTAATGGATTTAAGAATCCATCAAATTTTAGTTCAATGTTACTTTACTTTAAAAAACAGACCCTGCATTATTTTGAGAACACGCATTATTTTTTAAAATTAACTATACATATTTCTCACGAGTTCGTTTATATATGTTTGCTTCTAAGCATACATATATAAATGGAACTAATCATCTATACACATACTTGAAGAGGAAATATAGCTTAGTGAAAAGGAAAAAAAAAAATTTTTTTTTGATATTTTTTATGGGGTTTTTAATTTTTTTTTGTCACACAAATGTCCCTAGGCGTCCAGCGCCTAAAGACTTTGAAAATTATTTATATATATAAATTCATATATATTTGATTGGAGACAGCATGAAGTGAGATTCTCTTGAGGGGAAGACAGCCTATTTAGATCTCCACCAAAGCTGCACCTGCAAAATAATTTCTATTAATCCTAATTTACCTGGGTTATAGGACACATTTTCAGTGTCTTTCAAAGCTTATTATAGTTCAAATATTATTATTATTCACAAATGGGCCTGCATTATCTACTTGCAATTCTAAGAGTCTAGTTGATTTAGATATCGCTAGAAGTCCTTTCTGAGCTGCACAAATATGTGAGAGCAGCACTTGTTCAGAATCAAAGGTTTGTGTTAGTAGCACCGGACAAGTGCACAGATCTGTGTTAATAGCTCCAGAGGCTCACCGGCCAAGGGCACAGATCTGTGTTAATAGCTCCAGAGGCTCACCGACCAAGTGCACAGATCTGTGTTAATTGCTCCAGAGGCTTACCGGCCAAGTGCACAGATCTGTGTTAATAGCTCCAGAGGGTCACCGGCCAAGTGCACAGATCTGTGTTAATAGCTCCAGAGGCTCACCGGCCAAGTGTACAGATCTGTGTTAATAGGAGCATATTAGGTTAAACTTGTTTTATTATTTCTGAATGAGATCTATTCTTGTGACGAGACCAGGCTGAGACCAGACGAGTGTGTTACCTGCTGTGTTTAAATATACTTTTACTTCTGCTATCGATTTAATTATTTCTACTTGAATTTTGACAAAATTACACGATTTGCTTTGATAGTCTCAAAGGATGCATTCTTTTGATGTACCCTAAGAATTCTATCCTTATTTTTTTCTATATTTTAGCATGGGAGGGAATTTTTTTATTTCCTTATTACTTCCTTATTGTCCAAATATATTTTTAACAATTTTCCTTCATCTATTTTGGAATTTAATCTAATAGAGAACGATTCACCTACATGAAGTCATTCTGGCTTAATTACCGGTTTTTAGTGTGAGTTTTGTGTGCTTAGAGATTGATTTCTTATTATAAATGTTTTGTGTTAATCTAAAGGCTGTCATCATCTTTTGACAATGCACTTCATTTATAAATTTTTCTAATACCAATTCTTGAATTTCACCGAGGCATGGGCGTATATAAGGGGAGTAAATAAAGGCTGCAGGCCCCCAAAATTTTGGCTTGATCAGTAAAATGTGTCATAAACCCCTTAAAAATAAATTAAATAAGATCAATTAGTACATAAAACATATTTTATTTTAGGTGTAGTAGCGTTTTAGTTGTCTAAAACTATTCCTAGTTCTAGATTGTTAGTATTCCATACCCCGGAAATGGTCGCAGCGCCCCCAAAATTATTTCCTATATACGCCCATGCCCCTAAATAGAGTTTATGCTTCAAGGTTCTTGTAGAAAATTCGATTTTGAGCAAAAATGTGCCTATCAACATTGATCTGGAAATGCTTTCAGGAGGCACTGGAGCTTTAAAACCTGCTGAAATCATGTTTTCCGAGCTTTAAATGCTGATAACTTCTCAACTACTGGTGTGTGTGTGTGTGTGTGTGTGTGTGAGAGAGAGAGAGAGAGAGAGAGAGAGAGAGAGAGAGAGAGAGAGAGAGAGAGAGAGAGAGAGAGAGAGAGAGAGAGAGAGAGAGAGAAAAAAGCATAAAATAAAAGTTGTAGGCCACTAAATTCTGCACATTTTGGTATCAAGGAATAATTTTACATCATGGGATATGGAGATTTGTTGGGTCTATCTTTAATTAATTAATTTTAGAAGAATGAGGCCCCGGAATATGGAGTCTCAAAAACATAGTTTTAGCAGGTTCAATCAAGTTGTGCTATCAATAAAAATAAATAAATAAGTAGTTTTTAGTAAAAAATAAATAAAAAAAATCTATAAAAGTTAAAATGTAAACAAAGCCTACATATCTTATAATATATTATTGTAAATCAAATTATATTTTTTGAGTAAAAAAAAAAAAAGACTGACAAGGGGAGTATACTGCAATGGGGTCACCGATTTGGACCAATTTTTTTCTGGTGATTCTACATCGAAAAATTAGACTATTTTTCGATGTGGAATCACCAGAAAAAAATTGGTCCAAATCGGTGACCCCATCGCTGTATACTCCCCTTGTGAGTGATACACTTTAGTTTAGAGTTCTTTATCTAAAAAATACAAGAGAAAATAAAATAAAATTTCTGTTTACAAACTTTAACACACTTTCTATGAAAGATATCAAAAGATACCTTTAAAATATTAACTTAACACTATTTTGCAAAATTAATAATTTATCTACAACTAATTTTCAAATAATAATAAATAAGTGAAAACCCGAAAATCAGTCAAATTAATTAAACAATTATAATCGTTAAATAATTTGCCTGATTTTTCTTTAGCACTATTCTAAATTGAAAAAAAAAAAAAAAACCCTTCCAAAATGAGTGTATTTTGATATTGGAGGATTTTGTATTAGTGACTGAATTTAAATAATTTTACACGGAAATATCAAAACCATTTTTCTGCACCATTTGAATTTAAATGAAACCTTCTACAATTTGAAAGCAGTGGAATTCTTTAGAAAACCGAAGAAAATAAGGGTATAACTTTAATTAGCAGTTGATGTTTCTGATTTTATATTTTACCTCATATCATTGTGAATATTAGGTCATAAACAAAATTCCATTTAATTCTAATTTTTAGTTTGCATTAGGTACAATTAATGAAAAATTAAAACAATCATTGTTCAGTAATAAGAAGCTCTAACACATTTATTTATACTTTTTATTTTCCTAGTTTTTTGTTTTATGTTCCTTTGGAAAAAGGAAAGGCTTCACCTCTATCCTTGCTAGAAAAGAGTGATAGCCTGAAGATGACCCATCTAAAAAAATACTAAGTTATTAATAAAGGAAAATTAAAATTAATTATTAGTTCTAATTTATTTCAATGTTTTTATCATTTTTAATCTGTAATTTATTTCAATTTTTATTTTGTTTTCTAATTTATTCCTATTTCTTTTTTTGTTCGTTCTTTTATTTTTATTTAATTTTTACAATTTTACGTTGTTTATTTATTTATATTATTTTAATTTCAAAGGGTAATAAAAATTTCCAATCCATCTGTAATAAATTCCTTAAATAAAAGAGTTTTTCGAGGACCATCACCTCATCCTTAGTTTACGAATAAATCCTTGAAACTCACAACTGTCTTCCTCAGGTGAGACAGAACAGACGTTAAGTATACTTTATGAGGGCACTGAGGATGTGGTATCGGTCCTCAAATTCTCAATCGTAAAGAAATCTTGTAGTAGACTATCAAGCTGAAGCCCCACAAATCTGATCAACACTTCTAAATGTTTACTCCTTTCATTAGTTTTATTGTTTATTTTGGTTTTATTTTTTTTATAAATATTTTTATATATTTTCTATTAGTTTTAATTTATTTTAATGTTTTTACCTCATTTATTCCATTTTACTTCTTATTGTAAGGATATCTAGAAGACGAAGAATCAAAGAAGTGTCTGAAGAAATGAATAAGTTAAAATTCTCTGAAGTTGAAGAATGTTAGCGTAATTCAAAACTGAAGACGCATTAAATAAAATTCTAAGATCATTAAACCATTTGGTCACAATATTTGGTTTCTTTTGATACAGAAGGTGATGGTAGAAACAGTATTAAACTTTCAAGATGAGATCTTCAGTGATACCTGCCTTTTGAGTAAGTTTATGGCAAAGGTGAGCCAGTGAGCGTCACATTGTAGTCCCCTCTTCACTTTCTCCCTCTTCAAGCGTTACTTGAAATCTGAAACAACATAATTAATTTTAATAATTTAATCATAGTACGAATAAACTGTGCTTCTGTTCTACAGCACATGGCGGATTTAAAAAAATTTTACGCTGATTATTACTAATTTTCTCAAGAAATTATTGACAAAATGAAAGTATGTTTGTGTAAGTATGTTAACAAGATAGCGGCCAAAATTGTTGTAGTGGTGACAAGCGACCGGACTATTGTTTCATTTCACGGGAAGTTGACATTTAGCTGAGTGAGCGCCGTTTGCTGGTTACAAATCCACCTCGGTAAACTGACTTCAGTTATAGAATTGGTGTATAATTGGTCCTCTTATATGGCAGGAAACAATAGTCCAAGAGTAGTCGCTAATACAGAATTGTTTCTTTGCTAGAAATATATGTGTGTGTATATATAACTTATGTTTGGCTCGATAGAACAAACGTTTTTAAAAAGGGTAATACACAAGGACGAGTGAACACCACGAATGCTTGATAACAACTGCCTGTATTTAATCCGGCTGCGTCTTATATAGACTCAGCCTTGTTTATTTACAATCTTAACTCTTCGTTCCCCATAACAACCCCCCCCTAGTTTCCGGAAATACAGTCCGGAAACTCCTTAAATAATAAACAAAAGTAAAATAATAAACAAACACAAAACTTTCCTTAGAAACAAAAATTTAAATAAAACTATACATACTCGTATACAAGAATTAGTACTAAAAAATGAAACAGAGAACTTGTCAGCACGTATAATATACATATTTACATGATTAGAACGCTGGTCCAGGTCCTGCGTTATTGTTGAGGGATTGTACAGGCACTTTCAACTGCTCGAGATGTACCGTTCGATGCCTGGGGGGGTCCCCTTGGGATCTGATGGTCACGAGGTTGTGTTCCCGTAGTGCTATCACTGTGTAGGGTCCATCAAAGCGAAGGTCTTGTTTAGTCCTGTTTGTTGGTATTCTACGAAAGACGACGTCTCCGATTTGAAGGTGTTTGTCCGGGGTCTTCACCTGGAGATTATGTTTACGTACCCTGCAACTTTTCTCCCTCTGAAGCCGTGCCCTGGCTGTGCTGATGACTCTCCTTTGATCTGCACGTCGTTGGAGTACCGCTGTCACGATGCCTGGTTCACCCGCGGCTTCGTGCACGTCTCTCCCGAGCCGCAACGTCCCGAACAACATCTCAAACGGCGTAAATCCTGTAACGCTGTGTATGGAGTGATTGTAAGCTGTTACCGCCACTGCCATAGCTTCTTCACCGGTGAGTCCTCTGTCTGCTTGAACTATTCGTAAGTGTTCTCCCAACGTACTGTGTACTCGTTCTATTCCCCCGTGGCTTTGAGGATGACCAGGCGTGGTAATGTGCAGTTTTGTTCCCCACCGCTTTAGTAATGTTTTCACAGCCTCATTACGAAATTCTCGTCCCCCATCCGTAATTATGAGTTCTGGGGTTCCATACACTTGGCTCCAACTCCGAAGACTCCTGACAACCTCGCTCGCGGTTTTGTTAGTAATGGGAACGGCCATAACTACTTTACTGAAAGTGTCCACGATAGTTACCCACAACTGCTGTTTCCATGTGAACACATCTACTTGAACAACAAGAAGAGGGTTTTGAGAAGTAGGCGTTTCATCCTGTAATGCTTGAGGTAGGTGTCGGTCGTACTTTGTTCTGTTGCAAACCTCACACTGAGCCACCACGGCTCGCACCATCTTCGTCATGCCTTTCCAATAGTATTTCCTCTTCAGGCCGGCCAACGTCTCATTTACACCTCGATGGTTGGCCTTACCTTGGTGTTGTGCGACAATTATATCCAACTGTGTTTGAGGTTCTGCAACCACCTCTCCTAACCTTGTACACCGGACAAAAACTCTGTCCATGCCAATGCGTTCTTGTTCCCAGAGCCTAGCAATCTTGTCCCACACAGCTGCGTTTCCTACATACAAATACGTGGTGGTCCCTGGTACTGAAGCATCCTCTAGCAGGCGACAGATAACCTCGTCCGGAGCTGCGATGGGAGCGCGTACCGTACACTTCAGACTAGAGCGTGTCCTGCGGCCGTAAGTGATTTGTGGTGTACCTTCAGTCGTTGACTTCCAGACGATGTGTCTTTTCTGTCCAACCACTGCCTCATCAACTTCCGTCATAGTTCTCTCTCGTTCATCCGCCGATGCAGTGGCCTCGCTGTCTGCTCCTGTGCTTTGCCTGTCATCCGGGTTCCACTCGCGAAAGAACTGTCGCAACGACGGAGTACCTTCTTCTCCGTTGGCCGTTGTGACGTTGACGTACTGTAACCTCGAGAGCCAGTCCGCTATCACATTGTCTTTTCCTGGCGTATACTGCACCCGGAAGTTATATTGGCTAAGGGTTTCTTTCCAACGTTGCAACCTGGCAGAGTTGTCTTTGAGGGTTGCAACCCACTGGAGAGGTTTGTGATCTGTTTAACCACAAATCGCCGTCCGTAAAGGTATGGTTTAAAATGGTCGACTGCCCAAACTATTCCGAGAAGTTCTCTCTCTAGTGCGCTATACCTCTCTTCGGCACCCGTAAGCCGTCTGCTAGCATAAGCGACGGGTTGCTCTCCTGTAACTCCTTGCTGCGAGAGGACTGCTCCTAATGCGTAGCTGCTGGCATCTGTTGTGACGATAAAATCCTTCTCAAAGTTCGGGAACGCTAACGCCGGCTCTGATTTAAGCATCTGGATGCACTGTTGTATGTTGTTGCTCATCTGCTCAGTCACTCGCACCCTCCGTCCCTTTTTTAGAAGATTGTTTACTTCAGCTAGCTTATTAGCCATATCCGGCACGAATCGGCGATAGTAATTTAGCGCACCAAGAAGTCTCCTAATACCCTTGATGTCAGTGGGAATCTTGATTCCGGAAAGTGCCTCGACTTTCGCCGGATCGGGGCGAATTCCGTCTGCGGAAACAACGTGTCCCAAAAAGGTGACTCGAGAAAGGCCCATGTGTGTCTTTTCTTTGGACAACTTTAACCCGAACTCCCGCAGTCTTGCAAATACTTTCCTCAAGTGTTCTTCATGTTCTTTGGCTGACCGACTAAACACGAGGAGGTCATCCATATACCCCTGGCAGAAATTTGGGTCTAGTTCACTGAGGAGCTCATCCATTAATCTCTGGAAAGTGATAGGCGCGTTTTTCAACCCGAACGGCATTCGCGTGAATTGAAAGTGTCCTCTCTCGAAGGAGAACGCTGTTTTCTCCTCGTCCCGTGGGTGCATCCGAATTTGGTGATATCCCGCCTTAAGATCCAAAGTGCTGAAAATTGTTGCGCCACTGAGTCGATCAATTATGTCTTCCAGCCTGGGCAGCGGGTACTTCTCGTCCTGTGTGGCTTCATTTAGCTTCCTGTAATCCACGACAACTCGGAATTTTCCGGGTGATCCAGCTTTCGGGACGGCCCACAGGAGGCTATTAAAACCAGATGAACTTGGCACTATGATTCCCTGGTCTCGTAGTTGTTTGAGTTCCTCCGCAATCGCAGCTTTGAGACTCTGAGGGTACCGCCGTTCCTTGACATAGATCTTACGGTCTGATGTCAGATGAATCTCATGTTGGGTTTTTCCAGTGGCACTAAGTGGTTGTCCTTCCTTATGAAAAATATCTCCAAATTCTTGTAGTAACTTGTCCCAAATCTCTGCTGCTGGACGTACTGCCCCTATGTGGGGCTCCCCTTCCGCTTTATTCCTCTCACACAAATATTGCTGTTTTCTGAATTGCACCTTCCACTGCCTGTCTGTGGTCTCGATCTTGCCGTCAAGCATCGCCAACGCATCGCATCCTAGAATTGCTTGATACTCGGGCGGCATCCGTGGGACTATGTGAGCCGTCATATCTTTGCCCCCAGCTCCCCAAAAGGTCAACGGGATGTCAATTTCTCCCAATACGTTGCATGTCCCTCCGAGCGTTTGCAGCTTGCACCTACACGCCCTCACTGGTCGCCTCAACCATGTAACCTTTCCGCTCGCTAATGTTTCCATACTCACTAAGGTACACGTGCTGCCCGTATCCACTAGCCACTCGATCCCGCCTTTCTCAATGATCGGCAACCCATTCTTCTCGCTGGTTGTAATTGTCGCCGGGTCGCCGCTCGAGTCACACCTGTCTCATACTGTTCGCTTTCGTATTTGAAAATTTCTCAGGACGGCAGCATACGATACCGCTGGGGCTGCTGGTTTTGCCTCGTCGGTTGCGCTGCTATCATCGGAGTCCACCTCGGATTCGACTTCCCGACGTCTCGCACTTGCCCGGCTTACTCTATGGAAATTGACCTCCATAGGTTCTCCTGAGTCTTTTCTCTGCTGCTTTTCCACATATGGGCAATGTCTCGCCACATGGCCTGAATTGTCGCATTCGAAGCACCTGACTTTTGGACACTTAGCAGCTAAATGCCCAGTTCTTCCGCATTCGAAGCATTTTTTTTCCACTTCCCTTTTCCTGGTTCCTCTGCGTTCCACTGGTTCACGGCGCTGGTAGTCACGCTGGAAGCCTTCTTGCCCCGCACTCCATTCTGGTCTCCTCGGTCGATTATCTCTCGCTGACCTCCTTACATATTCCCTCCGAGGTCTCCCACTGACGTTGATCCAGGGTTCTTCTTCTTCTTCTGGCCCTACTGAGTGCCTCTCCGCTTCCTTTTCCCCTTCTTCCACCAACGCTTGGGCGGCCTCCAAGAACTCTTTTCCTGCCTCGATCACACGCCCAGTTTCCTTGCCGAGGTGTACTTTCATTACCCTCTTAAGGACCAGAATTGTTGCTTTCGTTTCGGTCGCCTCAGGTGTTTCGCCCAATTTATCCATGATTTTGTTGTACCACGCTATAAGCTTGGCGGCGAAGTATCCTACGGACTGCCGTGGCCCTCGACTCTCACGAAGCATCTTTATTATATCCTCCTCTGGAGCCCATCTCCCACCTCCATAAGCTTTCTTTAGCCTAGCCTTGAGATCCTCGAATGGCGTACCCGTGTCACTTTGTATTTGGTTCAACACCTGGCGACGCACCCGGCCTACAAGGGCTGCGCGCAAAGTTAGTACGTCATTGGAATCGAGCCATCCATTTTCCGCCTTGCTATCGATGGCTGCAGACAGCCTATCACCATCTTTTAGAAAATGAGACAGTTCTCCGACTTCACCAGTAAACTTTTCAACTTGGCTAATGGCGGTTCTCATATCTTGCGCATTCGCTGCCTGAAACTTCAGCCATTCTAGTGTGGTCGCAGCATCTGTGGCCATTCTGATCCGGTTCAACCTGTCTTGCACTGTGTCACGTGTGCGTTTCACCGGCATACACTTTTACACCCGCGGTTCACAAAAAAACTCCCGGGTTTCGGCACCACTTATGTTTGGCTCGATAGAACGAACGTTTTTAAAAAGGGTAATACACAAGGACGAGTGAACACCACGAATGCTTGATAACAACTGCCTGTATTTAATCCGGCTGCGTCTTATATAGACTCAGCCTTGTTTATTTACAATCTTAACTCTTCGTTCCCCATAACATATATATAAATATATATATATATATATATATATATATATATATATATATATATATATATATATGGATGGGATGAGTTCCTTAACCAGCATTATTGGTCCATCTGAAGGGAAATGGTATACTCCAGATGCAATTTATTAATTTTTTTTAACGAAAATAAAACTCTGTATATATCGAGCTGATCTAAAGAGAAAAATTATGTACAAATAAACTAAATTGATACAATAGGAATGGGGGATTAACCAAATTATTAATTCCTGTATGGGCCACGATTCTCCATTGATATCATTCCAAACAAATGTGCAACATGTTCTGTAAAAGAAAGAGCAATATTGGTCCATCAAAAGTTTGGGTTTACTCCAGAACAAAATACAATCAAAAATGTAAATTATGTGTTATGTATAAGTGGATGTTAAAATATAAATACATAATTTTATTTTATTTTAGAGTGCATCACGCCATAAGTGATTTGCATTTAAATAAATAAATTTGAGGCCCGGTGGGCTTGAGTGCTAAGGCGTATGCATTTCACACCTGAGGTTGTTTGTTCGATTCCCACTAGGGGTTATGGCTTTTCTTTAGAAAAAAGAAAAGGCATCAGCTCTATTCCAGCTTGAAAAGGGAGGTAACCTATAGATAACCCATCCTAAAAATCGTTGTCAATAATATATAGACGTTATAATTCAAATAAATAAATTAATAATTGAATCAGCTCTTCACCACAAACGTAAAAGAGCAAAGAAAGGATTATTGAAGAAGGATGTATGGTTAATGAAATTTTATCTTCTTCCACATAAAGTACATAGTGAAAAATAGGTGGGGGGGGGGAAGAGGCATGTCAAAATGTGGAGGTATATTTTTTTAAAAATACAGTAGAACGCCGATTATCCAAAAGTCAAACGACTGCTTAAAGCATGAACGGGAAACATTCAAATAGAGTATTGATTTTTCAGTTTAAGTTTGTAGGTCTTTGATTTTTTTTATTGAGGTTTATTGCGGTCAAGGTCATAATGACATTTTCGCTGTTGCACTAAGATAAAACACGTAACACTAGTTTGTTTACATAACTTATCTAGAGGTAAAGGTTAGTAATCTTTTAGTTAGTATAAATGTTTTCAGTAATGTTTCAGTATGTGATAATTTATTTGTGTCAAAAGTACTTTGGAACATTAATAAATAATATTTTACAACATAATATTATTGTATCCTTTTTATTACAGTTACATTTCCAGATTCGATTATCCGAAGCACCCCCAGTCCCAATTAATTTGGATACACAGCGTTCTACTGAAGATGTTTCACTTGCTGGTTTGGAGGGGTGTGGATTAAAAAATAAAATAAACTTGATGAAAAAAAAAAAGTATAAATCTCTATAAACTTTGTAAATAAATAAATTCTTTGTAAATTAATAAATAAATAGTCCACTGTCAGATGATAAAATAATAATTTACTAAATGTCTCAAAACAAGTCCACACAGAAACAACGTTGTCACACTTCTGAAACGTGACCTCAGTGTTGCAGGAACAAAAAATATGAACGTTAATTAATAAATTATTTTGGCACTGGCAACACTGATTCACATTTGTGTCTGCTTCACTTTTTTTTCCTAAGTACTTTTTTAAATGTAATTATAAATATCTCTGAAACAAATTTTTCAGAGTTATGCCAGTATTCTTCCCAGTGTGCAGTATGATGAACTAATTTTAATCATTTATTCTAACGCTAAAATTACTCTTAAAGTAATATCAGATAATTTAAAAAAAAACAAAAATATTGCTATATTGTAAACAATAATTTATTTTCCCTTCACTTTGGTTGCATTAATAATCAGAAGAAAAAAAAAAAATACAGCTTTTTGAAATAAAAAACTTTTATTATTTTTTTTTAAACATTTAAGAATGTCTTCAAATGATCACCTTATGTCTTCATGAGTCCGATCCTTTTCTTCGTCGCTTTCCTGTTCTTCAGCAGTTGGTGGACTTGGTGGAATCATACCTGCACATTAGTGATAGTCACTTTACTTCATTAATTTGTCTTTCAAATTTCTCTAAAAGTCTTAAATTAAATGTAAATACAAAGAATGTACCCGTATATTAACTAATTTTAAAAACTATCTCAGAAGCTTTTAGGAGAAAAATGAATTGAAATTTTTTTTTTTTTTAAAGAATTGCAAACATGAGTGCATCACACAAGCATAAAATTGAATAAAAAATGTAGAGGTTATCAGATAACATAACAACATATGGAATATAAATAAAAAACATTACAGTTTAACCTCTGCTCTTCGAAGGGTTAGCTAAAAAATATTTCAGTGCACTCTCTCTGTAAAACTGTAATCCTTCCTCAGAATTTGCTCAAGCCAAACATTCCTACCTAGGTCATAGTAGTACTTGGTCAAGACTGGACATTGGTGAGGTAGACCTGACATATGGGAGTACGAATATTATTATCTTAAGTAAAAATGAAGTTTCACGCCCTCAAAACCGATTTCTTTCAACTACGAAAGAAGTTATTAAGCACTAAAGTTCACTGTTATGCGGGTTATGAGAGCTAATGTTAACAACTAAATTTGTGACGACTTTAAGGCATACATGCTATGCGTTTCCGCTTGCTACGCTTGCTCAAGAAGATAACAAAACCCCAGTCAATCCAACTCGCTAAAATTAATAGCACTAAAGTTCACTGTTAGGAAGGTTATAAAACTGGGCGTCAACAGCATATTTGTAAACATGCGCATGCGCAGATATGTATCATTGGGAAACAGAGAACTCTCATTTGAAATGTTCAGAAACCATTTATTCAAAAATATTGTTAATTTTAAGGGCATCCTCACCCGTCGTCACCTATCGCTTAAGGGCATACGTGCTATGCGTTTCCGCTCGCTCAAGAAGATAACAAAACCCCAGTCAATCCAACTCGCTAAAATTAATAGAATTCTATTAATTATTCTATTAACTTTAGAGCTTAATAACTTCTTTCGTAGTTAAATGCGAAGGTTTTTTTTAATGTATTCGTGTTTAGTGCATCAAAATACGTTATTGTACAAAATTTGAAAAAAAATCGGTTTTGAGGGCGCGAAACTTCATTTTTACCTTATCTTACTACCCGGAACAGTTAACAGAAGAGCCTGCTAATTTCAAGAACAGAATCTCTCACAACCCGCTGATTTTTAACACATTAATCATAGGAGTTGGAATTTAAATCAGTTGTTTTAATAAAGCTTCATTTTATTTATGCATTTAAGCGTTTATTTAAATAATTAACCCTAAACACTTGACAATATTATCTAATTTTACAAACTATTTCAGAAGTTTACAATGCAAAAGCAAAAATGTAAATTAACTAAATTTACATAGGAAAATGACTGATGAATATCTTTTAAAAATTAAAATTAATTTAACCATTCCACATATAAACTAAAAGTAAACAATTTGTATATTATCCAAATTTATAAACTATCCCTGAGGCTTACAAGGGAAAAATGACTGATGAATAGGATAGGATCAGGATTTAGTGGTAATCAAAACGTTGGTTATTCACCAGCGTATAAATGATTTTTAGAAATTTATTTAATTGTACTTTTCAAGTGTTGTATCATAATAATAAAAAATTGTAAAACATATTGTAAAAGTACTTTGAGAATTTTTTTCATGTTTTTATTACTATTTAGGTTTAAATGAATCAATATGTGAAGTTTTATGAAAATCGGAGTTGGGGCACTAATTGCTCAGAATTACCTTTTACTTTTCTAAACTCCACCTATTTAGAGATACGCTGAAATTTGGTTCGCAGATTCTAAAATTGTCTCTAAGGCGTTTGACAACGCCAACAAAATCTATATAGACTAATATTTACTTACTTTGATACCAGTCTCTATTTTGTTCTAACATATCCAGAATATCCTGAGCGTCTGGATGTACTAAATCTGCCCAGGTTTCCCAAAGTGGATGGACGATGTAATCAATGAAGCCCACCTAGACAAGATAAAATTATTGATTTTTTTTTTAAATCAATAAAATTTAATCATTGAAATTAAAATTTAAAAAAGGTAAAATAAAATTGTCATTTAAATAAAAAACGTAATCCTCGTTGAGTATTTTTTTTTATTGTCCCTCAAATTTCACATCCGTGTAAGTCAATTTTCCCAACATTTCAGGAGAGCATTAAAACTCAATTAAAAAAAAAAAAAACTATAATAATCTCTAGCTTGCAACTTTTAAGTATACAATATTTTTCCGACTAAACACATATTTTCGGTAATATTTAGACGAAAAAAAACTTGCCTGAATGACCTAAAATAGATTTTCGCAGGTGTGCTCAAGAGTTGGAAATCAGTTTGTTTTACGTGAAAGTAATAATAATAATAATAATAATAAACGTTTATTTGTACACATGATATTACTTCTTATAAAATTAAACATATATTTTTTTTCCTCTACGTACATATCAGCAACTTGCTGAGGTTTTTACGTGGAAGTAATAGAGTCAATTTTATCAGGCACTATTGATTTTTTTTCAGTTTTATTCTATATAGGGGGTAGAGTCTTTAGAAAGATGTAAGATTTCTTAGTTCCAGAAATAGTACTGAAATAACAGAAAACTTGTGTCAAGAAATGTTATATATTTTTGTGGATGATCAAACTTTCTCTTGATGTGTTTAGTTGGTGCAGTGATTGACAAAAAATAAAAACAAAACAAAAAGACTTTCTCAAATTCTGAATTCGAGGAAGACTACAAAAAAAAAAAAAAAAAAAAAAAAAATGAAATTGTGACATACCTGAGATTTTTCAATGGTTGCTGAATGCCTATCGCACATGGGGCTGATGTCCATATTGGCCTCCCGCTCTTTGTCTCCTTGCTGGAAGAACTCCTCCATCAGCAACTCAACCCACCTTCTGTACAGGGGAAGTGGTTTCGTAGGATTTGACAGATCTGCACAGTGTACCAAGTTCTCCAATACCTGTAACATTTGATCACACATTTTCATATCAAACTGTTATAGGAATTTTATTTATCAATTTTCCCCTGTGACAAGTTTGTTTATAATTATATTTTTGTATAAATTGCAAAAAAATAAAAATTAATAAAATATAATCTTGCAAAAATAATGTGATGAAGGGAGATTATTATTTAATACGTGTCAAGCCCTAACAGTCTGGGGGACCACCATGTTAATAGGGCATCACTCAAATTTAGTGTGAGACTGGGGCGTAATTCAAGAGATGCCGATGTCATTATAATGTATTATAATTTCTCAGGGAAAAGTGTTTTTATGATTTTCATAGGAAGTTGCGATAGGAGGCAAAAATCTGGCCCACAAAGAGTGATAGGACAAGCTGATGATCCTTTCATTGCTACGAAGACCATCAAAAACTACTTCCAGACATCAGTCCAGACTTCTCATGAACTGTGTTTTGTTCTGTGTTCAGATGTCAGAGCATAAACACTATAAAAAAGGCTTGCAGAATGCAAACCGAATGCTAGGCTCCACTTTTGTTGAGATAATATTTTCTAAAAATGATTCAGCCTATGTTTTGTTTTATGAATCCATGTTTAGCTTTTATGGCGCAGAGAAGTTTGAATGTTTGCAGGAAGAGTCTAGTTCTGAGAGGAGGGCTACCGAGAGTTTGAGGCGGAATATGCTTAGAGCATAAGGAAAAGCTGAACGCACAAGTGTGCATCGCTGATATCCTCTAGGAACACGTGGTACTTTTTTGCATGTTTATCAGCTCCGCATTTCTTTTATATGCTGGATAATAACTTGCCACCAATCACAAATATCCAGGACTACCTGGAAAAAGTTGGAATCAACAACTTGGAGTAGCTAGGATTTCAACACCAATGAGGAGCTTGCAGAACAGCTTGCGATGTCCAAACATGGACAACAGAACCCTCCTTTGTATGTGACCTCCTTGAGTAGAGGATTCGTACATGAATGAGATCAGATTTCTTGATATTGGGTAGCCAATCTTATTCGCAGTTTGCATGGATGAGTGCAGGCCACTATTCAAGCAAGGGGAGACAATATTCGATACTAAAGACTTGGTTGCCATCATTAAAAAATAATTAATCGTGGACAAAGGATTAGCAGGCATTAGAAAAGCAAATACTGTAAAAATTTCATATAATTATTTAAAAAACAAACAGCCAATTTGACAGTTTTTCCGCTTAATGTTCCAAGGCCCAATTCAAATAGCGCTGAATCAAATGAGATAATTTTTCAGCTTTTTCCAAATGCTTTAACATTTAAAAATGCCTGTTATTCATTGACATTTACATTTTTGTAGGCCAGTTATAAACTCTTGCATTTAATTATGTAATATAAAATCAGCTTTCCTGAATCACTACATTCATAATTATATTTTTTAAATTAAAGTTTTATAACTTAAATATTTAATTAATATAAGTACAGATGGAATGGTTGGGATTCGGCTAAATAAACCTCAATATGATTTTGTTTTAAAAAAATCTATATTTCGGACGTTTCGGCTACTCATTGGTAGCCTTCGTCAGCTAAAATGACAAAAAAAAGAAATTAATACAGAAACAATCAAGAAAAATTTATAATTGTGATAGGTGACAGAACTATAGATACAGTTTAACTTATAACAGAACATATCGTCTTAAAATTCTTAGAATGAGTAGAATGAAAAAGAAAATAGGTACAGTAATTGATTTTAATAGTAATTAGTAACATTAATTGATTTTACAAAGAAATAAGAGAACTATATATCAATGACAAATATAGTAGCTAATAGTAACATTAATTAATTTTACAAAGAAATAAGATACTACATACCAATGGAAATGCCGAGCGGCAGAGGAAGACCAAGGTTGGCAATTAAGTAACCATTGTGACAGTGTCTAAGGAAAAAAGGAATCTGCAAGGGGTATATGTAACTGGAAACAGCAAGAGGTGGGGGAAACGGGCGGTAGGATCAAACAGATGTTTATGACATTTTATGACAGGAAAGGAGGAAAAGGTGTTAATGGAAGGATACCCAAGGGGCAAGGTAAAAAATCTAGGTAGGTGGTCGGGCGAGTATTTGGAAAATATTAGCGTACATAGGAGAAATGCCTTGTTGGTCAGTTTTGTAATTTATATTGTTTTTGTTTAAGTTTATGTGTACACATTCCGAGATCTGTAGTCTTTTTTTGTTACGTTGTGTAGAAAGAATTTTCGTGTCATCGAAGTTAAAAGTGTGTTTTTGTGTAATGGCGTGTTTTGCAAGTGCAGATTTATCTATTTCTTTATTAGTGATGGTTCGTTTATGTTGTGTAAGACGTGAGTGAATGTCATTTATGGTTTCTCCTATGTATACACCATTACAGGAAGGGGTTTGGCAAGGGACTTGGTAAACACATCGGGTTGTATGTTCAAAAGGGATGGGATCTTTGAGTTTGGTGTAGAGGTTTTTGAGTTTGTTGGTAGTTTTCAAACCAAAGTTTAGGGAAGGGTAGGATTTTTTAATTGTCTTTGTAAGTTTATCAGTCAGTCCAGGTGTAAATGGTAGAGATCGGAACATTTGGGAACTGGGAGTTAGGGAAAAATTGGGAGAGATAGTGCTGGAAGGTTGGGATTTTACTTTTTTAACAAGGGATTTTATGAGGTTGGGGGGAAATTGGTTGCGTGCCAATATATCTGAGGCGATATTAATATTTTTATTGTGGAAGGAAGCATGGGATAGGGAGAGGACTCGGCGAAGGAGATTTCTGGCTACATTAATCTTGAGGTGGTAAGGATGGGATGAATGAAAATTAAGTAACCGTCCCGAGTATGTGGGTTTTGTGTACCAGTCAGTAATAATAGTACCGTCAGTCTGTCTAATTAGTAAGATGTCCAAGTATGGGAGCTGTCTGTCCTGTTCTATTTCGACTGTAAATTGAAGCCTAGGGTAAAAGGAATTGAAACAGGTAAGTATGTCTGTTAGTCTGTTTGGGTTAATCATCAGCAAAAGATCGTCTACGTATTTGCAAATGAATGAGATGTCATGGGGAAACTGTGGGACGAGGGAGTTGAGAAGATCGTTGAGAAGGATTGAGGATAAATCGGGTGCAAGACAGTTGCCCATGGCTAGACCTTCAATTTGTTTATAGAATTTCCCATCATATTTAAAAAAACCGCTGTTAACACAAAGTTTTAGACTTTCTATAAACAGATCAAAGGATAGAGGGCTATGGAGGTGGAGGGTGGGCCAATGGTTTTCGATAATTTCTAGCGTTTTGGCTAGTGGGACGTTAGTGAATAAGGATGTGGCATCAATGGAAACTAAAATGTGGCCGTGGGGAATGGTTAGGTTGGATAATTTAGAAATTAGGTCAAAAGAATTTTTTATATCATAGGGATTATTATGGCTAAGTATTTGTAATGAGGGAAGAAGAAATTTACTGAGGCTGGAAGAGGGAGAATCTATATTGGCAATGATGGGACGAAGGGGATTACCAGGTTTGTGGATTTTGGGGAGGCCATAGGCACGCGGTGGGAGGGAATTGTGGGAGATTAAGAAGGTCTTAGTGGATTTGTCGATTTCGTTAGAGTTAAAAAGTTTGTGAATGTGTTCGTTGAATTTTCGTTCTTGTATTTTCGTAATGTCCTTAGGAATGGGTAAGTATGTATTGGTGTCGTTGAATAAGTTGGTCATTTTTTCGTTGTATTCTGTTCTGTCCATGATGACGGTCGTGTTTCCCTTGTCGGATTTAGTACATATTATATGTTGTTCATGTGTCCGTAAGAAAGTTTTGGTGTGTTTTAGGTCTTTGTAAAATTCAGTGGAAAGGTGGGAGTGGCTGGGAGAAGGAATTTGTAAGAAATTGGTGATGCTATTAACTACTTTAGAGCGGGTTTGGTCTTCCTCTTTACAAGGAACGGTTTGTAGTATGTATTCTACATCGGTAATTATTTTGGGAACAACAATACCTGGTGTAGGAGGTAAAGAAAATTTTTCTCCTAAACCAAGTATGTTGTTAACCTGAGGGGGGACGTTGACCGAGGAGATGTTTTTTACCCAGTTTTCGTCACCGATGGGGCGGTGAACGTGATTCTGGCGAGTTTTATTAAATTTTTGGAAAAGATTCATTTTTAACTTCGATTTTAAACTATTACAAATGTTTGAAATAAAATTGGATATGTCATTAAACAGGTCCTGGTCAACTAACCCTCTTAAGATATTAAAGTGTGACTCTAACAATGTTTCTAAATTTTTAATTTCACAGTTTAAATTGGCTATTTCTATATTGAGTAATTTTTTCTGGAAATGGAGTTTCGCTGTTGCAAGTTGTTTTTGAACAGGGGAGTTCAGGTCGCACGGGTTGATATGGTTGGTTGAGGTTCTAATGTGTTTTGGTAAGAAATTGTTGGACTTACATTCTAGTAGAGAAATCAAGCCCTCTTTCTTCTTGACAAGGTTCTTGGAGAACTTGGAGATGCGGTTAATAGTGATTTTTGCCTCCTTTGGAGCACGTTGGCAGGGTCCCAGTGAATTCATCATGATGATTAGATAGTTAGCCGTCGAGGTGATAAGTACAGATGGAATGGTTGGGATTCGGCTAAATAAACCTCAATATGATTTTGTTTTAAAAAAATCTATATTTCGGACGTTTCGGCTACTCATTGGTAGCCTTCGTCAGCTAAAATGACAAAAAAAAGAAATTAATACAGAAACAATCAAGAAAAATTTATAATTGTGATAGGTGACAGAACTATAGATACAGTTTAACTTATAACAGAACATATCGTCTTAAAATTCTTAGAATGAGTAGAATGAAAAAGAAAATAGGTACAGTAATTGATTTTAATAGTAATTAGTAACATTAATTGATTTTACAAAGAAATAAGAGAACTATATATCAATGACAAATATAGTAGCTAATAGTAACATTAATTAATTTTACAAAGAAATAAGATACTACATACCAATGGAAATGCCGAGCGGCAGAGGAAGACCAAGGTTGGCAATTAAGTAACCATTGTGACAGTGTCTAAGGAAAAAAGGAATCTGCAAGGGGTATATGTAACTGGAAACAGCAAGAGGTGGGGGAAACGGGCGGTAGGATCAAACAGATGTTTATGACATTTTATGACAGGAAAGGAGGAAAAGGTGTTAATGGAAGGATACCCAAGGGGCAAGGTAAAAAATCTAGGTAGGTGGTCGGGCGAGTATTTGGAAAATATTAGCGTACATAGGAGAAATGCCTTGTTGGTCAGTTTTGTAATTTATATTGTTTTTGTTTAAGTTTATGTGTACACATTCCGAGATCTGTAGTCTTTTTTTGTTACGTTGTGTAGAAAGAATTTTCGTGTCGTCGAAGTTAAAAGTGTGTTTTTGTGTAATGGCGTGTTTTGCAAGTGCAGATTTATCTATTTCTTTATTAGTGATGGTTCGTTTATGTTGTGTAAGACGTGAGTGAATGTCATTTATGGTTTCTCCTATGTATACACCATTACAGGAAGGGGTTTGGCAAGGGACTTGGTAAACACATCGGGTTGTATGTTCAAAAGGGATGGGATCTTTGAGTTTGGTGTAGAGGTTTTTGAGTTTGTTGGTAGTTTTCAAACCAAAGTTTAGGGAAGGGTAGGATTTTTTAATTGTCTTTGTAAGTTTATCAGTCAGTCCAGGTGTAAATGGTAGAGATCGGAACATTTGGGAACTGGGAGTTAGGGAAAAATTGGGAGAGATAGTGCTGGAAGGTTGGGATTTTACTTTTTTAACAAGGGATTTTATGAGGTTGGGGGGAAATTGGTTGCGTGCCAATATATCTGAGGCGATATTAATATTTTTATTGTGGAAGGAAGCATGGGATAGGGAGAGGACTCGGCGAAGGAGATTTCTGGCTACATTAATCTTGAGGTGGTAAGGATGGGATGAATGAAAATTAAGTAACCGTCCCGAGTATGTGGGATTTGTGTACCAGTCAGTAATAATAGTACCGTCAGTCTGTCTAATTAGTAAGATGTCCAAGTATGGGAGCTGTCTGTCCTGTTCTATTTCGACTGTAAATTGAAGCCTAGGGTAAAAGGAATTGAAACAGGTAAGTATGTCTGTTAGTCTGTTTGGGTTAATCATCAGCAAAAGATCGTCTACGTATTTGCAAATGAATGAGATGTCATGGGGAAACTGTGGGACGAGGGAGTTGAGAAGATCGTTGAGAAGGATTGAGGATAAATCGGGTGCAAGACAGTTGCCCATGGCTAGACCTTCAATTTGTTTATAGAATTTCCCATCATATTTAAAAAAACCGCTGTTAACACAAAGTTTTAGACTTTCTATAAACAGATCAAAGGATAGAGGGCTATGGAGGTGGAGGGTGGGCCAATGGTTTTCGATAATTTCTAGCGTTTTGGCTAGTGGGACGTTAGTGAATAAGGATGTGGCATCAATGGAAACTAAAATGTGGCCGTGGGGAATGGTTAGGTTGGATAATTTAGAAATTAGGTCAAAAGAATTTTTTATATCATAGGGATTATTATGGCTAAGTATTTGTAATGAGGGAAGAAGAAATTTACTGAGGCTGGAAGAGGGAGAATCTATATTGGCAATGATGGGACGAAGGGGATTACCAGGTTTGTGGATTTTGGGGAGGCCATAGGCACGCGGTGGGAGGGAATTGTGGGAGATTAAGAAGGTCTTAGTGGATTTGTCGATTTCGTTAGAGTTAAAAAGTTTGTGAATGTGTTCGTTGAATTTTCGTTCTTGTATTTTCGTAATGTCCTTAGGAATGGGTAAGTATGTATTGGTGTCGTTGAATAAGTTGGTCATTTTTTCGTTGTATTCTGTTCTGTCCATGATGACGGTCGTGTTTCCCTTGTCGGATTTAGTACATATTATATGTTGTTCATGTGTCCGTAAGAAAGTTTTGGTGTGTTTTAGGTCTTTGTAAAATTCAGTGGAAAGGTGGGAGTGGCTGGGAGAAGGAATTTGTAAGAAATTGGTGATGCTATTAACTACTTTAGAGCGGGTTTGGTCTTCCTCTTTACAAGGAACGGTTTGTAGTATGTATTCTACATCGGTAATTATTTTGGGAACAACAATACCTGGTGTAGGAGGTAAAGAAAATTTTTTTCTCCTAAACCAAGTATGTTGTTAACCTGAGGGGGGACGTTGACCGAGGAGATGTTTTTTACCCAGTTTTCGTCACCGATGGGGCGGTGAACGTGATTCTGGCGAGTTTTATTAAATTTTTGGAAAAGATTCATTTTTAACTTCGATTTTAAACTATTACAAATGTTTGAAATAAAATTGGATATGTCATTAAACAGGTCCTGGTCAACTAACCCTCTTAAGATATTAAAGTGTGACTCTAACAATGTTTCTAAATTTTTAATTTCACAGTTTAAATTGGCTATTTCTATATTGAGTAATTTTTTCTGGAAATGGAGTTTCGCTGTTGCAAGTTGTTTTTGAACAGGGGAGTTCAGGTCGCACGGGTTGATATGGTTGGTTGAGGTTCTAATGTGTTTTGGTAAGAAATTGTTGGACTTACATTTTAGTAGAAAAATCAAGCCCTCTTTCTTCTTGACAAGGTTCTTGGAGAACTTGGAGATGCGGTTAATAGTGATTTTTGCCTCCTTTGGAGCACGTTGGCAGGGTCCCAGTGAATTCATCATGATGATTAGATAGTTAGCCGTCGAGGTGATAAGTACAGATGGAATGGTTGGGATTCGGCTAAATAAACCTCAATATGATTTTGTTTTAAAAAAATCTATATTTCGGACGTTTCGGCTACTCATTGGTAGCCTTCGTCAGCTAAAATGACAAAAAAAAGAAATTAATACAGAAACAATCAAGAAAAATTTATAATTGTGATAGGTGACAGAACTATAGATACAGTTTAACTTATTACAGAACATATCGTCTTAAAATTCTTAGAATGAGTAGAATGAAAAAGGCTTCAATTTACAGTCGAAATAGAACAGGACAGACAGCTCCCATACTTGGACATCTTACTAATTAGACAGACTGACGGTACTATTATTACTGAATGGTACACAAAACCCACATACTCGGGACGGTTACTTAATTTTCATTCATCCCATCCTTACCACCTCAAGATTAATGTAGCCAGAAATCTCCTTCGCCGAGTCCTCTCCCTATCCCATGCTTCCTTCCACAATAAAAATATTAATATCGCCTCAGATATATTGGCACGCAACCAATTTCCCCCCAACCTCATAAAATCCCTTGTTAAAAAAGTAAAATCCCAACCTTCCAGCACTATCTCTCCCAATTTTTCCCTAACTCCCAGTTCCCAAATGTTCCGATCTCTACCATTTACACCTGGACTGACTGATAAACTTACAAAGACAATTAAAAAATCCTACCCTTCCCTAAACTTTGGTTTGAAAACTACCAACAAACTCAAAAACCTCTACACCAAACTCAAAGATCCCATCCCTTTTGAACATACAACCCGATGTGTTTACCAAGTCCCTTGCCAAACCCCTTCCTGTAATGGTGTATACATAGGAGAAACCATAAATGACATTCACTCACGTCTTACACAACATAAACGAACCATCACTAATAAAGAAATAGATAAATCTGCACTTGCAAAACACGCCATTACACAAAAACACACTTTTAACTTCGACGACACGAAAATTCTTTCTACACAACGTAACAAAAAAAGACTACAGATCTCGGAATGTGTACACATAAACTTAAACAAAAACAATATAAATTACAAAACTGACCAACAAGGCATTTCTCCTATGTACGCTAATATTTTCCAAATACTCGCCCGACCACCTACCTAGATTTTTTACCTTGCCCCTTGGGTATCCTTCCATTAACACCTTTTCCTCCTTTCCTGTCATAAAATGTCATAAACATCTGTTTGATCCTACCGCCCGTTTCCCCCACCTCTTGCTGTTTCCAGTTACATATACCCCTTGCAGATTCCTTTTTTCCTTAGACACTGTCACAATGGTTACTTAATTGCCAACCTTGGTCTTCCTCTGCCGCTCGGCATTTCCATTGGTATGTAGTATCTTATTTCTTTGTAAAATTAATTAATGTTACTATTAGCTACTATATTTGTCATTGATATATAGTTCTCTTATTTCTTTGTAAAATCAATTAATGTTACTAATTACTATTAAAATCAATTACTGTACCTATTTTCTTTTTCATTCTAAGAATTTTAAGACGATATGTTCTGTTATAAGTTAAACTGTATCTATAGTTCTGTCACCTATCACAATTATAAATTTTTCTTGATTGTTTCTGTATTAATTTCTTTTTTTTGTCATTTTAGCTGACGAAGGCTACCAATGAGTAGCCGAAACGTCCGAAATATAGATTTTTTTAAAACAAAATCATATTGAGGTTTATTTAGCCGAATCCCAACCATTCCATCTGTACTTATCACCTCGACGGCTAACTATCTAATCATCATGATGAATTCACTGGGACCCTGCCAACGTGCTCCAAAGGAGGCAAAAATCACTATTAACCGCATCTCCAAGTTCTCCAAGAACCTTGTCAAGAAGAAAGAGGGCTTGATTTTTCTACTAAAATGTAAGTCCAACAATTTCTTACCAAAACACATTAGAACCTCAACCAACCATATCAACCCGTGCGACCTGAACTCCCCTGTTCAAAAACAACTTGCAACAGCGAAACTCCATTTCCAGAAAAAATTACTCAATATAGAAATAGCCAATTTAAACTGTGAAATTAAAAATTTAGAAACATTGTTAGAGTCACACTTTAATATCTTAAGAGGGTTAGTTGACCAGGACCTGTTTAATGACATATCCAATTTTATTTCAAACATTTGTAATAGTTTAAAATCGAAGTTAAAAATGAATCTTTTCCAAAAATTTAATAAAACTCGCCAGAATCACGTTCACCGCCCCATCGGTGACGAAAACTGGGTAAAAAACATCTCCTCGGTCAACGTCCCCCCTCAGGTTAACAACATACTTGGTTTAGGAGAAAAAAATTTTCTTTACCTCCTACACCAGGTATTGTTGTTCCCAAAATAATTACCGATGTAGAATACATACTACAAACCGTTCCTTGTAAAGAGGAAGACCAAACCCGCTCTAAAGTAGTTAATAGCATCACCAATTTCTTACAAATTCCTTCTCCCAGCCACTCCCACCTTTCCACTGAATTTTACAAAGACCTAAAACACACCAAAACTTTCTTACGGACACATGAACAACATATAATATGTACTAAATCCGACAAGGGAAACACGACCGTCATCATGGACAGAACAGAATACAACGAAAAAATGACCAACTTATTCAACGACACCAATACATACTTACCCATTCCTAAGGACATTACGAAAATACAAGAACGAAAATTCAACGAACACATTCACAAACTTTTTAACTCTAACGAAATCGACAAATCCACTAAGACCTTCTTAATCTCCCACAATTCCCTCCCACCGCGTGCCTATGGCCTCCCCAAAATCCACAAACCTGGTAATCCCCTTCGTCCCATCATTGCCAATATAGATTCTCCCTCTTCCAGCCTCAGTAAATTTCTTCTTCCCTCATTACAAATACTTAGCCATAATAATCCCTATGATATAAAAAATTCTTTTGACCTAATTTCTAAATTATCCAACCTAACCATTCCCCACGGCCACATTTTAGTTTCCATTGATGCCACATCCTTATTCACTAACGTCCCACTAGCCAAAACGCTAGAAATTATCGAAAACCATTGGCCCACCCTCCACCTCCATAGCCCTCTATCCTTTGATCTGTTTATAGAAAGTCTAAAACTTTGTGTTAACAGCGGTTTTTTTAAATATGATGGGAAATTCTATAAACAAATTGAAGGTCTAGCCATGGGCAACTGTCTTGCACCCGATTTATCCTCAATCCTTCTCAACGATCTTCTCAACTCCCTCGTCCCACAGTTTCCCCATGACATCTCATTCATTTACAAATACGTAGACGATCTTTTGCTGATGATTAACCCAAACAGACTAACAGACATACTTACCAGTTTCAATTCCTTTTACCCTAGGCTTCAATTTACAGTCGAAATAGAACAGGACAGACAGCTCCCATACTTGGACATCTTACTAATTAGACAGACTGACGGTACTATTATTACTGACTGGTACACAAAACCCACATACTCGGGACGGTTACTTAATTTTCATTCATCCCATCCTTACCACCTCAAGATTAATGTAGCCAGAAATCTCCTTCGCCGAGTCCTCTCCCTATCCCATGCTTCCTTCCACAATAAAAATATTAATATCGCCTCAGATATATTGGCACGCAACCAATTTCCCCCCAACCTCATAAAATCCCTTGTTAAAAAAGTAAAATCCCAACCTTCCAGCACTATCTCTCCCAATTTTTCCCTAACTCCCAGTTCCCAAATGTTCCGATCTCTACCATTTACACCTGGACTGACTGATAAACTTACAAAGACAATTAAAAAATCCTACCCTTCCCTAAACTTTGGTTTGAAAACTACCAACAAACTCAAAAACCTCTACACCAAACTCAAAGATCCCATCCCTTTTGAACATACAACCCGATGTGTTTACCAAGTCCCTTGCCAAACCCCTTCCTGTAATGGTGTATACATAGGAGAAACCATAAATGACATTCACTCACGTCTTACACAACATAAACGAACCATCACTAATAAAGAAATAGATAAATCTGCACTTGCAAAACACGCCATTACACAAAAACACACTTTTAACTTCGACGACACGAAAATTCTTTCTACACAACGTAACAAAAAAAGACTACAGATCTCGGAATGTGTACACATAAACTTAAACAAAAACAATATAAATTACAAAACTGACCAACAAGGCATTTCTCCTATGTACGCTAATATTTTCCAAATACTCGCCCGACCACCTACCTAGATTTTTTACCTTGCCCCTTGGGTATCCTTCCATTAACACCTTTTCCTCCTTTCCTGTCATAAAATGTCATAAACATCTGTTTGATCCTACCGCCCGTTTCCCCCACCTCTTGCTGTTTCCAGTTACATATACCCCTTGCAGATTCCTTTTTTCCTTAGACACTGTCACAATGGTTACTTAATTGCCAACCTTGGTCTTCCTCTGCCGCTCGGCATTTCCATTGGTATGTAGTATCTTATTTCTTTGTAAAATTAATTAATGTTACTATTAGCTACTATATTTGTCATTGATATATAGTTCTCTTATTTCTTTGTAAAATCAATTAATGTTACTAATTACTATTAAAATCAATTACTGTACCTATTTTCTTTTTCATTCTACTCATTCTAAGAATTTTAAGACGATATGTTCTGTTATAAGTTAAACTGTATCTATAGTTCTGTCACCTATCACAATTATAAATTTTTCTTGATTGTTTCTGTATTAATTTCTTTTTTTTGTCATTTTAGCTGACGAAGGCTACCAATGAGTAGCCGAAACGTCCGAAATATAGATTTTTTTAAAACAAAATCATATTGAGGTTTATTTAGCCGAATCCCAACCATTCCATCTGTACTTATCACCTCGACGGCTAACTATCTAATCATCATGATGAATTCACTGGGACCCTGCCAACGTGCTCCAAAGGAGGCAAAAATCACTATTAACCGCATCTCCAAGTTCTCCAAGAACCTTGTCAAGAAGAAAGAGGGCTTGATTTTTCTACTAAAATGTAAGTCCAACAATTTCTTACCAAAACACATTAGAACCTCAACCAACCATATCAACCCGTGCGACCTGAACTCCCCTGTTCAAAAACAACTTGCAACAGCGAAACTCCATTTCCAGAAAAAATTACTCAATATAGAAATAGCCAATTTAAACTGTGAAATTAAAAATTTAGAAACATTGTTAGAGTCACACTTTAATATCTTAAGAGGGTTAGTTGACCAGGACCTGTTTAATGACATATCCAATTTTATTTCAAACATTTGTAATAGTTTAAAATCGAAGTTAAAAATGAATCTTTTCCAAAAATTTAATAAAACTCGCCAGAATCACGTTCACCGCCCCATCGGTGACGAAAACTGGGTAAAAAACATCTCCTCGGTCAACGTCCCCCCTCAGGTTAACAACATACTTGGTTTAGGAGAAAAATTTTCTTTACCTCCTACACCAGGTATTGTTGTTCCCAAAATAATTACCGATGTAGAATACATACTACAAACCGTTCCTTGTAAAGAGGAAGACCAAACCCGCTCTAAAGTAGTTAATAGCATCACCAATTTCTTACAAATTCCTTCTCCCAGCCACTCCCACCTTTCCACTGAATTTTACAAAGACCTAAAACACACCAAAACTTTCTTACGGACACATGAACAACATATAATATGTACTAAATCCGACAAGGGAAACACGACCGTCATCATGGACAGAACAGAATACAACGAAAAAATGACCAACTTATTCAACGACACCAATACATACTTACCCATTCCTAAGGACATTACGAAAATACAAGAACGAAAATTCAACGAACACATTCACAAACTTTTTAACTCTAACGAAATCGACAAATCCACTAAGACCTTCTTAATCTCCCACAATTCCCTCCCACCGCGTGCCTATGGCCTCCCCAAAATCCACAAACCTGGTAATCCCCTTCGTCCCATCATTGCCAATATAGATTCTCCCTCTTCCAGCCTCAGTAAATTTCTTCTTCCCTCATTACAAATACTTAGCCATAATAATCCCTATGATATAAAAAATTCTTTTGACCTAATTTCTAAATTATCCAACCTAACCATTCCCCACGGCCACATTTTAGTTTCCATTGATGCCACATCCTTATTCACTAACGTCCCACTAGCCAAAACGCTAGAAATTATCGAAAACCATTGGCCCACCCTCCACCTCCATAGCCCTCTATCCTTTGATCTGTTTATAGAAAGTCTAAAACTTTGTGTTAACAGCGGTTTTTTTAAATATGATGGGAAATTCTATAAACAAATTGAAGGTCTAGCCATGGGCAACTGTCTTGCACCCGATTTATCCTCAATCCTTCTCAACGATCTTCTCAACTCCCTCGTCCCACAGTTTCCCCATGACATCTCATTCATTTGCAAATACGTAGACGATCTTTTGCTGATGATTAACCCAAACAGACTAACAGACATACTTACCTGTTTCAATTCCTTTTACCCTAGGCTTCAATTTACAGTCGAAATAGAACAGGACAGACAGCTCCCATTCTTGGACATCTTACTAATTAGACAGACTGACGGTACTATTATTACTGACTGGTACACAAAACCCACATACTCGGGACGGTTACTTAATTTTCATTCATCCCATCCTTACCACCTCAAGATTAATGTAGCCAGAAATCTCCTTCGCCGAGTCCTCTCCCTATCCCATGCTTCCTTCCACAATAAAAATATTAATATCGCCTCAGATATATTGGCACGCAACCAATTTCCCCCCAACCTCATAAAATCCCTTGTTAAAAAAGTAAAATCCCAACCTTCCAGCACTATCTCTCCCAATTTTTCCCTAACTCCCAGTTCCCAAATGTTCCGATCTCTACCATTTACACCTGGACTGACTGATAAACTTACAAAGACAATTAAAAAATCCTACCCTTCCCTAAACTTTGGTTTGAAAACTACCAACAAACTCAAAAACCTCTACACCAAACTCAAAGATCCCATCCCTTTTGAACATACAACCCGATGTGTTTACCAAGTCCCTTGCCAAACCCCTTCCTGTAATGGTGTATACATAGGAGAAACCATAAATGACATTCACTCACGTCTTACACAACATAAACGAACCATCACTAATAAAGAAATAGATAAATCTGCACTTGCAAAACACGCCATTACACAAAAACACACTTTTAACTTCGACGACACGAAAATTCTTTCTACACAACGTAACAAAAAAAGACTACAGATCTCGGAATGTGTACACATAAACTTAAACAAAAACAATATAAATTACAAAACTGACCAACAAGGCATTTCTCCTATGTACGCTAATATTTTCCAAATACTCGCCCGACCACCTACCTAGATTTTTTACCTTGCCCCTTGGGTATCCTTCCATTAACACCTTTTCCTCCTTTCCTGTCATAAAATGTCATAAACATCTGTTTGATCCTACCGCCCGTTTCCCCCACCTCTTGCTGTTTCCAGTTACATATACCCCTTGCAGATTCCTTTTTTCCTTAGACACTGTCACAATGGTTACTTAATTGCCAACCTTGGTCTTCCTCTGCCGCTCGGCATTTCCATTGGTATGTAGTATCTTATTTCTTTGTAAAATTAATTAATGTTACTATTAGCTACTATATTTGTCATTGATATATAGTTCTCTTATTTCTTTGTAAAATCAATTAATGTTACTAATTACTATTAAAATCAATTACTGTACCTATTTTCTTTTTCATTCTACTCATTCTAAGAATTTTAAGACGATATGTTCTGTTATAAGTTAAACTGTATCTATAGTTCTGTCACCTATCACAATTATAAATTTTTCTTGATTGTTTCTGTATTAATTTCTTTTTTTTGTCATTTTAGCTGACGAAGGCTACCAATGAGTAGCCGAAACGTCCGAAATATAGATTTTTTTAAAACAAAATCATATTGAGGTTTATTTAGCCGAATCCCAACCATTCCATCTGTACTTATCACCTCGACGGCTAACTATCTAATCATCATGATGAATTCACTGGGACCCTGCCAACGTGCTCCAAAGGAGGCAAAAATCACTATTAACCGCATCTCCAAGTTCTCCAAGAACCTTGTCAAGAAGAAAGAGGGCTTGATTTTTCTACTAAAATGTAAGTCCAACAATTTCTTACCAAAACACATTAGAACCTCAACCAACCATATCAACCCGTGCGACCTGAACTCCCCTGTTCAAAAACAACTTGCAACAGCGAAACTCCATTTCCAGAAAAAATTACTCAATATAGAAATAGCCAATTTAAACTGTGAAATTAAAAATTTAGAAACATTGTTAGAGTCACACTTTAATATCTTAAGAGGGTTAGTTGACCAGGACCTGTTTAATGACATATCCAATTTTATTTCAAACATTTGTAATAGTTTAAAATCGAAGTTAAAAATGAATCTTTTCCAAAAATTTAATAAAACTCGCCAGAATCACGTTCACCGCCCCATCGGTGACGAAAACTGGGTAAAAAACATCTCCTCGGTCAACGTCCCCCCTCAGGTTAACAACATACTTGGTTTAGGAGAAAAATTTTCTTTACCTCCTACACCAGGTATTGTTGTTCCCAAAATAATTACCGATGTAGAATACATACTACAAACCGTTCCTTGTAAAGAGGAAGACCAAACCCGCTCTAAAGTAGTTAATAGCATCACCAATTTCTTACAAATTCCTTCTCCCAGCCACTCCCACCTTTCCACTGAATTTTACAAAGACCTAAAACACACCAAAACTTTCTTACGGACACATGAACAACATATAATATGTACTAAATCCGACAAGGGAAACACGACCGTCATCATGGACAGAACAGAATACAACGAAAAAATGACCAACTTATTCAACGACACCAATACATACTTACCCATTCCTAAGGACATTACGAAAATACAAGAACGAAAATTCAACGAACACATTCACAAACTTTTTAACTCTAACGAAATCGACAAATCCACTAAGACCTTCTTAATCTCCCACAATTCCCTCCCACCGCGTGCCTATGGCCTCCCCAAAATCCACAAACCTGGTAATCCCCTTCGTCCCATCATTGCCAATATAGATTCTCCCTCTTCCAGCCTCAGTAAATTTCTTCTTCCCTCATTACAAATACTTAGCCATAATAATCCCTATGATATAAAAAATTCTTTTGACCTAATTTCTAAATTATCCAACCTAACCATTCCCCACGGCCACATTTTAGTTTCCATTGATGCCACATCCTTATTCACTAACGTCCCACTAGCCAAAATGCTAGAAATTATCGAAAACCATTGGCCCACCCTCCACCTCCATAGCCCTCTATCCTTTGATCTGTTTATAGAAAGTCTAAAACTTTGTGTTAACAGCGGTTTTTTTAAATATGATGGGAAATTCTATAAACAAATTGAAGGTCTAGCCATGGGCAACTGTCTTGCACCCGATTTATCCTCAATCCTTCTCAACGATCTTCTCAACTCCCTCGTCCCACAGTTTCCCCATGACATCTCATTCATTTGCAAATACGTAGACGATCTTTTGCTGATGATTAACCCAAACAGACTAACAGACATACTTACCTGTTTCAATTCCTTTTACCCTAGGCTTCAATTTACAGTCGAAATAGAACAGGACAGACAGCTCCCATACTTGGACATCTTACTAATTAGACAGACTGACGGTACTATTATTACTGACTGGTACACAAAACCCACATACTCGGGACGGTTACTTAATTTTCATTCATCCCATCCTTACCACCTCAAGATTAATGTAGCCAGAAATCTCCTTCGCCGAGTCCTCTCCCTATCCCATGCTTCCTTCCACAATAAAAATATTAATATCGCCTCAGATATATTGGCACGCAACCAATTTCCCCCCAACCTCATAAAATCCCTTGTTAAAAAAGTAAAATCCCAACCTTCCAGCACTATCTCTCCCAATTTTTCCCTAACTCCCAGTTCCCAAATGTTCCGATCTCTACCATTTACACCTGGACTGACTGATAAACTTACAAAGACAATTAAAAAATCCTACCCTTCCCTAAACTTTGGTTTGAAAACTACCAACAAACTCAAAAACCTCTACACCAAACTCAAAGATCCCATCCCTTTTGAACATACAACCCGATGTGTTTACCAAGTCCCTTGCCAAACCCCTTCCTGTAATGGTGTATACATAGGAGAAACCATAAATGACATTCACTCACGTCTTACACAACATAAACGAACCATCACTAATAAAGAAATAGATAAATCTGCACTTGCAAAACACGCCATTACACAAAAACACACTTTTAACTTCGACGACACGAAAATTCTTTCTACACAACGTAACAAAAAAAGACTACAGATCTCGGAATGTGTACACATAAACTTAAACAAAAACAATATAAATTACAAAACTGACCAACAAGGCATTTCTCCTATGTACGCTAATATTTTCCAAATACTCGCCCGACCACCTACCTAGATTTTTTACCTTGCCCCTTGGGTATCCTTCCATTAACACCTTTTCCTCCTTTCCTGTCATAAAATGTCATAAACATCTGTTTGATCCTACCGCCCGTTTCCCCCACCTCTTGCTGTTTCCAGTTACATATACCCCTTGCAGATTCCTTTTTTCCTTAGACACTGTCACAATGGTTACTTAATTGCCAACCTTGGTCTTCCTCTGCCGCTCGGCATTTCCATTGGTATGTAGTATCTTATTTCTTTGTAAAATTAATTAATGTTACTATTAGCTACTATATTTGTCATTGATATATAGTTCTCTTATTTCTTTGTAAAATCAATTAATGTTACTAATTACTATTAAAATCAATTACTGTACCTATTTTCTTTTTCATTCTACTCATTCTAAGAATTTTAAGACGATATGTTCTGTTATAAGTTAAACTGTATCTATAGTTCTGTCACCTATCACAATTATAAATTTTTCTTGATTGTTTCTGTATTAATTTCTTTTTTTTGTCATTTTAGCTGACGAAGGCTACCAATGAGTAGCCGAAACGTCCGAAATATAGATTTTTTTAAAACAAAATCATATTGAGGTTTATTTAGCCGAATCCCAACCATTCCATCTGTACTTATCACCTCGACGGCTAACTATCTAATCATCATGATTAATTAATATATTTTTTAAATGTAATTGATAAAAGCAACTAATTTTATAAATATGACGAAAAATCTTGTGGTAACAATATTTTAATGTAGAGCAAAGTACTATGAACAGCTGATCAGCAACAGCCATATTTAATTTCAACAATATGGTGGAATTATTACCACAGTAATGCTCCAACAAAACAAATTAGGACAAATTACTTATTAAGATGAGAAACATGTCGTTCTGTTAACTTGAATAAATGCAAATCATATAAAAAAAATTATTCACCACATTTGATTTGCTAAGACAAATAACATTTTTGTTAAATATTTAAGTTAATAATTTATAACTTGTCATCTATAATCTATTTTAAACAATGTTCTTGGTGGATAGGCTTACTTGTATCCTGTCAGTATAATTATCCAACAGCAGTACACCACTTCCAGCAACTTTCTTCGTTTCCACCATGGTTTTGAGATCAGCTAAGAGACTCATGTGCTTAGACATATCCGTGGAAAGGACCTAAGAGAAAAGAAATACAGCTTTAAATGTTGGAAAATGTTCGTACATTATTTGAATATTTTATTGAATGAACAATGAGTAATTTGATGATTCATAACTACAGCCTGTTCAGATAGGCAATAGGAAAAGTTCAATTCTAGATGCACGAAATTTTGAGGGAAATATTCCCGAAGGTTCCACCATTTGCAAACTCCCGTTTCAAGGAACAAAACGACACCTGAAACATTATAAAAACTGTATATGTATCATTTAAAACCAGGGAAGGCTTTTAGAGGCCAGACAAAGGAAATAGTGTCTAATATTTATCAATACTTAACCAAAGCTAAGACTAAGAACGTTTTAAACCTCCTAGTGATAAGGCCATAACAGAGACAATTTTTGCCACTAATTTCTTACACGGGGAATATAGGCCACGCCCTTTTCCCTCCAATTAAAACCTATTTGAACAGGCTATAGCTTAAATTGTTTTTAGCCTTAGCTTTGGCTAAGTATTGAATAATATTAAATACTATCTTTGCTGACCTCTCAAAGCCTTCCCTGGTCCTAAACGAGACATAATCAGTTTTTATTGAGTTTAAAGTAGCGTGTATTTCATTGTAATGGAAATGAAAATGGCGGAACCATCGGGAATTTTCCCTCAGAATTTCGCGTAAGCGGGATTAGAACTATTCCATCTAACTGAACGGGCTATAATATTACTTTCAATTTGATAATAAAAAATAATTTGGAAAGTTCACTACCCATCACATATGAATATACCCATCCACAATTTTCATAATTTCATTTCCCTTTAACTTTTTTACTGAAAGAAACAAAAAATCATCTAATTTAATCTATTTCCCTTTAACTTTTTTACTGAAAGAAACAAAAAATCATCTAATTTAATCTATTTCCCTTTAACTTTTTTACTGAAAGAAACAAAAAATCATCTAATTTAATCTATTTCCCTTCATTCTCAATAGATAAGCATAAAGTGCTAATGGCCTCGGCAGCAGATGCACACACACACACACACAAGAAAAAAAAGAGCATAAAAGGAAATTCGCCTCCCTATTGTGTCAGAAATTCTTCCTAATTTGATATAAAGTTTTTCATTTGGAATTAATTTGATCTGTTTGTTCTGAAATTTTCCTTATAATTTTTCTTTCCTTCTTTTCCAAGATTTATAATTGATCTTTATAGCACAGAAGTAGGTTTTCAGGAGTATAAAGTGCTTCTTGTTTTAACATAGTTTTAAAGTGCCGAAATTTTGAGTTCTAGGACGTTTTTGTTCTAAATATTTTTGGTTTAAAGCTCATTCCATTTCAGGGTATAATTGCTAATGCTTTCTTATCTAATGAATTCCAGCTGATCCACTCTCCAAATTATTTAAAATGCTAAAATTTAGCAATTTTTTAATAATTATAAGAAATCTAACATTCAATATTAATATATACATGTTAAAATTTATATAATTTGCATAATTTTAATTTTTTTTCCACATTTTTTATTGCGAAGAGTATAATTTGCTTATCTGTGACTTGTTTAAAATATATCTTCAGAAAGCTAGGATCTCCCCTAAAAAATTGAGAAATATCACTTTAAACCAATTATTTTTTATAATTTTATATTATAATTGACTGCCCAACAGAGTAGCCTAGATTGAAAATTTTAAAATGCATAGATGGAAAAATATAGACACTTTCCTTGCCGATTCAGAATCCTAACACAATTAAACTGAAAAATATTAAAACAGTTATTGTTGATAACAGTTTTAAAATTTGTTTTTCGCAATTAACTACCTAAGAAACCTGATGGCAATTGCACTTAATCATTTTTGCACTATGTTACAATCTCTAGGTACAACATTAAGTCGAATAGTCAACAAGTTAAAAACAATTATTACCATATCAATAGTCATCTTCCTCAGAGTTTGCCGCTGTTTTTTGCTGAGGTTGAGGAAGATGTCACAGCCCTCGTTCTGAAGCAGTTTGAAAGCCACGGCTAAGTGATGGTTTTCAAGCACAGACTCGTCATTGTACATCAACGCCAATTCAGAACCTGGAATATAACAATTTTAAATGTAATAAATATTGGGGAAAAATTGGATTATATCTTCTGAAATATTCATGTAGACTGAAGCAGTGAGTGAAGGCAATAAAAAAAAAAACAAACAAAAAACTGAGCCTTTTAAATCAGTGAAGTTAATAAGTGAATTTAACTTATGCTATTTATACATTATACTTCATTTAAAGCCATTACTTACAAATGATTTTTCTTCCTTATATATTATTCATTTTAATATATAATTCCCCTTTTCGCGTTATTTTTTCTTTTAAAAAGCTTTTTAATTTATTGACTTTAGTAATTCTTTTAACTTCATTATTTGTCTTGGCCTTTTCATTTAATTTGTTAATAGCATTTTCACACTTAAAAGTTTTTTTTAATACGTATGGATTAGTAAAATATCAAAAGTACAAACTTGGATTGTATAGTGTCAGTTGAAGAAACCAAGAATTTTGTTTTCCCTCATTTTTAAATTTTGTATATATCAATACTAGCTGAATAACCGTGCTTTGTCACAGCAGATAAGTAGTTATTTTATTGTGTTAAATAATGTATCATCAAAATTAACGCTACTACATAATGTTGTTCAGTTTATTATAGCTCGGTTCCCGTCATAATATAAGTTATTCATCAATTGTTAAGTAATCAAAGTATATTGTTTCTTGACATTGGGGCGCTCTGGACCAGTGTCAAGAAATAGATAACGTAGAGATAACCCGTTATCTATAGGTTTGCAGTAACAGCAGTTTAACCAATAAAGGTTAAAATTCGTTGTCAATAATAAATGTACGTTAAAATTTAAAAATTTATGTTTCCAAGATGTCATTTGGAAACACCCATTATATATGCGAGCATTACCAAGAAGTGTTCTGACTGGGGATAATGATGGGTGAGGGGGCTGTGCAAGGGTTCGGGATATTACCTTGGATGGACCATCACCGAGTACAGCGTAAACTCAATGAGGGACAAAATCACAGTTTATTTCTATTAATTCAAGGTCTGCCATCATAGTTGAAATGAATATCAAGTAAAAATAATATTATGAAATAGATACAGCAACAGCTGACCTGTTATCATCCTAGCAACGCAAGCTGCCTAGGCGTGCATGCTCTCTTTATAACCAACTAAAAATTCAAACTCCTCTAAAAATTTGAATATATATATAAAAAAAAACAAAAACTTACTTAGAGATTGTTTACATCCTAAAGGGGAGTGTCCATGCAAAATTTCAAATTTTTCTATCAAGTGGTTTGGGCTGGGCGATGATAGGTCAGTGAGTGAGTGAGTGAGTGGTATTTGACAAATATATAGTAGATTTTATGGTATACGTTTAACTGTTAAGTCTGTATTGCAGATATGGTAAGTGGGTTTTTCATTTTTTTCATTCATTCAAATGAATAATAAAACATTTGATAAAAGAAACATGTCTAAAACTTTTTCTTTCAAAGAAGGTGAATTTAGTGGACAAACAATACTGGTCATAAAGTCCTCAAACTTGATAAAATAAATGAATATTAAAAAAGGAAAATTTTAAAAAATATATTTAGTAAATTACTTGAATTGACAAGGAACTGGTTCGTAAGCCCTGGATGATCGACATCGTGAATAGTTGCAGCAAAGAGTGCTGCCATTATTTCCAATGGAGTGAACACACTCTGAAAAAAATAAAATAAAATAGAACAATTATAATATTAATACACTATTGTGACATAGTGAAGACAAGCAATAGAAAAAAATCGAACACATTTCCTTTTTAAGTTAAATTTCATTTTTCCCCAACTAAATTTAATGTTCAAAAATTCTTTTGAAAATTTTAAAGCAGAAAAATAGATTGAATATTTAGTTCAAATTATAATTATATTTATAAATTATTTAATACAAAGGAAGATAAATTGCTGAATCAACTCAAAACTGGTTTTAGATAATACAATTTTGTATTTTAATATTAAATGTAATCCCTGTTTAGTTTATATAAATCCCTAACCACGATTTTGAAAACGATAATGTACAATAGTATTTTTTGTGTTACTTTTGAATTGTAGCTATAATAGTCTCTATGCTCATAATAATTATATGTTTTATTTATTTTATTTTTTATTTGCCTTGCAACTTTTTTTTTTCCATTTTCTTTTTTATGAACTTAAATGCTTTCTTAACTATTCAAAAATTATATCCAAGAGTGTTTATGCACTGGAACAGTTTTTAAATGTGCCAAAAATTTGGTTTTTCAACTAAAGTCCTGACATACTTTTCAAAATTAAAAACTATTTTTTTTACCTTTATTAAAAGAAATTTTGGAAAACAAAAAAATGAACTTTTTGGTGCAATAAACTTTAAGTAGATTTTCTCAAAACTATTTTTTTTTTCAAATGGGCCAATAATATAACGCTTTCAATTTTCACCCAATCAACTTCAAATTTTAAATGCCAAAATGAAGAATTGTTAACCATTAAAAAAACAAAAATCTTATTTATATTTATTTTTCTGCAGGCAGGGCCATGTCTAGACTGCCCATGCTTGCAGAAGGTTCTCAGAGGTGAAGGCTGTGATGTTATATTATTTTTAATGCTCCTGAAGAGGTGTCAATAAGACAAGAAACATGTAGAGTGAAATAAAGGAGTGGTGTATATACTGAAATTTGGCCTTCTCTTCTTTTATATATATATATATATATATATATATATATATATATATATATATTTATTTATACTGTCACACTCTGGGGATGGTAGCAGGAGCTACTGGAAGCACTTAGCGTTAAAAATAAAACATATTGTGAAGGAATTTCATTTTAACGAAGATCTTCCAGCTCTGCAGCAACCACGTACTTAGAAACAGCCAGATACTAACATAGGTAATAAATGTTTAAAAAACAGGCGAACATATAAAACATCCTTTTTTTTATCCAGTAGTAGCAAGCAAAATATTGCGTTACGAGTAAATAACATTTGTACAGGAATGTAACTTCTTACCTCAAGGGCAGGGGTGTTGAGGAGGACATGGGTTGACTGGGTGACGTCAGCAGCGTGAGTACTGTTGTGAAAAGGGTTGTCTTTCACATAGTGTTCTTCCAGTGTCAGCATGAAGGAGACAAGGGTCTTTGCAGGGATCATAAATGTCTTCAGAAGATCTCGGCTCTGAAATTGTAAACAGGAAATAATAAATAATTTTAATTCAGTCATATATATATATATATATATATATATATATATATATGTATATATATATATACACACACACATACGTCTCACTTATACGAATGTGATGGGGAACAGAAAATGTTTCGTATAGGTGAATATTTTGTATAACTGAATAGTACTAGTTTTGTGGCTATTTTAAAATAGAATATTCTTCATAAAAAAAAGTCACAATTTTATTGTTTGTACATATTTTGTTGTTAGGTAACGTTATAAGTTTCATATCACTAAATTCTCCTTGATTCCTTTCCTCTTATCAATAATAGTCGGAAGGGTTGACAAAGGTTTTAACCGTTTAGCTATGTCTATTTTTGTTTCTTTGGTGTTGTCATCAATTTCTCTTAGTACTTTTATTTTGTCAACAAGTGTAAGTTTTGTTTCTGTTTTTTAATCACGAAAGCACAATAGAACACGGCTACTAGAACAATTATTGTATAGAGATCTTGAAAACGAGAGAGTGGAGGGGGGATGAATCATTGGTACGTGCCGTGTTATTAGATCAGAAACGAAGGAAATCACACAAGATACAGTGGATAGAACATGGCTGGACAACTAGAATGACAAGGAAGAACTGAGATGAGTGAGAGAGAGACTGGTGGGGGTAAGTCAATGGTAAGTCTGTAAACATTTCATGGAAAAGCTGTTGTCTCTTCGTATATCTGAATAGTATTTACACCTGGGGAACAAATTATTTTCCGTATAAGTGAATATAACTGAATATCGCACAAGTGAATAATTCATTAGGGTGCGTTTACATCTGACACTTCTCGCAGGAAATATATGTCAGGTGTCGGATAGATATTCTCTTGAAGGTTTACATACTGACAGAAATAGCTAGACTTTTATGTCATGGATATGTATAGGACAGTTCTGGATTTTAAGTAAAGATGGAATGGTTGGGATTCGGCTAAATAAACCTCAATATGATTTTGTTGATCAAATGATTTTGATAAACAAATCAAAGGATAGAGGGCTACTCCAGCCCTCTATCCTTTGATTTGTTTATAGAAAGTCTAAAACTGTGTGTTAACAGCGTTTTTTTTAAAATATGATGGGAAATTCTATAAACAAATTGAAGGTCTAGCCATGGGCAATTGTCTTGCACCCGATTTATCCTCAATCCTTCTCAACGATCTTCTCAACTCCCTCGTCCCACAGTTTCCCCCATGACATCTCATTCATCTGCAAATACGTAGATGATCTTTTGCTGATGATAAACCCAAACAGACTAACAGACATACTTACCTGTTTCAATTCCTTTTACCCTAGGCTTCAATTCACTGTCGAAACAGAACAGGACAGACAGCTCCCATACTTGGACATCTTACTAATTAGACAGACTGACGGTACTATTATTACTGGCTGGTACACCAAACCCACATACTCGGGACGGTTACTTAATTTTCATTCATCCCATCCTTACCACCTCAAGATTAATGTAGCCAAAAATCTCCTTCACCGAGTCCTCTCCCTATCCCATGCTTCTTTCCACAATAAAAATATTAATATCGCCTCAGATATATTGGCACGCAACCAATTTCCCCCTAACCTCATAAAATCCCTTGTTAAAAAAGTAAAATCCCAACCTTCCAACACTGTCTCTCCCAATTCTTCCCTAACTCCCAGTTCCCAAATGTTCCGATCTCTACCATTTACACCTGGACTGACTGATAAACTTACAAGACAATAAAAAAATCCTACCCTTCCCTAAATTTTGGTTTAAAAACTACCAACAAACTCAAAACCCTCTATACCAAACTCAAAGATCCCATCCCTTTTGAACAAACCACCCGTTGTGTTTACCAAGTCCCTTGCCAAACCACTTCCTGTAATGGTGGATACATAGGAGAAACCATAAATGACATTCACTCACGTCTTACACAACATAAACGAACCATCACTAATAAAGAAATAGATAAATCTGCACTTGCTAAACATGCCATTACGCAAAAACACACTTTTAACTTCGACGACACGAAAATTCTTTCTACACAACGAAACAAGAAAAGACTACAGATCTCGGAATGTGTACACATAAACTTAAACAAAAACAATATAAACTACAAAACTGACAAACAAGGCATTTCTCCTATGTACGCTAATATTTTCCAAAAACTCTCCGGACCTCCCACCTAGATTTTCCCATGCCCCTTGGGTATCCTTCCATTAACACCTTTTTCTCCTTTCCTGTCATAAAAATGTCATAAATATGCCTTTTGATCCTTACCGACCTTTCTCCCACCACCTGCTGTTTTCAGTTACATATACCCCAGTAGATTCCTTTTTCCTTAGACACTTTCACAATGGTTACTTAATTGCCAACCTTGGTCTTCCTCTGCCGCTCGGCATTTCCACTGGTATGTAGTATCTTATTTCTTTGTAAAATTAATTAATGTTACTATCAGCTACTATATTTGTCATTGGTATGTGGTTTCTTATTTCTTCGTAAAATCAATTAATGTTACTAATTACTATTAAAATCAATTATTGTACCTATTTATTTTTTCATTCTACTCATTCTAAGAATTTAAGACGATATGTTCTTTTATAAGTCAACTGTATTTATAGTTCTGTTACCTATCACAATTATAAACTTTTTTTTGTTTCTGTATTAATTTCTTTTTTTGTCATTTTAGCTGACAAAGGCTACCAATGAGTAGCCGAAATGTCCGAAATATAGATTTTTTAAAACAAAATCATATTGAGGTTTATTTAGCCGAATCCCAACCATTCCATCTTTACTTATCACCTCGATGGCTAACTATCTAATCATCATGATCAGTTCTGGATTTGTTCTAATTTGCAATAAATTCACCAAAAGCACAAATAATCAGTGTTTACATCTGTTGGTATAGAAGTGTCGACAATACAGCTAGTAGCCAAGATATTTATCTCTGGAATTAAATTCTTCTCGTAAAAATCTGTGTTTACACGTGGTGGTATAGAAGTGTCGACACTTATAGTTCGTGATAGAAATATATATCTCAGACATAAATTGCTCATGGTTTACACTAGTCGCAATTTCTGTCTGATATAAATTTCCTGCAATAACTAGCAAGTGTAAACCCACCCTTACACAGGATTAAATGGAGTTTTTCGCCGGGGAATGAGAAATTCTTCGTATAACTGAATGTTTCGTATAAGTAGGACTCCACTGTATATTGTTGTGATACCTTCAACATAAACAAATTAAATAAAGTGCACCCTGAAAATTAAAAATATTTGAAAATTATTTTTGTTAAACACATATACTTTGAATAGATAATAATATTACGTGTATAAAAATATATCTTACTATTATGTAGTATATAAAATGTTGATATAACAAAGTTTCCTTCATTCAAATCAAGAAGGCTTCTCCATCCAATCGGAGTATGGAGCGGGACTGTGTCAAGTCAGTCCCTAACACTTGCAGTCCCAGCACCTCTCTATAGTCAGTCGTAAGCAGTCTCTCCTCTTTGAGGACGTTTACGCTAAACAGTGGTGTTGAGTCTCAAATCCATGAAAGATGCAAGTTGAGAGGAATTTAATGCAGGATCAAGACTATTATTGAGGTCTCTATTCTGACTGAAAGCTCTGCCTACAGATACAAGGTAATTTTTGTTGTATAATATATATTTATATTATTCCGTAATAGTATGATTTTTATAGTTGACCATGTTTTGTAAGCTTTTGAAATTCATGACTAATGTCTTAATTTGCTGGAACCTATTACGACCCGAGATTTCATGTTGAAGAAATATTTAAGTTTATTTTATTCAATTTAATTAACTTATCATTAATAATTAATCACTAATTAATATATATATATATATATATATATATATATATATATATATATAAATTCCATAATAGGCCAAGAGGGCCCAGAGAGGCAGATACTGCAGAGGTATTTGATCCTTGACCATACGGCATACTAGGGAGATAGCGTAGTCAGTACTATGCTCCGATTACCTGATTTTTCTCTTTTGCAGGTACCCATTAATTAATTTAGGGCTGGGTGAGCCTAGGGATAATCTGGGAACGCAAATCCAACCCTTGAACAGCGACACTAGAAGATAAAAATCTTTAGTGTGCGCTCAGGTTTTGAACCTGGGTCCTCCAGTTCATTAGTCAAGTGCTCTACCACTGAGCTAACATCGCCCATATATATGGTACTTGTTCATTAATGGGGGGCCACTTCGTTTCTAATATTTTTCAAACAGTAACATAAAATTACTTATAGCCACACACAAGTAATAACATACTCACATTATAAGTTTTTGTCCGGAGGACTGAAGTCCTTTATTTGGCCACATAATCGCTCGGTCGCTGTCACCTTTATACAATTTCGAGTAAGAAGTTTTCGGTGAAACGCCATAGTCTTGCAAAAAAGTACATGCAACTTCCTCTGTTGACGGTAAATCCCACACTCTCATTATTACAATTCTTCGCAACTTTGTGAACTATATAGTGTAAACTACAACTGTGTACAAAGGTAATTGAAATACAAAACTAATGTTAATCGATGGGGGCTTGCTCGAGAAAATATATTGTAATCTTAGAAGGCTTATTAAATATAAAATAAATACCTAGGAATACATACAGTGTAGATTATCTGATAAAGAACAGAATTAACCTGTGTATTACAAATGTTTAGAATAGAAACGATGGCCCCCTTGTTAATGAACAAGTACCATATATATATATATATATATATATATACACATATATATAAAGGATTAAAATAATAACCTTTTGCTTCTTCACCACTCATGAAAAACAAAATATCTTACTCTAGAAAGCTTAACCCATTGAACCATAAGTAATAAGAGCTTCTAAACGCAGCGATGCCAAGACAATCAGATTCGAAGGTGATTACCATTGCTGAGAATCACTCAGAATGCTAAATAGGTACTTGAAGGCTCTTAGAACTGAGTAAGTATTGGAGTTGGCTGAGGATAGATGAAGTCTTAGAACAGGAATATTGATCAATTTATTCCATAAATATGTCCTCTCCTTCAGCCCGCAATTCGACAGACAACATTCCCATATTAAACGATTGGACGAGTTCGTTAACCAGGAAAACTTGGACATTGAGAGTGAAGGTTTACTCAATTTCTAAATTATTAACCCTTCAAACCCTCTGATATATGCGGGCGTGAAAAACAGTGCCCCCGGTGCTCTAGACACATATATGCGGGTGAGAAAAGCAGTGCCCCAAGCGCTCTAGACGCATATATGCGGGCGTGAAAAGCAATGCCCACCGGTGCTCTAGACGCATATACGCGGGTGAGAAAAGCAGTGCCCCAGCGCTCTAGTCGCATATATGCGGGCGAGAAAAGCAGTGCCCCCAGCGCTCTAGACGCATATATGCGGGCGTGAAAAACAGTGCTCCCCGGTGCTCTAGACGCATATATGCGGTCTGGGTTCTGCACTCGCCACGATCGGCTTGATTCATAGTTTATCTTATTACTTCCCTTCAAAAACGGCCAATGATTGAAATGGCACACAAAAAGAGGAAAAATTTATTTTTAGACAACTGTAAGAGAGGAAATATAATAGAGAATGAACGATAATGGCCGCCGAAACCGGGAGTCCCGCAATCTTATATCACTGTTAGGTCTCGATACTAACTGGAGGGTACGATACGAGCGAAGAGCGATGAGCGATAAGCGAAAAGCTTCAGAGCAACTTCGCTCACATTTTAAGCTGGAGAGTAGTAGGAATGAGGTAGGACTGGCTACAATAGGCATGAGCGACCGGGCGACGTGGCTTGTGGGTTCCAGCCTACCGCTCATCGCTAAGCCCAAACATTACAATTTGTCTCGTCGCTCACACCAGACATTATATTTTGCGTGTTACAGCCTCTAAATCTTAACCGATTTCAATGCATTTTTTTTAAATGAATGCTAATAAAATTGAGAAAAACTTTGTCTATTCACATTTATGGTTTTTGTTTCCCTTGTTCATTAAATTACATGGAAAAATGTTCATAACAATCCAATGTTTATAACCTTCCAATGTTTATAACCTTCCAATGCTTATAACCTTCTAGCTACCTTTCTTATAAATAATTTTAAAGTATAAATACTAATAAAAGAGTAAATTGGATGATAGTGAATGTAAGCTTTTAATTTAGGAAGTACAAAGTATGGAATGACAGACACAGTGATTTTAAAAATACAATCATAACCAAGAAATTATGAGAAGAGGTTGGATACGCATTAAACGTGCAAGGTAAGAAATTTTTATTAACTAAACATTTAAAATATTAATTTTTTTAAATTAATATTTTAATTGAAAAACGTTAATTGGAGTATGCGATGACGGAGACTAAAGGAAATTACCACCCTGCCGCTCTGTATCGTAGCCAGTGCCCCTCTTCTGCTAAACGCTCGGTTGCTCTGACTGCTCTGATGTTCTGTCGCTCATCCCCGTGTCGTAACCGAGGCCTTACGCTGTAAGTAGATCTGTCTCACCCTTCACATCTGTGGACTTACCCTTTTTTATTAAAACAAAATAAAAATAAAAGTCCCTGTGTCCAATTCACACCACAATTCACCGATCTCGGGGAACACTAAAGGAATGCCTAAAAGTCAACACGAGGTACTGCACAACAGCTGATGACCTAGCAATTCATTACCCGCGCAAGTAATCAATCATTAATTTACTAATTAATGAGTTGCAGGTCATTGTTTGAAACTAATAGATTTGTTGCGAGTTTGGCGGGCGAGTTCTGACAGTTAGTTCGGTGAAAGGTTATTATGCGTCAGGTTGAGAGCGGCTGCTACAAATTAATGATGTCAGATCGAAGTTTAAATGCATGCTTTGTTGATAATTGAACTCGCTCAAATATTTCGATACGCGTACGAATATATGACATTTCCGCTTTTCACTCCCCGCGACGTACGCCCACGGTTTCTCGTTTTTGACCCCCTAGTTACTCGCTCACTTCCTTCTCCTGTCGACAGATATATCTATATTCATCTCTAAAGAAAATGAAATATTAATTCCATACAAACAGCGATTTAAGCAGGAGGAAATCATGTTTAACATAATAAGGTCAACCATTTCAAATGCCAAAACCCCTAGAATTCAGGCGTTGGCATTCACTTGAAGCACAAAACGGCAAATATCCCTGTTATTCAAATAAACCTAGATTCGCTCCTGCTTTATCAATGGCGACTCTAAAATTTATTCAGGATCTTCCCTCCCTCCTGGCCAGGACGGCAATTTCTGAAGGGACGTGAATTTTGAGCCCGCCGAATAAGGTTTATTCAGTTCGTTTCCCGCATTGGATTATCCCTTTGTCATGTAATAAATTTATGAATACTCTACCAGATGGATGTAAGAATTGAACTGTTCCTTTTGAATAATTTTTGATGATTTAGTCCTCCTGCAGGTTAGAATTCTTAATAAACTTTGTTAAACGGGAAACTTGGACTCGCAGGAAATGCGAATTTATCCCATTTAAAGTCTTAGCGTATTTTCATATACTAATTATATCTGGTGTACTATAGAAGGGGGCTTCAATGGGACGAAAACAAAACTTCTGAAATTTCAAAATATGACAGAAATTTAAGTCTGCAAGTGTTTTGTTATTATTTCAAATCATGGGCGTATATAGAAAATAATTTCGGAGCAGCCCCCCCCGTATATACATACGCCCATGTTTCAAATTACTTTCTTCAACTTACCACGATTTAGCAATCGTTTTAAGAGATTTAACAAAACAGGGCACTAATGGGACGTATAATCAGACTTGAGTCTATGAGTCGAATGTTCTGATCCTTTAACCCAACAACAAAGAGATTATCTTTTAGTTGGATCAATTAACGAGAAATTCCTACTCGCAGGAACTGCGTCATCTTTGCACGGTTCCGTTCTCATTCCTAGGGTCATTAGTAAAGGAATAGAAGTATTTATTGATAAGTTTTGATCTTTGATGAAAAATCTCAAAAATAAGTAATATACGAATTTAAGCGCCACAACAGGAAACTGATTGTATCCTAAGCGGAAATTACTCCATCCTCTGTCGCGACGTTCGCTCTTGGAAACACTTTAACACCGTATCTCTTTTTCTTACCTTATTTCACTAAAATAATCATTTTACTGTTAAATGCAAAAAAAACAAACAAACAAACAAACGACAAATTAAAAAAAAGTCCGACTCGCAGGAACTGCGTCATCTTAGCGCGGTTCCAGTTTTTTTTTTTTTTTTTTTTTTTTTTTTTTTTTTTTTTTTTTTTTTTTTTAACGCACATCTACATCTAGGTCATTAGCGCCGACATCCAGGGTGTAGCGAGGAATTTCACCAGCGAGCCGTGGGATGATGAAATTCCTGCCGGAGGTTGGGAATCGAACCCACCATCTCCCGCTTATGAATCCAAGGCGCTAGCCATTAGACCACGGGAGACCCCGGTTCCTGTTCATATCCCTATTCTCATTTGAAAAGCATAGAATAGAAACAGATAATATTTTCCTCGGCCTTTGTTCAAAGGGTTTTATGGCTGGCTATACCTGGGGTCAGGTCCGCAAGACCCTAGAATCCTCTTCTACCGATACTTCATTTCATACGTTTCAATGAATTGGAAAATATCAAATATTTTCACACATTCCTGTGTTCTTTTACTATAGTAATAATTCTACAGATAAAATCAATTAAAAAATAAAATAAAAAAACCAACAGCATAAAGGCAATTGAAAATATTCAAAAGACGTCAACGAATCTTTTTCTCTTGGCAAGCTATATTTCTAACAATGAATTGTTTTTCTTATTTTGCCTAATCTGTTTTATTGTAAAATACATTATCCAACTATAAGCAATTAAAAAATAACAAGGAATAAAAACAGACAAAAAGAACAGTTCGAATAAGCAAAATCAATTACTTTAATGTTTTAAGCACTTATTTCTCCGATTGACATCGCCTAATCAAAACTTTCATCAGAACCTTTTTTGTAGAACATTTAGTAAGCTTTCTAATGGTATTCTTTCGTTTACCAAATTCTTAACCTTTTTCGAGATATGAAGGAAAATATACAAAGTTACCAAAACTTTTTATGTCTGTTAATAAAATATTTTATTCTAACCCTTCCTTAACTCCAAACTTAACCAAAATTTCAACATATTAGTTTTAATGAAAGTAGAACATGCAGAAAATGTTTCAACTGAATCCCATGATTCTAAGTACCCAAACCAAAAACGGTATTCAAAAACTATTTTTCCAATTTTCTCGAAAACGGTTAAAGCTATCGCCTTGAAAATGGTTTCATTCGTTTTCCTAGCCCAAGAAGCCTATAAAAAGAGTACTTACAAGCTTATGAACTAAAAAACGTAAGCGTTACGATTTTTTCTGCGCGAATTTCGCCCCAAACTCCATCTTCCAGTGGGCGGATTTTGCTGGTTAACGAACTTGACCTTTCATATTGGACGACTGATTTTTGTACCAAATTTCATCCAAATCGGACCATTCGTCTTCGAGCTAGAGAGCGAACAGACAAATATATATATATATATATATATATATATATATATATATATATATATATATATAAATATATACATATATATATATATATATATACAAATTTGAACCACCGTTATTTTCGGTCTCTAGGGGTTCTGAAACGCGAAATTTTCTTGTCGGCACTTCCGGATTGTTTCATTGTATCAACCTTATAAGCGGGGTTCCTCCCTATGGGGGAGGGAGGAACCGCGCTAAAATTAGGTTAACAGAGGAAAAAAAAAGGGTCAAAAGAACAAAACTATTTCGAAGTTTCAAGCACTTATTTCTACGATTGATCAAAAACTACATCTAAACCTATTTTGTAGAGAATTTAGTAAACTTTCGAACGGTTACCTGCTAATTACCACAATTTTCCAACCGTTTTCGAGATATTTTAAAAAATATACCAAAATCCAAAAACGTTTCATGTCTATTAACACATTTTTTCCCCTATTACTTCCTTACCTCCAAACGCAACCATGCATTTAATTATCTTAGATTATATGAATGTCAAGCGTCTGGAACAAGTTTAACCTGAATAAATCGTTTCTGAATACCCAAACTGAATATTTAGTTTGGAAAAGTAGTTGTATCAATTTTCCCCATAAACAGTTACAGACATAGCTTTAAAAATGGATTTATTCGTTTTTCTACATTAAGGAACATATAAAAAGAGAAACCGCAAGCATTTTAACACTTTCGAAAAAAATCTGAACGCTTATGTTTTCGAGTTCTTATGCCTGCAGGTACTCCTTTTATAGGTTCCTTTAAGTACGAAAACGAATGAAACAATTTTTAAAGCGATATTTGTAACCGTTTATAAGAAAAATGTATATACCTACTTTTTCAAACTAATTTTCAGTTTGGGTATTCAGACAGGATTGATTAAGTTGAAACTTGTTGTTTAAACTAAGATATTTAAATTTTGGTTGCGTTTGGAGTACTAGAAAAAAAAAAAAAAAAAGAATTACTAGACATGAAACGTTTTGAGATTTTGCTACATTTTCTAAAATATCTCGGAAACGGTTGGGAAATCGTGGTAAGTGGAAAGTGTCCATTCGAAAGCTCACTAAATTCTCTACAAAAAAGGATGTAATGAAATTATCGATGGAGCGATTTCTATCGTAGAAATAAGTGCTTGAAACTTCGAAATTGTTAGTTTTGTTCTTTGTTTAGCTAACGTTTTAATGGTTATTTTTTTGGGGTTAGAGGCGTGTCAACCTTTGTGGTAATTTTTTTTTTTTTTGCGTGTAATAGTAAAATGAGTATTTTAGTCAAATAAGGTAAGAAAATCAGAAACATATTAGAGTGTTTTCCGGGGGCGAACGTTGAGAAGGGGGGGGGGGGGAGTCATTCCCACTTAGAATACTATCAGTTTCTTGTTATGGCATTTAAAATATTATATTTCTCCTCTTTGAGATTTCATTGTATATTTTTCATTAAAGATCAAGACCTACCAGTAACTGCTTCTATTCCTTTACTAATGTCACTACGGATATAAAAGTAACCGTGCTAGATAATACAATTCCTGCGAGTCGGAATTAAAAAAAAATAAATATCCGAAACACAAAGTAATACTATGCATAAAATAAATATTATTGTAAGTTAATGTATAATAATGTATACCTGGAAAGCAGTGTAGGCAACAACAGTGAGTGGCTTGTTGACAGACAGCTCCGCTATCTTGAAAATATCAATGCCCCACCTGTCGATCTCGCTCAGGGTCTGCACCAAAACAACACAGATATCAATATACAGGAGATTCAATATTAATCATGCCAGGTTTTTTTCCTCTATTGGTCATGTCTGTCAATTCAGTATGAACAATTAGTGATGTATTATTTATTTAAAATGATGTGCATTTATTGGCCGATAATGCTCAGACATAAAAACAGTCTTATAAATGTCAGTGCTTGCAGTGTAATAAAACAATTTTATCTGACTCAAATGTAAGTGGAAATGTGTTTTGACATTTTGACTGACAGAACATTGCTAAATTCTGCAGGGGGCATATATAAAATATTTGATTTAAATGTAATCCAGTTTATGCTTGGCAGTGTTGGGCAAAAATCATTCAGAATAATGAATAAATCTGTTATTTCATTCTGAATAGGCTCGGTCACACAGGAAGCGATCTGTATCGCGGCGGGCAGCGATCCAACGATCGCAATACATGGGACGCGATATCTTTGTGAGCAATACAATTGTTAATTTAAATAAAGCATATACATTCAACTAGCTAGAACTATGAATGCAATGGACTAGATAGAATTGATGTATTTTTTTATTAAAACAACATTTACAGGCCCGGTGGCCGTGAGTGTTAAGGCGTGAGCACTTAACACTCCGTGCCAAAGGTCTTTGGTTCAATTCCCACTACGGGGTGGTGGCTTTTCTTTAGAAAAAAGAAAAGGCATCAGCCCAATCCTATCTAGGAAAGGGTGGTAACCTATAGATAACCCATCCGAAAATTCTTAGTTAATAATAATGTACGTTAAAATTTAAATAAAACAACATAACCTCAAAACATATGATTTTCAATGAGTAATTCAGTTTCTTCACCCAAACTGATCGCGCGACATATCTGTCATTTTTTAAAACTGTATTGCCTGGCAAAGCGATAAATACAAGCTCGCTACGACAGATCGTCCTTTGTTTGACGGGGCTGATGCTATAGGCTAAAGACACCCACAGTCCGGCCGAAACCGCTGTGTGTGTCTTCCCAAGTAGAAACAAATGTAATGAGCTGCCGCCAGTCGGCAATAAAGCCGATACGGCGCAACAATGGAATGACGTGCCGAGTCTGCTTGGACCGCGGTGTTTGGCTTCATGGCTTCAACACACAGGCCAATTCCGCCGAGTCGGCCGAAACCGCTGTGTGTGTCTTTAGCCTTACTGTGTAATACAAGTAGATCGCCCGCCGCCCTCGGTCAGATATAGCGATCCGCCGCGATACAGATCGCGTCCTGTGTGCCCGAACCTTTATTAAGGCATTTATTGGCTAACGGAACTCTTTTTTTTTTATTCATTGTGTATTGCTCCACCAGAGTCCTATAGACCCAATGCGTGCCGCGTGGAAAAAAAAATTGGAACCCCATAATTCCTTTTGAATTAAATTAAACCACAAGTTTTCTAGATCTCAATGTTTGATGTACCTTGCCAAGCGCCTCTTCTTGCGGCGTCTGCACGCCATACTTGGGAAGTGTCTCCCCCGTGAAAGAGTTGGTGTGTGTAAGAGGTCTCTTGACGCCGGAAATGTGGGACATAGGCACCACCCTGCCAGGAGGTCTTTCCTTCCGTTTGGTTGCAGTTCCAGTCCTTCCAGGCTCAGTTTCATCAACGCGCAGTGCAGGCAGGTCCAGCTCCTGCTGTTTGTCTGCAACAAGGTTGGAGAAAATGAACACAATTGCTACTGATTTGCTAACAAATGTTCATAGTCGCAATTATACAAATATACACAACAACCCTCTTGTTCGACATTTTTCTATTACGGGTCATTCCATATCAAGTGATCCAAAAACAAGGGAACAATTTCCCTCATATTTTTTGATTTTTTTTTTAAATTTGGCTCATCAATAGTACCCCATAAGACAATTAAAAATCCAAATTTTTAGAAATTTATCTTTATTAGTTTTCGAGTTATGAAAGTTTAAGTTTTTAAAAAAAGCACATTTTAGGACAGACACTTGATCATAAAATGTACCATAACTCCCAAGCGAAATGAGCTAGAGAGGTGTCGTAAAAAGCATTCGTTAGTGTATTAAATGCTGATTAAAATGATTGTATCATGACTTATTTATGAACATTGAAATTTTAAGGTAATTTTTAAAACTTTAAAATTTGAATTTCTCTTAAAACGTATGTTTAAAAATTTTCAAAAAATTTGTAATTTTTCTTTGATATTTTATCACAGTTTTGTGTAAATTTCATGTTGGGATCTCAATGGGATCATATTAATTTTATTTAATAACTTAATCAAAGGTAGCTTGGTATCTCGTTAGTACGTCAAAAATTAAAAATTTTCAGAAAGTGAAATGAAATTAATCTAATATAGACACAAGACGAAAATACAATGAAAAAAAGTCCTTTGGCATACATCTCGTTTTGGCTTAGTGTCCGAGAAAAACGCAAAAAAATAAAAGAAATTATGAAAAATACGTCTATTAAAAGGGAGATCAATTTTTTCAATTCAAGTACATGTATTAAACCCACCCCCTCCCCTCACCCTTTCACCCCCCCCCAAATATAGGAGTGAATATGCCTCTGATTTTGTGTGTAATAATAAAATATTAGGTCCACATTTGTTTACCCCTCGACTTAACGCAGAGTCTTTCTCGACGCATTCCTCTATAATAAACTGTCGTAGTTCTTGGAGGTGGTCCTTTTGTCACAGAGATTCCAATTCGACGGTTGTCCAGCTCACTACGGGAGGGCCGTCTGAAATTGGTTGGGCATTAACTATCCTTGGCGTTGGATTGGACCTGGTGGGCCGGTATCTTGGCCGTCTCGATCTTCAGACCTCACGCTCTTGGATTTCTTCGCATGGGGACACATTAAAGATTTTGTCTACAGAAAGCCAGGCTCAAGGGAGAACCTCATCCATCTCATCAGATGGGCCTGGGAACTGATTACAGCAGAGCAATGCACAAATACCATCCAATCTGTCAACGTGCGTTGTGATGCCTGTATTGCTGCAAGGGGACAAATCTTTGAACAGTTTGTAAATTGATTATTTAGAATTATTAGAAGAAGAAATTGTTATTTTATAATTATGTATGCGTCCCGAGTTAAATTTAAAATGTTTTAAGAACTGAACATTAATTTTTATTAAGAATTTAAAGGTTTTTTTGTGTGTTTTAGCACTTCCCTCAGAATTTTAAATTATGTTGAACTTACCGCTTTACATGGTGTAAGTTAATTTTTTCGAGCAAGAAATTTTGTTGTTTTTTTTCGGGGGGGGGGGGGGATAGGTGTGTGGGTACAGGGAGTGCAAGATGAAACGTACTTTTAAAGATTTTTATATAGGAATTATGAAATAGTGCCTTTTCACAATTGTGTTTAGATGGATTTCATTTATTTTTCTGAAAATTTCAATTTTTTTAAGTATCAACATAAAGTTAATAATTAAAATAAATATGATCCCATTGAGATCCCAGCTTGAAATTTGCACACAACTGAGATAAAATATCAAAGAAAAATTACAATTTTTTTGAAAATTTTTAAACATACGTTTTAAGAGAAATTTAAATTTTAAAGTTTTAAAAATTACCTTAAAATTTCAATTTTCATAAATAAGTCAAGATGTATATAATTTTAATCAGCATTTAATACACTAACGAATGCTTTTTACCACACCTCTTTAGCTCATTTCGTTTGGGAGTTATGGTACATTTTATGATCATCAAGTGTCGGTCCTAAAATGTCCTTTTTTAAATAACTTACAACAGTCATAACTCGAAAACTAATAAAGATAAATTTCTAAAAATTTGGATTTTGAATTGTCGTATGGGGTACTATTGATGAGCCAAATTTAAAAAAAAAAAAACAAAAAATCTTAGGGGAAAAACTGTGGATCACTTGATATGGAATGACCCTTACCTCTCTCTGTAAAAACCGAACATGCATGTTGTTACTCAAAATAACTTTTAATAATCCACTGTCAACATAAAAAAATATATCTTGCAGCCAAATAAACGTAATAGGAGTTCAAGATATACCTAATCAAAACGAGAAATGCTTCAGAATGAGGAAGTTGGGGAACGAATTGGCAATGGAAGAGTTGAAGGCATATCCTAATGAAGAGGGGGTTCGAAGAGGCCTGCTTGATTTAAAAGTGAAATGAACAAGATGAAAGGCCTGGAGAGGATCAAGCTGAAATATGAGTTGGGCGTGGGCGGAGCCACAGAAATTCCGATAAAAAGAAAATATTTTACAAGGAAATAATTTTCTCCGGTTTTTGATGGAGGAAAAAATATACCGTTTTATACTTAGAATACATATGTTATCAGAAACGGCAGTCTTTGCTTCGACTAATTTATTTCAGTTTAAGCATAGGCAGCTACGAGTGTTACTTCAATCTTATAAAAAGTGAAGGTTTTCGGCTACGAAAAAAGACAGAATTGGTCTTAAATTCTTAGAATGAGTAGAATGAAAATCAATAGAAACATAACAAAAAAAGAAGAAAAGAGGCTATTACATTGAAGTTTATATAAGTAAATAGGTGCTAATAATAATATTAATGATGATTAGATAGTTAGCCGTCGAGGTGATAAGTAAAGATGGATGTCATTTATGGTTTCTCCTATGTATACACCATTACAGGAAGGGGTTTGACAAGGGACTTGGTAAACACAACGGGTGGTTTGTTCAAAAGGGATGGGATCTTTGAGTTTGGTATAGATGGGATCTTTGAGTTTAGATAGGGGATGGGTTGAGTTTAGATAGGGGGGGTTTAGATAGATCTATACCAAACTCAAAGATCCCATCCCTTTTGAACAAACCACCCGTTGTGTTTACCAAGTCCCTTGTCAAACCCCTTCCTGTAATGGTGTATACATAGGAGAAACCATAAATGACATTCACTCACGTCTTACACAACATAAACGAACCATCACTAATAAAGAAATAGATAAATCTGCACTTGCAAAACACGCCATTACACAAAAACACACTTTTAACTTCGACGACACGAAAATTCTTTCTACACAACGAAACAAAAAAAGACTACAGATCTCGGAATGTGTACACATAAACTTAAACAAAAACAATATAAACTACAGAACTGACCAACAAGGCATTTCTCCTATGTACGCTAATATTTTCCAAATACTCTCCCGACCTCCCACCTAGATTTTTACCATGCCCCTTGGGTATCCTTCCATTAACTCCTTTTTCTCCTTTCCTGTCATAAATATGTCATAAACATGCCTTTTGATCCTTACCGACATGTCATAAACTTGCTTTTTGATCCTTACCGACATTTCCCCCACCACCTGCTGTTTCCACTTACTTATACCCCAGTAGATTTCTTTTTCTCCTTAGACACTCTACAATGGTTACTTAATTGCCAACCTTGGTCTTCCTCTGCCGCTCGGCATTTCTATTGGTATGTAGTATCTTATTTCTTTGTAAAATTAATTAATGTTACTATTAGCTACTATATTTGTCATTGTTATGTAGCTTCTTATTTCTTTGTAAAATCAATTAACGTTATTAATTACTATTAAAATCAATTATTGTACCTATTCACTTTTTCATTCTAAGAATTTAAGACGATATGTTCTTTTATAAGTTAATTGTATCTATAGCTCTGTTACCTATCACAATCATAATTTTTTTTGTTTTTGTATTAATTTCTTTTTTTTGTCATTTTAGCTGACGAAGGCTACCAATGAGTAGCCGAAACGTCCGAAATATAGATTTTTTAAAACAAAATCATATTGAGGTTTATTTAGCCGAATCCCAACCATTCCATCTTTACTTAATAATATTAATTAATTTTAACAAAAAAAAAAAATAATATTATTATTAGCACTTATTTACTTATATAAATTCTACTCATTCTAAGAATTTAAGACCAATTTGTTCTTTTATAATAAGTTAATTGTATTTATAGTTCTGTTACTTATCTCAATTATAAACTTTTTTTCTGTATTAATTTCTGTTTTTCTTGTCATTTTAGCTGACGAAGGCTACCAATGAGTAGCCGAAACGTCCTAAATATAGATTTTTTAAACAAAAATCGTATTGAAGTTGCTTTAGCTGAATCCCAACCATTCCATCTTTACTTATTTTTATTCAGTTTATATGTATACATACATACAAATTCAGGGAGTCCCACATTTTATTTTATATTTATAACGAAAGAACAAACCCTACCAATAACTATTTCCGTTTCTTTACTAATGGCACTAGGGGTATGAACGGAACTGCGCTAAGATGACGCAGTTCCTACGAGTTGAAAATACTTCTACAGTAGAACCTCTTTAACTCGGACATCGGGGCCGGTTTCGAAAACGAAATTATGTTGTTCAGTGCAGTAAATGAAGAATTGTTTTACAGACGATAAATTGCTATTCTCAGCAGGTAAATTACGAGAGTTTTCCTCGCGTAACGGTCGAAGTACAGTATAGTTTTGCTGTTTCTTTTTCTCGTTGTCCGCGATTTAGACGAAATGCAAAAACGTTGATGTGACTATGGAAAAAAAGGATGGAAGCTTTGATAAGGGAGAATCGTTAAAGAACATTGCTGCTGAGTTTGGCGTAGGAACATCGACCGTATCTGACTGGAAAAAGAATAGAAAACGCATTGAAAGCTTTTGTTTCAAGATGATTTCTGAAGACAGCTTATGGTGGTTATGACCTACGCAGAAGAAATTGAAGGTGTATTTCGAGAGTAAAGCCAAAACATAGCCAAATTGATCTTCTAATGTTAAAGCGGATGCGAGATCGCGCTGCTCGTAAACGATACACTAAACTGAGACAGGAGAAGCTCACTGCCTTGCTAGTTTGTAGCTGCATTTGGTACAGTGCAAATACATAGGCTATTACACTAGATACAGTGTGTGTGTTTTTAGATCAATGTGTGTCGATAATAATTTCTAAACTCCATTAAAATTATTACGATGATTTATATGGCGTTTTACCGTCATTCTATGGATAACCCGGATTTTTCTTAACTCAGATCGACCCTGGTCACAGTTGATCCGGGTAAAAGACTTTTTAATGTACTAGAAAATGTTATTTTAGTTCTAGTGAAGAAAAAAAAAGTTTATTTTTATCGATAAGTGTAATTTATGTCCAATTCCGATCAAGAACGAGTTGTTTTACTAATCTACCTGCTCAGAGGATTAACTCCAGAGGTTAGGTGTAATCCGAATCCATGAACACACCTCCTCCTCCCCCAACATGGCGATTAAGATTAAACCTGAAGTCGATACTGCGCGGGTGGAAGCGATGGAGCTGTTCAGGAGTTTAGTCTCTAAGTTCTCCACTCCAATTTCCCCTATAGCTTAAGTCAACTTGTGAAGCTGTGATCTTCAGCCTCACATTATCTTGTTCAATCTACCTTGTCACATTCTATAGAGAAAGTCTCCTATATTCTAAAGTGCATTTAAATCAGTTTTAGTATTTAACTCAATAAAATAGTTTTGGGTGCTTCTCTAGTATGTAATATATATATATATATTCTCTGATGTACTAGATAATTTGCGCGGGGATGGGAAGAGGCTTGTAATAAGTAGTACTCTAAATGTGATGAAGATAGCGCTAAAAGCCGGAGGTCTTTCTTGTCAATGAGGACGAATTTTCTATAGTATCTCCAGAATTGGGCATTATTATGAATACGAAATTATTCGCACTTTACTTATTTGTAAATACGAATATCAATAAAGTCGTATTCATACGTGTGAATAAAAATGCATATGTAGAAACATGTGCAAACACAAATACAATTCAGTGTTTTTTTTTTTTTTGCCAAAAGTTTATATGTTAAATTTGACAATTTTCTACTTTACCAGTCATGATAAGTGTTTAGACTTGAAAAATTTTAATTATATCACGTTTGGCAGTTCATTTTCCCCGCTAAAATTTTTCTGTAGACATATCAATTTTTGGCATAGACAAATAAAAACGATACACCTCTAAACACATATCATGATCGGTAATGTAGAAAATTGTCAAATTTGAAATATCTACTTTTGGCAAATAACCACAGAATTGTAGAAGGAAATGCACAAGAATAATAAATATTTTCACAAAATCAAGAAAATACAAAAATAAATCATGCCCTAAGGAGTCGTCTACGTTCAGTGCTGATTTGAAAACAAAGACATTTTTTTTTCAGTTTGTACGTAATATAAATGTACAGGGTGGACAAATAGGCGGTCACTTTTGATTTCAGCACCCCCCCCCCCAAAAAAAGATTCCATGCAAAAAAATAGTAATAATTATTTATGGTTATTTCAAACAATTTTTGAACGGAATTCTTAGGAAATTTAGAGACAGATAGTTGGTTTCTGGAACAAAAGCTACTATGAGAGATAGAGACAAGATGTACGCTTGGTTAACCACATCTCTCATCTCTCAACAGGTTTAGGCCCTTTGCCTGTTGGACCGGCACTGAATCAACCTACCGTCTCTATTCCTGATGGTCCAATAATATCAACATCTTATACCATAATACAGTATGGCCGTATATAGGGGGGGGGGCTGAGGGGGCTGCAGCCCCCCGAAATGTTGATTTGATAGGTAAAAATGTCATAAAACCCTATTATTTATTTAAAAATAAATTAAATAAGATAATTTTGTTCAAAAAACATATTCTATTTTGGGTGTAATAGCGTTTAAGTTGGCTAAAACTCTTCCAAGATCTAAATTGTTAGTATTCCATACACCGGAAATGGTCTCAACCGTTCGAATAAAGGAAATCAATTACTTTAAAGTTTAAGCACTTATTTCTCCGATTGACATCACCTAATCAAAAATTGTTTCAGAATTTTTTTTTGTAGAGAATTTATAAAGCTTTCAAATAATTTCTATTCACTTATCAAGATTTCCCAACCTGGTTCGAGATATTAATGAAATTATACGAAGTTCCCAAAACTTTTCATGTCTGTTCATAAAATATTTTATTCTAACCCTTCCTTAACTCCAACCGTAACCAAAAGTTTAACATGTTAGTTTTGATGAAATTCAAACATGCAAAAAATGTTTCAACTGAATCCCATGATTCTAAGTAACCAAACCAAAAACTTGATTTAACAACTTTTTTTCCGATTTTCTCAGAAACAGTTAAAGCTATCGCCTTAAAAATGGTTTCATTCGTTTTACTAGCCCAAGAAGCCTATAAAACGAGTACTTACAAGCATGTGAACTCAAAAACGTAAGCGTTAGGATTTTTTTGCGCGAATTTCGCCCCAAACGCCATCTTCCAGTAGGCGGATTTTGCTGGTTAACGAACTTGACCTTTCAAATTTGACGACGGATTTTTGTACCAAATTTCATCAAAATCGGACCATTAGGGACGCCAGAAATCCGCGAACAGACAAATATATATATATATATATATATATATATATATATATATATATATATATACAAATTTGAACCACCGTTATTTTCGGTCTCTAGGGGTTCTGTAAAGCGAAATTTTCTAGTCGGCACTTCCGGATTGTTTCATGAGATCAACCTTGTAAGCGGGGGTCCTCCCTATGAAGGGAGGGAGGAACCGCGCTAAAAAGTGTCCGCTGGCGTTCGCGCTAAATAGAAATTTTAGATGGAATTCTGAACGTTTTAAGTGATTTTAAAGCATTTAAATATGTTTTTATTTGGCATATTTTGTCAAAAATCTATATTTTTACATATTTTGCAATAAATACATATTTTGATATTATTTTTATTTTTTAGTTGAAAAAATAAAGAGGAAACCGAGAGAGAATGCTTTACCCGTTGAATCTAAATCACTGTGTCTTTGCTAATTGCAAGAATCAAAGGTGGCTGGCAACCATACTAACCCAGCGCTAATGGTCTAGGAACAGTTGCGTTTTAAAAGAATATATAACAAATTATTGTTTAACAAGTGTATCATTCCTTTAATCTACTCTCTAAAAAAAGCGAAAGAATCATGCCGATATCATTTTCCAAACTCGAGATATAAAATAATGAATTTTCAACCTATTTTATTTTATTTCTTAGCTCCTAAGGCGCATTGGACGAAACGCGTGGTCACGTGTCAACTATTTTTCGATGCAAAATCACCAGAAAAGAAATGGGCCTGATCGGTTACCCCACCACTGTATCCTCCCCTCATGAAATGAAAAATGCATTTTGTTGCAAACAATTTTCCAAAATAATGTATCTGTAGATTTTTCAACTTCTTTTTCCCTCTTTTAAAATGAATTTCGATTTATGGTTTTTTTCAATATGTTATAGAGTTATGGTCGTTTTGTTCTATGTATTTTCAAGTTTTGTTCTTTCCATTTATAATAACTGAGTTCTTACTTGTTACTGCTATCTATACTTTTCTTTTGAATATTTTATAGTGTTTTTGGTATTTTTTTACTACATTTTTTATTACATATTTCATTATAAATAGTTAAATATATATGTCCATATTTTGAATTTTATTTTACATGAACATCCGTTCCCTAATCATAAATGTGACTGTTATATATGCATTCCTATGTCTGGATATTACGCGTTAAAAGATATCATTCGCCCCATAAGCGAGTTTCTTCGTAAGGAAACACGTTAAAATTGGATAAGATTGGATAGAATAGGAACAGCTGGATTTATATCCTTTGGGAAGCCAAGAGTGGTAAGGATTTCCATCCAATATCTTTAGGAGTGGATGGTTTCCACAATCCTGCTTCTCACGTTCCTTTCAATCCCTCCAACTCAATATTCAATATTACATGTTTTTTAAATATTTCATTTTAATGTTTTAATAAGATATTACAAGATGGTGATCTTATTTATCACTTCGTAATTCAAATAGCAGATGCTACAGAGGTATCTGATTCATGACCGTTCGACGCACTTTTCCCCTTTGCAGGTAACCATTAATAACTTAATTAAAGACTGGGTTGGCTTAGGGACGTTCAGGGAGGCCGAATCCAACCTACGAACGTCGAGATGATAAAAATCTTTAAGGCGTGCGCAGGATTTGAACTCAGGTCCTCGAGCATATTAAGTCCAGTGATCTACCAGTGAGCTAACTTCACATCCTCCCCGTTTCTGTGCCGCCTAAAATATGACGTTTTCGCTGGAAAATTAAGAATTCGTTGAAGAGCGGGAAAAGACACACACACACACATATATATATATATATATATATATATATATATATATATGTGTGTGTGTGTGTGTTTATATATATCAAATCATAAACAATCATCGTTATCACCGGATTGCCACATAAGGTCGACGCCATAAGTAGGTTTCCTCCAAGTAGAGGGAGGGAGGAAACGCGCTAACATGAAAAGAGTGTCGCTCGATTCTTATCTGGTAAAGAAGAGAATCGGATTAGTGATAATGAGCCAGGAAAAAAGTTACTTTCCTGTCAGAGGATAGAGCGGAACTTCCCTTAGACCTTAGGTTGAAAGGCATTTTCACCTGATCGTCTGTAGATGAAAATACCTTTCAGCCTAAGGAAATAAATAATAAGAAATAATAAAATAAGTTATTTCTGAAATAATCTCTTTAGGTTATTTTATGATTTACCAGCTGTTACCAAGTGTGCCATGCTACACCTACTTTCTGTCTATGACTCTCCCCGTATCAAGATCTACTTGATACCAAGTTGTCTATACCCAGTTACGAAAATCGGTCACACGATGTGAATTTGTTTTAGTTCATAATGATAACGGCAGAGGCCAGCACAACAGCACTTCATCTAACAGCCGACAGAGGCCAGTAGTAGTCGTGATACCGGCAGAGGCCAGCACAACAGCACTTCATCTAACAGCTGACAGAGGCCAGTAGTAGTCGTGATACCGGCAGAGGCCAGCACAAAAGCAATTCATCTAACAGCCGACAGAGGCCAGCAGTAGTCGATTCAAAATGGCCGTCACAATCTGAATGGTTCAGTGTAGCCAATTTTTCTCGAACAAAACTTTTGACCTTTTGACCAAATTTTGAAATTTGACTATTTTGACCTAGCCTAGGAGATTTCTCGTATCAAGACCTACCTGTGTGCCAAGTTTGGTCAATATCGGTCAAACGGTGTAGATTTGTATAAGGAACAAATAAATAAATAAACAGACAGACACGTGATTTTTCAATGTCTGTCAAAAATTACACTGTATACCTACATATTACTGTAATTTCATAAAAGAAAGATGTTATTTTCTTTAAATTCAACAAGCAAAAAATGTCTAAATGTCTTTTTTGCTCAATTGACCCCCTTCTCTCCTATGTATAAATTGCGAAGGCTTTCTCGTTGTTAAAACATTCGGGTTCCTCGAAGGGTTACGAAGCTTTATTTGAGCTCTTGTCTAATGTATTAATATGACTATGAATTAATTGCCAGCACGAATTGGCGGCATTTGATTAAACGTTGCCAATTATAAGTTGGCCCCATAAAGCCGACATTCCCACGTCAGAAACTTTGTTCAGGAATTCAGCAAGGGCACAACTCGTCCCAAGTGTTTTCATCCTGCTCTATGGGTTTAGTTACATTACACGACCGCCCATGAGTTGATCGATATAAACAAATTTTTCGGTAAGGTGACAGTTGTAACAAATAAAGTAACTATTTTAAGTTTTAATTTATATATACATATATATAATATATATATATATATATATATACACACTCTCACACAAAAGCATTATTATTATTCACGTAAGCAGGTTTAAGTACAATTAAAGGTTTTTTGAGAAGTATGACTTTCATTGTAACTAGACTTGTTCTGTTCTTTTGAAATGAGCTGAATGACCAACTTTCCAATAAAAGATTTTTGTGGGATGTTGCCTCTATCTTAAATGTTGTTAGGATTTTTTTATATTTGTTTTTTTATGTTATTGGCGTGGAACGTTAAATACCCTCATGAACAACACTTAACCCACAAAAGAGTGATCCGATGTTAAACTCCCTAAAAATAGGATCACAAAATTAATAAATATAATCCTGCACTACGACACAGTCCGACTAAAAACATGAGGTCAAACACATAAGCTGGTTTCCTTCCAATGGAGGGAGATCGAATCACGCTAAAATGCAAACGTAAGATCAATAGTAGATGTTTTAGAAAGTCGAACAAAAAAAAAGCAAGTCCAGACCAAAGTTCAAAGAACGTTAATAAGCCTTCTCAGAAAGATATACGGTATATTGAAACAACAAGATGAGCACAAAGAAAAGTTTATAGAATTATTTTCTTAACGTCTTAAGCATTTGTTGATATGATACATTGTCCATTTTACGTATAAGTAGGAGTTTATGTCAGAGACATTACATATTCAGTTTATTGTGTACTGATTACGCATCATAAGAGATTACGCAATGAACATCCTGTATTTCGGTCCCAATAGGAGAAAGAGAGATTTATACTAAGAAGTTACAAAGAGCACACTCTCAGGAAGGGGAATCAATATTACACAAAATGTATTTTATCCTGGATATCCTTACATTTCTGCAAAGTGTAGATATCTTTGAATATATATATATCTGTCATGGATAAGCACCAGGGTGCTGAGGGATGGGAAAGGGGCTATCGTTGTTAGGTGTTAATGGGAGTTGCTTCGCAAGCACGATTCCTTCTGAATGGTATCGGCAGGCAAGTTTGGAATTCTACTTGGAGATATATCTCCTCTTGCTCAATAGGAGCTCCTTTCATTCAAAACTGTTTCAATCAAACTCCTCCTCCGGAACAAAGGTAGCTCAATCAATGTTTGGCTTGGTGGCTAGTTTCTAGATAATTTAATATTACAATGACAGCGAATTTGGACTGATTGAGTAGATATTTGGAACAACGGATATTTTCAACAACAATGTAGCATAACACGTTGAGCAATTTTAATAAATTGACAATTATGTTAATTTGGTCTTTTATTTATGGAACTTCTGCCTATAGTTATAGAATAATAGCTATGAAAGTTCATTGTAAAAGTAAATGTATTTAAAATGAGAAAGGTAGCACAATTTAAAATGAATTTATTACTAAAAGCTATTTTGAAACAATCATTTGGGTTTCTAACTTTTATTTACTGATATTCTCCTCATGTTAAAATGTATTTTAAGTGTTTTATACTTCAATTAGAAACTTACATTTTTTAAGTGTTTGTAATAATGTACCGATGGGCTTCTTTTAGTTATTAGTTCGTATAAATCATGTAGAGCTGATAAGATATTTTGGGGTACATAGATTATTATCAAGAATCTTTCTCTCTCGCATATTTAATTTTCGGGTGATTACATTGATGCTTGGAGCCACGATGAGATGATGCTTGAACTTTGTTCGTAAGAAACCACTTTTTATTGAATGCCCGAATGAATAAGTGATATTGTTTGTTATTCTATCTATATTTTACAACTACGTAGAATCATATCAGAAAGCAAATGTTTTGCTGACACGTTTGGCGGTAATAACTGCGCCTAAGGATGCTATCTCTATGGTAAACACTGGTCAACTTGCTGACGAAGGTTTTAGACGCTTACATATGCTTTTGTGTTTAGTTCTCTGGATGTGTTGTTCTAGAGAAACTATCAGTATGTCCATACTTAGGCGCAATAACTAATAGTGACTTGGATATGCGCAAGTAGCCTTAGCCTTAATTGTTACATATAAGGCTAAGGAATAAAAATAATATTTGATTAGATGATTATTATTTACGACTTCGTCCGCGTCGAATAGTGAATCTGGGCAGGATTTTTTGGATATATCGTTTGGTTTTAAAAAAATCTACTTTATAGTAATTCTTTTCTTTACACGATATTAGACGCATAGCCATCGGGGATCAAAGCATACAGGCTGCAAGGATAACACGTGACAGAGCCAAATAAAGCTGACCTAGCGAAAAACAGCTAATACTTAGATCCACAACCACAGCTTTTAGCGTCTGACCTTGGGCTTTATTAATTTTCATCGCAAAACATAGACTCACTGGAAACTGGACTCTATTTAAAGATACGTAAAGATAGTTTATCAAATGTTCGAAGAGATTCTTTATATAGGCATAACTTTTTTATTTATAGAACCGATCGACATGAAATAAACACTAAATTTAAGTGAAGCTTACCGCAATATACTAGTGAAACCTGCATCTAAATAGGATAAGCCATTTCCGAGATTAGCATGCACAAACGCATAGACAAACAGACAAAAATACTAACAATCATTGTTTTGGGTGCTATTGCGTTGATAAAGGCCCCCAATAATATTTTATCTCACATATCGTCCATGAACACACAGCTATAAGTAAAGGATATCATTAAGATGAGCACGTGTTTTTATAACCTCATACCCAATGGCGTCACCATTGCTCCCAAAGAGGTAATAACACGGAATCTTCAATAGAAAAACTTGGGGGTGCCAGGATAAGATACATGATCATTTGTCTCGGTGTATTGAACTTTCTTAGGATCCAATTAATTTTTAGAAACCTCCAATACAATGTTTAAAAATATGGCCACGGGAAAAAATTGAACAAGTTATGAATATTTAGATTTTAGAGTTAAGCCGGATGCGTGGAGCTGGCGCTAAGCGACTTGGAGAGAGTTGTGACCCCATTAGGTAATGAGAAAAGTTCGCCCCGAAGTTGCAACTCGGCGTGTAAACCGAACAATTCGTCACGCCTCTGAGATACTTTCAGGGATCTAGGGATCGGTAGGAAGGGGTTTTACAAAATTTATTTTTCTGTGTTAAGAAAGCAGCGGTCAAAGGAGGGTGAGATCGGTTTAGTGGGAAACGTGTACACAAACACACATATTTAGACTCTTTTAATGGTGATCAATGCTTCTCTTTTAAATTCCAGATCCCCCCAATCCAGAACTGGCAAGCAAAATAATTAAAACTACTAATTTGTTCAATTCAGCGAAAGAACCAACTGGTTCGTACAAGCGCTCCCAACTCTGAAGTGAATATAGTACAAAAAGAAAACCCGGCAGGAAATGGGTAATATATATGCGTTATTACAATATCAAGTAGGCTTATAATCATGCAGGCAGTACGCCTAATCAGGTAGGCAGCGCTTCCCAATGCCTGCACGTTTATGTGCCTACTTGACATTTTCCCAGAGTGAAGAAACTTCACTTATGTCATATAATATAACATATATTTATATTGCATTCATATTACTAATGCTTATATCCGGTGAGATATATGATGCTTAGTATATGAATTTGTAATATTTTACCGACTAAAATATTAATAAAAAGTCTGAAAGTAAAAGCACTTTTTTCCGCGACTAAGTTTTCAAAATTTAGGCCCAAAACTATTTTGTAAGACATTATTAGGCTTTGAAATTATGACTTACCACGATTCCACAACCGCTAAGGAGATATTTAGCCAAATATACGACAAGTCAACAAAAAGCTTATAAATGTTAATAAAATATATTTAAAAAAAAATACTTTTCTACAAAGATTATGGAAATTTGTGTATCTTATTTTCGACAGATTATGAAATTTGTGGAAAATTTTTTAACTCAATTCAACGCTTTGAAGAAGGTACGCGTAATAAAAATTCCATTCCCCCCCATTTTCAATCCTTCTGATAGAATATATGTACCTATGACGTTGAGACAGCTTTTATCAAAAATAACTGCTACGTTGGTTTTCACACGTATTTGGCCAAAACATGTTGAACCTGCCGCTTCGATTTGGCAAAGTGCTTTTTAGCACTTTCCTCCGAGGAAAGTAGCTATTGAGGTTGCACTCATGACGGAATTTTTGAAAAATGTCTTCGAATCTTTATCGATCCTACCTAGTAGACACCGAAAATGACCCCAGTTAAAATTTATATGTATATATATATATATATATATATATATATATATATATATATATATATATATATATATATATATGTGTGTGTGTGTGTGTGTGTTTGTGTATATAGTTACATATGTGTCCGTTAACACGATATAGGCCAGAGTTTTTGTTTTTTCGCCGCAAAATTTGGTATGTAGTATTCCCCCATCAAACGATTGAACGAGTTTGTTAAACAACAAAATAGGTCCATCTGGATGGGGGGGAGGGGGGTTACTCCGGAGCCAAAGTAGTTATTTGCCAATACCAGTCGTAATTTTTATTATATTTCAACGAAACTCGGTATTCGTTGTGGTCAACCGAAGAGCAAAATGTGTTGTAAAAATAAACTAAATTGGCTCATTAGGAGGAGGGGGGGGGTACTCCGGACCCAAATTACTAATTTCCTTACACCGGTCGTACTTTCTGTTGTATTGTTATGAAACTCTGTATACATCCTGGCTATCTAATAAAATAGAAGTGTTATAAAAATGAACTAAATCTGTCTATCGGAGAGGGGGGGGGGGGGGTGAAATTATACTATGTTTGAATTGAAATCTCCCGCCAAACGTTGGTTCGCGAAACTCCCAGTAGGAGTGCCTCTGTTTCAATATGACTGCGGGCCATAAAGTTCTGATGTCTGCCGCTAGGGGGGAATAACATGTTAATCCTTCAAAAATACCATTACCTACCTTATGAAAAACACTATTGAAAATAATGAAAAGAAACAAAATGCACCATGTCCTTTAGGTGAATTATAACATAGCCGACCGACGCTTGGTATGTTTAAACAGGAACAAAGGGCTTCACGTCCAATGTTGTAAGCACCATGGAAAGACAATACAATTCCTAAGCCACCCTCTACCATTTCTTAACGGACGTTTATGATCGTTTAAAGAATATTTTTAAAGATTATTATATTATTAATTATTCCATTTTAGGAGCAAAAACAAATTGCCAAAAATTGAAATTTCTGTAAATTGAAATCATTCGTGCTCTTGAAATAATGAAATTCTTTTAATAAAATTCAATCTATTAGAGAGATACTTTTATACCCGTAAAGCTAGTGGGCTTTAATATCTTCCCCGCTCCCGAAGAAAAAAGGGAAGGCTATTTGGGAAAATTAAGCGCTAGAGGGTGGCTGCACTGCACCCTCCGGACGAAGGGGATTCTCTCTTGTATCCTTTAAAATTCCCTAAAAGCTCAGAGACTTTCAGTATTCTTTCAAAGAGGGATTTTTTTTTATTAGGTTAAATTAAAATGAATTGAATCTTTCTTTAAATAATCTGAAATTTAAAGCTTCTAAATGGGGTCTCCCATGGTCTAGTGTCTAATTTTCTCATCTCAGGGCTCGCTGAGAAAATTCCTGGCTGCACCCTGGAGGCCGGCGCTAATGGCCAAGATTTGTCGATGCGCCGTAAAAAAAAAAAAAAGAAGCTTCTAAATTAACCTGTGCTATTCCTAAACGAATAAAGTAATAAATATTAACAACGGATATTTATTACTTTATTCGTTTAGGAGTAGCACAGGTTAATATTAACAACGGATCGGCGCTAATGACCTAGATGTAGATGCGCCGTAAAAAAAAAAAAAAAAAAAAAAAAAAAAAAAAAAAAAAAAAAAAAAAAAAAAAAAATTAACAACGGATATATAAAATCGGATATAAACCTCACGTACGCATGTACACATTACTAAGGGCCGCCACAGACTATCAGGTAGGCCTGACAGGTTCACCCGTCAGGTCTACCTCATAATCTGTGGCGGAACTTAACTACCCCCTTTCTACCCTTTCAGGCGACCTGACACCTGATGAAAATTCGATCAGTTCCACCTGACAGGCGAGTAGACTTGATGTGTGTGTGGCGGTTGTCAGGTGTCAGTTTTCCGCAACTCTGATTTGTGTTGATTTGTTTTACCGATGTGGCCTTTTTATTTATTTATTTAGCAAATCAGATTAAAGTGTAAAATGTCTCAACGAATTAACGAAGTTCTTAGTGATTTCATCGAAATTTATGAAAGAGAACCATGCTTATGGAAAATAAAAGACGATGATTATCACAATAGAAACAATAGGGATGCTGCATATCGCAAATTAGTATACAAACTGCAGGAAATATATCCAAATGCAAACGAGAGTACGGCTAAGAGTAAAATTAACAGTTGAGATTTTTAACCGAATCTCAAACTAGCTGTTAGTTTTTCGTGTGGGGATATAGCGGCCCTCATTTGTGTATCTTTCTTCCTAATAAAAAGAGATACAAGTGACAATAACTCGTTGTAAACTGATGCGTTCTTGTGATAACTGCGATAATCTGTTAATTCACCTCTTAATTCGTTCAGCAGATTGATATGGGTGAATTTATTTCTTCTCTGCAACCATTCCTTACACCATCGTTTGCGTTTCTTCCGTTTGTTTTTACGTGTCTCAAATATTACTGCAAATAGAGAGAGATAAAGTAGATCATCTCCTGGAGGATCCATGTTGAAAACTGACAGACCTATCAGGTACACCTGAACAGTGTGGGTGACAGGTAGACCTGACAGGTGTACCTGATAGGTGACCCTGATAGGTGTACCTGATAATGTGTGGCCGGCCTAAGCATTTGTAGAGTGAAATTAGATCCTACACCGCGCATGTCGTCTGTATATTCTAATGTAAATAAATGGAGCAATAAACATGTCATTTTATACACACACGCACACACATATATATATATATATATATATATATATATATATATATATATATTTATATATATATATATATATATATATATAATTTTGCGAAGGATTTATCAGATTCATAAAACAAATATTGATAATCATTTTAATTTAAAAAAAAATTACTCACCCAAGAAAGTTGAGCAGATGTATTCTGAAATCTGGTTGCCAGACTTGCTGGATTCCGAGAAGTGGCTCAGCTCCTTGTTTAGCATCCTTTTGAACTGGAAATAAAAAAAATAAATAAAAAAATGTATTTATTTCCAATTATAATCGAAACAGAATTTTAGAACGGGCTGTCTTTAGGTTACCAACGTTTTCCACCCTTGATTGGGCTGATGCCTTCACTGTTTTCTAAAGAACAGCTATCACCATTAGTGGGGCTCGAACCCACAATCTTAGGCACGGAGTCCTCCTCGAGAGGGAAACCCGCTTATGAAGTCGATCTGATGACACATTCGCAATCCGATTATAAATCTACACATTTCAGAACTCATTGCTCACGACAATAAAGGTGATTCAAAATTGAATGTTGTCTGTTCGCGCTATAGTAGCTTAAAAATGAGCCAATTATACTGAAATTTGTAACAAATACACTTTCTTTAATTCACGATGTAAAGTTCCTTAATAAAACGAATCCGCCCAAAGCGTATGTCGTAAAATCGATGATGCAATTCGGAATTGTTTTATAAAAAAGATTGAAATTTCAATTTAATATTTATATTTATTAAATATTTTTTTCTGAAAAAGCGGATACAGGCAATTTTCGATACTACAATCTCAGTCGGAGAAATCATTTTAAAATTTCGATAACTTTGATTACGATCTTAAGACCAATAAAATAATACAAAACGCCTGCTCAAAAAGGTCAAAAGTAAAAAAAAAAAATCATCTAATTCCAAATCATCTTTGAATTTTTCTAGAAGCGTTGCTTAAAAGTTAAATAAATAATATATGAACACATTTCTTGGGGTAAAAAGGTATGTTGAAAAGAACGGCGCTTCAAGTATGCAAGAACCGCACGACCAGTACGTGCTCCAATATGCAGGGTAGTGAAGTCAGCCCCACATCGGACAGTCGTGGAATTTCATTGAGAATTTTCATTATGTCATCTCTCAATTCTTTAGTATTCCCAGATCATGAGAAAGAACAACGGGTCGTCATTTTTTTTTAGCTTCAATATTCATCTATACGCAAATTGTATGGATAATGTATACATTTACGTGGCCGTACACGTTCAGTCTAAATCTCAAAGCCGGGACTGCACAGTTTGGCCTTAAGGTTTGGACTGTAGGGGTATAGCACACACACACACACGATAAGTTAGTGTGTGTGCCCCTCGTGGCAGGGACTGCACAATCCAGTTGTATTAGGCCCACTTAATGTGAAGCAAATATCCTCTAGTCCACAGACGTCATTGGTCTGTACCGTTGATTAGGATTAGGATTTGTTTTGACAAGGGCGATAAACAGTATAGTCCTTACACCCTACTCTGTACCGTTGATCTATTTTCCCAACGAGCTGTGAGATGAGAAAACTCCTGCCGCCAGTGGGAATCGAACCCACCATCTCCGGCTTATGAATCTAAGGCGCTAGCCACTAGACCATGGGAGACCCCTCTAAACAGCATTGTATACTTTTGCGATCAGCTCCCTATTGAGTACTTCATTTACTGTAAGGTCCGCAACAATAACCTTAGCAAGGTTTAATTAGGTATTCTTAGGATATATGCATTCTTGAATTAAGGAATGTGAATTCTGAAGATCTATAGGGGCGGTTTATTTGAGAGTCTTCGGCATATAGATGATGCTAACAATAGCGAAGAAGAATAAAGAAATCATTAATAAAACATGAGAAGAGGGTAGGCACTTGAACCCTTCGCCAAACCTAATCCTGAAAGAAGATGTGAGGAGAAGAGATTTATTGGGTATGAATACAGTATGGAAACGACCGCAGGAATAAGGACCCCTAAAGAATAAGGATATTTTTATTGTTCGGTTACGGTATGCGGATCATTTGTGATTTTAATGAATGTTGTTTGAACGGGAGATTCAAATTGTTTCTTCGCGTTATTTCAATAAATGTTTGGCTGTAACTTGGGCTTGACTGTATATCGTTTAGTGGGCTATTTCGAGTATATGTCCTATCCGTAGTCGAGCAAAGACTATTTTTTCACCTTTGTTTCCAAGGGCATTTTTAGTTGTCGGTCCGTTTCGTCCATAAATAATTCCAATGTTGAATTATCGTGCCTATTATATATTTTCGTCAAATCTGTTGAACTTCGCATAGCATAAGCCTTACTCTGTATTATGCGTGACAGTCTGCTGTAGAGCAATTTTTTTTTCTTCGGAGACTGGTAGCCAGTAGATAAACATGTTTATATTTAGAGTCCTCATGGGACGAGTGTATAGGGCCATTAGTCTGCAGAATCAGTAAATAGCATAATGTTTCTGGTATCACATTTTTTTATATAATCCAAATCGATGAGGAAGGTAAGAATTTCAACAATAATGCTAAATTAAGCAATGATATCCTATAAAAAAAAACCTCTTAAACTCACCTACCTGAAAAACAAAGGACTCTAAAATCTTGTTGCTTACAGAGTAGGGCATTATTCAATAAATTTGTAATTCAATAATTATTCAAATACATTTTAATTGTATAAGAATTTATACATGGAATAAGTTATTCATCCACTGAATTATTTTTTATTCAATGAAAAACGTTGGCTCTTTATTTATTCATTTATTCAGCGATTCAAAGACTGATTTTTTTTTTAATTTAATGAATAATTATTTTTCATTCTTCATTCATTATTTTTATACATTTAAAATAATGTGGTTCATGGAACAACAAACTCAGATTCTTTAAGTTCAGTGAACAATAGCACTTAAATAAATAATTTTCATTAAAAGTAAGAAAAAGTTTAATGAACTTAAGTCATTTAATTGGATAAGATTGTTAAAATAAATCACTTGTATTTAACGAAATATTTCAGTAAAATAAATCAATTTTATTCAAAACATTTTTTCATTCGAATAAATAACGTTTATTCAATAAATCATTGTCATTGCATAATAATAAAAAAATCGTTATTCATTGAATTGACTGAATAATGAATAAAAAATTATTATTATTCTGAATGATTTTTGCCTAGTTGTACGAGTGCCCTAATAGTTAGGGAGCTGAAATTTTAATTTATTTGAATAGTGTTTCTTATGATTATTAGTCATACGTATGTAAGTTAGTTTTACAATAAGGATTTCATTTGTTTTTATTTATTTATGAGATTTTGAAATCAGACCGGCTTAAAAATATGGAGACCATTTTACGACAACGTATTTAATAAATAATTAATTTTTGATCTATGAATATCTCATATGGAACTTTTTCCACGATATGACGTCACTAAATATTGAACTAATACCTTGGATTGGTTAAGGGTTTAAATAACGTGTAGTAAATAACCTTCCATTTCGAATAGGGACTCATCGAAGAGGCTATACCTGGTGCATCGGGTCCAGTAAGTTTCATTAATTCATTTCCACTTCTGATAATGAGATTTGATAAGGAGAATGACAACTCTCTAATTAAAATACGTAGACGAAGTCGTATGTACAACGCATAATGTGTATTAAGTAAACAAGTGATTTGTAAGTCTGAATAAAAAAAGAAACCCACAACAATAAACGGTTAAATTTTTAAAAACTTTAACACATGAGTAATTACACCAAAATTAGACTTTTTGCCCTACTAAAATGCAAAACTAAAAAAGAAATGCGACATGCAGGAATCACATTATATTGTATTGTTTCCAATGCATGATTCTCTTTAAATACACAAAAGTCCGTCACGCAGGAGCTGCATAACTAAGCACTTTCTTCAGAATTTGGGCAGTGTAGACTGCTTTCCAGAACAATTTGCTTAAAATATCCTACATAAATAAAATAAAAACATGAATAGTTCTCTTTTAATTTTGTAATGAGTAACTGATCAATTATTAATTTGCTTCCAGAGTTATGTTTACACATGGTACCTACTACACTACGTAATAAATACAAAAAACCTCATATTATCGTATTTTGATCTAACGCAGGAACAGGATACAGTCACTCTAGTGGTAGAAAGCGCTCCTTGTGGCGGCTTTGTGAACCTACGTCTGGCGGGCTTTTCTATTGAAATATATTACAAATTAAACCCCCGCTTTCCGATTGACCGATTCAGCTCATTTTTACAACACATCTTTCTCATGTGTTACCCACGACGTATACCGCGTTTCGTTACAATACAGCAGAAATTACGACCGGTATGAGTATATTAGGAATTTGGGTCCGGAGTAAACCCCCCCTTCTAATGAACCGATTTAGTTTATTTTTACAACACATATTTACCTGTAGATTACCACTACGAATACCGAGTTTCGTCGAAATATACCAAAAATCACGGCTGGTAGTGGCGAATTGGTATTGTGGGTCCGGAGTAAACCCCCCCCCCTCCTAATGAACCGATTTAGTTTATTTTTACAACACATATTTACCTGTGGATTAGCACTACGAATACCGAGTTTCGTCGAAATATACCAAAAATCTCGGCTGGTAGTGGCGAATTGGTATTGTGGGTCCGGAGTAAACCCGGATGAAAATGAACCGATTTAGTTCATTTTTATATCTCACTTTTCTCTCTATATTACCACTGCGAATACCAAGTTTCGTTGAAATATAACAAATATTACGGCTGACATAGTCAAATTAGTGTTTTGGGTCCGGGGTAAACCCCCCCTTCCGGTGGACCGATTTTGGTGGTTAACGAACTCGTTCAATCGTTTGCTAATTGAATGCTGTATACCAAGTTTCGTGACGAAAAAACAAAAACTCTGGCTATCGTGTTAACAGACATATATATATATATATATATATATATATATATATATATATATATATATATGTATAATATATATATATATATATATATATATATATATATATATATATATATATATATAGATATATATAAATTTTAACGGGGGTCATTTTCGGTGTCTACTAGGTAGGATCGATAAAGATTTGAAGAAATTTTTCAAAAATTCCGTCATGAGTCCAACCTCAATAGCTACTTTCCTTCGGAGGAAAGTGCTAATACGAGTGCTGAGTCCCTGCAATCTACCGATATTTACATATATATATATATATATATATATATATATATATATATATATATATATAGGCTCAATTCGTTCAATAAAATGGAGAATGGAGAACGATTTAATAGGCCAGTTGATACTATGAGGTCTAGAGGTAGAATTAACTATACTCATTGAAGGCACATCCATGCGGGTTTGTTATTATGAATGAGATTGTAAGTGGCTATAGTGTCTTGGGTGTTGGTGGGCGTACGCGTGTAGTACGGGAGGGCTTTATTCCTACAAATCATTTTAAATGATTTATTTTCCATTACGCCTTTTTTTATCAATCTGATTGATATATCGCACTATTATTTCTAAAGTGACACAATTCATAAAAAAAAAAAAAAACTCAACTGAAAACGTGGCCCTACATAGGGGGAATAGGATTAAGACAAGAAGAGAGATACGTTCCCTCTGGCGTACAAGCTTTGAAGCTAGGTACATACAGTCTACAGAGATATTTACCAAGTCTTTCATAGTCATAATTGAAAAACACCCATTTTTGAGTTGTGTCACTTTAGAAATTCTAATGCCATATGATATTTTTATTAAAAATAACTCAACTATGAATTAGTAGTGCACAGAATATGAGGACTGATTGATGAGCAATATTTCGAAGTGCTTATCGCAAGATTCGCCTTTGAACAATTCAGGTTTATTTTTAGTATAGTAACTTTTGGCTCCTATACAAGTTTGAATGGTTTTCAGCCCTAGCTTTGGCTAAGTATTGATAAACATTACACAATATCTTCCTTGCCTGACCTCTCAAAGCCTTCCCTGCTCCTAAATGATGTAATCAGTTTGTATAGTTTTGTTCATTAAATGGCGTTGCTAATGGTCAAACAGAAGGGAAAAGTTCCCCTCGTCACACAGTGTGGCCAAACGACATTTCGTGTTTCAAAAATGGCTACAGGCTCTAAATCTTAACCGATTTCAATGCACTTTTTTAAAAATGAATAAAATTTACAACAAATTACAACAAATTACGTGTAACTAATTCATGAACTTTTACAATTGAACATTAATAAATATTTTATTTTTCATATAACTTAATATCAGCATTGATATCGTTGAAATTAAACATTCAAATTCCGACTAGACTTGGGAAAAATCAGACTGACACCTTCAAAACGTAAATTTATCTTAATTCAACTATGAGATTAATTGAAATAATTTGATTTTTGAATGATTTGAAAATAGATTTTGATTTTTACCATGTCTAATCAGGATTTAAACGTTCAATTTCAACGATATGATTGCAAATATTAAGTTAGATGAAAAATAAAATATTTTCTTATGTTCTATAGTAAAAGTTCATGAAATATTTATACATAATTTAATAAACAAGGGAAACAAAAAACAAAAATCTGTCCAGAAAAAGTTGTTGTAAATTTTATTAGCTTTCATTTCAAAGAAAAGTGCATTGGAATCGGTTAAGATTTAGAAGCTGTAGCCTTTTTTGAAACACGAAATGTCGTTTGGCTCCACTGTCCGTCAGTTCGCGGTTGCGCAATTGAACTGTTCCGTCTATTTGAATGGTGTATAGAATGAAGAGACGCCACGTAAACTTTTTTTTATAACATTTTTCGATGAAATAAAATTTTCTTTCAGCAAAACGTCAGGTCCCTTTACAAGAATAAAGAGGTTGAAAGAGACATTGAAGCAGAATGAGTGATATGTCTTGAACTGGGTGGGGTTCGTCGGACATGGTCCAATCCATCAGGACGCTGTAAGGTTTAGATGGGAGGTGAGATTAATGGTGTCTTGTATGGTGGCGCACTGTCCTTCCACAAATACAGGCTTCTATTATACGGCTTGACTTACACATCACACAGTATATGGTTTTTCAACAAACAACACTATTGATAACAGAATAACTCCAAGTGATAGATAAAAAATTATTGATCTAAAGATGAAATTAACATTTTGAACGGGCAAAATGTTCGTTATTCTACAACAAGAAAATATTACGGAGAGTGGGGCCATGTGTCATTGTTTCTCTACTTATGCCTTTGAAATGAGTTTTGAAAAAATGTTAAGAAATCTTCATCTATCCGATATACTTGGACCCAAAGAACGACTCCCGAATTGATTACTCTCTATAAACACATAAATACCGGGTAATAAAAACTCGACTGATACCCAACGTTTTCCCAAAAATTTTGGAATTTAAAATGAATCTTGGTGCACGAAATCTCAATATTCTCCACATCTTTAGATACGTACTTAAGGGGTAATTTTTATGATTACTGTAGAGAATTTAATTTTATGTCGATTTTATATTTGTCATTTTTCGCTATAGCGCACCACTGAGTCACAAATTGCCTATAACCGAGATGAACCTTATTTTTTGCCACTTTTCTGCAAATAACGGAGAAAGTATACCCGTAACCGAAATAATTGTCGTCATTATGGTCGAAAAAGTCCCTTAAATGCTGATATGAATGCAGAAAAACATACTATTCTGTTTGAAGTTGACCGACATGTGTATAATGAATGTAACCATAAAGAAAATTTAGGTAAATTTAATCCTCGACTGGAGAGAGCATAGTGCTAGCAATATATTAATTATCTCTTAGAAATAATATTGTTAATAATTATCCCTAGAGCATTTGGGCATTGTTAATCCTGGGATATCCTAATCATAGACACAGTTCCGGCATTACACACTTAATTTAGTTAGTTACATTGCACTTTATAGTAAAAGTGTCTATACTGTCATGGGCCATTATTATGGCTTTGTCCAAATGTTTTTAGTGCTGAGGAACAGTTCAGCGGCTGCTCGACTTTTTGCTGAGAGGTTTTTCCAACCATCCTCTACAGGATCGAAGTGTTTGTTCGGGTTTTTATTACACACCCCAATTAGTACTTTGCCGCAACAATTCGTTATGTTTCGAGCCCAACTTAAGTAAATGATGTATTGTGATAAGAAGCAAAAGAATGTGGTGTTTACTTGAAACACAATCCAAGGTAAAATATAAATGTAGAACTTTGGGGAATAATACGAAGACAGGTATAGTTGGGATTCGGCTAGGAGAAAAAACGTCAGACTTTCAAAAAGAAATCTGTATTTTGGACGTTTCGACTGCAACGATGGCAGCCTTCTTCAGCACTAGAGAATGCCTAGGGGGGAGGGAGGAAGACCTCGATGACAACTCAGGTAACCATGGTTGGAAGTCCCATACTTCCAACCATGGTTACCTGAGTTGTCATCGAGGTCTTCCTCCCTCCCCCCTAGGCATTCTCTAGTGCTGAAGAAGGCTGCCATCGTTGCAGTCGAAACGTCCAAAATACAGATTTCTTTTTGAAAGTCTGACGTTTTTTCTCCTAGCCGAATCCCAACTATACCTGTCTTCGTATCTCTACAGCGGCTAACTATCTCCATCTACACTTTGGGGAATAATTTTCATTCTTACTGAAGAAAGTATATAAGTAGCATAGTAACAGAAGGCATTAACCAGAAATAATGTTTGTGGAAACTATTGATTCAGCTAGTTAGCAGATTCAAACCTTTTCGATTTATTTATTGGTTAGATTAACTACATTCCTCAAAAATGTGACGTAAACTCTTCATCTAGCTGATAATGTGCTAGGGGTCTTTATGCCCTGGGCGACCGAAAATTGTTCTGACGCCATTTGATTCCGAATAAATTGCCAAGATGTCATACTTTTGATTCAAAACTATTATATGGCGGGGGAGAGGAGTCTTCAAATTTATGTAACGGAAGTTACGTTATCTCAATCAAGTGACCGGAAATTGATTGTGACAGGAAATTATAGCGGGAAACCACATTTTTAATTTGGCGGGTATTGATTTGAATAACTGGTTTTCGTCCCCAACTTCCCAAATGATATTTTTATGATCAAAATTATTTATCTTTAGAAGGAAATTACTCAAAGCTTGGATAAACTCCGATTTTAGAAATTGTAGTGAACTTTTGAATGATTACCTTCTACTTTCTTTGGTCGCAATCTCTTTATTGAAGAAGAATGACTATTGTGAAGGAATTGGACGTTTTTTCATTTATCTGAAGAAGAATGACGTTGATTTTAGGAGCTTTAGAATTTTTAAAAGATTCACCTACTTGACTGATGGGAGCTGAAATATTGTTTTGTTAAAAGAATATTTATTTTGTGCTGTGATTTATCAAACGCAGAAGCGAATGGAAAAATAATTTCAATCAGGCAAGGCAACAAACATCATACCAGTCGAGAACGAAAAAACAAAACAAAAAAAAATCCTATTTCAAAGGCATAGTTAGCTTTAAACTAATTGATGAAAAAAAAAGAAAAAAAAGAAAAAGAAAAGTCACTAATCCTTTGAGACTGTACAGTTCCCGGTTTCCGAGTTTCATTCCTGTTGCGCGTATCGAAGGATAAAGTTATTTTCTGTTTAACTACTGTTTCAATAGCAGAGGTGTTCAATTTGCTCTACATTGAAACAATTAAAACGAATTGCTCCGCCAGGGTTTTAATTTAAAATTTAATTTGTTTCTCTTTCCCGCTGGCTGCTTTATATTACTCCTACAACAAATAGCAATTTTCACAAGCCCCACTGTTGGTGATGCGAGCTAAACAACTGATAGTTTCTTTCTAATAAAAAAAAAAAATAATAATAATAATCAATACATTGTGTACTGCATTCTATTTAAAGTCAAGGATGTTCTTTTAAGAAGATAATTGTACAGAATTCAAGCTGCGAGGCTAAAATAAATTCACTAATAGGGTGTGGTTTTGAAGCTGCATTCCTGAACTTATTTTAAAAAAATGATATATTCATAAATATTCATATATTGTTTAAAACAAATATTGAACACAATGATTGTTGATCTTTCTATGCTTAATTGAGTTCGTTTCAAGAGAGTCGCTTAGGGGCGATTTTTTTATTTTTTTTGTACGGTACTTTGACGTCAAGGCCATTAGCGCCGACATCCAGGGTGCAGCGAGGAATGTTCCCATGAGAAAATTCCTGCCGTCGCTGGGAATCGAACCCACCATCTCACGCTTATGAATCTAAGACTCTAGCCATTAGACCAAGGGAGACCCCTTTTATGATTAGTATTTTGAATTAAGAGAGACACCTCATCTGGTATAGTTATCAATATCTTTTGAAAAATAAATTCTCTAAATATTGGAATATTTTCCCATTAAATTTTTAAAAGAAATAATTACTTCTACAGTAATCTAAAAAATTAAAAATCAACTGAAGTGTAAGTAATTAACAAATTTTACAATTAAATGTTTAGATCAAAAGGTCTGAAATCTGGCGAATGTGTTAAAAATTAACTCTAAAAAGATTGGAATTATTTACCAGCTATTTCTTCAAAAAGACCGATTTATAGTGCAACAAACTAACAACACAGCTGTAATAAAAGTATCGTGAAATGTTTTAATTAAATTAAATTATTGCTCAAAATTATTAAGAATTTTTTCATTTATCTTTCCCCAAAAAGTCTCTTCTTTTTGACATTAACAATAAAAAGAAGCAGACTTTAAACATAGGAGTAAATCATTCAAAAAGTTGGAAGGCTTCAAAAGCCCCTCATTGGAATGGGAGGGAAATGGTAAAACCTTGGGCATCCCCGGAGGTAATTCATATTCGCCAATGTAAAAATTAATGTAATTGGAACATCGAAAAACAAATAATTTCTATATTCGGCCGAAGAATATCATTTCAGGTTTATCACTCCGGCGATGGGGGCTTAGGAACGGCGATCTTCATAAATATGCAAATCCAAAATCAACCGCAACACCAATATTTCATGCAAGCTGGCATTTTGAATGGAAAATGAGTTGATAGCATGCAACGGGGAGATAATAAATGAAGGAAGGATGGAGAATGGATTATCAACAGGCCGGATTGTTCCAAGAGCGAATATTTTCAAGAGCTCTTCCTACAAGAGGTTTGGAAGGGTGTATGAAGATACAAGATACGGTAGATATTATCAATTTAATTGGTTAACCAAATAATTAAAAGGAAACTAATTAAAGATTTTTTAATCTCAAGTGTCATCAACTTACTGTTGCTTTTCTTTAGAAGGTTCCTCCCTTCCCGCATAGAGAGGAAAAACACTTCTGAGGTTGGCCCCATGGAAGTGCCGACTAGAAAATTTCATGTTTCAGATCTCATAGATCTTGATCGTAACGGTGGTTCAAATTCACACACATATATGTCACTAGCTCAAAAATAGTCCGACATTGATGAAATTTGATACAAAAATGTTTCTTCTACTTTGAAAGGTCAAGTTTAGGAAATTCCGTCGATTAGAACACGGTTTGTAAAGCGAAAAATCGCAATGCTTACGTTTTCGAGTTCTAATAAGTACTAATGGCACTAGGGGTATAAACGGAAACACGCTAAGATGACGCAGTTCCAGCGAATCGGACTTTTTTAAAATAAATAAATGGAGCAACAAAATTTGACCTTCAACTACTTTTTAGGCATGGATTGTTGGATTTATAATGTCACAACTCGCAGAAACTGCGTTTTCATAAAATGCTTTTATAAGGTGTGATTTGGAGGCTTAGAATAGACCCTTTTATAAAAGTTAATATATATTTTTTCTCCACGCCAAACCGTAATAAAAAGTGTATATCTTAGTTTGCATGAATGGACATCGTTTGAATAAATTGGCAAAGCGTGTTTCCATATTTTTTTTATACATTATATGGTTCAAAAAGTCCACCACGCAGGAGCTGCATAACTAAGCACTTTCCTCAGAATTGGGAAAGGGTCGAGTGCATTCCTGAATAATTTGCTTAAAATAACCTATATATATATATATATATATATATATATATATATATATTTTTTTTTTTATTTATTTATTTGAAATCTGTACAAATTATAAACAGTACAATAATCAAGTTTGATGATGCAGATATTATGAACAAGTTGAAAAAAATGGAAAAAGTAAAATAAAATAAAAACAATACAAAATGTGAAAGAAGCCAGCCATTGTTGGCACTTTCAAAGCTGTCCAAATAAATATTTTAATGATCCCTATATGATCAGAAGAGTAAATTGTCTCGGGGCCACTGTCTCTTGAGCCGCCTGGGAGGATTGTCTGGATGGGATTGGGACGATAGGGATAGACCTTCCGGGTTAGGATGGTAGGACAATTTGGAGTGGAACATTTGGAAACGGGTTTTAGCAAGGTCAAGGACAAATGGAATGTTAAGGTCATTGTGAAGGGTTTTGTTTGAGACGTAGAAAGGGGCATTTACAATTTTACGGAGCACTTTTGACTGGAATGCCTGTATTCTGTTGATGTTGGATGGTTTTGCAGACCCCCAGAGTTCAAGTCCGTATGTCCATATTGGTCGAATGATTGTTTTGTATATCGTTAGTTTGTTCTGTATTGATAATTTAGATGAGGGTCCAAGGAGTCGTCTAAGTAGTCCGTATCTTTTGTTCAGTTCTTGTCTTTTCAGTCTCGTGTGAGGGTTCCATGTCAGTCGGCTGTCAAGGTATAATCCTAGATATCGAACCTAGCTGGATACTGGTAGTGGAGTGTTTTTGAGATGTACAGAAGGGCATGATCTCCGGTTGAGAGTGAATGTAACCTGCTTACATTTTTCCGGGTTGATTTTTACTCTCCACATGTCACTCCAATGTTGTATGGCGGTAAGATGTTCCTGCAGGTGTTGGGATGCTACTGAGGGATCAGGGGAAGTTGACAGGATGGCAGTATCATCTGCGTAGGTTGTTAGTAGGGTTTGGGGGTGTGTGGGAATATCCGCAGTGTAAAGGAGGAAAAGGAGAGGACCAATAATACTCCCTTGAGGGACTCCAGCATTTATGGGGCAGGTCGGGGAAAGAGTTGTACCGTATTTGACTTGGAAGGATCTGTTTGACAGATAGGATTTGAGGATAAGGAAATAGGTGTGTGGAAGAATAAGCTTTACTTTGTAAAGTAATCCCGGGTGCCAAACCCGATCGAATGCTTGAGCAACGTCGAGAAAGGCACTCGTGCAAAAACTCTTACGTTCAAGCGAGGAGGAAATTGAGTCTACGACTCGTAAGCACTGTTGTATAGTGGAATGCTGGAAGCGGAAACCAAATTGATGGTTGGGAATTGTATTCGAGGATTCTATGATAGGGAGGATTCTTTTGTACAGGAGTTTTTCGAATATTTTGGACATTAATGTGAGAAGGCTGATGGGCCGATAGGAAGAGGGGCAATCTGGAGGTTTAAAGGGTTTGGGGATAACGACGACGACTGAGTGTTTCCAGGGATTCGGGAAATGGGTTGTTCTTAGGATTGAGTTATAGAGGTATGTAAGGAATATAATGGCCTTCTGGGGGAGGTTTTTGAGTATTGTGGAGGTGATAAGATCATAACCGGGAGATTTCCTAGGAAGGTGTTTGATGATGTATTTAACATCGGATGGATGGAAAGCTTTGGGAGGGAAGGACAAAGGTAAAGGAGAATTCAGGTAATGTTCGATATCTGCATCATGGGAAGGGCTCATTTGAGGATTAGGGGAAAATACTGTGGTTAGGTGTGTGGAGAGGAGGAGCGCCTTTTCTTCATCACTTCTGGCCCAGGTCCCATCGTTGCGTTTGAGAGGGGAAGGGATTGAGTGGAACTTAAGGATTCTACGAGTGACTGTCCACAAAGAACAGTCTTGTGTAGAGAGGGATGAAAGGTATTCGTTAAAGGATTCTGAACGGAATTGGGATAGGGAAGATTTCAGTTGGCGTGTCAGTCTGTTGTATGCGTTTCTGTCCGAGGGATAACGGGATCTTTGCCATAAAGCCCTGGCTCGTCGCTTGGCTGCAAGGAGTTCTTGGATGTGGTTTTGGAGTTGCATTTTGGGTGGAGGAGGTAACCCTGTCCTTGGTCGGCATGAATTGCGGGCACTGTCCTGAATGGCTTTAGTAAGCAATTCAGTGGCTTTGTCTAGGTCTGAAGGGGTTTTTAGGGAAACGGTTAGGTCTATGGAGTGCTCTAGGTTAAGCTGAAATGATTGCCAGTTGATAGGACCGGGTGTGAGGGTTGGTTGTAGAGGACAGGGTACAGCGGATGAGAAGAGGGTTAGAAGGATCGCAGAATGGTCCGACGATAGGTCGAGGAGCGAATCAACAGAAGTCGCTATACCTCCCAAGCCAGACGAGATGAAGAAGTCGACTAGGTCAGGACTACGGGATGGATCGGTTGGCCAGTATGTTGGTGTGTTTGGCGATATAGGGAGATAATTCTGGGAGTTAAGGATATCATAAAGGATTCTGCCACGGGAGTTAGCTGAACGGCTTCCCCACATGGGGTGTTTCGCGTTGAAATCACCCCCGGTGAGGAAGCGGGGACCAAAGGATTGGAATATTGACAGGAATTCAGGATGGTAAATGGAATGGTTGGGAGAACAATACACTGCGGACAGTATGATATCGAAGGGAGAAAGGGAAAGGGTTATGGATGTTACCTGCAGGCTTGCTGATGCGATGCTGGATTCTTGGTGATGCTTGATGTTGCTCTTGATTAGAATCAGAGTGCCATGCTGCGCCAGAGATGGATGGTCGGTTCGATAACAGGAGTAACCCTTGACACCGAATGTCATGGATTCTTTCAGGTGTGTTTCAGTTATAAGTGCAATGTCAATGTTTTTGTCAGTTAGTAAAAGTGTGAGTTCTTGTCTTCTTGTTGTGAGTCCGTTGGCATTCCACAAAAGAATTGAGAGATGGGAATTATGGAAGCGTTGCATTCTGGGATTTAGGAAGGAAGTGTGCTATAAGGGTGGTCATCAGGTTAATTAAAGGAGTAAGAAGGGTTTCGAGTTTATTTAGGAAAGAGGAGAAAAGCATCATTGGATCTTGAGCCTGGTGCTGTGTGGTTTGCTTAGACGGGGCGGGAGTAGATGGGAAGGTAGGCAAGGTTTGGGGTTGCGGAGGAGTAGTAGAAGAGGTAGGAAGGGAAGATGGTTCATGTGGTTTCTGAGCTGGTTTAGGGACAGGCGGCTTCTTTTTCTCGAGCGTGGTTAGCAGGGAGGAGTAGGTGACGTTCGGCCGGCGATGGGACGATTCTTGTGCTGCTGGAACGGGCTGAAGGCTGGGGAAGTGGGATGGTCCGCTGGGTGGTGATGGTTTCTTGGCATCTTTTTGATGGCTGAGCTGGATTCTCTGCCGTTGCATTCTTATGGTTTTGAGTGCTTTATATACTTCACACCCTTTGTAGCTGGCAGTGTGATTCTCGCCGCAGTTCGCGCAGCTCGGTGGGACGTCAAGTGGCTTGGGGCAGTCTTTAGAGGAGTGTTCGGAACCGCATTTGACACATTTTGATGAGTGATGGCAGTACGCGCGGGAGTGATTGAACTCCTGACAGTTTTGGCACTGTATTACATCGCTTCGGCGACGTGGTTCCTCTACTTTGATTTTTGTGTAGAGTAAATACTGTTCCCGGAATATTTCCTTGCTTTTTTCATTTTTTTCCAAATCTATGAAGAAAAGTGGTAACTGCGCCTTCGTGACAGGATGCCGCACATTGTGGGCTCTCTTGACGGAGTAGCCTTTCTTTGTGAGTTCTTCTATAATATCTGCCGGTGGAGTTGAATAGTGGAGGTTGCGAATAACCACCCTGTAGGATTTGTCCTCGGGTAACTGGTAGCAGTGAAAGTCTGCTTCCTTACTTTCCAAGTACCGAATAATTTGTCTGTAGGAGTCACTGTCAGATGGCTTTATAACGATGTCGTTAAATCTAGCTCGGCATTCGAAATTCTTTTCCCCAACTATTTCAGTCAGACTGCTGCAGAGTTTTTTGAAGTCGGTAACTTTCCTGAGATAGATGTTAGGAGGTTTCACGGGATCTCGAGGTGAATCCTGGCACACTTGGGTGTGTTCCGAAGTCCAAGGGTGTGTCGAGGAATTCTTATTTGGAGACGACTTTTTTTGTTTTGTCTTAGGAGGTGTTAGGAAGTCGCTGGTTCTTTTACGTAATCTCTTGCGTCTTCCAGTCGCAACATTTTCAAAATCGTGAGCTGACGTAGACTCGATAACGGTCATGTTTTGTTCGCTAACCTCAATTGATGGCATCGTCCGTGGCTTTTAATGATTTATAAAAAAAATAAAAAAAAAAATAAATAAATAAATAAAAAAAAAAAATAAAAAAAAAAAAAATAAGTGTCCGTGGCGAGCTACGAACTCGGGCTATTCAGCTGGGAGAGTTGGACGCTGCCACTGAGCCTAGTATTTAAATTTCTGAAGTGGCATTGACAGCCTCTCTGTCAGGCGCGTACAGGAGCACCCCCACCACTAGCCTCAGCTAGGGTAAAGGCCTACCCAAGTGTAGGAAATAAGCGTTTTTACTCACTTATTTTGTGATGATCTGGTGAGTAAAATTACTTCAAAGTTCACAATTATGTTCACCAGTGGATTAGCTACCACTGTGCCACTTTTCAGATAAGGGGAACACTTTGAACCACTTTAAATACACTAGTTTTAGAGAGCTTTATAAAACGTTGTGACATAGGCTACACCTGGGACACTTCTCTATATAGATATATAAAATAAAAAGTCCGACTCGCAGGAACTGCATCATCTTAGCGCGGTTCCGTTTATATCCCTTTTGTCATTTGAAAAGCTTAGAATAGAAACAGATAATATTTGGTTCGGCCTTTGTTCAAAGGGGTTTATGACTTTACCTGGTCGGGTCCGCCAGACCCCAGAATCCCTTTCTAAAGATACCTCTTCTATTTCATACGTTGAATGCATTGAAAAATATCAAAAATGTTCACATTTTCTTGTGTTCTTCTACTATAGTAATAATTCTACAAATAAAATCAATTAAAAAATAAAATAAAAAACCAACAGCATAAAGGCAATTGAAAATATTCAAAAGACGTCATCGAATCTCTTTCTCTTGGCAAGCTATATTTCTAACAATGAATTGTTTTTCTTATTTTACTTAATCTGTTTTATTGTCAAATACATTATCCAACTAAAAGCAATTAAAAAAAAACAAGGAATAAAAAAAGACAAAAAGAACCGTTCGAATAAACGAAATCAATTACTTCAAAGTTTAAGCACTTATTTCTCCGATTGACATCGCTTATTCAAAACTTTCTTCAGAACCTTTTTTGTAGACCATTTAGTAAGCTTTCGAATGGTAACCTTGCGCGCTTCCCAAGATTTTCAACCGTTTTCGAGATATTAATGAAAGTATACGAAGTTCCCAAAACTTTTCATTATTTCTAGCAACAGAAAATTGGTCTCATTTTACCTAACCTGTTTTACACACAAATACATTTTCCTAACATAAGAAATTACAAAAATAAAAAGCAATAAAAAACTAAGGGAAAGAGACAAAAATTACAAAAAGAACGACAGAAACCCGTTCATAAGAACTAAACAGACGTATTTGAGTTGTAAGCACTTATTTCTTCGATTGACATCACCTAATCAAAAATTGTTTCAGAGTCTTTTTTTGTAGAGAATTTAGAAAGCTTTCAAATACTTTCAATCCACTTATCAAAATTTCCAAACCGTTTTCGAGATACTAATGAAAGTATACGAAGTTCCCAAAACTTTTCATGTCTGTTCATAAAATGTTTTATTCTAAACCTCCATAACTCCAAATGTAACCAAAAGTTTAGCATATTAGTTTCGATGAAATCCGAACATGCAGAAAATGTTTCAACTGAATCCCATGATTTTAAGTACCAAAACCAAAAACGTTATTCAGCAACTATTGTTCCAATTTTCTCGAAAACGGTTAAAGCTATCGCCTTAAAAATGGGTTCATTCGTTTTCTTAGGCCAAGAAGCCTATAAAACGAGTACTTGCATGCATATGAAGTATGCGGAACGATTTTTTTCGCGCGACATTCGCTCTAAGAACCATGTTCCGGTGGAAGGATTCTCCTAGTTAACGAACTTGACCTTTCAAATTAGACGAAAGATTTTTGTACCAAATTTCATCAAAATCGAACCATTAGGGGGGCCGGAAAACCGCGAACAGACAAATATATATATATAAATATATACATATGTATACACAAAAATTTAAACCACCGTTATTTTCGGTCTCTAGGGGTTCTAACACGGAAATTTTCTAGTCGGCACTTTCGGATTGTTTCATGAGATCAATCTTATAAGCCGGGTTCCTTCCTATGAAGGGAGAGACGAACCGTGCTAAAACATAAATTGTTCTGTTTTTTTGCTTTTATGAGCAGCTGTTTCAATTATTAATTTTGTAATTAATTTCCTTCCAGACTTTTGTGTATGCGGGGTACTACACTACGTTATAAATACACAAAGCTTCACATATTCATCTATTGATCTTGATGAGTTTCGCAAACCTTGGCGGGAGAATTCAATTCAAAAATAGTACAAAGTAACACCCCCCCCCCCTTCCAATGGACCGATTTAGTTCATTTTCATAACACATCTTTCTTATTAGATAGCCAGGACGTATACAGAGTTTCGTAACAATACAACAGAATTTACGACCGGTATAAGGAAATTAGTAATTTCTGTCCGGAGCAATCCCCCTCTTCAAGTCAACCGATTTAGTTTTTTTTTTTTTTTTTTTTTTTTTTTTTTTTTTTTTTTTTTACAACAAATTTTTCTCTTCGGTTGACCACAACAAATACCGAGTTTCGTTGAAATATAACAAAAATTATGGCTGGTATTGACAAAACTACTTTGGCTCTGGAGTAAAACCCCCCTACGGATGGACCGATTTTGTTGGTTAACGAACTCGTTCAATCGTTTGATAGGGGAATACTACATACCAAGTTTCGTGGCGAAAAAACAAAAACTCTGGCCTGTATCGTGTTTACGGACACATGTATAACTATATATATATATGCATATATATATATATATATATATATATATATATATATATATATATATAGACCATTCTTTCGTGGGTTAAATGTTTCTATAAAATAAGAAATAACGATAACTTCAGTTGGAGGCTATGAGGAAGGTTATACAGATAGGAGAATTCAAAACAAACTACGTCATCATGATTAGCCACTGCCATCATGATTAGCCACTGCCATCATGATTACCACAGCTACTCCAAACTTATTACCAATACCTTTCACCGTTTCTTAGCTTATTTTACTACAATACTAATTTTACTGATAAATGCAATTGAAAACAAGAAACAACCAATTAAAAAGTGAGATAAACAAAGAGAAAAACCTTTTTAAAACAACAACAACAAAAAAAACACTTTTTAAGTTTTAAGCGCTTATATCTCTGATTGACGTTGCCCCATCGAATATTGTTTCAAAACCTTTTTTGTAGAGAATTTAGTAAGCATTCGAATGGTCACCTTCCACTTACCACGATTTCCCAACCGTTATCGAGATATTTACGAAAAATGTATGAAGATCCAAAAACTTTTCATGTCTATTAATTGGATTAATTTCCAATATGTGAAAATATTTCAATTGAATCCCGCGATTCTAAGTACCCACAAAAAAATAATGACTTACAAAAACATTGAATCTACTTTTCCCAAAAACGGTTATAGATATAGACTTAAAAATGGGTTCATTCGTTTTCCTATGTTAAGAAACCTATAAAAAAAGTACCTGCAAGCATATAAACTCAAAGACGTAAGCATTACGATTTTTTTGCGCGAATTTCGCCCCAAACACTATCTTCCCGTGGGCGGATTCTGCTGGTTAACGAACTTGACCTTTCAAATTAGAAGACAGATTTTTGTACCAAATTTCATCAAAATCGGGCCATTTTTGACCTTGCTAGAGCGTTAACAGACAAGCATATATATAAATATATACATATAAACTATATACAGAGGGAAACTAAAATTTTCATTTTGAGTTAATGGAGTAGAAGTTTTCCCCAGGAGTTAAGCATCTATTTCGTGGATAACGGACGAAGTACAAGGACCTAATTGAATAAAGGGTCTGATGAATAATGTAGGAGACTTTAATAATTTATAAGTCTGGCATATTATTCCTTAGACTCAAATTTTACTCAATTACTCTTCCTAGAAATTAATTGGAATAATAACTTATGGGCTTTTATTTTACATTTATGGAGGATCATTTTACACTTTTACCGTTTTCCCTTCCTTTCTATAAGGAGGATAAACCATTATTACAACGACCTGATGACGACATTCGAAAGAAATATCAATGTTTCAAAACCTATCGAATATTAAATTGGAACATACTAGCGAACGAACATATTCGGTAAATCGACGAAGGAATACATTGAACAATTATAAGAAGAATAAGAGTTGGCAATTTTCGACAAGCCATATCGTCTATAATGCAAGGGAAAAAGTATCGAATCTGAAAAACGAGAGTTTTCATATTCGATAGTTTGGCATGGCAGGGACGATATATACAGGAGGCTCGATGACCATGAGCGCTAAGGCGTGACCACTCAGTGCTTAAAGTCGTAGGTTCTTAATTGGGTGGGTTGCTTTTCTTTGAAAAAAAAGAAAATGCATCAGGCCTCTCCTGGCTAGAAAAGGATGGTAACCTATACAGGATTGAATGAATGGACTCGGGGGAGGGAGCAAAAATCCTTATAGGGAGGAAAAGCTGCTTGTGGCGTGAAATTTCGAAGTTGCCTATCTTAAAAAGGTTGTTCGATCAAATGTGTATAGTATAGATTGCATTTGATTGTCCATATCTATTTTCTTATAAAAAATGTACCTGAAAACGTACAATTTTAAAACGTGACCGCGAAATGTGATACGATTTTTTGTTGCGCGAATTTCGCTGAAAAAAAATAGTATTCGTTTTTAGGAAATGGTTTGGTTAAAATCAAGCCGCTCTCACGCGTTAGGAATAGCCGCGAATGTTAAAAGGACTTTGTCAATGTATGTGATGTAATTATAATTTAATATAATATATTTGTAATATTATTTATATAAATTTAATTGTAAATTATTGCAGTTAACGTTTCCTGGCATTTATTTATTTTTATTATTTAATAAATTCCAAACAATTCTTCTTATAATACCTTTTCCTGACAAAGGTTATTTATTAATAGTGGCCATAGGTAATTTTAAAACAAAATCCAATGAATAGGGATTATATTGGACAGCGTAAATAAAATAAAGTAGCAATTAAAACATTTTAATCCTTGAATTGCTTCGTAATTTTAATATCCCTCATTCATTATTAAAATGGTTGTAATTTCTCGGAATTATGCAAACATTAATTGGTGATTATTTAACAGTGATATGTTTACTTTAAAACGACCAATATTAACAAACGGGATTGAAGCAAATATACCCCTAAAAGTAAATATATTTAACCCGTATGTGGCATGAAAGCAATAAATGTTAGCTGTTTAATATTATTTCTTAATTATTGTAATTATTTGTATGTTCAACACTATGTATAAATACAAAAATACTACTATTAAAAGAAAGCATTCTGGGAATAGTTGGGATTCAGCTAGGAAAACATCAATACGATTTTTTTTTTAAATCTATAAGTTTCGGCTACTCTTTGGGGGCCTTCATCAGCAGTGACTGCGGGGGGGGGGGGGGGTAGAGAAGGCTAAAGTTATCTGTATGTGACCATGGTGAAAATGAAATTTTGGTCTTTCTCTACCCCTGGGCACTGATTGTTACCAAAGAGTAGCCGAAACGTCCTTAATACAGATTTTTACAAAAATCGTATTCATGTGTTTCTAGCCGAATCCCAACTATTCCCTAACTGCTTATCACTTCGACGGCTGACTATTTATACTTTATTATGAAAAATGTAGGGTAAGAATGGTGAAATTAGCTTACCTTGAGGGACGCCATGTCGGAGACACTGCGATGAGTCTGGATGGTTTCCAGCTGGTCGAGGCACCAGTCCAGCTCCTCTATAGTCTCCAGGGAGAGCTTCATGTAGGCCTCGTCTGAAACAATATTATCAAAATATTGGTTATTAAACATTTAAAATTTAACAATGCATTGAAAAATGTTCAGTTAATGATAGATAGTAGTAATTTAATTATAAACTTAGATCGAGAAGTTTTGCTTGTCAGTTCCGAGCTAGTTCAAACACTAAAAGGGTTTGGTCTAAAGTTATACAAACCTGTTAGAACTGAATTCACATAATCTGTCTTCGATTTCAAGTTTTCTTAATTTTTTAAAAATTTTAATTTATTTAATGCGATTAAATTCTGTAAAATAATTACATTTTGTAATGGGCTTACATGACAGTTAAAAAATAACGAGCATCTGCACCAGCTGCCCCCCGCCCTGTCTCCTCGGGTAAGCGAGACGACTATGTACACCCGTACCCCATTCCTCATCCAGCAGAAGTAGGAAGTACTGGAGCTTGAAAAGGGACGAGAGAGCTGCAGACACTCTAGGGGCTTGTGGGGAGAACATAACCTCCGTCATCACTCCCTTGTATTGCTTGAAGCAGATCGCGGGGCCACTTACTGGGAAACCGTCCTGCTGGGGAATAGGGATGGTTGGGAGTGAACAGTGACTGGACAACAGGATCAGGGTTTAGGGGTAATTTGTGATGATATTTTGCAAGTTGGATGAGGGTAAGGTCCTGTATTAGAGGAATGTTGAGAGTCTTATAAAAGATTTTTATTGGTTAGGTAAAAATCTTAAAATAAATATTGATTCCTTCTACAGTTCGCAATAAACATTATACGTTTCTGTAAGGATTTCTTCAAGTACAAAACCTCAATAGAATGTAGATATTGCTACAAAAAATTTTCATTTTCCACAAGAGGCTGTTGTAAATCTATTAGTGAGCTGGTAACGCACTTTTCGTGAAGTGTTTTATGCACCTTGAAATTTTGCTATAATGTACTTCTTGGGTAGATAAGAAGGTATATATGTGTTTCTTGGACATACCGTGGAACACTAGGTACTGCGCATAGGGGAAAGGTGCAAAACAATATTGCCCAAAAATAGTGTTTTATTCAGAAGCCAACTATCATTAATGTAAAAAATTGCAAATTAAGGCAATTTTAAAATGAATAATAAATAAGGCCGACATTTTTAAGGGGGTGGAATGTAAATTAAGAAAAAAAAAAAAACAAAGTACGTAGTTTTATTTTTAATATAACCAAAACGGCTCTAATTTTACTATCTGATATGAAGGCAACGATGATAAACAAGGGGAAAGAATAAATGTTGAGAAGCAAGCGATCTACGACAAGTGCGTGAACTATTATAAGGAAAAATTCCACGAGAGTTTTGGACTCAGAGAATACCGAGTACAGGGATTATGGTTCGGTTCCAGAGGCACCGGAGACAGCGGCTTTCTCCAAGGAAACAGGAATCAGCGAGGAACAACTAGGAATCATAGCTGAATCTATTCTCGTTGATTCTTTGGCTATTATTCAAAACCACATATATGGCTTAAGGGTTTTAATTTATTTATTAGATTTATTTATTCTTTTTATCATAATTTTTTATTTCTTATATTTAGAAGTATCTTCATTTTTCTTTTACATTTTTACAATCAATTTTACCATTATTTTCGTAGTTTTATTAGTTTGTTTTTAATTTACATATTGATTTTACTTGTATCAGTCCCGTAACAGGCCACAAGGGCCCAGAGGGGCAGATTCTGTAGAGGTATCTGATTCTTGACCATACGGCACACTAGGGAGATAGTGTGGTCAGTACTATGCTCCGGCCGCCTGATTTTCCCCTTGGCTGCTTCGACTGCTAGAGTCATTCCAAGGTACCCATTATTAATTAAATTAATTAAAGGCTGGGTGAGCCTAGGGACGATCTGGGACCCCAAATCCAACCCTCGAACGGCAGCACTAGAAGAAAAAATCTTTAGTGCGCGCTCGGGTTTTGAACCTGGTCCTCCAGTTCATTAGTCGAGTGCTCTACCGCTGAGCTAACCTCGCCCCCTTACTTGTTTGATATATTTTTATAATTATTGAAGTTTTTTTGTTGTTGATTAGCATGTTGTGTGGTAGGCAACCCAATATAATTGGGCAACTAAAATTTGTTTTTTTGTTGTTAAATAAAGTTTTTTCTCTCTGAAATACTTTATTCACGCTGTGATTTAAACAGCGTCTTCCATAAACATATTTGAAAATAAATACAAAAGAGCAGACACTTTTATTATCAGGAAACATAAAAATAAATGTTGCCTATGATAGACTGCAATACACTGCGTGTAACCGTAAGAGTTAATGAGTGCACCGCGCAGTTGTGGTTGTTCTATGCGCTCTCATTGGTTCTTGCTCACATGATATTGTACAGCTGTTCCGGTTTAAATGGCAGCGCGAATAAAACACTCATTTAATATTAGAATAAAAAGAATTAGTTTTTTTTTTTTTTTTTTTTTTTTTTTTTTTTTTTACGTGTTATACCCCTTAAAAAATGTCTGCCTTCTTAATTATTCATTGTAAAATTGCCTTAATATTACATAGATAGTTGGCTTCTGAATATAACTCTAATTTTGGGAAATATTTTTCTGCACCTTTCCCCTAGGCTGGTGTTCCAGGGAAAGTCAAGCCAACACACATATACCTTCTTATCTACCTAAGGGTGGGTTTACATTTGCTAGTTATTGCAGGAAATTTATATCAGACAGAAATCGCGGCTAGTGTAAACCATGAGCAATTTATGTCTGAGATATATATTTCTATCACGAATTATAAGTGTCGACACTTCTATACCACCAGGTGTAAACACAGATTTTTACGAGAAGAATTTAATTTCAGAGATAAATATCTTGGCTACTAGCTGTATTGTCGACACTTCAATACCAACAGATGTAAACACTGATTATTTGTGCTTTTGGTGAATTTATCGCAAATCCAGAACTGTTCTATACATATCCATGACATAAATGTCTAGCTATTTCTGTCAGTATGTAAACCTTCAAGAGAATATCTATCCGACACCTGACATATATTTCCTGCGAGAAGTGTCAGATGTAAACGTAAGAGGTACATTGTAGCAAAATTTCAAGGTGCATAAAACACTTCATGAAACGTGCGGTTACTGGCTTTAGGGCTATATGGCGGATCTTCTCCTGGGCCATTAGCACCAGCCTATTTTAAAAGGCTAGCTCATGGATGAAAAAAATACAACCTGCTACAAGCGGAACTCGAACCCGCATTCCCCTCAAAAGAATTCTGCCAGTTGGCCATTGTACCACGAGGACACCTCAACTTCTCTATACTAATCCTAAAAATATAGAGAGGAATAACAAAATAGAAGTTTAATTTATTCTTACGTTTTTATCAAGCTTTTGGCTCCAAAGGAAAATAGGGATAAGATTTATGTTGTTGAAAGTATTATCAAAATAATAAACTGCAGCTTCGACTTTAACAATAAAAACAAAAGAAAACACTTGTTTACTTTGACTGACCACTTTTACAATGGCAAAAAAACAAAAAACAAAGAAAAACAGCAGCTTTATGCTTTACTCTGATGTGTGTATATAAAAGGAAATGCTTCAAAAATACATATTGTTTTGACAAGGAATCGAAGGTAAACAACGCATTCTCAGGGCGAATGATAGAACGAAATTAATCAGTACCGTTTGTGAATGAAATGTTATAAAAAATGTGAGGTTAAATTTCAGTTTTCAGAACGGAAAATGTTATGTTTACTATTATCTTAAAGGATTTATTCAGCGAATCCTCGCTATCAATGTTGCTTAGTCTTATCACAACATTGATAAAGACGATTAGAGTAGTTCAAATTTTGTCACTGACACACAGCGCAAAAGATATTGAGTGAAAATCACTCAATTGAAAATGTTGGGATTTATTGTAAAGAATGACTCCCTCAAAGAAGACATGTAGAGCCTTAAAAGTCGTTTTTTTTACATAATATATGCATTTTGAAAAATATTCAAAAAAAGTGCGGTTTGATTTTAAGAAACATATCGCACTAGTATTTCTAAAGAGACACAACTCAAAACTCAACTGAAAATGTGCCAGTCTTGCCTATGTAGGGGGGATTAAGACTGAAAGGGTGACACAAGTGGCCTCTGGTGCACAACCTCTGAAGCTAGGTACATAAAATTTTGATGGTTGATAAACAGATATTTTCCATGTTTTCATAGTCATAACTATGAGGGCTTGAATAAAAAAAAAACGATTTTTGAGTTGTGTCACTTTAGAAATACTAGTGCGATATCGTAAAATACATCTGAGATGCTAAATGCTATATGGGTTTTGAAACCTGAAATTAATTTTTCGGAATTCACCTTTTTCACGTTTTAATTTAAAGTCGCATATTTTTAACAATTTTATTGCTTATATTGAAATTTATTTGGATATCGATACAAATTATTGGAAGTACTTAACTAAAATTGAATTAATTTTTTGTTTGGCTTCATATGTCTTTTCGCCATCTTCATTCGACATACATACTTACAGGGCGTATTCAAAAATCAATATGTTCTAACTGAGTACGCATATCCATTTCAATCTGACTTCATGAGGGTTCTAATTATTAAACCTACTAATAAAACGTTGTAGTTACATGGGACACTTTACAGGAATAAATTTGTCGTTTCCGTATAGTGCAAATATTTTGACGAATTTAATACAATTCGTAGTTTAATAAATGCACAGATTATCATAGGACTTGGAATATTTTTATTAAATAGCTTTATAACCTGGTGGTATTTGATTATTTATAGAGAAAAGGTAGGCTCGTATAGGACTAGCATTCGATGACAAATTAGAATGAAGGATTTGTATTCCGAGTTTTAGAATGTAATTTAAGGAGATGATAAGATATAATTGTGAAGGGGATTATTGGAAGGATTGGCTATTATTGAAAGGCGTTGTGAATAGAAAGTTTTTAGTTACTAGGTAATTTGTTATTCAATATTAATTAGTAATATTAATCTAATTATTACTAAATAAGAAGGAGGCCCGGAGGCCGTGAGGGTTAAGGCGTGAGCAGTTGACACTCCGAGGGTTCCATTCTCACTTTGGGTGGCGACTTTTCTTTAGAAAAAAAGAAAAGGCATCAGCCCTATCCTGTTTTTTTTTTTCTCAAATATATAACCGGTACTCTTTATTTTAAAAAAAAAAAAAAAAAAAAAAAAAAAAAAAAGAGAAAGATACTCAGGAGCATGCGGTGAATGATTCGTGTAGCTGTTTTTCACGGTAGGGCGATGACGACCATGGGGTTCTTTCGCCCAAAAACGCCACAAACAAACAAACTATCCTGGGTAACCTGTAGATAACCCGTCCTAAAATTCGTAGTTAATAATAAACGGAGGTTAAAATTTAAATAAACAAGTAATATTGAATAACAAATTACCTAGAAACCAAAAACATTCTATTCACAACGCCTTCCAAAAATAGCTAATACGAAATTAATTTTTCTTCAACTGACCCTTTTCTTAATCTTCGTATTTCGTGCTAGGCGGAAGGTCAAATAATAAAAACTTCACCACACAGTTTCACCAACTTTATTACCTCCCTACATGTTTCACACCTTTTTTGGTGCCTCTTCAGGGGAAAAAGTTACATACATAAAACTTACAGCCTCAAGCTGAGGAGGATAACCTTCCACCAGTACGGCTACATCTAGGCTGATCATGGTCTGAAGGAATCCAACATGGCGAAATATAATCAGCTGATCGATAATCGATATGTCATACAATCAAAATTTAAAATTAATTTCCAGAAGAAATATAGTCTTAAAAATTAAAACCATCTTCCCACCCTCTAATTAAAACATATTTTTACTTTTGTCAAATAAGTTAATAAAAATAGGGTTCAAATGTAGTATTTCAGTTTTTTTATTTACCACTTTCCTTCTATTTTTTATGATATGGATATTTTCCTTAATTCTTCTTTTCATTTACATTAGGTAAAGAAAGAAATAGAATGAAAAGAAGAATTAAACTACGAATTGTAAAGAGGCACCAAAAAAGGTGAGAAACATGTAGGGAGGTAATAAAGTTGGTGAAACTGTGTGGTGATGTTTTTATTGTTTGACCTTCCGCCTAGCACGAAATACGGAAATTAATTTATATTTAGAAGAAATGCCCGAACTATACTACACTAAAGGAAATCTGTAAATGTGTCTAAGAAAAGTGAAAAACTAGTTTTTGTATCTAATTTGCGGTTTGGCTATTTAGAATCTAAGGTGTTTAAATTTTGGTTGCGTTTTGAGCCAAAGAAGTATTAGAAAAACATACTGAGTGTGTGTATGTGTGTGTGTGTGTGTGTGTGTGTGTGTGTGTGTGTGTGTGTGTGTGTGTGTGTGTATGTGAGAGAGAGAGAGAGGACTTGCAAATCTCCCCCCCCCCCCCACGGAGCCAGCATTCCTCGCCATCAATAACACGAGCTAGCATTGTCTCTCAGCTCGCTATTATACTTGTGTCTCACCTATTCGGGCTATTCTATGCACCGGTCGCCTATCAAGCTTGGTCATTTGTCACACATTCTCAGATATTTCAAAACAACTATATTCTTGGAATTAATTTCACTTTAGACAAATGTCAAACTTCCTGCGAAAACTGACACATAGTTTCAAATATACTTAAAACGTCCTCCAAATGAAGTTAATCAACGTGAGAGTCATCAATTACATATGAAAAGATCACTTTCCAGCATGTTTACCAGTCCTAGTTATTCCTACAAATTTAAATTACCATTTGCCTTACCAAGTTTTAATAGGAATAATAAAATTTTTATAAACAAATTAGGTACTCTTAAATTTTAAATTAACATTTGTCCTTAACAAAAGTAAATATATTTATATTAATTATCAGGCAACATGTAAGAGAATGGATTAGTTTACATTCACAGTCAGTAGTAAAATATTTTTTAAAGAATCTCGTATTGCTTGAAATTTATTTAAAATTCTCATATAAAGCCACATTGCTGAGGAATTTGCTTAAATTCTCTAATAATAATAAATATAAAGTTTAGCTCATTTCAATGATTCTTAAACAGCTGATTTTTTTTTTTTTTTTTTTTTTTTTTTTAAATAATGTATTGGAAAATACCTAATTTGGCTTATTATTTTCTAGTTTCGGTGAAAGGGAATCTGTACTTCAAAGAATACCTGAGCGGTTTTGTATTGGATTGGGTAGTGTACACTACATTCCTGAATAATTTGGTAAAACTCATTTAAAAGAAAACAAAAAAAAAAAGAAGAAATAATTAGGCTCTTTTATATTTTTGATTACCGTTTCATTCAATTATTATTTTTTTTAATAAACTTTCCTCCGGACTCCTGTGTACGGGAGGTAGTAAACAACTCAATAAATATACATAAGCTTCACATTGTTGTTTGTTGATCTTTGTGAATAACTAGCTGTCACCCAGTGTGCCATGCTACACCTACTTTCTGTCTATGACTCTCCCCGTATCAACACCTACTTGATACCTACTTGTGTATACCCAGTAACGAAAATCGGTCAAAAGATGTGAATTTGTTTTAGTTCTTAATGTTACCGGCAGACGCCAGCACAACAGCACTTAATCTAACAGCCGACAGAGGCCAGTAGTAGTCGATTCAAAATGGACGTCACAATCTGAATGGTTCAGTGTAGCCAATTTTTCTTGAACAAAACTTTTGACCTTTTGACCAAATTTTGAAATTTGACTATTTTGACCTAGCCTAGGAGATTTCTCGTATCAAGACCTACCTGTGTGCCAAGTTTGGTCAATATCGGTCAAACGGTGTAAAGTTGTATAAGGAACAAACGAACAAATAAATAAATAAACAGAAAAACAGATAAACAGGCAGCCACGTCATTTGGCGGCTATTTAAACATAATAATGAATAAACCCCACTTCTAAGGAAGAAATTTAGTTTAATTTTTAAAAAAATTATTCTCATTATTTAACCTCGACGTGTTTCGTTGGAACACAACGTAAATTACGACCGGTATGAGGAAGTTAGTAATTTTGGTCTAGTAAACTTAGGAATGTTTACCAGACCTGGCGTTAATGACCCTAAGGTTGGCACGCCTTAAAAATAAATGAAAAAAAAAAAACAAAAAAAAAACTTAGGAAAGAAATAAGCAAAACAAGAAATTGGAGTCATGGTATATATTTGATAGCGCATTTATGCAGGAATACTATCCAAAAAAACAGAGTGAAAAAATTCCTTTAATTGGAGCCGTGATACCAAAGAGTGGTGTATTTTTTTGGAATTTTCGAAAACCGAAGGACATTTACAGAGCATAAAACATATTTTTCTGAGCCACCACACCGGATCTACCCCCAGTTACCGTTTTATCCATTCATTCATATCACGTCATCATTAATTCATTTTCAATTAAATAACCTACTCGCAAGAAACCAATATTTTATTGAGGGTAATTCCGTAAATTCATAGTCACCAGTACTTTATAGAAATAGAAATGTTTTATAAAAATAAATTAATAATATAATTCAAAAAAGAAAATTAGAGGTTATTTTGTAATTGGCAAGAGACGAAATCTAAAAAAAAAAAAAACTTAATTAATTAAAGAGCTAGAGAAGAGCTTGAAGAAATAAAGCTGGGATAATAAAGCCCCTTTTTATTGGAGAGGAAAATTCGAGTTAATTAGGATTTGAGGAAAAGTGTCTGAAGAATCGCAACTAGATGAAAAATCTATCCAGGAAACTATATTGCAAGCCAAAAACCCATAACAGAAACTATCTACCTAAAGAAGAATATATCTAGACTTGTTCCCCTCGAATATCACGGTAGCTTGAGGGACAATTTATGACAGAGAATTACAGTCCATGTGTACTTAGTGTGTGTATGTGAGCGCCCCTATTTTGTTGCAGCCAGGGCTGCAAACATTTTCTCATGGGGTGCAATAGAACCTCAGGTTTACTCCGTAACAATTTATTTATTTTATCCAAGTGTTTTTGTTTGATTTATAAGATAATCTTGTTACAATGTAGAACTAATGAAAGAGGTGTATAATGAAAATGAGAAAAAATTTTCAAATAGGAGTTAGGGGTTTTCTGAAGCACACTCCAATGTAAAATATAAATTAAAATAAATAGGGACTCAAAATCTCAACAATATTTCTTGTGTAGGCAGAAGGTCAATAAATTCACAAACTTCACATAATCATCAAATTATTAAAAATTCTGAATAAGAAATAAAATATTTTTAATTTATTGGCAAATTAATAAAACTGTTTTAATTTCAGTGTTCAATTAATTCAAAAATATGTATGACTTAAGGTGAAGTTGCGTAATAGACACAGTTTTTCAAAACCTAAAATGTGCAATACATATTCACGTATTACCTCTTTCTAAATTCTGGAATAATTCAATAGTGTAAAATTTTTACACTTTTTATTTTATTTTATTTATTAATTTTTTTTTGTTTTCTTGGTTGCTCTAAACTTTTTTAACCTTTTGTTTACAAGAATAACTGCAAATACTTATACTTTTAACTTGTTTAACTGTTACTGGTATCTTCTTCAAACATCTGGACAAGAGCGAGTCGCTACATATGCGAGCTCTATAATAAATAAATATAAAAATATAATTTCAGTGACTGATCGTTGTCTGGGTATTCAAATTTTATGTTTGGACTCTATGGATATTTTAAACAGCTGACTACAAACATAGCTGATTGTTGCTGTGTAGATGACCTTCGCTTTCAACGTGGCTGCTCTAGAGTAATTTTCGCCAACGTTCCATCCACTTAAGTTATTAGGCTGTTGAAGAGGCACCGAATGATGCGAAACGTGTAGAGTCATTTTTAGATAAATTGCTGATTTTGTTAATTTGGAATTTTCTGCTTTGATCTTCTACCCAGTGTTGGGCAAGACTAACGTTAGTTTACTTAACTAACGTTAATTCATTCTAACTAAAAATAAACTCAAGTTACATTATTAGTTTTAGTTTTAGATTTGTAAAATTATTAATCATGTTTTGGAGTATTTTCTTACTAAATAGTTGTTTTTAGTTTTCGTATCCGTTTTTATTATGGTAATTAGTTTAATTTAAGCAAACGAGACCTTAATTTGTGATTTTAGTTTAGTTTTAGTTTTTAATTCACTAATTAGTTTATTGAATACTTTGATTCAGAACAAGGGTAAAAAAATTAGGTATGTATTTATTTTTGTTTAAATAAAGAGTGTTTATTTAAGAACTATAACGGGGAAGAAATGAGGTTACAACTTACAACTACAAGTTCAGCCTATTTAAAACACAATGAAAACAAGTTCTATTAGTTTTAATAATTAAATTAATTATCAAAATAAAATATGATTTACATTAATTCAAGTTATTTTTGTAAAACTAAAATAAAATAAAGCTTTAATTCAGTTTTTAATCAATTCCCAATGATTTAGTTTTAGTTCAACGAATATCCATTAGTTAAATTCATTTTAGTTTTTTAGGTTGCAATTTTTATTTTAGATTTTTTTATTCAAATTTTAACGTCTATTATTAGTAACTAAATTATCAATTGTTATTATTATCATCCTTAAGTAGGAATCGAACACACGAACCTTGGCTCAGAGTGTCAAGGTGTTTATGTTTTTTAGATTTATTTAATTTTATTTAATTAAATGTTTAGTGTTACAACTGACTCTTCTCCTCTGCTTTTAAAATAAATAGAACCAAGCTAAATACTTAAATTTGTTCTTTCAATAGAAACTTCTGTAGGTCGGACGACTTAAAATGTAACTAGTACCTTTTAGAATAAAGTAGGAAAAGAAGAATTTTTAAAAATAAAATAAATTTTTGATAGTAGAATGTTGAATTGTTTAAATGAAATGTACAATACAGATTATTGCCCGAGAAAGTAGTTAATTTCTAATTAGAGTTAGTTTCAGCTTGTCCTGAAAGTTTTGTTATCAAACTATCAAACAAAGCTTGACCACAACAGAGTGGCAGTACGGGAGTAGAGCAATTATGGAACTTGCCGGGTCAATTCTCACTTTTGAACTCAAATGCTAAAATGCGAATATTAAATAGGAAATAGATTATTGATTTAAATAGAATCTAGATTATTTATTTATTAATGTATACGGAGGCCCAGTGGCCGTGAGTGTTAAGGCGTGAGAACTTAACACAGCGTGCCATAGGTCGTGGGTTCGATTCCCACTATGGGGTGGTGGCTTGTCTTTAGAAAAAAAAAGAAAAGGCATCAACGCTATCCTGTCTCAAAAAGGGTGGTAACCTATAGATAACCCGTCCCAAAATTCTTAGTTATTAATAATGGACGTTAACATTTAAATAATAATATTAATGTATACGCAGCATAGGCGATAAAACACATACACTTCAATGAAAAATAATCCATTAAAAAAATTCATGATTTGTGTTGTGATAATATCGTCGCTACAAATGCAAAGTATCGAATGTGAAAATGACCACTTTTCAGAGCGGAAAAGCATTTATTCATAACTTTTTTTGGACTGTCAAATATTCGGCAGATTTGACCTTTTGATAGAGGAATACTTTCCTTTTAATAGAGTGATCTAAGATTCAAGAATTTGCCGTAAGTCCAGTAGAAATTAGTAAAGATTGACAATGAAAGATGCATTTTTTCACATTCGATACTTTGCATTTGTATCGACGATATGTCCAGCGTTATTAGTTTACAGTTAAAATATGAAATACTGGCTGAATACCCGTGTAGATGAGTAGATAGTTTATTGCTTATCAAAATTAACGCTACTGCATAATTTGGTGCAGTTTATTATAGCACGGTTCCAGCCATACCATAAGTTATTCATCAATTGATAAGTAACCAAAGCATAATGTTTGTTGACACTGGGGCTCTCCGGACCAGTGTCAAGAAACAGATAACTTAGAGATAACTCTTTATATATAGGTTACCAGTAACAAGAATTTAACCAGTACAGGTATAAATTCGCTGTCAATAATAAATGGACGTTATTTACAAATATATGTTTCCAAGATGTAATTTGGAAACACGTATTATATTTGCGAGCATTACCAAGTAGTGTTGTGTCTGGAGATGCTTGTTGGTGAGGAGGCTGTGCAATGGTTTGGGATATTATTACCTCGGATGGTCCATCACCAGGTATAGCGTAAATTCTATGAGGGACAAAATCACAGTCTATTTCTAGTAATTCAAGGTCTGCCATCGTAGTTGAAAAGAACCGCAAATAAAAATAATATTATGAAATAGATACAGTACGGTAACATCTGTTCTGTTATCGTCCTAGCAACGCAAGCTGCCTAGGCGTGCATGCTCTGTTAAAACTAAGTAAAAATTCAAACTCCTCTAAAAATACTTGAAAGTCCGTCACGCAGGAGCTGCATAACTAAGCACTTTCCTCAGAATTTGGGTAGTGTAGACTGCTTTCCAGAACAATTTGCTTAAAATATCCTACATAAATAAAATAAAAACATGAATAGTTCTCTTTTAAATTTGTAATGAGTAACTGATCAATTATTAATTTGCTTCCCGAGTTATGTTTACACATGGTACCTATTACACTACGTAATAAATACAATAAACCTCATATTATCGTATTTTGATCTAACGCAGGAACAGGATACGGTCACTCTAGTGGTAGAAAGCGCTCCTTGCGGAGGCTTTGTGGACCTACGTCTGGCGGGCTTTTCTATAGCCCACCAGACAATATATTACAAATTAAGCCCCCGCTTTCCGATTGACCGATTCAGCTCATTTTTACAACACTTCTTTCTCATGAGTTACCCACGACGTATACCGCGTTTCGTTACAATACAGCAGAAATTACGACCGGTACGAGTATATTAGGAATTTGGGTCCGGAGTAAACCCCCCCTTCTAATGAACCGATTTAGTTTATTTTTACAACACATATTTACCTGTAGATTACCACTACGAATACCGTGTTTCGTCGAAATATACCAAAAATCGCGGCTGGTAGTGGCAAATTGGTTATGTGGGTCTGGAGTTAACCCCTCCTTTCTAATGGACCGATTTAGTTTATTTTTACAACACATTTTTGTCTGTGGATTACCACTACGAATACCAAGTTTCGTTGAAATATATCAAATACTACGGCTGGTATCAAATAAGCGTTTAGGGTTCGGGGTAAACCCCCCTTTCCGCTGGACCGATTTTGGTGGTTTACGAACTCGTTCAATCGTTTGTTAATTGAACGCTGTATACCAAGTTTCGTGACGAAAAAACAAAAACTCTGGCCGCTATCGTGTTAACAGACATATATATATATATATATATATATATATATATATATATATATATATATATATATATAAATATCAATATATATATATATATATATATATATATATATATATATATATATATATAAATTTTAACGGGGGTCATTTTCGGTGTCTACTAGGTAGGATCGATAAAGATTTGAAGAAATTTTTCAAAAATTCCGTCATGAGTCTAACCTCAATAGCTACTTTCCTTCGGAGGAAAGTGCTAAAAATTTGAATATCGAAAAAGACATCCTTAGCAATGTTTACATTCTAAAGGGAGTGTCCATGCAAAATTTCAATTTTTTCTGTCAAGTGGTTTGGGCTGGGCGATGATAGGTCAGTGAGTGAGTAGTATTTGATAAATATGTAGTAGATAAGTCAGGCTTCATTATTAAATTTGTGAGTTCAGATAACCAAATGTCAATGAATGGACGAACTGTTTACCGGTGGTTTTCCAGGTTTCGACGTGGAAATTTTGACCTTGACAACGAGGAGCGAGGAAGGCCAGAAACCAAGCTTGACAATGACCACCTGAAAGAAAGGGTTGAAGCTTGTCCCTCAAAAAGCACTAGGGAATATGTCAAAGAACTCGGAGTAGAAGCCACGACAGTTTCAAGACATTTGAAGGAAATCGGCAAGTCCAAAACTGACATTTCATACGGTACAGCCTGATACAAATATTAAGACTTTTAGTCTATGGATCACTCAATGGTATACTTATCGGTCTTTCAGAATTTTATTACGATTTTGTTTAATTTAAAAATGTATAGTCTTTCGGAATTTTATTATGATGTTTTTTTAATTTTAAAATTTAAAGAAAGTTGATTTTAAATGAGATTGACAACTCAGTTACAATAGACAGTTTATTGTTTATTTATTTTATTTTGAAATTACCAAAGTTCAATACATACATTTATAGTAAATGAAGTTTCTGTTTTTCTTGATATCTTTTGATACGGGAGAATGTACACTTGCAGTACCTAAAGACAACGTGACTACAAGCTGCACGAAGAACTACTTCTAGGGTTAGTCTGTAGGCAATTGCAGTCGGCGAATAGGGTCATTTGGGATTTATTGTGTGGAAATGGAGTTTATCAGGTGTTAGTACAGCCCTGTAATTTTAAATTGGAGATAAAAAATGAGATATTTTGACTGTAAAGATTGGGTTCTATAGGTGCTGGAAGGTTATTTCGATCCCAATAGTTTTATGCTGTAAATCAATATTTGTCTCATTATAGTTCTATAAATGAGTCTTCCGTTATTAAATGTATGATCGGAGTGCTGTAGTAGTCTGAAGAGATTTCTTGTTTCTTCGGAGTGATATGTGGTTTCCAAATTAGTCGTTTGTCAAGTATGAGTCCCACGTTACGGATTCGGGATTTTTGTGGAAGTATTGAAGCTTTAAGGGATAAATGGATCGTCTACGGGAGAAGGTTAAGTGGCAGGATGTCTGTGGGTTTACTTTGATTTTAGCTTTTTTTAGCCAAGGATTAATGATTTTGAGGTGTGCCTGAAGGGGGATGGATGCGAGATACAGTACTTTTAGAAAATATTGCTCTATTATGAGAAAACATATGGAATCAGGTGTCAAGTTGAGTTGGAATATAATTTAAATACGCCTTGGAATAGGACAGGACTGAGAATTCTACCTTGTCGAACACCAGCAATTGGGGAGGACGAAGTGCCATATGAGGCGTGGAAACCTTGGTCATAATAATATAATTTTATTATTAGCCAGTAGGTCGATGGAAATATTTGTATGTGAAAGAAATATCCTTTGTTTTCGAAGACTATTAAAATCAACAAAACAAATAATTCTACTTCAACAATTAGGTTGAAGAATATATGATTCAAAAAGCCAATATTTAATTTCCGGATTTAAATTAAGATTTTAATTAACCAATTAGTTAGATTAAGATTCTCCACCAAGACCGGCCGGAGATGTCGAAACTATTTATTTTGCAACTGATTCTTTTTTGACAATGATGGGTTAGGTTGTTTAATTTACTGCAATGGGTGTTTGAGAAAACTAACAATGGCTCTCATAACCACACATGCTTATCTTCTGCGGTACTCCTCTACGACCATGGCTCATGATGTAAACATAAACCTGAACGTCACTTATATGAATTTGATTCCGACAATCTCTCCAGCGTCTCAACTGAACCAAACTCCGAAATACGCCTCTTTCCATATCTTAGGGTGCGTTTACACCTGACGCTTATCGCAGGATAAGTATCGCAGGCATATTTCAGGTGTCGGATAGTTATTCGCTTGAATGTTTAAATACAGACAAAAATAGCTGGACATTTATGTCTTGGATATAAATCCGACTGCTCTGGATTTGGTAAAATTTGCAATAAATGTACAGCCCATTTACAGACATACATTTGTGTCCTGTACTAGCAAATAATCAATGTTTACATCAGTTGGTATAGAAGTGTCGACTGTACAGCTAATCGACAAGATATTTATCTCTGACATTAAATTCTTCTCTTTGCAAACATTATTTACAGCTGATGGTATAGAAGTGTCGACACGTATAGGTTGTGATAGATAAATGTACCTCAGACATAAATTGTTCGCAGTTTACATTAGTCACAATATCTGTCTGAAATATCCTGCAATAACTATCAGATGTAAACGCACCCTTAAAGAGACCGATACCTTAATTCCTCAGACAAATTCCTTTGATGCTCTTCCGCGGTAATTGTCCTGGCTTCCCACCTTTTCGTTACTTTTCAACCTCTTCGTTCCCCGCCAACCCTCATAACCCTTCATCCTCTTCTTGGTGTTTCCATGTAAATCCACAGGGGTAGAAACTTACAAACGAATCAGTTCTTCCTCTCATAAGTATGTTCTCTTTTAATTTTCTATTATTTTCACTCAATGTCCATTTCGATCTAACTCCTCTTGATACTCATAATAAAAAACTTACGCATTTGTATTTTTTTGTTATATTTATTTTATATTATGGCCGACTATTTCTACACTGATAGCACACTCACAACGGACTCTACATCACACCTGTGTTCCTAACATATAACCTAAATTCCTTCAGGTATATATATTGGAGACTGTGACCTACCTACGTCAGCTTTCCCTTTCTGCTCCCCTTCACCTTTATCTCTTCTTAGATTTCCTGAGCCGGGAAGTCGGAGGCTCCCTGCCAACAGAAATTTCATCTTTCGGACACAACATATTTTAAACACAATATGTTCCTAAAAAGCTAACATTTCTGAGTGGATGAATCATGCATCGTGACTGGTGAATCTAAGCTAGGCCTCGCCATTTCATGCAGGTTTTTTTTTTTTATCTTTCAGCGTTGGCTTTACAAAAGCTTGCAGCAATTTTGTAGCATGGTGATGGTCTTGCACATCATCATACTTCATAGTTATATACACTTTTAGGGGCTTTAAGGGTATTTTCTTATCATATAATCTTCACGCCAAGCAAAGTAAATCGCTATTTTTATCGAGACTTGCTGGAGAAACATCTAATCCTATCGAACAGAAAAATGGCAATGGACAAAAAAAAAAAAAAAAAAAAAAAAAAAAAAAAAAAAAAAAAAAAAAAAAAAATCAGTCCCGTAACAGGCCACGAGTGCCCTGAGGGGCAGATACTATAGAGATATCTGATTCATGACCATACGGCAGACTACGGAGATAGTGTGGTCAGTACTATGCTCTATGTATTATCTATGGTTTTCCCCCCATAGGGAGGAAACCCGCTTATGAGGTTAAACTCATGACGCAATCCGATCGATTAGAAAAAAAAGTCCGTCACGCAGGAACAGCATAACTAAGCACTTTCCTCAGATTTTTTGTAGTGTAGACAACATTACTGAATAATTTGCCGTAAATAACCTATGTAAATAAAATAAAAACGTGAATAGTTCTGCTCATTTACAGCAAAAACAAACAAGTAGTTCGTAGTCTACGAAGCAGGGCTATAAAGGAGGGAAAATCCGGGAAAAATTCATTCCCTTGATAACCACCGAGGACGACACATAGCAGCCTGAAGAAGTCGGAGATGAACCCGACGAAATATTGCGATGGAGAGAGGAGCGACACCGCTGGAGAAAGAAGCCGTTCCAAGCAAACATATATATATATATATATATATATATATATATATAAATTTTAACGGGGGTAATTTTCGGTGTCTACTAGGTAGGATCGATAAAGATTTGAAGAAATTTTTCAAAAATTCCGTCATGAGTGCAACCTCAATAGCTACTTTCCTTCGGAGGAAAGTGCTAATACGAAAATAACGGTGATTCAAATTTGTTATGTGTACTCAAAACGATTGATTTGAAGTAAATTGGCATCGGAAATCTTATGAAATCATTTCCCAAGTCAGCTCTATGACCGTTGGTTAGAAAAATGGAAAAGAGAGGTTTTCCTGGGATTTTTGTAATTATTCTTTTATAATTCGAAACCAGTTGAGATATCGTAGTTAATGTCAAGCATCTTATTAAATTTTCTAAAAATACGGTTCTTATGCGATTTCTGATATAGCAATCTCATTCGGAGAAATAGGTTAGATGGAGTCATTTCTGCTTAGGCTATGTTATGTACTGCTAGCTTTATGTTGTAGCACCTAAGATCTTGCTTCGCTTCGAGGATTCATATGTTTACTTCTTTCACGAAGGATTAGGACAAAACATTAATTGTTTTTATTCTAAAACTTCTAAATGACACTAAGGATAACTGCAAATTGGAGTTTTAAAGGTTTCGTCAAATCTATTTTTATTATTTGTTTCTGAAATGTTCGCGTATATATTACTGGATTTTCTACGTTGCAATCCCCTTTACAGCTATTCCGAAACTTTCCAGTACATATTAATTTTTTAGGTTAGGGTCTAAGGCATTCAGAATTTTTTGCTATTTGTCAATGGGTCGTGTAACTGCTTGTAAGTTTATGTACATTTTATTTAATAACCAATTTGGTTGTTCGAATTCTGGACGTCTCCTCGACAGGATGGAGGCAATTCAGAGTGATTGGATTGTACAATAGACCATTGTGTTTATCTGCGCTGGTTTAATCAGCTTTAGAGCCGTGCCGATAAACTCAACGGGGAGTTTAAAGTTCGTGCGGGCTTTAACTCCGAAAATCAATGTTTACCTAAGAAATTAACGCTAATTATTAAACCCTGTAACTTGCGTTCGGCTCCTTCGGAAAGGGTTTAAAAGCGGGCATGGTCTTTATTTTAAACACCTTTCGAAAGGTCCTATAGGAAATAATTTTGAATTTAGGAAAATAGCGTTAACATAATAAAAAATATTAAATGAAATCGCTTAAGTTTGACTGGAAATACGACAAGGGGTTCGATAAAAACTAATGCTGAAGTAAGGAATTAAAAATGTCTATGTTGGTAGCATGGCGGACAGACAGAGGGAAGGAATGCTTTAGCGAGATGGCACAGGTGCTAAACGATTTTTCGATAATGCTGTACGTTGGGAAGAAGTATAAAGACCTGAAGGACGGGAGCGAGTGTTACGGGAGTGTAAAGAGGATTTAAATTCAAGGAGTAAAAGATGTCGGGATTGAATGATTTTGTAAAGAACCTAGCTAAGGAAGTACTGGCGACGATGAAAAGGGAATAGCCAATTTAGCTCTTGGTAGAAGTGCGATTTATTGAAGTCCCTAGGGATCCTGAGGAATGAAATGAATGGAACCCCAATGGCCCAATGGTTCATTGGGCTCTAATCATGAAAGAATTTTTGCAAACAAATTTTGCCTCTACCTACTAGATACTGGAATATATATATATATATATATATATATATATATATATATATATATATATATATATATATACAGGGCGTCCCACATTGAGATGTCATAATTTTAAGGGTTTATTCTGCACTTCATTTGTAGTCCAGGGACGCAGAAATGAGCGTCCTATCTCAACATGTAGCAGAGCTATTGAAACTTTTGTCTTTTTTCAAAACTATTGGGTTTTCTTATGAAAAACAGTGTTTTCCGGATTACTGGTCTATGTATCGTAAATTACGACCACATTTTTAGAATCTTCATTACATTTTCAATAAGAAACACCCATTATTGAAATGTTATCATGTAAATTAGGAGCTACACTAAGATCCATATAGATGTGAACTATTGTTATTAGGGTTTTCTTAACTCCTTCAATATTTTCTTAATCAGCTATTTGTAGACTTAGCGGTTTGCCTCCGCCTCAAAAGTTGCCTTATTTAATGAGCTTTAAAATGGTACCCTGTTTTTTTAAAAACAAAAATTATTCAAGCCTATTTTTTCTGATTTCTAAGTCAAAACCAATACATTTGCTTTAGCGTGAAGAAGCCATTACGAACACATTATTTAATTTCATGTGAATATGGTGATGTCCCATCCTTCCAACATTAGGTATACACACTTTTTGCTCTGATTAAGGATTAGGGGACACCTTGGAAAGAGTGAAATATGACAGAAGAACATTTTGGAAATAATCACAATTATTGTTAAAATAATAAATACAGATGTTATATTTTTATGCTTTCAGGGTCTTGTTTTATGAAATTTCTATTTTTAAGAGTAGTATAATAGTCTTTTCATTTAAATTTTTTTTTTCGCTTTATAGAGACTTTTTTCAATACAATTTATAATGAATAACCCAGTTACTTATAAGCAGAAATTGTAGTGTCTAATTTTATTAAATAGAATAGAATTAAAAATAGAAATTTAATAAAACAAGATCCTCAAAGTATAAAAATGTAAGATCTGTATTTATTGTGTTAAAATAATAACAATAATTGTGATTATTTCACATATGTTCTTCTGTCATCAATCACTCTTTCCAAAGTGTCCCCTAATCCTTAATCTGAGCAAAAAGTATGTATACCTAATGTTGGAAGGATGGGACATCACCATATTTGCGTGAAATTAAATAATGTGTTCAGATTGGCTTTGTCAAGCTACAGCAAATGTATTGGTTTTGACTTAGAAATCAGAAAAAAAATAGACTTAAATAACTTTTTTTAAAACTACAGGGTACCATTTTAAAGCTTATTAAAAAAAGCAACTTTTGAAGTGGAGGCAACCCGCTAAGTCTACAAATAGCTAATTAAGAAAATATTGAATGAGTTAAGAAAACCCTAATAACAATAGTTCACATCTATTGGCTCTTAGTGTTGCTCCTAATTTACATGACAACATTTCAATAACGGGTGTTTCTTATTGAAAATTTAATGTAGATTCTAAAAATGTGGCCGTCATTTACGATACATAGACTAGAAATCCGGAAAACACTGTTTTTCATAAAACCCAATACTTTTGAAAATAGAAACAATTTTGAATAGCTCTGCTACATGTTGAGATAGGACGCTCATTTCTGCGTCCCTGAACTACAAATGAGGTGCAGAATAATCCCTTAAAATTATGACATCGCAATGTGGGACACCCTGTATATATATATATATATATATATATATATATATATATATATATATATATATATATATATCCCAGGTAGAACCATGAACCATGTAAACTTCTGTCGGATGTAAACGCTGACTTGACAAGTATACTTTATATACAGGCCCCTTTATATAAATGTATATAAAGGGGCCTGTTTTTTGTTTCTTTCGCCACGAAATTACAAAATCTGTTTATCTGAAGTTAGAAAGAGGTTTACATTAGACCCAAATTAATAATTTGCCTATACCGTCCGTAATTTTTGGTTCATTGAAACAGGGACGTTTATAGGAACAAAACTTACACTTTCCAATATTTAAGCAATGATTTATCCAAAACAAGAACGTCCTAGTAAAATTTACACAGGGATTAATTTTGAAGAGCGTTTAATATTAATTTTAAGGTTTTTTTTTTGGTAGAGTAGTGGTTCTCGAAAATTTATCGCTAACTGGACGTTTCTATTAACATCAACTTCTTGAAAGGTTAATGTGGTTTTAAAAAGACACTGAATATTCGAAGTGCATTAACATTAAAGAAAATTTAATACTGATTTACAGAAGGTAATGCAACTTTAAAAATAATGTCTAAAGGCAGAAATAATTGTATTTTTTTTCACAAAAACTACTTTTTTTTTAAAATCAAAAGACATGTGTCTGGAACATAAAAAGATAGAAACGTGCGGTAGGCAGCATATAACTACATTTTTGCTGTTCCCCTTGAGTATATCCATCAACGTGCTACCCTGTATACATATAATTTTAGCCGTAATAAAGAAGTCCTTTCACACGTAGGGCCATGTTCAGACTAATATTTTTTATTTATTTATTTATTTATTTTTTACGGCGCATCGACAAATCTTGGCCATTAGCGCCGACATCCAGGGTGCACCCAGGAATGTTCTCAGCGAGCCCTGAGATGAGAAAATTCCTGTCGCTGGCGGGGATCGAACCCACCATCTCCCGCTTATGAATCTAGCGCGCTAGCCACTAGACCACGGGAGACCCCTTCCAGACTAATACTATAGAAAAAAAGGTATATGGCTGTCGTCAATCAGCTGTTTTAAATTTATAGTTCTCTATTTCCGGGCTTTTAATAATGTGTATATTTCTTTTTAAGACGTTCTTCCCTTTATGAAGTGTGTTTATAGTTAAACAAATAGAGCCTAGAAAAGGATATTATGACAGGATAAAAAATATTAAATACATACATTGCCTTCTGTGATTTTTAAAATTATTTTTCGGACGAAACACTACAACCTCCATTGAGAATCGAGCCCAAGAACATCAGTACAGACCTCCCTGATCGAAAACGTACTACTCTATTTGAAGAAAAGTAATCTGATACGACGCCCTTAATGTTTACCACATGCTATGAATTCTTCAAGACAAAACCCATCTTGTCGGTAAACATGTGTTCTCATTCAGAACGAGCGGCCACGGCTAAATATAGAGCACAAAAAAGGTCCCAGTGGAGCCCCTTGTTCCATTCCGACAGATAAACATGTTGTCATAATAGGCTGATCTATTAACAAGGAAAATACGCTTCAAGGAAGATAAATTATCTTCTTTTCTTCAGCATAAAAAAATCAAGTTCTGTACTAAATTGTACCATGAATCGCCACATAAAAAATATTTGTTTTCATGTAATATAATTCTGTTGAAATGTTATTTACTTATTATTTTTGCTACATTGAATTCGCAAATCAAGCTGCTAACCAGTGTACCATGCTACACCTACTTTCTGCCTATGACTCTCCCCGTATAGACATCTACTTGATATCCAGTTGTCTATACCCAGTTACGAAAATCGGTCAAACGGTGTGAATTTGTTTATATCTGTCTAGTAGTTCATAATGCAACCGGCAGAGGGCAGCACCACAGCACTCCATGTAACAGCCGACAGAGGCCAGTAGCAGAGCCTGCGAGTAGATAGCTCTCATCAAAGAAAGGCCAGCGCTCCTTAGACAGTGACTGTTGATATAAAATTGAAATAAACTGCATAATGATGTAAAGTCATGAATGAGTTCGAGTTATTCTAATTACACTGTTCTGCAAAAAAAAAAAAAACTTTTCTCCCCTCCCTTGAACAATTTTGCCTGTTTCTCATGTTTTCAGGTGTGCTGAGTCCGAATCTGAACTCAGAAAAATTCTATCACCCTCTGATTTTGGGAGAAAAGAGGAGAAACTTGGAAAAATTGTATTTGAAAATTATTGTCTTTATTATAACAGATTTTTTTTTTCTTTTTCAACGGTAAAATATAATTAATTGAATCCTGCATGATATGACACAATTCAAAAAATATACACACATCGTCAATGAGTATTTTTTTTTTCTTTTGTACTCTTCCTCCTCTGTCTCCCGCTGCAGTGTCCAGCAGTAATCCGCCAGCATCTTCTCCTTCCATTTGCCAGTATATCTTTTTTCCATTCTGGATATGTCTTGGTGGAATCGTTCTCCATGTTCGTCCGAAACTGCACCCAAATTTGGGGCGAAAAAGTCTAGGTGACTATGCAGGAAATGTATTTTTAAGGACATATTGCATCCCAATGTTTTATATGAAGTAAGCAGTTCTTGGACTATTTTTCGGTAGTCTCTAGATTTTTCGTTTCCCAAAAACTTAGCACATACCTCGCGAAAAGCAATCCAAGCCTTTTTCTCAGCAGTATTTAACTTTGCTTCAAAAGTGAGGTCCTTGAGTAGATGTCGAATTTGGGGTCCTACGATCAAAAACTGAAAAAACACTTTTAGCCGTATTTCTTCAACCACTTGTAATATTCCCAACAAATTCTTATCGTTCAAATATACTTCATTGCGCTCAAAATCATCGGGCTTTTGAATTTTTTTCATAATAGTTTGATGCCAAAAAAAATTCGTCAAATTTACAAAAATATCACATTTTTGGATAAAAAACTAGAATTTCCCAAGAAACTGTGCGTGATAGACAGAATCTGACTTCAAATTCGTGTTCAGCACATTTGAAAACAGTAAGAAAGCATGTTTTGGTTTGAAGGAGGATTTTCGTGCAGAACAGTGTTATCAAGAACATAAACAAATAAATTTGAGACATGTCGATTCAAAATGGCCGTCAGGATCTGAATGGTTCAGTGTAGCCAATTTTTCTTGAACAAAACTTTTGACCTTTTGACCAAATTTTGAAATTTGACTATTTTGACCTAGCCTAGGAGATTTCCCGTTATCAAGACCTACCTGTATGCCAGGTTTGGTCAAAAGCTGTCAAACTGTGTAAATTTGTATAAGGAACAAACAGATAAACAGAAAAACATACAGACAGACAGACACGTGATTTTTATATATATAGATAGATAGATAAGTCAGTCAGCACCCAGATCTGATTTATTGTTTGTGCCTTGAATTTCTGGTGTACAGTGCAGTTCAGTGAGTTGTTGATAAAAGACTTCGAAGCCGAGATGTTATAAAACTTTAACGTTGTGAGAGAAAATAGCTGCGATTAAAGAAGTTGAATAAGGAATAAAGAAAAAATCTGAAATTGCCAAAGACTTTGGAATTCCTCCTAACACTTTACCAACTTACCTGAAAAAAAAAGAAAAAATTCTTGCCAATGAAAATGACTTTTTTTCAAAACAATAGACTTTTATTTTTACTTTTGCTAAATTATTTATTACTTATGTACGTAATCATCAATTCATGAAATGTTTGTTTTTCTTTAAATAAAATGGTTTTTTTTAAATAAAAGTTCGATTTTTTAGCTCTTTATTTTCATAAACTTTTGTAATTAGAATTTTGGATAATTCGAACTTTTTTTATCGGTCCCTAGGGGTTCGAATTATCCAAGTTATACTGTATATACATATATGTATATATGTTTTTTTTTTTTTTTTAGATGGAACGGCATTTTTCTCCAGCGGTGGTACTCCTCCTCACTTCTTCCCGGAATATTTCGATGGATTCATCTCCATCTTCTTCAGCCAGGTACTTGTTTCTTCCTCGGTGGTAGCCAAGGGAATGACATTTTTCTCGATCTGGGCTCCTTTTCTCCCCTCTAGCCACAGTATCGGCGGACGAATGGTGTTGAAGCTCCCTGGTGTAGTTGGGATTCTGTCCGTTGGCAGCGCTGATGGTATTGCGTCTTTTTTTTTTTCTCCTCCTGCTTCTATTTTCCTCGCCGTAAGGTTTTATATGTTTGATGTTATTTTTCGTCGCTAGGATAGTATTTTTAGATGGAACGGCATTTTTCTCCAGCGGTGGTACTCCTCCTCACTTCTTCCCGGAATATTTCGATGGATTCATCTCCATCTTCTTCAGCCAGGTACTTGTTTCTTCCTCGGTGGTAGCCAAGGGAATGACATTTTTCTCGATCTGGGCTCCTTTTCTCCCCTCTAGCCACAGTATCGGCGGACGAATGGTGTTGAAGCTCCCTGGTGTAGTTGGGATTCTGTCCGTTGGCAGCGCTGATGGTATTGCGTCTTTTTTTTTTTCTCCTCCTGCTTCTATTTTCCTCGCCGTAAGGTTTTATATGTTTGATGTTATTTTTCGTCGCTAGGATAGTATTTTTAGATGGAACGGCATTTTTCTCCAGCGGTGGTACTCCTCCTCACTTCTTCCCGGAATATTTCGATGGATTCATCTCCATCTTCTTCAGCCAGGTACTTGTTTCTTCCTCGGTGGTAGCCAAGGGAATGACATTTTTCTCGATCTGGGCTCCTTTTCTCCCCTCTAGCCACAGTATCGGCGGACGAATGGTGTTGAAGCTCCCTGGTGTAGTTGGGATTCTGTCCGTTGGCAGCGCTGATGGTATTGCGTCTTTTTTTTTTTCTCCTCCTGCTTCTATTTTCCTCGCCGTAAGGTTTTATATGTTTGATGTTATTTTTCGTCGCTAGGATAGTATTTTTAGATGGAACGGCATTTTTCTCCAGCGGTGGTACTCCTCCTCACTTCTTCCCGGAATATTTCGATGGATTCATCTCCATCTTCTTCAGCCAGGTACTTGTTTCTTCCTCGGTGGTAGCCAAGGGAATGACATTTTTCTCGATCTGGGCTCCTTTTCTCCCCTCTAGCCACAGTATCGGCGGACGAATGGTGTTGAAGCTCCCTGGTGTAGTTGGGATTCTGTCCGTTGGCAGCGCTGATGGTATTGCTTTTTTTTTTTTTTTTTTTTGTTTTTTTTTTGTTTTTTTTTTTCTCTTCCTGCTTCTATTTTCCTCGCCGTAAGGTTTTATATGTTTGATGTTATTTTTCGTCGCTGGGATAGTATTTTTAGATGGAACGGCATTTTTCTCCAGCGGTGGTACTCCTCCTCACTTCTTCACGAAAAATAACATCAAACATATAAAACCTTACGGCGAGGAAAATAGAAGCAGGAGGAGAAAAAAAAAAGACGCAATACCATCAGCGCTGCCAACGGACAGAATCCCAACTACACCAGGGAGCTTCAACACCATTCGTCCGCCGATACTGTGGCTAGAGGGGAGAAAAGGAGCCCAGATCGAGAAAAATGTCATTCCCTTGGCTACCACCGAGGAAGAAACAAGTACCTGGCTGAAGAAGATGGAGATGAATCCATCGAAATATTCCGGGAAGAAGTGAGGAGGAGTACCACCGCTGGAGAAAAATGCCGTTCCATCTAAAAATACTATCCCAGCGACGAAAAATAACATCAAACATGTATATATGTATATATGATTACATGTTAACGAGCTATGGGCTAAGAAACCTCTAAAGGAGCTTATCGGTGGTTTCAGCTTGTGTTACCGGTTTAGTTTCTCATATAAATGTTTGTTTCACGGGATGTTCCCACAAATCTTCCCGGATTTCTTAGAACCTCTTGGTCTTCACCTTATTAGACTTGGTCTAAATATAGAATTGATTAAAGCCCTAGCAAGGACTTCAGTCGGAAGGGCTTATCGGGTAACTAGATGTCGAGAGGAAGGCCTGGAACCCGATGGGAGGATATAAGAAATGGTATTACACCCATCCTGATGAGAATCCAGTTGGCGTTTCCCATTAATATCAAGATGGCTTCCGATCGACCCGCTTTTAGCTTGGGGGTTTTCATTTGATTAACCCCCCCCCCAGAGATTTCGTAACATGTCCAACTGATTTATTTGCCAGTGTATCTTAGAATCACAAATCCAATATATCCAATGAGGGAATAAATAACAAATGTCAGGAAGTATTTCACAGGAAGTATGTCATATTTGCTCTTATCCATGTTTCAGAACTAAATACTATGGAGGACAACATTTGGGATGATAATAGAGACTTTGGCGCCCAATTGAAGGGATCAGTGCCAAAAGTGACTAGCCTACAATAGAACTAACTGAGAAAAATGGATTAAAACTTAAGAAGAATCTGCAAAAAATATTATTCGTGACACTAATCTTTTTCAGATTATTCGTAAATTTAACTCCGATTTTCTCAGTTATTTCTAATTGTGGGTTAGCCACCTTTGTCACTGTCACCTTTCAATTAATTACAAGAGATGAATGAAGACAGTGTGTATAACAATTGTTAGTGAAAAGAACAGAAAAGCGTTCAGATGATACTAGCCAAGCTAATTGTAATTGTTCCGTACTCAAATATCTTGCGGCTGTAATTAGGCTTATTCGCGATTACTCTGCCACCTGGGGACCGGGAGCCGAACCTACAAGCGATGAGAATTATGAAAGGAAAGGCGTGTCTTTTAGTATATTCGTGTGTAGTAGCCGAAACGCTGTAAAATAAATGAAGAAAATAAAAGGTAAAGACAGCTGTCTTCAATAATATGTTGACCTTAGAATAATTAGAAAAACATTTATTCACAACCTGCGTAACAAAGATATTTTTGAATTAAAGGACCAACAATGAAAACTGTTAAAACAATAAATATACAAATTATAAATATAGTTAATGCAACCGAATATGTTTAAAATATGAAATTACCGAATAAAATACTATCTATGCGGGGGGGGGGGGGGGGGGATCTAGGAAAACATGTTCTGTTTACGCTAAAGAAGGAGAGGTTAAGAAGCTAATGGTAGAAAAGAAGATTAGTTATCAGGAAGCTAAACATGTTCGCAGACCCAAGACAGGAATATATCTATCTAAACTTAATACCGACATGTAACATCTAGGAAAACATGTTCTGTTTACGCTAAAGAAGTAGAGGTTAAGAAGCTAATGGTAGAAAAGAAGATTAGTTATCAGGAAGCTAAACATATTCGCAGACCTAAGACAGGAATATATCTATCTAAACCTAATACCGACGTAGAACTGTCTGAAACATCTTCTAAGCTTCAAGAATTAATTAAAAATTTAATAGAAGAATGGAAGCTGTAGAATATATTATCTTGTGCAAATTAAACCAACCAACTTGTACAATTGCATCAAAACTTTCTAATGTAACAGATGTTCTAAAAGTCGAACCAGCTGTTCAGATTGAAAATTTTGAAGAATATTATCAAATTTTCGATCTAAGCAAACTTCATCAACTGGCATTTCCAAATCTCGAACCTTGGACTCTTCACACTCCTAATATCGATCTCTCACTTACTAGATACATCAAAAGAGATACCGCTCCTACGATATTTCAGGCTGAATTCAATAGAATCAGATTGAAGTATCTTGGAGCAACAGAGATATACACAGATGGCTCCAAAACTCATGATGGCGTAGGATGTGCGATGGTGGATAATGCCAGAATACAGATGTTATCCCTACCGATTCTTAGTTCCATTTATACAGCAGAGCTACTTGCATTAAGCAAAGCAGTAAATAGTTTAAATCATAATACTAGTAACTCACTGATATACACAGACTCTCTGTCTTCTCTCCTTTCGTTACAGAACTTCTATTCCCGCAATGCGATCATATCAGACCTAATTGAGGGAATAGATTTTCAGTATAAAGGAAACCAACATGTTACTCTCTGCTGGATTCCTAGCCACAATGGCATAAGCGGCAGTGATAAAGCGGATTTGGCAGCAAGACAAGCAGTAAACGAAGACATTCCTTACACGCACATCCTACGGTCGGATGCTGTGGCTCATCTAAAAAATCTGATTTACTCAATGTGGCAATACGAATGGCTTGGAAATAGAGATAACAAATTAAGAGAAATAAAATCGACTACCTCGGCATGGAAAACCTCATCCCAAGGCAGCAGGCGGGATGAGGTGGTTCTGTCGAGATTAAGAATTGGCCATACTAATCTCACCCATTCTTACTTATTCAAGCGGGAAGAAAGGCCTGAATGTACAGTATGTGGTGAAGATCTAACAATTAAACATATTTTCACGGACTGTAGAGCCTACGAGGAGATTCGAAATCAACTGGACATTCATGGTACTCTCTTTGATATACTTGGAGACGACCATGAATTGTGTCGGAGAACATTGAGATTCCTCAGGGCTACAGATCTGATCACAAAAATAAAAATGATAATTGAAATTAAAAGAGAACGTAGAACTAGAAAATAGTTGTGGATGGGTGTGTCCGTCTGTGAGTATGTATGTGTGTGTGTGTGTGTGTGTGTGTGTGTGTGTGTGTGTGTGTGTGTGTGTGTGTGTGTGTGTGTGTGTGTGTGTGTGTGTGTGTGAGTGTGGGTGGGTGTTATTCAGAGTGTGTGCGTTTAAAATTACATTTTTAGGTATTTTTTTTTAACCAGTTTTAATCCTTACGTTATACCCTCTATTTAAAATGACTTAATAAATATATATAGATTTGATTATTTTTTTTTTATTCTAACAGTACATTCTTTAGCTCCATTTAAGTATATACAGGCACCAATGACCGTAGTGGTTGATGTGCCTCAAAAGGAAAAAAGTCCGACTCGCAGGAACTGCAGCATCTTAGCGCGGTTCCGTTCATGTCCCTAGTGCCATTTGATAAGCTTAGAAAAGAAATAAACTTATTTTTTTTATATATATCTCGAGAAAATTGTCAAAATCCTCTCGAACGTCTCGAATAAAAGTGATATTAAGGCGTCAGGGACACCGACAGTAGCTAACTTTTACACCGAAGCGGAAATTACAGAATCTGGCTCTCATTCTAAAGCAAAGCTCTATAAATCAATAAAAAATATGCCTAATAAAGCCTTTCTAGAGGATACAGAAGCATGGGCGTATATGAGGGGGGGGGGCTGAGGGGGCTGCAGCCCCTCCCGAAATTTTGAATTGATGATAAAAACTTCTCGTAAAACCCTTAAAAATAAATTAAATAAGATCACTAGTTCATAAAACATATTTTATTTTACGTGTAATAGCGTTTTAGTTGCCTAAAACTATTCCAAGCTCTAAATATTTAGTGTTCCATACCCTGGAAATGGTCTCAGCCCCCCCCCCCCCCCCCCGAAATTGTTTTTATATACGCCCATGTACAGAAGGATCAAGAAGAAGTACACAAGATTGAGTAGAATACCCTGCCTAATATAGCCTATATAGAATAATATAGTCTTGACGAATAACAAGTCAAGAAAAAAAACTTTATTTAACAAAATAAAACAAAGTTTAGTTGCCCAACTACAATAGAATAATATACCTAATTAAGTCTATGGAGTAGACACAAATGGACCAAAAACAAGTCTTGTGGAATATTGTTTTTTTTTCTAATTAAATACTTTTTATCAATATTTAGTATATAACCTTTGTTGAAAACTATTGATTGCTAATTGATGAATCGGTTTACAACTAAGTAGTCTTTATTAATATTTAGTATATAACCTTATGTTTGGATCTGAGTTTTTGGGGTGCTCTCCGCCTAGGCTTTGTATTTGTGTCGGCAGATACCTGGGGTATATTTACAGCTCTTGAGGATTAACTCTTAGCAGGTAAATTTCCTGCGGCCCTCTTGTTTCTACGGGCATTGAACCGCCATATTCGCTCATAGTATCTAACCGTTGTGAAGTTTATTTTTTGCATTTAGGACTTAATATACATATGTAGACTAAATCATAGCAAGAAGAAATCCTCCGTCGTCGGTTCTTAACTATGTAGACTCGCTAATGTTATCCAATCTTAGATACATCGTATTTAAAATCCACAGCAAAAACACGACATTTCATCAGAACCCCCTGCTGAATAAAACTTATATAGAATAATATGCAAAATAAAGCCTATCTAGTGGATAAAAATAGAGGAAAAAAGCCGTTCGTGGTGGTAGAAAATCTTAAAAGTATTTCGCTCAGAAATCTCCGAAATATTGTCACTAATTTTACGTATCCTGTTTTATAGCCAAATAGATTTATATTCTATAATCAATAAGAAAAACCTACTAACAATAAAGATGAAAATAACAATAATAATAAATAACAATGGGTAACAGATGAAAATAGGGAATACCAAGAATAATTCTAAAGAACGAAATCAACACCAGTACTGTAATCTAGATATTCATACGGCATCTTCGAATTCTAACAAACAAAATATTGATTCTAATTAAACGTATCCTGTTTTATTGACAAATACATTTGACTACTATAAGCAATTAAAAACACTAGGGAATATGCCAAAGAACTCGGAGTAGGAGCCTCGACAGTTTCAAGACATTTGAAGGAAATCAACAAATCCAAAACTGACATTTCATACGGTACAGCCTGATATATTTTTAACAATGAATTGTTTTTCTTATTTTAATTAATCTGTTTTATTGTCAAATACATTATCCAACTTTAAGCAATTAAAAAATAACAAGGAATAAAAACAAACAAAAAGAACCGTTCGAATAAACGAAATCAATTACTTCAAAGTTTAAGCATTTATTTCTCCGATTGACATAGCCTAATCAAAAATTGGTTCAGAATCTTTTTTGTAGAACATTTAGTAAGCTTTCGCATGGTAACCCTCCGTTTACCAATATTCCTAACCGTCTTCGAGATATTAGGGAATGTATACGAAGTTCCCAAAACATTTCATGTCTGTTAAAATATTTTATTCTAATCCTTCCTTAGCTCCAAACGTAACCAAAATTTTAACAAATTAGTGTTGATGAAATTCAAACATGCAGAAAATGTTTCAACTGAATCCCATAATTTTAAGTATCAAAATCAAAGACAAAAAGAACAGTTCGAATAAGCGAAATCAATCACTTTAAAGTTTTAAGCACTTATTTCTCCGATTGACATCGCCTAATCAAAACTTTCATTAGAACCTTTTTTGTAGATCATTTAGTAAGCTTTCTAATGGTATTCTTCCGTTTCCCAAATTCTCAACCTTTTTCGAGATATTAAGGAAAGTATACAAAGTTACCAAAACTTTTTTATGCCTGTTAATAAAATATTTTATTCTAACCCTTCCTTAACTCCAAACGCAACCAAAATTTCAACATATTAGTTTTAATGAAAGTAGAACATGCAGTAAATGTTTCAACTGAATCCCATGATTCTAAGTACCCAAACCAAAAACGGCATTCAAAAATTATTTTTTCAGTTTTCTCGAAAACGGTTAAAGCTATCGCCTTGAAAATGGTTCCATTCGTTTTTCTAGCCCAAGAAGCCTATAAAAAGAGTACTTACAAGCTTATGAACTCAAAAACGTAAGCGTTACGATTTTTTTTGCGCGAATTTCGCCCCAAACGCCATCTTCCAGTGGGCGGATTTTGCTGGTTAACGAACTTGACCTTTCAAATTGGACGACAGATTTTTGTACCAAATTTCATGGGAAGCCAGAAATGAGCGAACAGACAAATATATATATATATATATATATATATATATATATATAAATATATACATATATATATATATATATATATATATATATATATATATATATATATATAAATATATACATATATATATATATATATATATATATATATATATACAAATTGGAACCACCGTTATTTTCGGTCTCTAGGGGTTCTGAAACGCGAAATTTTCTTGTCGGCACTTCCGGATTGTTTCATTGTATCAACCTTATAAGCGGGGTTCCTCCCTATGGGGGAGGGAGGAACCGCGCTAAAAAATAAAAAAAATTAATCAACCGGAGAAAATGAAGCAACCACGTGCCAAGAATGAAGAGGAAAGAAAACAGAAAGAAGAGAAGATTTTTAAACCAAATGAAAATAAAAATATCATGGATTCAAGAATTGATTCTACCAAACAAAACAAACTTCGAAATCGAGGAAGACTAAATCAGTTTCTCTTAAATTTATCTTGATGAGAACCTATATCTTGAATTTTACCACTCACTTTCTTAAAATTATTTGGTATTATTAATTTACTTGTTCTTATTATTATATTTTTCGTTAGGGTTGCTATTTTATTTTTTTTATTTTTTAATATAATTCTAAACAGTTTTCCTCTCTCTTCATACTTACTAGTAATTTTCTTCCATTTTGTTCCCCGAATCCTGTTGCTTATATTAAGTGGATTATTCTGCAAATTGTTTCTTTTTTCAATATTTAATATTTGTCATTCATGGATTTTTTTTCCTTTTTTAACAATCTTTGTTTTCTACATTTATTGTAATTTTTACGTGTCCCAGCAATTCAATCTATGTATCCATCTATTTAGCAAGTCGTCCTAGTTACGAAAGCTCTTAAATAAATAAATAAAATAAAATAAAAAAAAAATACTAAAAATAATGATTTTCTGCAACTTTGGTTGTTTATATTATTTTTAAAACAGCCTCTGAAACTAAGTTTTAATAGTTTTATTCAAGAAAATCCTGTGTATCGGTTTCGACTCTCTGCAGTTTTCGAGCTCACATTGGACCGAACAAGGAGCGAAACGCGAACTAAATCACTTCATGATCAAAGGAACGGAACCCCTATACCTGTAGACTGGTGCTTATTTGGAAGTACCGTAAACATCCTGTGGAAATGGAGATTGGCTGCGGCTAAATTCGGACCACTTCGTCGATTCGACAGTGGTCACAAAGCTCGCGAATCAGAGGGCCGAATCCGTAGTGCAAATTTGAGCTTGTGGATTGCCGTTAAAGCAATCGACGAGGAGGGGACGATTTGGAGCCAATCGGATTCGAGAATCATGACAAACAGCCCTTCAATGATAGATTTCAAAGGTCACAATGTCGCCCCAAAACATGGGCACTATACATTAGGAGCCGTTTGCTGTGAGGTCAACATTTTAAGCATATTTCTTACAGAGTAAGATCAATGAAAATAATCAGAAATTAGGCAACTTAAAGAGAAAAAAAAAGAAAGAAAAGAACTGCAGATAGACCACAAAGGAAATTGAAACAGCTTTTGTGGAGGGAATAGCAAGGAACCGCTAAAAGGTTGCCTGTTGTATGAGACCTCTTTGAGGGAAAGGAGTCCTTTTTTTAAACCTCCAACAGGTGGACTAGTGCTTTTGTGAACAGCCTTTCAACGCCACTCAAAGATTGGTTCTCGTCTGTTCGAAGAACCGTCAATAAAGGCTTTGGGCTCGAAGAAGAATAAAAAGGAGTTGTCTTTTTTTTTGTTAATACATAGGTTAATAAATTACAACGAAGCGGAGAATTGTGATTATAATAATTAAAAAAAAATAGCAGCGAAATATGCAGGATCACCTGATTAAGTGAAAATATCCTTAGCCCATAAAATTATTATTTGTACCGCATAAAAATAATATTAATTTCACTTATACTTGGTCGTATGAATGAATTAAAAAAAACAACAAAAAAAAACAAAAAAAAAACAAGGATCTCTGTACATTAAGAATAACAAATAAATTTACTTAGTGGAATATACGAATTAAATTTGAGGCAAAAAAAACAAACTTGAAAGTTCATTTAAGACATCCTGTTTAGAATTAAACCTTTCCCCTGTGGATTGCAACATGCGGTCTGGTTATGGGCGATTTATTTATCAGTTCCGGATAAAAACGATATTAATTTTAGATATGTTAGGTCGGTAAAACATTCCGTGCGCATTTTTGGTGAAATTTTTAAATATATTAATTAAACAAAATTTAACATCATAATAAATTATATATTTTCTTCACTATCTACAATTTCTCTCCATCTTACAGGTGGCATTTAAATTTAATTTCTATTGAAAGACTCTAGTTTAGATGCAAAGAAACTGAAAGGTTTATTTAGGACCGTTTATAATTTAACTTTTTTTATAAAAAAAAAGAAATAAGTGAAAATCTCTTGGGGTATTGAAGAGGATGCGGCAAACGCTCTCAAATAAATTCAATAATTTGTTGGAGCATCGTTCCAGCTGTAAGTACCAGCATTATCATGATAAAATCAACACTTTGATAATAATTATATTCACTATTCACAAGTAAATCTTAATCCATGAGATGAATCCATCCTTTCTGCCATCTTATCCAATGTTAATTGTGGCTCTGACTCTATAAGTATTTTAAGAACGTCATCTCAGGGCTCGCTGAGAAAATTCCTGGCTGTACCCTGGTCTTCGGCGCTAATGGCCAAGATTAGTCGATGCGCCGTAAAAAAAAAAAGAAAAAAAAAAAAAAAAAAAAAAAAAAAAAAAAAAAATAAGAACGTCATTATTGAAATTAACGGAGCTCATAATAAATGCTGCTTTCTTCAACTTTAAATTTTAAACCATCACCAAAATACGTTTTTTTTTTAGCAATTAAACAGTGGCCTTATACGGACATTAGTTAAGAGTAAAAAAAAAAAAAAAAAAAAATGAAATCAACAGAGGACGCAAGTAAAAAATAAATAAATGGCGTCTCCTGTTAATCGGTTTTTTCTTACTCTCTTACTAATTCCATATTAAAAAAAAAAAAAAAAAAATAATTTCTCAATAAAAAACGTTTTTTACTTAATGTGTTCATAAAACATGTTTTATCACCTATTATATCATGATCTAAAATGTTGTCAACTGTTTTAATTATACTCTCATATAATTGTGGATATTTAATTTTTAGCTAAAAATGGTTGCCAAAATAATGCCAAAATCTTCAAAATATTGATTTCCCCGAACGTTTGACGTTTACTGTTAGCCAATTCACAGCTATACCTCATCTTCTTATCATCACGGCTAAGTATCATATATATATATATATATATATATATATATATATATATATATATAAATTATAATATTAGAATTTGATCAGTAGTATATATTGGTATATTATAATTTGAGCAGTTGAATCTATTTGTCATGTTTATTCATTTTTTTAATAATTTATTCTTCTGTATCCGATTGTGTGTAAATTGTTATAAACGAAGTTTAGAAAGGAATAAAATGTATCATTCTATTACATGCTGATGCATAAACTCATTACTAATATATTATCATTTAGCAACTTTTCAATTTAATCTCTATCCCGAATCATCAAATAATTAATTTTTCTAATATGGTGAACTAACCCGAAAACAATTAATTATTATAAAGTTCGTAATTAATAGAGTTCTTGCTAAATAAAACAATTTTCATGCAGAGTAAAAATGTACAGTTCATAAAGTTATCAATAAATCAACAGGTAGTTTTAGAAACCTGGGTAAGCATTCGTAATGTGCGAGAAAAGAAAAAAAATATTATTGAGAATTTTTTTTTTTTCAAAGCACGAACAAAGCACATTGCAACATGTCTGAAGACTGCCCAATTGCGGGCAATTACATAAAAAAATTTGGAAGATGACCTACCTCCTGGGGTGAGTATTCTGGGTTGGGGAGTCGTACTCCCAGCAGAGCCGGATGATCTCCTCGATCTATAAAAAAAATATAATAATAATAAAATATTAAATCAAAAGCATAACAAATATTTTAATGTGAATAAATAAATATGATGATGACAAAATGATAGATTTTTACAATACGAAAGTCAATCAATATAGAAGCTTATATCACGCATAGCTAGGGTCAATACTCAGCAAATTGGTTAGTTTAGGCTAGATTATGAATGAATGTGCTTTTGTATTTTTTATAAACTTCCAAGCGAATTATTAGAAAAACATAATTTTTTATTATCACAAAAAATCGTTATCGTTAGTTGGTCTCGATAAATTAAAAAAAAAAAGAAAAAAAAAACTGACTTCATCATAGCCGAAAAGCACTACACCCGTTATTCGGAAATCATAGAAAACATAACATTCATTGTTCTGCTTTAATGCCTCGAGAGAAATGTAAACACATGTTAAAGTGTAAATCTCGAGGCAGCATAGTCCCCTCCAACAGGAAACGTACTGTAACCTAAGTTGAAATGACTCCAATTAGGCACAGATGTCTCGTGATAAGATCGCCCAATGAACAACTTCATCGAAACCAAACTTTTGAAAGGCGAAGGCATTTTGATCACACAGATTCCGAACGATATGCCGTTTGACTTTAAACGGTTAAGATTTTCAGTGCGAAGGGGATTTGCAATATCGATAAATAAATGGCAAGAACAGTCGCTAATTGTTAAAATTCATATTTTTCACATGGCTAGATGTATGTCGCCTTGTCCCTTGTCAGAATACCAACAAAACTACTCACACACTCTTGGGAAATTAAAAGGAATAATGTTGTGTATCATCAAAGCACTAAACGACAACGTCTGTAAAGTCAGCTAGTATACACACACACACACACACACACTGACACACACACACACACACACACACACACACACGAATTCCCACACATAAGGGAAAAAACGACATTTTATTGTTTTTTCGAGGCAAACGTGGGGTTTAGAAGAAGGGTTGTAGCTCCGTCCCAGGTGGTTCTACTAGAAAGGAAGTGAAACTAATCGAAAGCTGAGTAAAACCATAAAACTAGTTGGGAGCAAACATAAAAATAAATGAATTTAAGTATGTCTATCTTACCAAAAGAAAGCTATTCTAAATTTCCGGACTTTTTCTTGATATTTCTTTCCAGCGTTACTCCTCAATGGACAGGATCTGAAATTTCCGGGTTTCAGAAAAACTTCTTCATTTAACCAGCTTTCCATTCATGTATCACAACCCTGTGTTATTGAAGCTAGTGAACGATTTAGGAGCAAATGTTTATAAAAAAAATATGGATCTGTGAAAAGAAAATTAATTTTTTTTTCCTGAGTTTATCCAAAAAGCTCAAAAGAAATAGTTATTTTTATAAATATTTACTTAAATATTAAGTAAATATTTATTTAAAATAATTAAAAAAATTACATTGCCAAAAATAAAAAAAGTTCTAAAACAGTAAATAAATAAAATACACAATCATTTTGAATTTATTAATTATATTAACTAATACTGGGTCTAGGAGGTGGCCATTAATGAACCCCAACCACACATTAACCTGAAAAATAATTATTTGAAAACATTTTTACAGGTATTTATATCTCATTACATTTGGATATTTAATTACCACAACAATCACACATGGGCTCACGAGAATCCCAGGGCGGTTCACAAGCGTGGCCATCAGCATCATTTCAAGGTTAAGCATTGTTTTTTTTTAAATATAAATACGTGTAAAAATGTTTTCAAATGTGTTAACTAGGTAAAAATAATTATTTTTCAGGTTAATGTGTGGTTGGGGTTCATTAATGGCCACCTCCTGGACCCAGTATTAGTTAAAGTAATTAATAAATTCAAAATAATTGTGTATTTTATTTATTTACTGTTTTAAAACTTTTTTTATTTTTGGTAAAGTAATTTTTTTTATTATTTTAAATAAATATTTACTTAATATTTAAGTAAATATTTATAAAAATAACTATTTATTTTGAGCTTTTTAAATAAACTGAGGGAAAAAAAATTAATTTTCTGTTCACAGATCCATATTTTTTTATAAACTTTTGTTCCTAAATTGTTCACTTACTTTAATAACACAGAGTTATGAAACATGAATGGAAAGATGGTTAAATGAAGAAGTTTTTCTGAGACCCGGAAATCTCAGATCCTGCCCATTGAGGAGTAACGCTGGTAAGAAATATCAAGAAAAAGTCAGGAAATTTAGAATAGCTTTCTTTTGGTAAGAGAGGCATACTTAAATTCATTTATTTTTATGTTTGCTCCCAACTCGTTTTTTGGTAAATTTACTCAGCTTTCGATTGGTTTCACTTTCTTTCTAGTACAACCAAATGGGACGGAGCTACAACGATTATTCTTCTAAAAACCACGTTTGTCTCGAAAAAACAATAAACCGACGTTTTCTCCCTTATGTGTGAGAATTCGGAAAATCGTCATAGAACATTTTTTGTTGCCCTAAGGTTCCTCTATCATCTCCTACAAAATGACTAGACATTTACGGAACACCCTGTATATATATATATATATATATATATATATATATATATATATATATATATATATATATATATATATATATGTGTGTGTATATGTATACTAGCTGACCCGACAGACGTTGTCTAATACATTCTCTCGTAACTTGTCCTCTTCCACATGTATTTTTCTTCTTCTTTTAATAAGGCCTTTTAATTGCTTCAACACTTCTTTTACATCTTTTTATTCAGGTCGACTAGTTTCTGGCAACTTGGGCTCTCATCAAAGACAAACATTTTTTTAAAAACCAGACATTACAATTTTGAAATCTAAACATATTTAATAGTATAATTTATATTTCTTAAAAAAACAAAAAATAAATTAAAAGTTTTTTTAAATTCTAACATTACAATCACCAGCCATGGCTGGTCTCGTACAAGAGAATCAGTCCAGTGCGAGCTTAGGACAATACTACCGATAAGAAAGGATTATTGTTTTCCCCGATCTCCAATATCTATCCCTTACTTATAAACTTCACTATCGTGTTATCTCACTAATATTTCATTAAACTCTGATATACTGTACTAAGATGTTTAATGTATTTTTTTGTATTTATAGTTCTAGATTCTTGTAAAATACAATTATTTTCTTTCACTTTTCTTTTTGATCCATTTATTTCTTTATCCAATATTTTTACCTCTTCAAATTTAAAATTGTGTCTATTCTTAGTTGCATGATTCGATAAAGGAGTTTGTATTTGGCTCTACACTTTTCATGTGTACTAATTGTTTCTTTAATATTTGCTCTCTCTCAGTAAAGAGAAAAGCCGTTTAAGATCCGTCGGTGTATATATATATATATATATATATATATATATATATATATATATATATATATATATATATACCGCCGGATCTTAAACGGCCTTCCTCTTTACTGAAGATAAAACTGCTGAAATAAAGAAAGCAAGGATCAATTTCTGAGCAAGGTCCTCAACCCTGGCTAACATTGTAATACATCCAAGGGGCTTCAAAGTCATTCCTTAGGACCACCGGCTCAGCTCTAATCTCACTCCAACATCAAAGGACGCCAAAGCCGCCAGAGTTTCTCTATTCTAGAATATATATACAGCTTCCCAGATAAGCCCAGGAAAGGCCCAAAAGTCCTTCAAACAGAACTGCGTCTCATCTTGTTATCTCACGTGCGTGGCACAAAGAGAGCAATATATCTAACATATACATGATAAACGCAATACAAATAGCGAACCATTTTTAAGAAAAAGAAATAATTATAGAAAAATATGTGTATAAAGTACTAATAAAACTCTTCAAATATATAATAGAAATGGATTTAGGATCATCAGTTATTTTCAGTTCAGGATTGTGCTTCCTCCATATGGGCACCGTTAAGAGCAAAGTTTATGCGCCTTTAATCGCTGTTCCTCACTCCGTTCACGTGTCTGATACCATAGATCATGAAAATAACAGTAGTACAAATTTGTGTGTGTGTATATATATATATATATATATATATATATATATATATATATATATATACAGTGAAACCTCTCTATAGCGGACACCATTGGGTCCGTAAAAAATGTCCGTTATTCGGAGGTTAATAAAATCCACCTTTGAGAAAACAGTGCACAACAGTTTCTTATTTCTTTTACAGCTGTCATAATCCACAATACCGCGTCCAGTACATTAGTAACATAATCGCTTGAGTTCATTTTCGTAATGGCTTCCCGAAAAAATCGTTTTCTGTAATGTGTTTTGAAATGTTTAATAATGCCGAGATCGAGGGGCTGGCAGCAAAATGTTATATTCGGTGGAAAAAACTGAATTTTAACATTTATTAGATGCATCTGTGGGTGGCATGTCGCGTTATCCATAAACAAAATTACACGCCGTTTTTGACGTCCCATTCTCTGATCGAATGTTCTTAGCCATTACTCATTATAGGCGTTGTCATCCATGTTTTTTTGTTAGCTTGCCAAGATATTCATGACTTGACGTTAATGTTCTTAAAAGCAACGTGGTTTTAATGATTTACTGATTATTAACGGCTGTTCAAAATTGCCTTCCATGTTCACGCACAACATAACAGTTATACGATCTTTCCTTTGTTTGTCGTCTGTGTCACTGTCTTGTTTGGCAGGGCCCGAAAAAATAAAGCCGTTTCATGAAAATTAAATATATTTTTAGCCTCATAGTCATGGCAAATGTAAACCTATTTGTTTTTCTAATCTAGAACTACATTAACATTAACCGATGCACTTTCACCACATATCGTTCTAAAAACTACGCGAAGTTTGACGTCTGCGTTTTGCCAACGTCAAACTTCGCGCCCAGGTCTCTAACACAAAGCAATAAACTATCATACATTTTTAAAACTTCCACTTTATTTTTCAGAGTTACACGCGTTCTTTTCTAGATACAGTTCACGACTAGACACCAACTGAATAAAACTGCTGAATAGTGGTGTAACAAAACAAGATGTGGTTCCTAGAACAGTAGGGTACGGTTTTCTCTTCACATTTCCTATGAAGTTTACTAGCAATGCCCGCCAAGGGGTGCTTTTTCTTGAGATTCTGAGAATACAATTAAATATTTTACCCTGCTGTCCGCTATTGGGAGTTGAAATCAGCTATATGGGTCCGATTTTAGATGTCCGTTGTCCGTAAGTAGAGGGTCCGCTATTGGGAGGTGTCCGTTACAGGAGGTATATAGTACATGTGTGTGTGTGTGTCAGTCTGTCTGTGAAGTCGTTAGCGGACATAGTTTCTGTTTTTTTGCGCTTAGAAATTTGGGATATAGTGCTTCCCATAACAAACGATTGGACAAGTTAATTAACCAGCTCAATCGGTCCGTCTGAAGGGGGGGGGGTATACTCTGGACAAGAATAACAGATGGGGTCTCCCGTAGTCTAGTGGCTAGCGCGCTGGATTCATAAGCGGGAGATGGTGGGTTCGATTCCCACCTCCGGCAGGAATTTTCTCATCTCAGGGCTCGCTGGGAAAATTCCTCGCTGCACCCTGGATGTCGGCGCTAATGACCTAGATGTAGATGCGCCGTAAAAAAAAAAAAAAAAAAAAAAAAAAAAAAAAAAAAAAAAAAAAAAAAAAAAAAAAAAAAAAAAAAAAAAAAAAAAAAAAAAAGAATAACAGATATTCTCACGCTGATTATTTTACTTCCCTTAAACTAAATTAGATATATATCACCCCAACTAATAAGGAACATACGGTGTAAAACATGAATTAGCCCATTAAAAGTTAAGGGTTACAATAAAAATAAATAAAAATCAATCAGTCACAGTAACATAACACAGAAGGGGGCCTACTGAGTCAAAAAAAAAAGTTTAGACATTTTTACTAGTTGAATTAACACTAACTAATAATTTATTTTATGAAATGACGAGGAGAAAAATATGCTTGAAACCGATCTGGGTAAAATAAAAGGATGACATATACTTTTTGACCTAATGACCACAAGAACAAGAATATATATATATATATATATATCTATATATATATATATATATATATATATATATATATATATATATATATATGAGTAGGTGAGATGCAAAACTCGTTCGTTCCACATGAACATATCTCTATACTTCGTAATCCCTCCTAAATTAAATAAATTGTTTGATTTTGGTTAAAACATTTCTTTTTATTAAATTATTTTGATCCGTTTTTGGCTTCTTCTCAAATTTATATATACACCGTAAATTTTATTCGATTCAGAAGGTGTAATCAAAGTCATAGTCTTCCTTCTCATGATCTTATATTTGAGAAAACACAGCATAATATGGACCTTCTGCAATTTACAAAGCCTAAATGCAGGGAGTGTCAGGGCTTTTAGAGATATGAAAGCAATCGATTTCCAAATTCCATTTCCTGTTATCAAAATTTCAGGAAGTCTTGTTCAATATTGTGGATGGCGCGGACTGGCTTCAAAGGGCAAAGATCATGCCGCGCGGTGACACCAAAGTACTCAATTATTCCCATAACTATGGTTGACTTCAACAAAGGGAAGTCAAAAACATTGAATCTTTTTCCTAACCCAAAGGTCACGATAAACAAACGTTCAAATTTGTAAGCGCATATGTGCGTTTGTGTATTTGACATTCCGGGATGATGGGGGTTGGTACCTTATCGCCAGAATGATGTAAACATATTTAAAAAAATGTATGTATTTTAAAAAATGTATTTTGTGTAAAGGTCTTTGGTTACTGACGTCTCGTGATATAAGTGTTATAAGGGAAGGAGGAAACGAGGTTAAAAAACATAGAAAGTCTAATGCTGCCTGAATGAAATCTTGCCAATATTTATTCCTGAATGGGTACTCTGTTTCTTTCATATCATGATCAGCGAAAATAAGATTTGGCATCCTCTTTACATTTATACATAAACAGTTCTTACATGACATATTTCGATAAAAATAATAATTTTACTTTTAAACGCTAACACTTTTGTAGGAATTCTCAAGAAAATATAAAAATAATGGAATAATGAAGTTCTATAGTGTATTTTCTTTTTCGTCAATTATTCCATATTTGTTGCTTTACCTGCGGCTGGTCAATAGAAAGTAAGCAAATACAACAAAGAAGAATATCAACTGCATTGCTTTTGAGTGCAACAAAAACAGTCTTGAATACACAGGCAAACTTAAAAAAAAAAAAAAAAAAAAAAAAAAAAAAAAAAAAAAAAAAAAAAAAAAAAAAGACACCATACATATGTACTTATGTATTTCGACAAGCTGAATCCAAATCTGAACCCCATTTGGCCCCAGCACGAAATGTTTTTCATAGCCCAAAGAATCTACAACTCAAGAGTATATCGTTCCAAGTCGTGATAATGTGGGACCAATAAACCGTCCAAAGTAAATATGGTATTCTTGCACTCACAGATATCCTTATCCAATTTAAAAATAATTTAATTTCAAAACTTCTGATTTTGATAATTCAAATATCCACTGATCGACATTTTGGCTTTATTGGATGGTATATAAAAAATTAGTTCATAAAGGGGTGAAAAAGCTAAAAAATCCATACATTTATTTTGTAATAATAAAGAATCGTGCCATGATCTAATAGGTCCTTAACATACATATATGAATAGGAAATAAAATAAATGGTAAAACAATAGGTCCATGTTTTGTAACATGGGTTTTGTAACACGTTTATCACAAGAAACATTAAAGAAATAGCCCAAGGAGTGTCTGGCCCCCTGGGAAAATCTTGGTCAAGATCCTTTGACAACCTTGACGCTAAAGTAAAGAAGGTAACTGGCAAGAAAATCTCTCATAACCCCGGATCAGTCGGCAGTGACTTTCAGCTTAACGCTTCAGTGCACACACCACTCCCAATTTACACTTCAGGAAATATTCAGGTGTACTCAAAATTGCACTTCAAAATCAGGCGCCAAACAAAATTAGACAATAATTTGTAATTATTGGCTTTTATAGGGCGATATAAAATCCTCAAGAAGTTCTAAAAGAAATGGAGAATATTAAATAAGATTTTAAATGGTAAGTTAAGTCCTCAATTGGAATAAGACCTCAGAGAGAAGGCATAGCGTTATACTCATCTGAAGCTATTAGATAATACTTAATTAGTGTCCATAATTGACACCTTAAATATTTAAATGTATCAGTACAGTGAATAATATACAGGAGTCTAAACACCCACTGTGAATATGTTAAAATACTACCTAAATGTATAACTTATTAATTTTGAACAGTTAAAAAATTAGCCAAATATGGCAATAACGTTCTCGTAAGGCTTCTTGATTAATATTTTATATATATATATATATATATATATATATATATATATATTTATATATATATATATATATATATATATATATATATGTATATATATACACATATATATCGTAAATGTTTAGTCATATGTGGGAGTTCATAGGAGACCCCTAGAGGAACAAAAAATGTTATGTGACGAATTCTCAAAAGAGGAAGAAAACGTCATTTTATTGTATTTCGAGACAAACGTGATTTTTAGAAGAATAATGGAAGAATGAATATTTCTTTTAAGCTTTTTAAATAAACTGAAGAAGAAAATTTTCTTTTCTTTTCACAGATCCGTGTTTTTTTTTTTTTTTTTTTTTTTTTTTTTTTTTTTTTTTTTTTTTTTTTTTTTTTTTTTTTTTAAACTTTTGTTCCTAAATCTTTCACATACTTCAATAAGAAAGGGTTGTGATCCATGAATGGAAAGTTGGTTAAATGAGAAAGTTTTTTCTGTAACCCACAAATCTCAGATGCCCATTGAAGAGTAACAATGGTAAGAAATATCAAAAAAATGTCAGGAAATTTAGAATAGCTTTCTTTTGGTAAGATAGAACTACTTAAATTCATTCATATTTACGTTTACTCCCACCTAGTTTTATAGTAAATTTACTCAGATTTCGATTGGTTTCACTCCGGTTCTAGTAAAACCACCTGGGACGGAGCTACAACGACTATTCTTCTACAAATCACGTTTGCATCGGAAAATAAATAAATAAATAATACGACGTTTTCTCCCTTATGTGTGAGAATTCGGAAAATCGTACATTTTTTGTACCTCTAGAGGTCCCCTATCACCTCCCACAAAATGACTAAACATTTACGTTACACCCTATGTATTAATTGTCAAAATTTAAGAACCGATTTCTGGTAATTATTCAATATGATATAAATATGTAGAAAATTGTAAATTTATGCTTATTAGCGCGTTTGCTCCCTTCCTCTGTAGGGAGGAAACTCGCTTATCAGGGTGACCTCATAGTGCAAACCAGAGGTGACCATGAGGAAGGTCTTCGTTTCAGACCACATAGATAAATATATGTATATTCTAATAAGATATCAATTTTGACTGCCCAAAAAGAAGGATGGGTGAAGAATTTTTGAAAACGCTGTTCATAAGGGCAAACTCATTGACTGAAACACCGCGGAGTGTGGAAACATAAACCAAAAATTGTTCTACAGAAGCCATATTAAACACTTCCCTCATTACCCAGTGGGTTCGCTTTAACTTATCACGTTTTATTTTCCTCTCTACCAACCACGGCTTATTACCAAATCCTCAAAATATATGAAGTCCCTTAATCTTTCTTTCCTCCCAATATGAAGAAGAATTTCTGAGAAATACACAATTTTCTCTAAGCGTGCAAATAATATAGACGGGCTTCGTTTCAAAGTAAGTTCTATGAAGTTACTGTGAGTCTGAAATATGTCAGAATCAAAGGAATTCTAAATGAAAATACGTCAGAGAGAAATCCTTATAAATGAGGTTTTATCCTTTTGAAAAGGTCCTGTAAGTGGAAAATGTCCTGTTTGATCTCATATTTGCTGTTAAAGCGACATTAAACCTCTACCTTACCATCAGAGGCCGCAAATGTTCACAGATTCACATAAGAGGTATTTTTAGGTCGTTGGTAATCCTATAAACTCTGTTGGAACGTGCTATGTCTAGCTTGGTATTTGCCCCCAAGTACCAAGCTAGGCCCCCAAGAACTTGTATCTATCTATAAAAAATAAACTCAGTGGCAAGCTTAAGTAAACGCGGCAAGTCAACAGGAAGCTCTTCAATTTACTAAGCGACAAGTAAGTTCCCCTTACACGATACTACTTATCAGTTGACTCTTGCCTCTTCCCATAAACAACTCAGAAAGTGTTTAAGTAACAACCAAGTTTGCCAAGTGACTTCTAATTTTATTTTCTCGGATATTGTTTTTCCATTTTTTGTGCCTGTTTGTTCTAGCACAGGGGTAACATTCTGAAATAAAAAAGTTAAACTCATCGAATGTCGTTCACATGAAACGTTAATACTACTTTTGATTTTCGGTTCCCGTCTCCGTCTGGCCCACAATACCTTCCCATTCATTAATTCATTAAGTTCCTACATAATTGTCTAAAAAAAAAAAAAAAAAACCTTCAATAATTGTTCAGACACTTATAACCTCATAAATTTCAAAGGCTAACTAATTTTGGAAGGAGCCTCGAACTCGGACTTTTTTTCTCAAGGTTAGTTTTTTTTTTTTGCTGTAATATCAATACCTACTTTTTGTAAGTGAATTTAGAGTTGGCGCCGTCGAAGTTTGGCTTGAGGAGGATGCCGCGGATGCATAACGCTTGGTAGCGCGTCGAGCTGTATTTTTGCGTGTTTTGGAAAAGCCCCAACTCAAATCTTCTTTATTTTCGGATGTTTCCCTTTAGCTTTAGATTCTCCTTACCGAGAGGATTCAGTTGATTATTCGGAAGGAATAATGGCTCCGAAGGAACAAAAAGTACAAAACGGGCATCTTTCCTGGAAGCGGAGACGCACAAAAGTTTTCAGGATTTTTTGATGCTTGAATTTAATAACACCTTAATATCTGTTAATCTGCATAATTTCAAGTCTCTAGCTTTTCGGGAAGTGCCTAATAATTTTGATGATCGAGTCAGCCAGTGAGTCATATAAACTCCTACTTTGGTTTCAACGTTAGTTTTTTTGGGTGGATATACCATTAAATGAATTATTGATTGAGGATGTAATACAAGACGCCCATATATCGTCGAAGATCAGAACAAATGTCGGGTGTAGATAGTCAAAGGCTCCAGAGCGATTGAGTGTCGTGTTCCATAGATGGCGGTTAGAATGTTGTCGACGTGATTCCCGAGGTTGCTCCAATTAGTGTTAACTACCTGTTCTAACCATCGGCATCATTACCCGGAAACTCGGTTACATTGTGCGCTTCCGTGTTTATCACGGGTCACTTGGTCAAGGGGGTTGGCCTTTCATGTTCGAACGCAAACAACATGCAACACCTCCAGACACTGTAATATAAATTTAATGACCGGGTTTTGAACATCCTGTCAACCCAGCTAATATAAAAATACACGCTCTTTATATATATATATATATATATATATATATATATATATATATATACAGGGGAAGGTCTGACCGTCTTGTACCTTTGACCACCGAGGCTGTCGCGGCACGTAGAAACATATTATAAATTTTGGTGTAATCAGTGTGTAGTTCCTTCATTAGAGGGCTTGTATAACCTACTTTGGATTATTCAAGTCAAAGAGGATTCTAGCAAAAAATACTTATCCATTTCTATCATAAAAATGTAAGTTATTCATTGATGACGTTTTGCCTCATAATATTTTTTGTATTAAGTCTTTTTAGATGGAAATCATTTGACAAAGTAGCTATTACAATAAGAAACATGGCGTAGCTTCTGAAATTGATTTATCTTAACCCTAAAATTTTTAGCATTCTTTTTAATTTGCACTACCAGGGTGTTGTACCTCTGACCACGACTAGTTGTTGTATCTTTGACCAGGTCAAAGGTACAACACACCCGAGTAATTTTTACATAATTCAACTTTTATGTTCTTCTGCTTCAATTTTTTTAAAAATTAATATGAATTGCTTCAATTGTTCAAAGAATTTTAAAAATAATAAATTAAATAAGTTCAAACTGACTTTATTAATCTTCAGTGTAGCTGTTCGAACCTATCGCCCCTTATCATTCCACTTTAAGATGTAAGACCTCATCGAAAAGCTGAGGCAAGGAAAATGTCAAATAGGGGCTGGCGTAAAGGGAAACCTCGTATCCTGACAGATATTCCTGAAAAGCTAATTATTGAAGGTGAAATAAAAACCAAAGCAACACCCTAAACGTAAGACACCACATACAAATAAAACCCCTTCCTAAAAAAGTGGTAAATAAAAAGAAAGTTATTCTAATGAGAGTTCAGATTCCAATACTGACATTGAAATTTCTTCAGGAGAAAGTGAGGTTGATCTGTCTGATAAATATCTTGAGTTATCGACTTAACCAGCAACAATTTGATAAATATGACTTGGAAAAAGGTAATTTTATACTTGTTGAAAACAAAAGTAAAAAGACTATTACATATTTAATCGCAGAGATCTATGGTATTAAATGTCCAATGTTGAAGATCCAATATTTGAAAAAACAAACTTTAAGTGACAAGTTTACGAGAGAAGATGAAAATTTGTATGATATTGATGTTGAAGACATTGTGGCTTAACTTCCATACCCTACTATTGCTAGTGGATCAGCTTGACAGTTAAAACGATTATCGATTTGACTGGATTTTTCAGCATATTAAGCATAACATAATTTCAATAATAGCTTTTTATTATGCTTACATCCATGTCCTGTATTTATTAAACTTACAATTAATTATAATATTACTCAATACAATTTTTTTTCTGCACTGCTGTGTTGTTTTTACGTGGTCAGAGGTACAACTACATGTTGTACCTTTGACCACTGTACGATTATTTTTTTAAAAATTAATACAAAATATTAAATGTAAAGTTAGAACCTTGAAAAAATTAAATATGATAAACAATAGAGTACTATTTACAATGAAATAAAAAAAATGAATTAAGCCTTAATATTCAAGCTAAAAAAAATTTAATTGTGCAAAGTGGTCAAAGGTACTATATATATATATATATATATATATATTACTAGCTAAAACCAAAAATCACACGCTCTAATATCTTCTTTCATAACAAGAATATAGGTTCACTAATAGTTAGGTTAACTCCAAAAATAATAATTGAGTTCATTAAAAATGTACAAAATAAGTACTCTACCTTATTATGTATTTATTTAGTTTATTATAAGCAGAATAAACTAATTATGTTCCATCGAAATGTGGGTAGATATGAGTGACATTTTCGTTTCAATTCTGTAAGTATATAACCCAAAAGAGAGGGTAAAAATACGGTAATATTTATGTCAAAAAGGTGCGTATACATCAACATTGCCTCTCCGACAGAGCGAGCCGAACAAATAAGATGACGAAGCTGGGCGCACGTCACCCAAGGTGAACGAGTGAGATGCCTGTCAGACAGGTTTACTGACAGCCGTCCTCAATATATCTTATTAAAGGTACGTCAATCTTCGCGAGAAGTTCGTCTTTCTAAGGTCACACCAGTCATTTCTAAGGCATCTCCAGAACAACAGGTAGACACTCCTCAGAGAGAATGGAAAATCAAAGGCCAACCAATGTCGGTCTTCATTAAAATTTGCATAACAAACATCTAGACGGTTTAGATAACCATCAAGGCATTTTCGTTTAGTATTTCTCTTTATTTATTTTTAGAGTTTTATTTACTTATTGAGAGTCCACAGCGGGGTGATTTGAAGTCAATGTGCGAACAAAGCTAACAATTATATGGAATCATATAAACATGACATACAAATATAAACATAATAACATAAGAAAATGAGTAGGGAATATACAAAAATGTTAACTGTGGCATACAAAAATAAAAATATTTTTATTTGCGGGGTAAATTATTTACCCCGCAAATAATGTCCTTGTTTCCTTTCTGTATGCTTTACGATCTATCCTGTACCTTTGTCACAAGCAGGTGAATCAGCTGTTGGCGCACTGGTAGCACTAAAGAATTGCTGCAGTATTTTATTCAAATATCTGAAGTTTTTTTCGTAAAATTTTATTAGCCTTAGATCGTCTTGCGGTGAAAGCTTATTTGTACGAAATAAAGCAAACTTATGAAAGTATTTCAGTGATCAATTCTTACTAATAGTAGATTGAAAATATTGGATACGACGGTTCTCCCAGTTTCCAGGATTAAAGAAAACATATTTTATGGAGCAAATTCAATTAAGTTTTTGAATGATACTCCTATCAAATCCGTCAAGTGTAATCTGTCAATTGACCTTGAATTGTTATTCAAAGTCAACTTTTTCGATTGTATATTTCAAATCTACGAGTCATGAGGAAGAAAAACGGCAACGGCATCATAGGTCAGAAATTACTCTTTATGGTCAAAATGGCCATTAACAACGTATAAGTGGAACATTCCATTCCAATTGACAAATGGTGGCTGATTTGATAATTTTTTTTTACATGTTCTACTAACATCCCCTTACGCAAAAATACCTCGCTTGATTTTTTTAAAAAGCATCTTCTAATATATAGAATTGTAAGTATATTGAAAAACGAGCCTCTCAGCGGAAATCATTGGAGGGCCATAACTCATATTTTACAATTGATTCATGAGGTTATTCTCGAAGCTCCCACACTGTTATGTCCAATGGACAAATATATGTATCCCATCGGTGCAAAACCAAGTTCAAGTAAAAATATGTCAATTTTTCAAAAAAAAAAATTTTGGCTGCACATTTATTTCATGCAAAATAAACATATTTTACCCTGAAATGACCTTGATTTTGCGCCGTTGGGGTGAAACAGAGCTCGGCTATGAATTCAGCGACCCTCATAACCCAGGAAGCTCTAGTTATTTATTCTTTAATGACTTCATACGAAATTTTACCTTCAAATGCTCTCAAACCTGACGTGCTGGGGTGAAAGGGACTCCGGATTCGGATTCAGCGTGTCGAAATACATAAGAATGGTATCTTTGGAAAATGCCGCTTTTTTATGTAACCAAGCCCGAAAAAAACAACAACAAAAACAATTAAATTTAAAACATTAAAATTTAAAGTCCTCATTAAGCAGGAGCTGCAAAGCTAAGCAAATTCCTTACAAAGATTTCATCACATTTCTCTCTCGTGATGAAGGAATCTACAAGAAATTATTATTACGTTTTAAACGGAAATAGCCCCGAATATAACCCTTGTCTCAAGAACTTAGAATATTGGAGGAGTATTAAAGTAAAGGAAAAAAATAAAGAAATGAAATCTCAAGAAAAATCCAAGGAAAAAGGAGTTTCTTGGAATAATATTAAAATGTCGCGCAATATTTAAGGGAATTAAACCAGGCAAGACCATCCAGTCTAGCATAAAATTCAATTTTTCTTCTGTGGATGGGCTCTCAAGAAGTCTTACAATTTAGCATGGTATTTTCCCGTCGGCCAATTATAACAACTAGAAACATATAAACAATAAAATGTAATAGGAAAGATTGCCATTAGAGAAAACAAAATTAAATCCGGTTCGGTTGTGAAGTGCTCAGCGTTAATACTATTAATAATTTTGGAATCTCAAGCTGAAATGGGCGTTAAAATTTAAAAGTTTATGTTTCCAAGAAGTCATATGGTAACACCCAATATATTTACGAGTATTCCCAAGGTTATAGGCGAGAAGGCATCGCAAGGGTTCCGGATATTATTACCTCGCCTGGAAAACCTAAGGATATGCCATACATCACGGTTTGACCGGGACTGTCCCGGTATTTTGCAATTGTTTCGGTGTCCCGCCCAGTTTTGTCAATGTCCCGGAAAAGGCTGTAAGATGTAAAAAGTAATGAATTCATGTTTATAAGAATATTTTTTAAATCGGTTACTTTTCTACAATTAACATTTTTACTACTGCTCACAGTGTCAAAGAAATCAGAAGTAATCTAACTGTAAAATTCTGGAACTACCTGCACAGCGCTGTCAGCTGCCAGACACTACTATTTGGCTGATAGATTTTTTTAAGAAAATCAAGTAGCAAAAAAAGTTCCGTTCTTATTTTTAAGGTTTGGGTAGACTAACAGTTCAGGATTCCCCCTTTCCGTTACTTGCTAGGCTTAAAACTCACCATTTTGCTTATAATTTGAACTGTCTTTATTCCCCATCCCCCCTGGTATGCCCATCCCATATTAATGTGTCTCGGTTTAACTCTCCAAAAATATGGCAAGCCTATCTGACGGGGACAGGCAGAAAAGAAACGCAATTAAAACTCTTTGAGGGACAGTTAATTTCTAGTAATTCAAGGTCTGCCATCATAGTTGAAATTAACCTCAATTAGAAATAAAACTATGAGATAGATAATGTACGGTAACAGCTGTTCTTTATCGTCCTAGCAACGCAGGCTGCCTATGCTTGCCTTCTCTAACCAACTCAAACTTTAAACCCCCCTAAAAATGCTTAAAAATTCGAATATCAAAAAATCCTTTCTTAGCGAGCGCCTACGTTATATAGGGAGTGTCCATGCAAAATTTCATAATTTTCTGTCGAGCGGTTTGGGCTGGGCTTTGATAGATGAGTGAGTGAGTGAGTGGTATTTGACAAATATATAGTAGATAATAGCTCAGTGGTAGAGCTCGAATGTCTTCGTTCGTTGGTTGGATTCGGCCTCCCTGACCGTCCCTAGGGCAAGTCTGCCTTCAATTAATTAATTTATGGATACCTACAAAGAGGAAAATCAGGCGGCCGGAGCCTAGTGCTGAACCCACTATCACCCTAGTGTGCCATATGGTCTTGAATCAAATACCGTTATATTACCTGCCCCTGTGAGCCCTTAAGGGCTGTTACAGGACCGATATTTGTGTATAATCAAATATTTTAAGCAAATTTCGATGGAATGGAGTTACTGGGTTTCGACCACGAACAAAAGTTTCTGAAAAGCGCCAACTACTCTGCACAATAAGTTCTCTCTTATTCATCTCCCTCTCCGACCAGTAGGTTCGGATGCGAAGTTGGAAGTAAAATTAGCGTCGTTAGAGAAGTTTGATCCTCGTGTCCTGACATCTTTCATTCCGTCACAAATCAAAGTAGCTTCATTATTTTTTGTTTAGATTGTTTTTATTTTAGTTTATCTTTTTCTTGTAATCTAGAACATATCGTCTTTACCATGTCAAAACTATCGAATATGAAAATTCGAGCAAACAAACATATTCGATATATTGACGAAGTATTATATTGAAAAATGGCCTTTTTCGATACTTTATTTAAGGCATTAATGGATATTATAAAGGAGTTAGAGTTCCGACGATTTGCGACAAGCCGTATCGTCCACAATCCAAGAGTCTCGTATCTGAAAAACGAGATTTTTCATATTCCATAGTTTGACATGGTAGGGACGATATCATCGAATAAATAACTCTTTATGTGGAATGAACCTTCTTCATTCCAAATGAGCTTGTTCTGCGAGGATTCATGGTGAAATTTTGTTTATGTGTGAATTAACATGTCTTGTCGGCCTGATTTTTGGTATCTTATAAAAATCAAGTTTGGTGATTCTATTCTATTCTTAAGATATGGCATATTAAGCAAAACATAAGCTAATTCGTGTGTCAGAAGTTAAATATATTTCGGCAAATGTTGGTTTTACTGGTCATAAAATAATATTGTTTTAATCGCATCATTACGCAAAATTTGATATAAAAGTTATTTATTAATGATTACAACAAAGTATTAAAAAGAATAAAGATATTTTATTTCTACTTACTTGTTGGTTGGTACATTGGTAAGCGAGAGGAAGTTGTTCCTCACACTTCGCAGGCTTGCCAAAATCTGTGCGAACGGAGTTACTATCAGGTCTTCTCCATGGCTAAAAAAAAAAATATTAATAATTAGACCAAAATTATTATAATTATACATATAAATCTATGTTTGTGTGTGTGTGTTTGTGTTTTTTTTTTTTTTTTTTTTTTTTTTTTTTTTTTTTTTTGTATTATGTGTACACAGCCTGTATAAGTAAGAAAAATCTTCTTCCGGGTAATCGAATTTCATGTTTGGACACTATCGATTTTTAAATAGCTGACTAAAAACACAGCTGAAGGTCATAGATGATCTTCAGTAACGACGTGGTTACTCCCATTTGGCAGTATTTAGTTTTTAGTTTCCTCCCAGAGGCATCAAATTATGCAAAACATATAGAGAAAATTTAAATAAATTGATTTTTAAGTTAATTTTATTTTATTTATAGACCTTCTGCCTACAAAGGAAAATTGTTGAGATACTGGTCACTATTTTCTTAATATTGTAGCGGAGCTTGTTTTAAATTATATTTTTCCGCGGGAGAAAAGCCCGCTGCACTAAAGTTTTAATGGAGCTTTCCCGCGGGAATAATTTTTACCGTTACAGTTTGTGAGTTAGTATCCAGATAGTGAGCAGATAACCGGAGGATTCGGCATCTCAGCAGATTAAGCCAAGTGTCGTTCTCCTAGCAATTTGTATCCTGCTGCCTGCTCCGAGAGATCCACCAAAACCAGCCCAACATCTCGGTGCACTAGGATTTACCCGCAAGTACTGAACTTTTTACTAGATTTAAGGCAGCTTGCGATAACCCTAGGTTACCTTCTCAGTTCAAACAGTACCAGCGAGATCCAAGCTCCCGGCTACCAACTCTCCGCATGGAGATCCGCACATCATCTCCAGTGACGTCATACCGTACCATTGAACTCTGATTCTAGTTTATGCACACTTTCTATTTATGAACAATTATTTATTTCATTTATTTATTGACATTTGTCTTATAATTTTATTTATTTATTGAAATTAAGTTTTATTATTTAATTTATTCAAGAGGAATATATTTATTATTTTATGAACACGCCTATTATTTATTTATTCTTTGTTGGGACCTTCCGACCAATATACAGACAATTAATTAACCCCAACAATATAAATAATTATAATTTGAACCACCTTTATTCTCGTGATTATCTATTCGACATTTCCAGATTGTGTCATAAGGTCAACCACATAGCAGGATTTCCTCCAGCCGTCGTTCTTACTTTCCATATTCCGAGTAAAACAATATAAGAAGGGGAAAAAAAATACATCCTACTTATAACATCAAAAGCTAAGTTTACTTCTTGTACATATTTGTCAGAAAATTTAAAAGACATGTACTCCATTTATAGATATAAACACAAAGTGCAAATACTTCAAAGGTATATCATCAAAGTAGACTTAGGGAGTCGGAGATTTGTGGTATTATGGCCAAGAGAAAGCCATAAAAAATACAGGAATGCAAACATTTCACAAAGTACTTTAATATTCAGAGAAAGATATATCTTTCCTTTAAGTTGACTGTTTGACGTTCCCCTCAGTTAGGCTTGGGTCTTATCTATACTTCAACGGTGAGCATAAGTTCATACCCACGCTTATTTTGATAAACTAATACATTTGTTTCACAGATAAAATTATTTGTAATACTTAATGAGAATAATATGATATTATTTATGTCATATTTCAATCAGCAAATAGGAATAATAAAAAACATTCGACCTGCAGAAACTGTACCATTTTAGAAAGATTCCAAAAGGTTATTATACCATTTTATAAGTCCTATATGTTTTATAATAACAATTTTATTTTACTACTAAAATCAATTAAGAAAAAGAATGAGAAATAAAAATTAAGAATGAAAAAACTGGCACAAAGAACGGTCGAAAGCAACGAATCCTACTCATTGGAAATTTTAAGCAGTTATTCTTTGTCGGTAATTTAGTAAGCTTTCGAATGGTTACCTTCGACTTCACACGATTTCCTAACGGGTGTCAATATATTTAAGGTAATATATGAAATATTATGAAATAGTGAAAAAAAAAAAAAAAAATCGCATGCTTCCTTTACTCCAAATGTAACGAATATTAAAATATTCTATTTTGAGGGAAGATTTTTGAACGTTAAGATTGTAAAGGATAAGTAAGGGGTTTGCCGTGTTTTATCTTAATAAAACGAGACTTTCTTTTTTATAAAAAATATTTTTATTTTAATTTTGCCAACGTTTCAGTATCGAATTTCAATATAAAATTACTCATATTTTGAATTTTAAATCTGTATGAATTTACCTTAAATTTTATTTCTAGCTGTAATACACGGGTCACGTGAATCATTAATCTTCATCTATGTATAATTTTTTTCTTCTCATTCGATCTGAATATATATATATATATATATATATATATATATATATATATATATATATATATATATAGGAATTAACTCTATTCATCCTTGATACAGCTCTGTTGAAGGCTTGAATTTTAGACCAAAAATTCGGCGAATATAATGCACATTTTCTAATAAAAATCCCACACGACCAAAACCTGACTATATCTGCCTTAAAGTATCCTAGTAAATATATAAATATATATATAAATATATATATATATATATATATATATATATATATATATATATATACACGTGTATGTAGACATTTTAGGCAGGATCGATGAAGATTTGAAGTCATTATTAAAAAATTCTTTCATGAGTGCATCCTCCGTAAAGTACTAAAAGCTCTTGTAGCATACTTTCATTGTATACATTTTGTTACAATTGAAAATATCAAAGAGAATAAATAATAATTATTATACGATTTTCACCGAGGCACTCATGATGAGCTATGTCAATGTAAGCATTATATTTGAATAAACTTCACTGATGTGGATCAAACCAATTACCTATTTCTTTATACAATGAATGTACTATTCCAGTCTTCATTTATATTATTGTAGGTTGTACAATGTTTGATTCAGCCACATAGAATGAGGGCGTGCCCGATGGAAGAATCACAGGATAATGTATCGATCGGTCAATATTTGTATCGAAACCAGAGCTAAGCAGAAGGAGAGCTATTACAGCAAGTTCTTGGCTTACAGGGCTGTCTGATAAAGGTCAAGTGGGTAGAAGAATTTACCACAATGTGGACAATATGTCCGAAAAATTACCCGCAAGGGAAAAATTGCCTGCTTACAACAACGGATTATTCCCCAGTAATAAATACAAAACGTATATGGTATTTTATTATTTATTTCTTTATTGATTATTACATTGCGTATATAAATACATCTTGTAATATGATGTATGATACAATATGAGGGTTCTGTGCTCAAGGTCTTCCACTTCATCCTCGATTAACGCCAGAACGACGTTCAGATAAAATTGAGAGGGGTCTACACAATCTCCCTCGAGCTCCTACCAGTGGCTGGAGTCAAATTGCGATCGGTGAGCAGCAAACTTCACGTGGTTACTGCAGCAGATCTCTGGGCCACTGTCTTCTGGTTCGCCTTGGTGGGTGACGCTCGATAGAGAGAGGACTTTAATGTTGATTAAAAAAAAAACACATAAAAATAGTAATCAAATACAAGAGTGCTTTATTTATCTTCTAGTACGGACGAGAAAGTCCTACCAGAAGGTTGGCCATTACAGAAGTTCTTAGCTTCTTCACAACATCGCCGACCAATGACTTTAGGGATTCGGGGCTCCCATTGGCCATCAGCTTCCCTGGGTGGAGGAACTTGGAGAATAAATCGATGTTGCTGATTTGTCGAAAAGTTATAATGCACTCTGTTTCCCCGAAATGGGACTACAGCTCCGCTGACAACAATCCGAATCAATTTGACCTTCCCTCGAAATGACCAACCAGGGCGAAGTTATAAAGTTAGTCTACATTCCATTAATAGTTTAAAAGTGTTTATTTCGATTTGATATTATTTACTTCTTAACCTCAAATCTTCACTAAGTAGGACTTTTGTGATTTACGTTTAATCAAATTTACATGATTAACTTGAATGGCTAACTTCAGATGTACCATTTTCGCTTATTTTCAAACCAGATCTTCCTTATAATTTGGGTTTTGTGTAAAACACGTTTTGTTGCAATGAAACAAATATTTCTGCCGATAGGGGCATATTGACTATTTCGGCCTGGAGTAACCCCCCCCCCCTTCTCCTGCAGATCCTATAAACCCAAATTTCGCGTTACATTCCCGGTGACATGGGCAAGTATCGTTCATGGTGTTTTTAAATCTGTTTAAATATTATTATTATTTATTGTTGTTGAGTTTCGCAACAAGGGCGACGACCTCATAAGAACGGCAGAATCAGTTGGTAGTCAAGTGATAGTCAGTTGGTTATAAAATAAACTAAGATAACAAAAAGTATTAAGAAAAAAAGAAATAAAATTTAAAAAAAATATATATATATAAATATTATATACAATAAAATAATAAAAAATAAAATGTTTCAATTAAAAATGACATATAGTTATACTTTCGAGTGAATGTGTATATATTTTAAATATGTTAGAAGTGCTTGAATGTACGGACTACCTTCTGTCAGTAAGTCATGTAAGTCATGAGGAATCGTTAAGTTGCTGCGTTGTCTACAGTCTGTCAGGATATGTTTTACAGTTAATGTTCTGTTGCATAGTCTACACATTGGTCTTTCCTTTCTGTCCAGTAAGTATGAGTGGGTAAGTCGGGTGTGACCTATACGTAGTCTGCATAAAATTACTTCGTCTTGTCGAGTGAATGATTCTGTTACCCAGGCTTTGGTCATGTTCTTAATTTCTCCTAATTTACATTCACTCTTCAGCCAATTTTCTTCCCATTTATACAGTGTGTTTAAATATTATTGTGTTGTGTGTGTTAGTGTTTAAATATTATAGTGTTTAAATATAATTGTGTTGTGTTACGTCTAGTTAGTGTCTTTGTTGTTTGGTGGAAAATTGGTAATAGGTTGTAGGTGAGATATTCAATACTATTTGGGATATGTTTTTAAGTGTTTTTGTTCTCTGTTTTGATCCATCGCTCCTCCCATACTCTTATTGTGTCAGTCCTTAAAATGTGTTTCACGGGTTGCTTGATTTGCCGTTTATATAAATATATACATATAATAAATATACTAGTAATTTATTTTCTTATTCTGTTTTATAATCGCTAGTTTTGTGGCGGAAAAGGGAATTATGGGAGCTCGATTTATGTCGATATAAACATAAATAGTATATATATATATATATATATATATATATATATATATATATATATATATATATATATATATATAAAGAGCGTGTATTTTGGTATTAGCTGGGTTGACAGCATGTTCAAAACTCGTTCATTACGTTTATATTACAGTGTCTGAAGGTGTTGCATGTTGTTTGCGTTCGAACATGAAAGGCCAAGTCCCTTGACCAAGTGACCCGTGATAAACACGGAAGCGCACAACGTAACCGAGTTCCCGGGTAATGATGCCGATGGTTAGAACAGGTAGTTAACACTAATTGGAGCAGCCTCGGGAATCACGTCGACAACATTCTAACCGCCATCTATGGAACACGACACTCAATCGCTCTGGAGCCTTTGACAATCTACACCCGACATCTGTTCTGATCATCTACGATATATCGGCGTCTTGTATTACATCTTCAATAAAAAATTCATTTAATGGTCTTAACTTATTTTAGAAAATTATCCGAACCACACTCTATGTTAACATTTAAATCTCCCACAAAGCATTCGAAAATAATAAGCAGAAATAGTTATTTACTAAAAACTTTTAGGTGTCGTTCATACTGGAGCGATATACAATACACGATATATCGTAAGCGATATGTGACAAGCACAGACAAAATAGTTAAAGTGTAAAGGCAGGTTCACAGTAGCGCGATTGCACAACATGTCGCAAGCGTCACATCTCTCGAAGTGGCGCTTGTCGATCTCTTCAGCGATTAGTTTCGTACGCTATTACGAGCTGCGAACATGTCAGGAAGTAGAGAAGATACTTCTGTGATTTCTTTCATTAATTTAGTGCCTTTGGAACTATTCCATTGCCGCATATAGCAAGACCGCAATATATCCTTTCTGGAGCGTCTTTTTTTTCAAGGGTTCGTGACTCTAAACTTTTCAAAAAATGAAAGTTGTCAGGATTCATTCGATAAAACTCCCTGACTTTTGCTTCATGTTGTGAAAGGTCTTTAGATACAAGAGCCGATCTATGGTGTACGTTGCAAAGGTTGTAGGGATGCAGCCAGTATTTCCTTTTCCTTCACATCCTACGCCTGAACAAGACACTATAACTTCTTCCTCATTTGGGCTCATATTTGCATCTGAAGTATTGAGAATTGTTTCCCCACTATACAATCCCACAGATTGCGCCGATTTATCGCCCGCTGTCTGAACCTTCCTAGCAATAAATCGTCGCACCATATCGCTTATGATATATCGCGTACAGTACTTCGCTCCAGTGTGAACGACTCCTAAGAGTCAGCTGGATATCAAAGCTTGTTGAGCCAATGTAGAGGATCCCCGTTGAACTGAGCTTTACAGAGACGGGAGTTTTTTGTACGTAGTTCTTTCCAGTTATCAAATTTATTATTGAGCTTATAAGGTCCAGAAAATTTATCAAATCGAGAAAGAATAAAGTGTAAGAATGCTTGCCTCATCACTTCCTCGTCTATTCTATTTAACCATGTCGGGAGTCTTCTTCTGGCTCTCGATCTGAAAGAAAGGCTCTTACTAGAATACTGTACGATTTCTAGATTTTGGATCTACCCATGGGATAGCGGATACCGTGCCGCTTGTAGCGTTTTTTGCATTCATGGGCTCACTTTAAAAATTACATGACCCACCGTGGAAATTTAGGAACAATGGCTATGTATTTATTTACAATAATGATTAATAATGGATCATTATAGAAAATAGAAATAAGATAACAGAACACAATTCTATAAAACAGAGATTGTTTTCATGTTTAAGATACAATGAACAATTTCTTCAGACTATTCCAATAGAAACCATATTATGGCAAGAGTCAATTAAAACGTTCATTAAGCAGCCAAATAAACAGAGGACTTTTGAAATGTTAGTCTACTTGTTAAATTAAGGCCCGGAGAGGAAAGTACAGGAGGCTGGGGTCTTGGAGAAGTGCTCTCGAAGTACTCGACGAGTCCTTGTCAATGGGGAACGCTTCCTCGAGCAGACGAACCAAGTGGCTTAGAGGCTAAAACCTACGGCTTCCATTTAGTAGTATGAACGAAGTCTTGTAGGAATCTCATATTGCCCTACACATGTGAGAAATGTTATTGTTATTTCTGTTTTTTAAAGGAACCTTTATTTATTTATTTAAAGGTATATTACAAAATTGGCTCTGATGACGCCTGAGGTGTCCCAAATTGTCAGTAGAGTACGTTACTTACTAGGAAGGATTCTTAGGATGACCTGAGATCTACGTTTCGCTGTCCAACGTCCCTTGACTAGCCGGAAGGAATGGAGGCGCATGTGCAATAATGTCCTGAAGGGCAAAAATAATTATACTATTCATAGTTCACTCCACGCTATGACACTTTACTGCTTAAGAACTGAGGGCCTCTTTTAATTAAAACGCCTTGGTGAAGAGGAAGGAATGATTGGTGCTGGATAAGGATTGGGCCGTAGGATTAGGATGATTGATTAATTTACCACGGAAGGATAAAAAGTAGGTAGGGATTAAATCTTGGACAAAAGGGATATTTCGGTAATTGTGGAGGGTAGCATTTTCTTTCTAGAAAAAGAAACAGACTCAACTAATTAGGCATCAAAAGCTATCAATTACAACCAAACTGTCAACTTCTGTTGTTTTTTTTTTTTTTTTTTTTTTTTTTTTTTTTTGCGGTGTGTCCATTATTTCTTCTCTTCTGTAATTCAACAATACTGAAATGTAGATAGGTCGTACAATTGAATGGAAGAAGTCGATTTTAGCTTCCTAGATTAGCCCCAAAGCCAATCGGATCTAAGTCATAGTTCTGGGAGAACTGCTGACGGATTGTTTCAGAGGCTATATCACTGTCAATTCACTCGCACTGTTACTGTAGTCGTAATAACAGAGTAACAGGAAAGTGAGCACTAGTCAGGTCACTACTTAGGATTTAGCTAGTTTGGCTAGGGTATATCATATAAAATTATGAAGAAGATTGGCCATAAAATATAGCTCATAAAAATATATATATATATATTCAACCACATTTCGACAGAGCAATCTCTCAAAAACCAGAGCTTAATATTTTGAATTTGTGTTTGGTTGCTTTGTGCGCCTTCATCCCGGTATTTTTAGTTTGTTCTTGTTAAATTAGTTAAGCAGTGAAATAAGTTTACAAGTAACAGGACATAAAAAAATCAGGAAAAAACATATTTTCCTCCTTTTTTTCGCCAGGAGATAAAATGGCAGAGGAAGTCGGAGATATCGTCGGCTACAATAGGACCAATGGCGCTGGGTACATTAGAAGTAAATTCGATGCCGTTTTTCTGAGAGATTTGACTCCAAGGCGTATTTAATTTTTTTAACCATTAAAAAATTAACAGCATATCATAAAGAATAATATCAAGAGAAAGAGTTACGAATCCTTTTAAATCAAACCGAAGATAAGCATATTAACTACGGATAGGATAACTGACTGCTACAAATAAATCTATCTTCATTCAGTCGAATTAGAAATATTTTACAAAACGCCAAGCATAAGTTATGCTTTACATGACCTCTAAAAAAACTTCGAATTCAGAGACCTCAAAAACATACGCATGAATTTTTTCAGATTTTTCCTATGGTTTTTTCTCTGTGACCTTCAAATGACCTTGAATCTGCTGTGATGAAGGACCTGCTAATCGTAATCTGTACCCCAAAAACCCTATAAACACCGTACCACTCCGAGTGTTTTTTTTTTTAGATCAAATGTTGGCCATTGTTATTTTCGAGATCCTAAGTGCTCAAATATTACAACATCGGAACAGCCAACAATTTCATATGTTGCAAAGCAGTTATACAAACAAGCAATATCTCCGAATCATTAAAGCCTACCATGCATGCCTAATGTATCTGTTACAAGTGCAGTTCGGGGATATGCTGGAAAAACTCCAACATAACTTTGAAAAATGACATCTCGAAGAACAGCGAGATAATACGCGCCAAAATGCACACGTAACTCATAGTAGTCAGCAATAGATCTTCTAAATCTTCTAGACCTTCGCTCGTAATATTTGGGAACGTAGTAAAGGAATGTAAGAAGCGGAGCTCACTTACTGGAACAAATAAATAATTTAAAAATAATACATTCTAGCGCCAACGGCCATAGCCACGTTGAATACGCCGGTTCCCGTAGATCACCGAAGTTAAGCAACGTCGGGCGTGGTCAGTACCTGAATGGGTGGCCGACCACGTGCTGTTGGCATTATAAAAGGGTGGCAACCTATAGATAGCCCGGCGCTAATGGCCAAGTTGTAGATGCGCCGTCAACAAAACAAAAAAAAAAAAAAAAAAATACATTTTAGCTACTTGCGATACGTTAAGAAATATGTTGTTAAGCTGTTGACGATAATATGTTGACAATATATTTCAGTTTTTTTTTGTTTTTGTTTTACAAGTCATAAATCAAGTACGATAATAAAACAGAAACAATACGTAGGCGTCCATTAATAAATAATACTTTGAACAACATATCCAATGACAGAATGCGTAGGACTGAAGAGAAGAAAATCTAGGAATTATGACATGGTCTCCTGAATCATCACCTATATTTATTAGATCATCAAAACCGACTGAAGACATTCATCAAATACCCTGCTGTAGGGGACAGAACCTCAATGACGACTCACTTCATAAGTAATGTCTGACAATTTTCTTCGGAGTAAATGGATCAAGTCAGTATTGATGCATCACGTCTCAGGTCCAATCTCAAACATACAGTTTTTTAATTCATTTATTTTACTTTATATATTCTGCTAGGCTTCAGCGCGAAGGTCAGGAAATAATCACAGATATTTTTTTTTTGACATGAAAATATCATAGTGATGGGAGTATCGTTTGCGTCACGACTGGCACTAAATAACTACAGTATCAGAAAGTGATGGTGCGGGGATTGATTTTAAATCATTATACAGACTAGCTGTGCGACTACAGACTATATTACGACTTCGTCCGCGAGGAATAGTGTCTTCATCACATCAGATTCAAGGCTATTTGAAGGTCGGAAAAAGCCGAAGAAAAAATCTGAAAAAAATTATGCATATGTTTTTGATGCCGCTAAATCCGAATCCGTGGTTTGACCTTTACGTCTATTCCTAGAGGTAATGTGACGGTCAAATAGAAAAAAAAAACGTAGGAAAAATCTGAATAAATTCATGCGTATGTTTTAGAGGTCCCCGATTTGTGTTTGACTCGCCCTGCCTCCCAGAAAATGATTTTTTTATTTTTTTCTATGATTTATTCTGGATTTCACCTTTAAATAACCTCCAAATGACCCCTAAAAAAGGCGCAAAGAAGAAACAAACTACTTATTCGGGACTCAGGGACCTCAAAAACATACGCATGAATTATTTCAGATTTCTCCTATCGTTTTTTCTCTATTTGACCTTCAAATGCTCTTGAATCTAATGTGATGATGGTTAGCCAACCGGCTCATCGTAATCAGCGCCCCCAAACACCCTGTAAAGACCATACCGCTCCTTGTTTTTTTTTTTTGTTTTTTTTTTTTTTTTTAAATCAAATGCTGACCTTTGTTATTTATTGAGTGGAACTTCAATAGCTGTGAATCTAATGAGATTTTGTATGATAAATTAATTCGTCATTTTCCAACCCATTTTGTAAATACGTACACTGATTTTTCTTAAAGGTCTGAATAAATTTGAAGCTGGAAACCTCTACTATTCCACCAAACTATCCTTAAACCTCTGAGCATTTGGTCTGGAATTCTAAACTTGTAAAGCATACTAGGTACAAGCTATTGGTTGTTTTTATTATATTGGTTATAGATTAGATTTTATTTATACAGGCCATTATGCTTTTAGTTTTTATTTCCGTTTGTTAGTAGTTTATATTAATCTGTTAATTAGTTAATATTAGAGCAAAGAATAGTTTCAAGGGATAATACTACCTTGTAATTTTTTTTACCATGTTTTTTATGCGAAAAAACTCTTCCCTAACCAATCAAAAATGATATCCAAGAATGTTTAAGCGAAAAAACAATTTTTAAATGGGCCAAAAATACGATTTTTCGAGTGAAGTCCCGATGGCGAGTGAATGCGATGCTGATTTGAAGATAATTTTTTGAGCGAGCTTCGATTGGTAATTTTTTAATTGTTAAGTTTTTTCGACTGATTTTTTAATAGAAAATAATTTTTCCATTTCTAAAAAAAATAATATCTCTTACAAATCCTAAGTACTTTTTTATTTCGGCTTTTTGCGGAGGATTTTAGACTGCAATGATTGAATTTGGTAGGAGTTGGAGGGCTTTGTGGATCCCCAGAGGTCTATGCCATAAGTACATATTGGTATAAAATATATATGTTCTTTTAGAATAATTTTAGTTTTTCGTTCTAGCTTAAATATTGCCGCTAGCAGACTATCGCCTTTTTCCCCGAAGAATTGATTTTTTTGGGGGGGGAGGTATATTTCAAAATCCCTTATAAAACGTTTGATATAAAGAATTAAAAAATATTGATTTATTCATTTTTTTTTTATTTATTTAGAGTTCACAACAAAGGCTATTTACTCTTAAATTCAATGTGCGAACAAAGCTAAATGTTGAAATACAAAGCTAAATGAAAAAGACAATTACAAAAGATACTATAGTAGCTGAAAAGATTTATCATTGTTTAAGAAAACAAAATAAAATAATAATTATAATTATAAATTATAAAAAAAAAAAATATATATATAAATAAATACAAAATAAATTATTTATAGGGAGGATTTCTAAAAACGTTGGATCTTATTTTTATTTTGTATTTATTATTGATTTATAAAGCTAATAATGAATTTTAGAAAATGACTTTGATTTTGATCGCACAAGATAGTATTACCCCTTTACCACAGACTCTTCTTCTTTTTTTTATATAGGAAAATGCAATAAAAATGAAGTTCGCAAAGAAATAAAAAATAAATAAATATATAAAAAATATAATCCGTACTGTTCCGTATTATTGTTTTACTGTTCGACTGATTTATTTCTGACCGGATTTAATAGATCATTTCAGTCTGGCTTAGAGGGCAGCTGCGTCGCTGCTGAGGTTATAACGAACTGCGGCAGGTTTTTGTGAGCTGATCACGTTCAACAACGTTCGACCGAGAACGTGAGTACGTTGCTTCATTCCTCCATATCCCCCGACATGCCTCATGGAAGGCATTTCCTGTCCTTTTATTGCGTCTGGATCTCATATTTTTAAATACATTTTACTCATGGGCATTGATGATTAATTTAGAAGGGATGAAGACAGATTTAACTTTTTTTCACGTTCAGTAGAGGCACAATCCATTTGAAATACCACAGAAGAAAGATAATCTGGTTTCTTCAATAGTTTAGAAAAAAATGAAATGTTTACCATGAATTACACATGGAATCTGTAGTCCAAAAGAATTGTTATGAAAAAAAACTTTAGAGTCTACCGTTTGAAAATGGCGGCCATCTCTGTTTCGTCGCGTACGCTGATTTTTGAGTTTATAAGATCTTACGGAAAAATCATTTTCTCTGGACTGGTGAATCATAGACTAATATTTGAAACACGATTGTTTTTCTTACTGTCTGCTCTATCTTTCCAGTCCTATACTTGAAAACTTCATTTATCAAGAGGCCGCTTTTAAAGATAATTTTTTAGCATGGTGGATATAAATCGAAGTTGATTTTAGGCAAGAGAATAAACTTAACTATGCAGCTTGTATTTTAAGTACTATTAACCCTGATATTTGTTACCATATTGTTTATAAATTTTTAAATTTCAAATTTTGGAAATTGTTAACTTTAGACTTTAATATTTGGTGGGGGCTTGATAAAAATCTGGTCTTTTTATGTTACATTTACGTGCAACATAAAACTACCATAAAAATTTCAACCTTTATATTACTAACTTACTAGTACTAACTGCAGTTAGTACAACTAGTACTAACTGTCGTGGCTAAGAATTTTTGAAAAGTAGGTAACAATAGCTAAGACATAAAAATAAATAAATGAAATAACCAATTTATACGTGATACATCACTTCTTAAGCGCGTTAGTTTAGTATTATTTTATAAGAAGTAAATATAAGTCTCAAACATGAGAAAACAATGTCGGCTCAATCCCTTCTGAAGTTCCCGAAACCGAAATTTAAGTTTTTTACGGTATTTTCTTTAAAAGCTGTTAAAGATATTGGCATAAATATCTACAAGTAGCTTACCCGTTTGACTATCAACACAAAATGGCAAGCGTTATTAATATTTGCGGATTCTGAATTTCGCCAAAAAAAACGTGGTTGCGGAATAAGCTTGTTAACTATTTTGAACAGTGACCGAAACAGTTATTTGTTTTTATCGAAAAAGTTGAAATTTAACTGTTAAACAAAACTTTTATTTTATAAGTTAAAAAATAACAGTTAAAAAAACTTTTTTTAAAAAAATTTAAGAGTAAAAGTTATTTAGGAACTTCTAAAATTAGGTACTTGACAATAAAATTTAAAGTAATACTTTTATTTTTTTCAATGTGAAATAAAAGTTTTAAGTAGGTATTTTAATCAAGAATTTTAGGGTTGAATAAAATACAAATAAGTGAAATGTCCTTTGTTTAAAAAATTATTTATGTTTATTTATTGAAGTATATTTGTTGATACAAAACAAAAAATAAACATTAGTAGTTTTAATTTATTCCTTTAATGTTTTTACTATTAAGTATTTTAATAACAATTATTTAAAAACTTTTAATTTTTATGTTGAAAAATAACGGTTAAAAAAAAACTTTTACTTTTTCAAAATAAAAATAAAAGTAAAAGTATAATAAATACTTTTTTTTTAAAAAAAAAGTTAACAATTTTTTTCGACCCCTGATTTTGAACATTCGCTCAAAATCGTATTTGTATGCCAAATATTATGAATCATATTATTATATGTTATATATATAGGGAGCCCCCCCCCCTTAAAAAACGGCCAAACCTCAGGAATCGGTGCAGGATGAAAAAAGAAAGAAAAAAAGTATTTTGGCATATATCTCGTTTTTACATCGTTTCTGAGAAAAACGCAATCTTCCAGCCCCTCTACCCCCCCCCCGGAAAAAAACCCAGAAAATCTTCTTGGTACAGCACAGACTCAAATAGAACGTAAAACATGAACAGCCATAAAGCGTGATTTCGATGTAATTGTAGAAAATTATTTGAGTTTCATATGTATTCATACAAATATTCCTAAAAAATCAACCAATATTTATAATCTGCATGTGTAAATGATATTTTGTTACGATGGACTATAATACGAGAAGAATGTCTAAATAGGAAATATCAGAATGATGATATACCAGAACTTTCAATGGATTCACAATCTACTTATTGAACCATAGTAAAACCTTTATCAGGAAAATTCTCTCTTGTACAGGGAAAGTGCTGGAAAAGGTTAGTGATAAACGGTTTTGGGAAAGGAATGTGGAATATCGAAGGTGTGAATTTGAGGAGGATTGGGATAAGAAAGAAATCGTGGAGTGGAGAAAGAAATTGAGGGCTGAGAAAGAAATTGCCTTGATGGAATTGAATTTCTTGCGACTCCATCTGCAAGCTGTAGTTGCTTTATTTCCGTTATTCGCTTCTCGATATATGCCGAAGAAGTATTCACAATAGGTCTATAAGCATCGAAAGACCATTTTGGATAGGAATATCAAATGTAATGCCATAATGTTTTATCCAAAGGCACAAAAATAATGCAGGTTAGACCAATTCGCTCTACATAGTGAAAAAATGGCGAGTGGTCAACACCAACTTCTCTCACAATGACCCGCAGGGCCGCCACATGGAGGGGGGACAACCGTGTACAGTTGTCCCGGGCCCGGGGAACGGGGTGGCCTGGGCCGATCCTCGCTAATTGGGAAAAAAGTACCGAAAGTGACCTTTGCAGCACCGGTTGTCGGCTTTTATTCCCATTTTGCTCAAAACTGAAGATGAAAATAATTTTAAAATGCCCAAAGTCCTATAGCAAAGTACTAGAATTTTCATTCTGGCTCTGAGAAGTGGGGGCCCGTGATCTGGTCCCGGGCCCGGCTCTGAGATGTGGCTGCCCTGATGACCCGAGTAGTCTTGCCTGGGTTTTCTTTAGCCATATCCCTCAGTTGGTCGTGATGAACAACCACACAAGTCGTAGGGCCAAACCCCACACAAGTATTCAGAAACTATTAATTTAATGGAATACTTATCAAGAAGTTTGAGTAAAACAAAACTAAGATATCTAAATTTTGGTTACCTTTGAAGTACAAGAAGAATCAGAAGGGGAAAAAATAATCAACAGACACCAGTAGTTCTGGTACATCTGCATATTTTCTCAAAAACGATTAGGAATTCTTAGTAAGTGGAAAATTACTTTATTCTCTACAAAAATGGTTCTGTAGCTATTTTCGATGAGACTAAAGTGGATCAATGGACTCTTGAAGAAACTGGCAGGATTTGCCCCCCAAAATTGATTAAATATTTACTTATATTGGAGACGTTTCGAACCTGTTGAGGTTCATCATCAGGCATCTTATATAAAATATATTAAGTGTCAAGGTCTATTGTAATTATTAAATTTCATTTTAAAGTCCATAAATATTGAATTTCGAAAGTGAATGTTAGATTCGGATAAGAATCTTCGTGATTTGTTGAGAACCAAATATAACTTGTCCACTCAACAAATCATGGAGACTTTTCCGAATTTAATATTTACTGTCAAAATTCAATATTTATGGACTTTAAAATGAAATTAAATAATTACAATAGACCTTGTGACACAATCTAAGATTCGTTAATGTTTTAAACAATTTTGGGGAGCAACTCCTGCCAGTTTGTTCAAGAATCTTCTGAAGTGTTGGTTTCCTTGCTTTCGACAGTTCTTTTTTTCGGGTTTCTTCAGTTTTTTGTTGTTTTTTTTTTTGGAATTGTTTGTAGCAGTGAAATAAATTTGTCAGTAAAACAAGATAAATAAAATGTGAAACAATTTTTTGTTGTTTGTAATAGAGCTTTCCGAGTGGAAGTCCAAGAGCCTGAGGAGACATTTTCGCTACTGTACGTTTTAGTGTGTACGAAATATTACACAAAATTAACTGTTTTTAATATTTTGTATTCCAGGCTTTCGAAATAACACTAGGGAAAAACATTTTGGAATCGAGCTAAGATGATGCAGGTCCTGCTAGTCAGATATTTTTATTTTTTACAACGAAATTAATCGACAGTTTAATATAGCCTATACCTCTAGTGATAATTTAATATCGCTGACCTATTTAAAATTAAAAATAAAAATCAGGCATATAAAGTACCAAAGAACAAAAGATTTATTATAGCTATAAAATTTTCCCTAATTACTTTACTGAATTGGGCATCAGCCAAGCGAGAAAATGTCATAGCGTACAACCAGAAAATGTCACGCTTTCGTTTAAGGGTGAGTAACCTTTAAATCTCATTCATTAGGGTTCATATTTAGGCCGATGATATATATATATATATATATATATATATATATATATATATATATATATATATATATATAAGTATCTTTGTATGTTTTATTTAACACAACCAGCTGATTCTATTAGTTTTTTAAATAATATAACTTAAACAAATTACTCATCAAGACTTTTTCATTTCCCAAAATTTCCAAAGAAAAGACCGTTGGCCGCAGGAAAGAATTCTGCATTTGCAACAAATTACTATGTAACAATCAAATAAGAAACAAAGGACGCCTTGGCAAGAAAAAAAAAATAAATAAATCACAATCAGATCAATCTTTCTCCGTCTAAGGCCTCGCGTCCACTTGAACCGAAAAGCTGCGAACTGCAAAGCAACGAATTCGGGCGAACGCCGTTCGCCCGAAATCGTGCGGATGCCTCTCGTCCATTGCCTCAGGATTCGTCCGAATTCGCAATAAACTTGAAGGGTCGTCGAAAAGGTTTTTCTCATGATTCTGATGAAAAATGTTTCGCTTTGGAATATCACTTTTGATTCAACGACGGCTACGACGACATCGTCGTTACAAATGCAAAGTATCGAATGTGAAAGTCACCACTTTTCAGAGTGGAAAAGCGTTTATTCATAAATTTTTATTTGGACAGTCAAATATTCGGCAGATTTGACAGTGGAATACTTTCCCTTTCATAGGGTGAACTAAGGTTCAAGAGTTTGCTGTGCATAAGTCCAGCAGAAATTAGTAAAGATTGAAAATGAATGATGCATTTTTTCACATTCGATACTTTGCATTTGTATCGACGACATCAACAAACTCGGGAAATGTGGGCGAATCAAATTAATGTCAAAAGAAACGAGTTCGGTGAATTTTCCCATTAAATGGAATATTTAATGGGAAAATATTTCCACAAAGTTTGTGGAATGATCTTCAAGTAGACGATGACCACCACTTTTCCTATTTTCAAATAAGAAAGGATACATTTCGATACATCCTTGACAACATTTATTCTAAAAAATATTTTGTTTCCCGTTGGTCCCACAGATATTCCTTGTCAAAAGCAAAATTAACTTCCCACAGTCCATTTTTAACCATGACATTTCGCACTCGTTCGCAACTATAAATCCCAGTAGAATGGGATCGGTTCGGATCAGTTCGGACGAAGACGGACGAACGATACGGGCCCAGTGGACGTGGTCCATGATGGAACCATGTGTTTGGATTGTTCGTGCGTTTTCGTCCGTATTCGGACGAATTCATTTCGCAGCTTTCCAGTGGACGAGAGGCCTAACATAAGATATTAGGAACTAAAAACTAGCAAAATCTGTAAACTGTAATCGCGTCTCTTCGTTAATTTATAACTTTGGCTACGAAATGTATTCTATCAAAAACAAGTATTTTTGTTGGTTTTAACACTATTAAGTTTTTCACGACACTCCCCCGTTTTATATGAGGTACAACTACCTAAATTCCTATAGAAAATCCTAAAACATTTATTGGCCAAAAGAGAATTTGACCTTGAACTCTTGTAATATCTCGGTTTTCGGATAATAGTAAAGAAATACTTACTTCCACTTTAGCTGTGTATTAAGTTTCGTTGTGGACAAAAATTAGCTCCGCAAGATTTATATGAATAATTTGGTCCAGAGTGAATTATTTCAGGTGAACCTCTACGCCTAATGGATCTATTCCTTATATTCATAATAAAGAGATATAATTAGTTATTGGACAATTTATAGCGAGTTCCGTTGTAATAAAACATAAATTACATTTGGTGGCGGCCTATTAGCAATTTGGCTGCAAAGTAAACCCGCTCTCCTTTGAGACCGATTTAAACCATGTTAACAGAGTTCTACTGTTTGGGTTTGTCATTTCATATTATAATCCTACAAGAAGTAGAATAATAAAAACAAAAAACTACTGTTATAATGCCAGTTTTTAGGTTTATACAGCAATTTGTAAATTTCCTGATAAAATTCCAACTTTGGCCTGTCAGTTGCCTAAGACATTTGAGGAGGAGTTTGAGCGATCGTTCCAACCGAAGGATACGTAAACATGACAGATATAGCTGATAGAGAAACTTATTTATCTCCACCCATAAATGAACAAGTCCTGGAACTGAGCCATTTTGGTGCTTTTCCCAGCTATTTTCCCATGCTTCATCATTTGGAAAGCCAGAAATTAGAAGTTGTAATATAAATTATTTCAAACCCCTTGCAATTTTTACGAGGAAGTTATATTGATAAAATGTTATTACTGTTAACAAATTGAACAAAGAAATGCAGTAATTTAAACTTTTAAATGCCCACACTTCCTAGAAAATTGGCAAAGGCCAACTGGATACATGACTGACTCCTGGCTTCCTTTTGTTCATAAGAATAGTTTTCTTCTCGTTCCTGTATCTGCCCCCAGCGGTGTCCTTGTTGCTGGCGTTATATTTCGCCTAAATCCCAAAGGGCTTTATCGGACGTGCTGATCTTGTCAAGAGCTGGTAGGCAGGATCTTTGCCTACCTGCTACATGAGAAGAAATGAATCCTAGCGACGAGATTAAAAAAATAAAAATAACTTTATGCCAAAAAACAAATGATAAGAATTGATTTCTCATCTTATATTCATAGTTTTAAACTCGAACTAATTTTAATAATAACTAAAACAAAAATAATCCAAAAACTGAAGGAATTAGAGATATTTATGTGATCGAAAACTCAAATTCGAAATTTTATAAGCTGACTTTATCGAAAATTTCACAAGGATCTGTTTTGAAGTATTTTTATTAATCATTTGAATTGTTAACTTCCGTTTAACATGATATCGTAACCGTTTTAAAATATTTAAGAAAATATATAAAAAATGTCAAATGAAATTTCTTCATATACTTTCTCTTCTTAAAACGTAACCATAATGAGTAAATTTTATTATAGATGATGTCCAATGTATAAAAATATTTTCAACTCAGTCCGCCGTTTTTAAGTAACTGTAACCAAAAGTCTAGTTGTATCTAATTTTCTTAAAAAAAAGAAAAAAAAAAAGGAAAATATTTTTTCTCGAGGCAAAAGTGGCCTGGAAGCTTTTAAATGTAACGCCAAAAGCTTTACGGTTTTTTTGCGTGAATTTTGCCACGCCGGCTTAGCATTTATAGAGTCCAGGTAAAATGTACGTATAGGTATTTTGACTAGGGAATTTAATGAAACAATCAAGGCGAAATATTTTACAGTTTTTGAGTAAAAATGAGATAAAAGTAGAATTTTGGCTCAGTTACTATAAAACGACGGTATCAATTGAAAATGTTTTTGCCAAAAGTCTACAGGTTAATGGATTCTGCTGGGGAATTGGATTTTAAAGTTGCTAAATCGAACCAATGGTTTTCGTAACCTATCCATGACTTTTGAATCGAAACATATCTTTTCGACTTATCCGAATTGAGTCATCGGGTAACGCCGTAATCAGGTTTTTTATTTTTAGAATACGTTATGTTCAGGAACATAAATAAACACCTAAACCAGGAATATTCAATTGCAGCACCGACGCTATGAGAAACAACCTTTATCCTGTATTAGATATTTTGCTACAATCACCAGTTTGACAACCGTGTTCAAGAATAAACATGCTTTTATCGTGTTAGAACTCTTGAAACATTAGTAAACCTTATGTTAAAAATGTATAAACGTAATCGGTAAAAATGCAGTTTCCAGCCCTCCAAACCGATTTCTTTCAAACTTTGCACAATAACGTATTTTGATGCACTAAACACGAATACGATAAAAAAAAACGTCGGATTTAACTAGGAAAGAAGTTATTAAGCACTTAAGTTCACTGTTGTGCAGGTTATGAGAGCTAATGTAAACAACTAAATTTGTCAACATTTGACAGGGGGTATGGAAAAGTTCGTAATAAGGAAGTTTAATTGAAATTTACCATAAATTATCGAAATTCATCAGCAGTTATTTATTTAAAAATCATTTTTTTAAATAATTAAACACTCCTCACATTTCTTGTTTCGTTCATGAAAAGTATTATATATCAGAAATCCCTTAATAATTTGCTAATGCCTTTATAATTATCGTTCTAATTCGCGCCTATCGAACTTCAATTGTCAACAAGTCAATTGTCAAACAAATATTTTGATGCTAAACAGAAGAACATTTAGATGGATATTTGGCCGAATTTCTCTTCAAACGCGCTCATAAATATGAAGAGCGTTTAAAGGCATTTTTCAGTGCGATTGGGGATTTGTATCCACCGAACATCCAGTCTCAAGAAGAAGAAGAAGAAGAAGAAAAAAGCTAAAAGAGATGTCTTGGAGGATTAGAGGAATGTCTAGGAAGACTTTAAGGGCATACGTGCTATGCGTTTCCGCTCGCTCCGCTACGCTCCGCTCGCTCAAGAAAATAACAAAACCCCAGTCAATCCAACTCGCTGAAATTAATAGAATTCTATTAATTTTAGCGAGTTGGATTGACTGGGGTTTTGTTATTTTCTTGAGCGAGCGGAGCGAGCGACGACGGGTGAGGATGCCCTTAAAATTAACAATATCTTTGAATAAATGGTTTCTGAACATTTCAAATGAGAGTTCTCTGTTTCCCAATGTTACATATCTGCGCATGCGCGTGTTTACAAATACGCTGATGCCTAGTTTTATAACCTTCCTAACTTTAGTGCTTAATATTATAGTCTATTAATTTTAGCGAGTTGGATTGACTGGGGTTTTGTTATCTTTTTGAGCGAGCGGAGCGAGCGGAAACGCACAGCACGTATGCCTTAAAGTCGTAATTTATGCCTTAAAGTCATCACAAATTTAGTTGTTTACATTAGCTCTCATAACCTGCACAACAGTGAACTTAAGTGCTTAATAACTTCTTTCCTAGTTAAATCCGACGTTTTTTTTTATCGTATTCGTGTTTAGTGCATCAAAATACGTTATTGTGCAAAGTTTGAAAGAAATCGGTTTGGAGGGCTGGAAACTGCATTTTTACCACGTAATCTACAAACAATAAAATTAACATTACTCACAATGACATACATGCTTTGCGGAGATGTAATTCTTGTACTGGGGGTTGTCATTATGTGTCCTCGAAAGCAAACAAACTCAAACATATATTACCATCTGAGTAAGTAATCATATGTTATAAAACACAATTCTAATATCAATACAGTCACTAAAGAATTTGTATATTCAAACTAGACATGCGCGCCGCGCCGGTGCCGCTACGCCACGCCGGTGTCGAGTGGCGCCGCCGCCGCTCCTCCTAGTTAGACGGGGCGCCGATTTGGTTCGCAATAGTAGACGAAAGAGTGTAGTGGATGGGTGTTGGAGGAAGGCTGTGAACATACTGCGTGGCGACCGGCCGGTGACATTTTGAAATTACTTTCTGAACAAATAAACGCATGTGTGTTGTGCTATTTTATTGGAAAATGTGCTATGGGTTGGAAAAGCCTAACATAAAAAGAATTTTATATAAACGTGCTTTCAACTTAACAAATAAATTCAGCTTTTGTTGAAGATTTTTTGGAAACCTCGCAATTGAAGAGAAAAACCAAAAAAAAAATAGTCGAACTCGCAGGAACTGCGTCATCTTAGCGCCGTTCCGCTCATAACTCTAGTGCTATTAGTAAAGGAATGAAAACAGTTATAGATCTTTCGTTAAAAATATAAAATAAAATCTCAAAGAGAAGGAAGTGAAACAGGAAACTGAGAGTATCCTAAACGAAATATCTCCCCCGCTTTCTCAACGTTCGCTCTGCGAAAACACTATCGTCAATAAGTTTCTTATTTTCTTGCCTCCTTTCACTAAAAGTTTAATTTTACTGATAATAACAATTTAAAACAATTAAGAAGTGAGTTAAACAAAGACAAAGGGCCGTCCAAAAGAAAATAACAAACACTTTCGTAGTTTTAAGCACATTTTCTCAGATTGACATCACCCCATCGAAAATTGCTCTAGAACCTTCTTTGTAGAGATGTTAGTAAGCTTTCGAATAGTCACCTTCCACTTTCCACCGATTTTATGATATTTACGAAAAAATACGAAGAGCCCAAAACTATTCAGGACTATTAATAATATATATTTTTTTTTAGCATAAGTATGTTTTAGTGGTGACTAAACAGGAAATAACTGTTTCAAAAAAGTGTCCGCTAGCGTTCGCGCATGTGCAGTGCCGTTCGGGCAAGGCCAGTTGCGTTCGCGCATGCGCAGTGGCGTTCGTGCACGCAGTGGCCACGTACGAAAAAGAAGACTGTATGTGTCACAAAAAAGTGTCCGCTGGCGTTCGCGCATGTACGAAAAAGTTGACTGTATGTTAAAGAGTACATTACTTAGGTTTATCGGGTGGGCCTAGCGTTACAAAAATGCGTCTGCTGGAGTTCGCGCATGCGCGTTGGCCATGTACGAAAAATAAGACTATATGTTATACAGCAGATTACATAAATTTGTCGGGAGGACCTAGGCGTTCCAAAAAGGTGTCACAAAAAAGTGTTCTGCCGTTCGCGCGTGCGCAGTGGCCATGTAAGAAATAGAAGACTGTATGTTATAGACTACATTACATAGTTTTGTCGAGTGTACCTAAGCGTTACAAAAAAGTGTCACAAAAATATATCCGCTGGTGTTCGCGCATGCGCGGTGGCTATGTACGAAAAAGAAGACTATATGTTATAAAGTAGGGGCGAGGTTAGCTCAGTCGTAGAGCACTGGACTAATAAGTTCAAATGGCCTGAGTTCAAATCCCGAGCAAGCACTAAAGATTTTTTCTTCTAGTGCCTTCGTTCATGGGTTGAATTCGGCCTCCCTGACCGTCCCTAGGCCAACCCAGCCTTTAATAAATTTGTCGATGGGTACCTTGGGTGATAATGACTCCTGCAGTCGAAGCAGCCAAGGGGAAAATCAGGCGGCCGTAGTACTGACCAAACTATCTCCCTAGTGTGCCGTACGGTAATGAATCAGGTACCTCTATAGTATCTGCCCCTGAGGGCCCTCGTGGCCTGTTACGGGACTGATTTTTTTAAATATTTATAAAGTACATTACATAGGTTTGTTGGGTGGTTTAGAGCTAAAGGCTCTAAACGAAATAACTTTATTTTTCTTTGAATACTTCCTTAACCCAAACATCTTAGTTTAGATAAATTTAAAAAAAATTATTTCGTTTAGAGCCTTCTGCTCAAATTCAGGAACATAAATATGCTTTAGGTCCACCCGACAAACCTATGTAATGTAAACTATAACATACAGTCATATTTTTCGTACATGGCCACTGCGCATACGCGAACGCCACTGCGCATGCGCGAAATCAACTGTGCATGAGGGAACGCCACTGCGTATGCGGAAACGCCAGCGATCACATTTTTGTGACCCTTTTTTGTAACGTTTTTTTTTTTTAGTTTAGTCACCGCTAAAGCATACTTATGCTTAAAAAACGAATAAAGTTTTAATGGGCTCCATATAATGGATTTCATGTACCCAAACCGAAAATGATTTACATAAACATTATTTCTGCTTTTCTCAATAACGGTTACAGATATCGCCTTAAAAATGGTTTCATTTGTTTTCCTATGTTGAAGAACCTATAAAACTGCAAGCATCTAAACCTGAAAACGTAAGCATTACGATCTTTTTCATGCGAATTTCGCGCCAAAAATCATGTTCAGGCGGACGGATTCTCGTGGTTAACGGAATTGACGTTTCAAATCAGACGATATTTGTACCATAGTTCATCAAAATTGGACCATTTTTGAGCCTGTGAAATAGCGACAGACTCATATATACATACATACTGTAATTTAAATCATAACATCTCCCTTGGAGGTTAAATAAAATAGCCCATGCCGCCGCCGCCGGCATTTTTGGCCCAGCGCGCCGCCGCCGGCATTTTTGGCCCAGCGCGCTGCCGCCGGCATTTTTGGCCCAGCGCGCCGCCGCCTGAAAATTCAGCCTCGGCGCGCATGTCTAATACAAACTTGGCAAATGGGCGCACGATAGCCGTGAGAGCTAAGGCGTGAACACTCCGGGGATCGTGTTTTCGATTCTCACTAGAGGTGATAGCTTTTCTTTAAGGATAGGCATTAGCCCTATTCCGGCTAGAAAAGGCAACCTGCAGAAAACCCGCCTAAAAAATTGTTGCCACGTGTAAATGTAAGTTAAACTTAAAATAAATAAAGATTTGGCAGACCTTTTGCCCAGTGGGGCCAAACGACATATCGTGTTTCAAAAAAGGCTACGGCATCTAAATCATAATTGTTTTCAATGTATTTTTTGTCAAATGAAAGCTAAAAAAATTTAAAACTACTTTGTCTAATCAGATTTTTGTTTCCCTTGTTTATTAAATTACTTGTAAAGAAGACAAATTTAGGGACCTTTAAAATTGAAAATAAAATAACATTCATTTTTTATCTAACTTAACATCGTTGAAATTAAACATTCATATCCTGATTACACTTCAGTCTGATGCATCTTTATAAAATTAAATTAAACTTCAGTCTGATGCATCTTTATAAAATTAAATTAAAATTTAATATATATATATATATATATATATATATATATATATATATATATATATATATATATATATATAATAATTAAATAAGATGCTGAAATATTATCACTGTATAATTTATTTTTTAAGTAAATGTTGTGATTACACGTCTATTGGAGTTGAAATGTGCTTCCATTCATAACGAAGACTACTTATATAAGGATTGTAAAACTTCGTGAATTTAATTTCTTTACACATAATTTAATAAACAAAGGAAACAGAAAACAAAAATCTGAATAGAGATCTAAATTTTATTTTAAATTTTTGTAGCTTTCATTTGAATAAAGAAGCGGTTTATATAATACTAGTTTTTGAAAACGTTAGCATATTTTTGAATTTATTTGAAGAAATATAAATTATTGTTTAATGATTATATTTTTCCTTTAATCTACTCTATAAAACAAATGAATTGGTGAAAATGTCATGTCGACATCATTTTCTAAACTTGATATAAAAAATAAAGCACTTTCAATCTATTTTATTTTATTTCTCGGCTCCTAAGGCCCATTGGACGGAACGCCCGGACACGTGTCAACTATTTTTCGATGCAGAATCACCATAAAAAAATGGACCAGATCGGTGACCCCAACACAGTATACTACCTTTATAAGTCACTGTACTATATATTCTAAGTTTACTATATTTTATAAATTAAAAAAATTACTAGAAAATAATTACGCAATTCTATCACCCTATTCATTCGGAAATTATAAACAAAACAGACAATTTCAATTAATTATTGACAAATGTCAGTCACTGAAGTAAGGACGGTTTAATGAGATAATTAAAGAGTTCCCTAATGAAAAGCTTTAACGGAATTAGGGCTTTTGTTTAATTTGCAGAAGGACGAAGTGGGGCTGGGAGAGGGGTTGTTAGTTGGTACAACAGCAAGCCCCTTTAAGGCAAAGTCCTGTTTGAAACTTCGTCCTGGGCAAGTTAAACTCGACCGATCAATGTCCTTTGAAATATATTGACTCAGATAAATGTATTCAATTAATTAATGTTCATTAAGTTTAGTGTAACAGAAGTGCAAGAGGTTTTAGCGCGTTTTCTGGATCCCCCTATAGGGAGGAAACACGCTGATAACATCGACCTTATGACGCAATCCGCAGGTGCCCATGAAAAATGTCCACGTTTCAGAACTTATAGGCCACGAATATACTAGAGGTTCTAATTTGTATATATATTAGTACCCACTAATAAATTAATAATAAGCTTGGTTGGACATAGAGTCCAACCCTTGAATGACGACACTACAAGACAAAATCCTTAGGGTGCCCATAAACGGAGAGGAAAATCTCAAGATTTGGACTGCTCAGTCCAACACTTGTTATTCCCCGCCGTGACTCAAGGGATATCATTGAGGCCAGAGTTGAACTGTAAAGGCTATCGGAGTAGAATTAAACCCCGAATTAATTAACTGTACAGTCCAATTAGGCCGGTCCTGACGTGTGTAGACAAGAGGATATTTTCTTCGCATAAAGTGGGTCTACTATAACTGGACTGTGCAGTCCCGGCCGTGGGGTTTATTAACTTAGCTTATATATGCTAGACCAGTACAGTCCAAACATTCAGGCAAACTGTGCAGTCCCGGCCTTGAGATTTGAACTGAACGTGTATGACAACCTTTATTGCGCGCTCGAATTTTGAACTGAAGACCTCTAGTATATTATCAAGAGCCTTTAGTGTATGTATTTATGTATATGCCTTCTTGCACTTTACCTGCCCCGAGTGATAAGATTTAGTACAATAATTGTAGCCCAAGAGCTAGCAGCAAAAACAACACCCAGCTGGATTCAGGATATTTTAGGAAACTAATTTCTGAGCACAAAAACCGCACCCCTTTACACCGAGTTTTGGACGTTTGGAAATTGAAGCAGGAAAAGATTCGACTATTTTTAATTACCGGGGAATAACTGAACACCCTTCTCAAAATTTGTATACAGTTTAACATTTATGTAAGGATAACGGACAAAATTATTCCAAAAGATTTTTTCTGGGATAAGGTGAAACAATAGGGCGTCAGTAAAACGTTCATAAGAACGTTATAAAAACGCACCAAGATGTAGCAGTTCTTACGGTTCAGTGATTATTGTCTATTAATATCGGTTAGTTTAAACAATGAAGCAGAACGTAACCATTTTGATGAAGAATGTGCTAAGTTTTTGCAGCTCTTGTGTAATGGACTAGTAACATCGAGTTGTCGGGGTTGATGCCTACAGATTGGCGCCAAACAGATTCTTCTCTGATAATTTGAATTAGTTAATCCAAACTTTACATTTTTTTTTTCTTTTTGTTGACTTCCAAATAACACCCTACCAGGTGCTAAATTGCCTATTGCCAGTTTATGGTCGTCAGTACTTCCTCGGCTCAGACCTTTAGCAAGTATGTAATTCTATCCCGAAGACCTTCTTATATTTTTCATTTCCTTCACTCCCCTAACACCCGATCTCGTCCTTCTGATCTTAATATTCCTTGCCACCGTTTTGATTTATTCGAAAAATCATTTGTCACCCGTGCCGCCTCGCTATGGAATTCTTGTCCCTGACTGTCCACCATTCTACCAACCAAGAAACCTTTAAATCCCGACCCTTCCACCACTTTTTATCCCTGCAAGTTTTATCCAACCCCTAATTTATATTCAAGTTGTAGAATTTAATTTAATTTTTTAAGTTTTTTTTTCCATTATTCTGTTAAATCAAAATTAATCTTAAGGGACATTTTCCCGGAATAAGAATAACAATTTTTCATTGTATTCCATTTACCCTACTCTTGTCTAGAAAATAGGAATTTTTGAAATTAATTCTCACGAAGAATCATCGGTCACACAATACAAGTACTTAATAGAATCTAGTAAGTCTTAGTAAGAAAAGCGTTTCATTGTTATGCTTTACGAAGAACTTTGCCGGGATATTCTAAATGAAGATATATATAGCGGTTCTGTCGCTAATCCACTCTCCTCGAGGCAGAGGCCTATTACACAATAATTCTTCAATTTAAATGCAAATAGCCCATTTAAATCTGCTGCTGAGGGATTAGGGGCATCGGCACAATTTTTTTGAAATTTACTTCATTCTCCCTCTTTTCATGGCTTCAAGGGGTTTCTCTCGCCCAATTTATGCATCCGGAAATCGTTTGAAAATAGCTTTAAGAAATTGAGACAAGTATTTGTTGCTGTTTTTTTTTTTTTTTAATTGAAATAAATTTCGTACAGTTTGTTAATACTGTAAGAATGAATTATAACTTGGAGCGGTACTGATTACATGTAACAGTAAACGTTTAGTTATTAAAGCCAAAAAGATATAGCACAATAAGTAATAATTCTTGTCTACATTTGAGTGAAGGCAATAATTAAATAATATTTTGAGCAAATCAGCATTAAAACTTATAAATTTGTGTTACTTTTTTTGTCCGAGTTTTAATCTCTACTAAAACATGTACAACATATTTTAACGGAATTCAAAGATTCTGAGTTCCTCTTACTTAAATTAGGACAACAATCCACTTTTCTTAAAAAACTGTTACAGATATCGCCTTGAAAATTGTTTCATTCTTTTCATGTGTTATAGAGCCTATAAAAAGTTTAACTGGAAGGCTACAAACGAAAAGCTTTAAGCGCAACGGTTTGTGTGCGTAACTTTGTTTTGGTAGGTGTATTCAGCTGGTTAACGAACTTGATGTTTTGAATTAGACAAAGTATTTTTGACAAAAATTCATCAAAATCGGACCATTATATTATATTATTATATATATATATATATATATATATATATATATATATATATATATATATATATATATATATATATATATATATATATATATATATATACGTCATAAGCGGTGATCCTGCCTTTGGGAGCGAGGAAAGGGGGAACCGTGTTAAAAAGTATTAATAATGTCGTAAGAGCGCCAAAAATGAAAAATTATATTTTACATGTGACCATTCTTCAATAAAATAAAAAAATCACGTTTTTTAAGAAACAATTCAGGATTTTTAGGAAGAGACTATTAAAAAAAATATGATGTGTGTTATATAATCAGAAATAAATTAATTTTTTAGACTACGGAAATTCCGGAGTTTCACAAACTGACCACTTTAGCAATTCAGATTATCTGCACTGCTAACAGGAGCACGTACTATAGAACAAGGCGCGTGCGTAGAATGTATTCTCGGTTTAGTATTCAGAGCTAGTAAGCTACTACATACTAATGGACGCTTGCTAATAATTTAGTAGTTTACAGGACTAATGCATTGCCGACATTCCGCGCCTATTGTGTGCTACTGATTGGCAAAGAGAATTTCACATTGGAAGTGGAACCGCCACTTCTATAATAACACAAGTCTGCGACAAAAAACTGCTTGAGTTTTAGCGCGGTTCCTCCCTATCTCGATAGGGAGGACCCGCTTATGAGGTTGACCTCATGACGCGATCCGGACGTGCCGACCAGAAACTTTCTCGTTTCAGACCCCATAGATCACGAAAATATAAGTGGTTCAAATTTGTATATATATGTATATATTTATATATATGCTTGTCTGTTCGCGCTCCTGACGGCTCAAAAATGGTCCGATTTTGATGAAATTTGGTACAAAAATCTGTCTTCTAATTTGAAAGGTCAAGTTCGTTAACCAGCAGAATCCGCCCAATGGAAGATGGCGTTTGGGGCGAAAGGCGCGCAAAAAAAATCGTAGAGCTTACGTTTTTGAGTTCATATGCTTGTATGTACTCGTTTTATAGGCTTCTTGGCAAAGGAAAACGAATGAAACCATTTTCAAGGCGATAGCTTTAACCGTTTTCGAGAAAATTGGAAAAATATTTGTTGAATACATTTTTTGGTTTGGGTAATTAGAATCACGGGATTCAGTTGAAACATTTTTTGCATGTTCAACTTTCATCAAAACTAATATGTTGAAATTTTGGTTACGTTTGGAGTTCAGAAAGGGTTAGAATAAAATATTTTATTAACAGACAGGAAAAGTTTTGGTAACTTTGTAAATTTGCCTTAATATCTCTAAAACGATTGAGAATCTTGGGAAGCGGAAGTTTACCATTCGAAAGCTTACTAAATTCTCTACAAAAAAGATTCTAAAGAAATTTTTGATTAGGCATTGTCAATCGGAGAAATAAGTGCTTAAAACTTCAAATGTGTTTGTTTTATTCTTTTGACCGGGTTTTCGTAGTTGTTTAGCTCACATTTTAATGGGTTGTTGTTTTTTTTTTAATTGCATTTGTTCATATAATTAGTATTACTGTAGAAGAAATCAAGAAAATTAGAAACATTTTGATATTTGAAATAACTATTTGTAGAGGGGTCTCCCGTGGTCTTATGGCTAGCGCCTTGGATTCATAAGCGGGAGATGGTGGGTTCGATTCCCAACCTCCGGCAGGAATTTTATCATCCCACGGCTCGCTGGTGAAATTCCTCGCTACACCCTGGATGTCGGCGCTAATGACCTAGATGTAGATGTGCCGTAAAAAAAAAAAAAAAAAAAAAAAAAAAAAAAAAAAAAAACTATTTGTAGAAGTGGGGTTGGCCAACCAGTGGTGGGTGCCATTCCAGGTATAAGGATACGCTGCCCCTTGGTAACGGGTTCTTTGTTTACGGGGGAACCAAAATAATAACGGTTTCTATTTCAATCTTCCCAAATGACACTAGGGATAAAAACTGAACCGCGCTAAGATGACTCAGTTCCTGCGAGTCGGATTTTTTTTATTAATGTTCTCATGGATTCGCTAAAACAGAAAAAACTCAAGACATCCCATCACGTATAGTTTTCAGCAAAACTTAAAAAAAAAAGTCTATAGTGTTTGACAAAATGGCGGTCATATTTGGATTCAGCACACCAAAAAACAAAAATAAAATAAAAGACATTCTATACAGCTAATAGAAAAATTTTGTTTTCGGACCTGTGTAATAATTCTTTATTCTCACGTCCTCCCTCAATATGTACCTTCAACTGATATAGTTGTCCTCTGAGACATTAGAACGACAGAGGTCTTCCCATTTCCGGAAAGCAGAATTAAGATTAAAAACTCTCCCTTATTTTGCTCCAAGAAGAAATCATTTTGATCAAGAAAATGTCATTTAATAAGTAAATAAAAACCAGTTATTACATTGTTTATTAATAATAACCTTTGTTGCCCATTTGCAATATACTGTTTTTTATGAATCAGTTTCACACAAAATACGAATACAATTTTCCGCAAAAATGTGACACATTCATGCCAAAACTAATTTTTACTGATGATCAGGCGGAATATACGGATTATGTCGCAGGATCTGCGTCAACCAAGCATAGTTCGATATAATGCTTATCCCTGGTGTAATTTCAAAAGCAAGGAACAGAAATTCCCAATATTTTGTCATCAATGAACGAATGTAATACCAGAAACTTCACGCGCCATTTTCTTAGCTCGAGTTACCCGATCGAAATTTACGCCTAAGGTATTTTCACGGTATATTTATTAGTCTTTTAGGGTAAAGTTTTTATTTATTAGTCTTATTGGCTACCGTTTTTATTAACTGATATAGTGCTAGCATCGTAAGCAGCGGTGAACAAATAAAATAAATAATAAATCATAATAAAATTACTACAAAGTTTTCAGTTTTAGTAGTCACACTTAGATTATTTCATCAGTTTTGGTTTTTTTATAATTATTTTCTTTAGTGTACTTCTATTTTTAATTAGTAATTAGATGTATATGAAATATTATATAAATGAATAAGTGTTTATAACTATGTACGTATAGGTGTATAACTATTTGTAATATTGGATGTATATATATATATATATATATATATATACAATACAACAATACAATAAAAAGAGACCTGGGCCCTTCGCCCTTGTTCACTGCGACCCTATTGGATCTATTGTGATATATATATATATATATATATATATATATTTATTTATTTATTTATTTATTGTGAGTATCGCAACGGAGGCGACGAGCTCATTAAAACGACAGAATTAAAGGCAGTTAGTTTGGGTCAAATCTACGAATGATCAGTTGTCCTTAAAAAAAAAAAAAAAAAAAAAAAAAAAAAAAAAAAAAAAAAAAAAAAAAAAAAAACAACGATCGTTGTCCTAAAAATATGTAAACTAACAAAAATTATTAATCAAAATCAGTATATAGAATAAAAATAAAAAGGAAATAAAAATATTTGCCTAAAACGTACGTTATATTTTTGAATAGATGTTTTCATGCTTTAAATGTGTTAGTACTGTTTGTGTGTACGGGCTACCTTCCGTCAGTAAGTCATGTAAGTCGTAAGGAATGGTTAGGTTGCTACGTTGTCTACAGTCAGTTAGTATATGTTTGACGGTTAGTGTTCTGTTGCATATTCGACAAGTGGGTATTTCTTTTCTGTCTAGTAAGTACGAATGGGTAAGTAGGGTGTGTCCTATCCGAAGCCTGGATAAAATAACTTCGTCTCGTCGAGAGAATTGTTCTTTTACCCAGGCTTTGGTCGTATTCTTAATTTCCCTTAGTTTGGAAGTACTTCTCAACCAATGTTGTTCCCATTCGCACAATGTGTTAGTACGTAAAGTTTTGTTCAGGTCGAAAGTTGTCAAGGTGTTTACATCGGGTATGGATCGGCTTGTAGCCAGTTTCGCCTGTAAGTCAACAGTTGTACTCATAGGGATGTCTTCGTGTCCTGGTAGCCAAAGGAGTATAATATTTTTGTCTTTACCTTGTAGAGTGTTTATTTGTGTAAATATGTTTATGACAATTGGATGAGTGCTGTAAATGTTCTGTAAGGAACTTAAGGAATCGGTGCAAACAGTGATCGTGTCAGTTTCTGTTTCTTGAACGTTGGTCAGTGCTAAAAGTATCCCGTAGAGTTCAGCAGTATATATAGTCGTCTGTTCCGGTAATTTGATTTGGTATGTATTGTCTTGTACAATGGCCGCTGCCCCTGTTCCAGAGTCTGTCTTGGATCCGTCAGTATAAGTGTATAAAGTTTTTGGATTTCGCCTTATTATTGAGTTGATTGAATTTTTGTAAAATAATCTTGAAGTCGGATCTGTCTTTTTATATTTTGTTAGTGTCAAGTCAATCCTTAAGTTCCTCAATCTCCAAGGTGGTGTGACGGTGAATTTGTTTTTGAGAATAGGAGTTTCCGTTAAAATTGAATTACTTCTATCTTCTAGTGCCCTTACTATAAAAGGTTTTCGTTTAAAATTAAGTTGCGTATATTTATTAAAATTCATATTTTCGAGAAAACCTCTAACACAGGACGTTCCAAGCCCTTTTGATTTTACATAAAATATTGCTGAGCACAACATTTCACGCCTGTACTGTAGCGGGGGTTCTCCTGCCAAGGCGCAAAGGCTATCTGCAGGACTGGTTCTGAAAGCTCCTGTGACAAGCCTGAGTCCTGTGTTGTGTATTGTGTCGAGAAGTCTTAAAGTGGTTGAACTGGCAGATGAATATGCTATACATCCATAATCCAGAAGAGACCTGGTGTAAGATCGATAGAATGTAAGCATGGTACATTTGTCAGCACCCCATTTGGTGTTACTAAGGATTCTTAACAAATTCAACGACCTTTTGCATTTGGTAAGAAGTCCTTTCAGGTGGGGTAACCATGTTAGTTTTTTGTCAAGTGTCATACCTAAAAATGTCAGTAAGTCAGTTTTCTCAATTATTGTCTGATGTAATGTTAAGTGGGATATTTGGTCTGCTCTTTTTCTAGAGAATATTATATATTTAGTCTTGTCTCTAGAAAATTGAAAACCAGTTATGGAGCACCACTTGTCTAACTCCTGTAGTGTATTCTGTACCTGTTGTTTACCTTTATTGATGTCCGTGTATGTGGTGTAGATAAGGAGGTCATCGGCATACAGGCAATATGACACTCCTTGAGTAATACATCCAGTAACGGAATTTATTGCGATATTAAAGAGAGTCGTACTCAGCACACCTCCTTGAGGCACTCCATTCTCCTGTAAAAACTCCTCTGAAAGAGCCGTACCTATTCTCACTCTGAATGATCTTCGGGTAAGATAGCTCTTCAAGTAAAGCATGACTTGGCCTTGCACACCCCATTCTAGCAGCTGAGACAGTATTAGTCGTCTCCAGACTCTGTCGTAGGCTTTCTCTAAATCTAATGATACGGCTAGTATGGATTTTTTATTTAGGAAGGCATCTAAAACGTCATTTTCCAGCCTAGCGATGTGGTGCATTGTAGAGTGCATGGGCCTGAAACCACATTGAAATGCGGAGAGAAGGTTATTGTTTTCTAAGAACCAAATATATATAATTCAAATGGGCCGTTTGAGGATATGATTGGATCTATACGTAAAATTTATATAGAGCGAATCACCTTGATAGCGGATGATCATCAATAAATAAAATATTAGTCTTTTCAATTATCACCTTACAGTTACGACTATTTCTCAATCGTAGTCCGATATATTTAAGAAAATAAACGAGAATGGTTCTCATGCATGTTAATATAAACATTTTTGTATTCTTTTCCACAATCCATCAAAAGGTGAATATTAAGTTAGTCAAAATTTGGAAAATGGGTAGAATTGATCAAGTCCCTTTTTTTTTACGTGTTTAGTTCATAGTAATGTATTGATGATATATGCATAATTGTGGAGTTTTCCCTCTCTCTCTTTCTCTCCCTCTTTATATTTTTGTAAATACCTTGAGAACAGTTGGAAATAAAGAAGATATTTAAAATGTGAAGCAATTTTTGGTTATTGGTTTTCAGTATATGATGGCGCCTAAATCCCACTTATATTCAATATTCATTAAGATAGATGCGCGCTAAAAGAGACATGAGTGAAATAGGATAGCTGAAGACTTGATGAAATTTTTCAAAAATTTTATCAAAAGATACATTCGTTCGAGAAGTGCTAAAAATGAATGTGCTCAGCTGGGTCAAAGAAAATGAATGAAAAAAAACTCACAAGTATATGTTCTCATAATGTGCGTTCAGATGCATAAGTTAGATTTAGAGCAGACATTGGCTTGTCTTACTAAATATTTTGGGAGATATTAGAAGTTAAAAGAAATTTTATTTTTCGTGTTGACGCGAATATTAGGCCTTGTAGCGACTAAAAATAAAGTACACTACTACACGTCCGTATTCACCTTGAAGTTTTTTTTGTTTTTTTTTTGTTTCAATGAATACCATTCATGAGGTTCCTACAATCTACTTCGGATACGTATTTTTGTAGTTTATCAACGTTCGATTTTTAACGTAAATTGAAAACTCATCAATAATAAGTCAGAAGTATTTTTCTTGACATTGGGAAAAACGTCCCAATCTAATGGCTTATTTGTAAATTCACTCTTGCAAAAATAAGTTCGTAGGATTGACATGGCAAGATTCTAGAAAAAGAAATTTTTAATTTCAATAAAACTGCAAATACTGATAATAAACCATCTTAATTACCTTAAAAATTAGACCAAAACTATTTTTTTACTTTTCTTTAAAACGGTTACAGATATCGCCTTAGAAATGTTTTCATTCGTTTTCCTTCGATACAGAACCTACAAAAAATTATCCTGGAAGCGTACTAACAAAAATCCTTTAGCGCAACGATTTTCTTCGCACGAATTTCGCCAGTAAAATAGTGTTCCGGGTGGCGGATTCTTCTGATTAAAAAACTCGATCTTTGAAATTAGACAATTTTTGTACTAAATTTTATTAAAATCAGTCCGTTATTTTCGTGATTGATGGGTTATGAACTTAAAATCACGAGGTCAAACTCATGAGCGGGGTTCCTCCCTGGGGAGGAACCGCGCTAAAACGTTAGGATATCATTAAAAAAAATATGAAGAAAAATAAAAGAGAAGAAAAATCTTGGACAAAATATTGTACTTTCTAAAAGTTTATTTATCAATAATGAACAACCAACAATAATTCAGAAAATGAAGATATATTTTCTACCCAATTTGAAGAAATAACTCAGGTGGATGATATTGGCAAAACTTTCTTACTCATCAATCATTTCCAGTTATATTGGGAACCTTAAATATTCTAGAACTCTTTCAACTCGACAAAATTATAATTTACCTCCTATATACCTCAAAATAATGGGTCAGTTATGTTAATCAAAATATGTATTCAATTTAGAAATATATATTCACATATACATCGGAAAAAGAAATGAAAAGAAAAATTATGATGCAAATATATAGAGATACATTAACAATTAAAAGTAATTGTATATTTAAATTTAATAAAGGTAACCATAATCAATAAAGGGATTACGATTTTTTTATAATGTGAGTAGGATGTCGAAAACTATTCGAAAAAATCACGTTTTTTTTTTGTATTTCTGTTGCTCGTGACTCCGAAGATATTCAAACTAGATACCTTTTAGAAGCGTCAAAAAGAGTTACATTAAAATTTCTTATAATCTTCTATTATTTAAAAACTGTTAAAACATTTGCTCCTTTGCAAAATAGCAATAAGCATGAAAAAAGGGTACAAAAAAGACATTTCATGTAGGTATAATTTTTTTTCAGGAGCGTAAGATTTATTTATGATCTTCATATTCTAGGAAGAAAATTTGTAAAATACAAGAAAAACAAATATCGTTTAAATCAATTATATAGTTTGTACATAATAACTTTGCAATTGAGGTATGAGCGAAAACATTTTTCAAATTGTTCCAAAATAATAAAAAAAAAAATGCATAACATATTTCAAACAGTTTAGTTAAAAAAATAATGCTCGCAAGCTTTTCAAAACGTCTTTACAGATGAGCATTCGAATATAAGGAATTTGACTAGTAATTCCGGACTCTAGGATTTTATTTTTTATTTATTTATTTAAATTCATAAACTTATAAATCAAAGATAATGGTGCGCAAAAAGTTTCTATATAATTGGCTCCAACAACGGCTATATTATTAGCCTATGCTAAGGGGGCTCGTCCATGGCAAGGGAGGGGGGGGGGGAAGGATGGGGTAATTTGATTGGTCCATTAGGGGCAGCCATTATCCAGAGGAGGTGGAGTGGGGGTTGGAACTTTTAACTTGAATTTACATTAATTAAAAGATCGTTATGAACTTAAGCAATAAGTAACAAACTTACTTCCGGGTCTGACGCATCTCTGGACCGGAATAAATAATGTCATCTTCCGGGGGCTGAGACAGAACAGGATAAATATTTTAATTCTGGCACAGAAATCTTACTTTAGCGCGTTTCCTCATCCCCTCCAAAGGGGGAAACCCACTTATGAGGTGTGTGTGTGTGTGTGTGTATATATATATATATATATATATATATATATATAAGTGCGTGTTTGAGTGTATGTGTGCGTCAGTGTATATAAATTCTCATAGATCTTAGGAGGCAAGAGGTCGTTAAATCAGTCATCCTTTCTTCACACTACTTTATTTATTAGGCCCAACATGTTTCGTGCATATTTTGCACCTCTTCAGGGGGCAGATACGCTCTGGAGTCTGGCTTTAAACTGTTTAAAGCCAGACTCCAGAGCGAGAGCATTGTGACGAGAGGACTTCCTAGCAAGAAGTGCCCATGAAGAGGTGAGAAAATATGCAAGAAACATGTCGGGCGTAATACATAAAGTAGTTTGAAGAAAGGATGACTGCTTTAACGACCCCATGCCTTCTAAGATCTGGGGGAATTTAGATATATTTTGGGTCCTCTGCAAGAATAAATAATATATATATATATATATATATATATATATATATATATATATATATATATATTTTTACGGCGCATCTACTTCTAGGTCATTAGCGCCGACATCCAGGGTACAGCGAGGAATTTTCCCAACGAGCCCTGAGATGAGAAAATTCCTGCCGGAGGTGGGGATCGAACCCACCATCTCCCGCTTATGAATCCAAGGCGCTAACCATTAGACCACGGGAGACCCCCTATATATATATATATATATATATATATATATATATATATATATATATATATATACATATATATATATATATATATATATATATATATATATATATATATATATATATATATATAGGCAGCAAGGGAGTAAATGCGCTTAAAGTACAAAATTGAAGAAAAGAGACCAGATTGTAATTATTTTTCTTTCAAATAAATGCCTTAATTAAATATCTCAAAGTAAATAACTACTTCAATCCTTTTAAAAAAGAAAATGAAGCAATATATAAAGAGATTTTTCGTGCCGACGGAATTACTAAGTCAATTATACTTAAATTAACCCTTTTCCACTTTGCTTTAAACTTTTCACGTCACCTACAGTCCTCTTCACGAGCTTTTATGCAAATATGCCCATGATAAATTGCAAAAACAGGTCGGAAGTGGCGTCAAGGCGCTCTAATGGATGTAATACTATAAACGGAACTGATGAAACATTCACCAACGTTTGTCTTATTGCTTTTAAGAAACAATCGATTGATATTGTTTTTTTTTTTTTTAATCGTGGACAATTTTTTTCCGTTTTTAACGGCGCATCAACTATTTGGCTATTAGCGCCGATCGTGGATAATATTATGAATCACGTCCCAAACAAAAATTGTTTGACATGCATAGTTGATTTTGTATGTAAAGATATCTACACAGAAATTAGGTTTATGAATATTAGTTATCATGAGTAGATAGGTATACTAGTTAGATAGGTATATGGATATTAGTTATCCAAAACTAAGATTGTCTCTTAAGTTATCATAAGTCCTAATTTCCAAAAATGTGTTTTGGCCGAAGTTTTGGAAAGAAAGTTTCACTCAGTATTAAAGAAAACATATTCAGCGGAACAGTTAGCGGAATGGTTGCAACATTATATGGTATAATTTAGAGATAGGTAGTGCAATAAATCCAAATTCCGCCTAATGGGCAAAAATCTGAATATAGTTGAAAATAGTTATTTTAAGCACACCAATAATTTACATTTTAAGAGATTAATCCTTAAGGCACGAGGAGAACTCCTGAATCTAAACTATAAATCGTGGGACCTTATTAAAATATATAGGTACAGTATGTTTAATAGTAATAAAAATAGAACTGATTTTCATTTCTTAGGGAAATGCCCAATATTAACCCTTGGTTACTAACCTCGGGTCAAATTGACGATTGATAGGCTTCATTAAAGTCTATATATTATATTTATATGATAAATTTGATTATCCTAAGACTTTGTAATGTGTTTTTTATTGTATTCATATAATTATTCCTTATTTTTTTAGTTACGGGTCAATATGACCCGAGGTTAGTGTGAGTGGTATAAAGTAAGGTTAGTAACTAAGGGTTAAATAAATTATGTCAAAAGTGGTTCATGAAATCAACCCTACAAGAATCCTCAATTATTGTTTGCCTCAACTTTATGAATTTCTGAAGGTGGCTGTACACGTTCTGTTCAGAACTCTAGGCCGTGGACTGCACCGTCCCGTTATAGTATACCCGCTGAATGTAAAGCAAATATCCTTCTGTCCACACACATCAAGCCTGCACAGTACCGGCTTCATTGGACTGTACAGTTAATCTGTTGTTGTTTTTTTTTTAAACTAGTTCGATGGACAGTACAGTTCAACTCTGGGCTCAAGGCTGTCTAATACTCGGCGAGGAATATCTCAAATCTTGAGATAGTCCTCACTGTGTATGGGCACCTTTAGTGAAGCATACCGTTACACGCAAACACTTTTATTAGAGTTTAATTTTATGGGAGCTCCCCCAGACACACAAATGACCATTTTTTTTTATTCATTAATTTTCCAATATTTAAATATTCATTGATTAATAAAAAGATATAAATGAATATCACCATACGTAGGTGAGTACGGTACTCATCTATTTTTATTTCGTTACCATTGACTTATCAAGTAATATACGCAGTGCCAAGTATTTTAGATTCCTTTATGACCATTTATATGTATACGCACGAGCAGGCACATAGTGCTTTGGGATATGTGAGTTAATTCACGTAACGTTTGGGGTATGTGTAGCCAGTCACGTCGACGACATTGAAGGGTTAAAAGGAAACATATATTAGGTTGTCTGCAAATGCGTCGGTAATTTGCGGTCTCTCAGAAAGAACGAGATGTCTAACAGGGAGCAATGTATGAATTAGTCTGTATTACTAACTTTTCTTTTTTCAGAGGCAATTTCCAATCCAAAAATTATTATGATGCAATTTGCGGAATCCTGAACTTCTCTTTTTATGCATGTGTGTGTAGAGGAGAAATGGTATTTGGGAGGATTCTGGTAGTGAATATATTGTCCATACGTTTTTGAGGGTTGATTTTGAAATAGTTTATGGAGAAGGCTTGACTATACAAGAATTTAAGGGGGGCTTTGTATGTAAGAAATCACTTTCCGAAGAAGTGTAGCTATCCGGGTTGAACTTATTGAAGAATGTTTGAAAACAATTTCCTTCAAGTTTACATCGACGCTGCCTACTAAACACTGAAAATGAACCACGTTGCGATAGACATACATGAATTCGTGTGTTATTATGTATATTAACAAAGTAGCGACCAAACAATTTTGGTTTTTCGTGACCAAAATGGAATTTTTTAAAGAGCAGAATCTGCCCATTTTGAATCCCAGGGGGTTTATTAAATAATTATTATTATCCTAACGATCAAAATATTTGTTATATTGCAACATAAATCCATCTAAAAGTTTTTTTTTCTTGCTTTTATTTGTTTATTGGTTATTACATTCTGTCAGGGATACATATCGTAATATGAAGGTTCTTCAACCTTCATCCTCGATTTACGGCCTACCCAACCTACCTTTTGTTCCGACCAGAGGCTGGAGTCGAAGGGATATAGGTGAGCTACAGACATTGACGCATTTGAAGGAAGAGAAAGCCATTACCAACACTTTAGTGCAGCAGCTCTCTGGGCCGCTGTCCTCTGAGTCGCCTTGGTGGAGAGAGTGGGTGGGTCAGGGAGAGGACTTAAGGATTTTGATGAGAGGAAAGTTAAACGTGGACACTTTGCTTCTGAATAATACAACATTAACGAGTGGGATTTTGAGGTCTTTATGAAGATTGCGGTTGGAAACGTAAAAGGGAGCATCGACTATGGTTCTTAGGACTTTGGATTGGAATGACTCTATACATACGTCTGATGTTCGATGTTTTCGCAGTTCCCCAGAGTACTGATGCGTATGTCTAATGGGTTAGAGTGATTTGTAAAGGATCAGTTTGTTTTTAGTATTTAAATATATAAGATTGTCCAAATCGTCTGTTATTTTCCTGTCATTTAAGTTTTAAGTAATGTTGCCAGGTAAGCCGGGAGTCCAAGTGTAGTCCAAGATATAATAACATAACTATTTTTGTTATTTTGTATTTATGTAGGTTAACTCCAAATGGAGCCTTAAGAAAAAATGTCTATAATAATTTCAAGGAGGAATTTCAGCTTGTAGCAGCTATCTTTTGAAATGACTGAATCCAATAGGCTTAGCTTTATCCGACTAAAGGTGTTTCTCGAGAATTTCCAATTTCCTTTTTAGTCAAAGTGGAAAAGACGAAGGAGGGTCGGGGGCGTTGAAAGGCGTTCATACTTCATAAAAATGGGTCGAGAGGAAATGAACTAAATTCAAAAGATCGACTTAGATTTCTAATCACGAGTATCGATAAGTCCTCCAGGCCTTTAAAGGTCGCCTTATTACAAAATGAAATGGTTGACTCGAATTCAAAAGTCTATTTGACTACTTGATAAGCACAATATGGCGCAAGGTAACGTCTATGACTGATTGCCTTTGATAAAATATATAATCATGAATCCAATAAAAGTGAGTAATAACAAAAAATTTTGCAGATGTAAATAGTCAAGCAGTCTCCAAAGGTTCTATGTTTCCGCTTCTTTTACTTTTTAATGACTAGCAGGTGTGTCTGCGTTCTTCTCTTTAGTGACACTTTTAATAGGAACAGAGCACTTTATATCATCTTTCCTGAATAATGTCAACAACTATTCGATGAAACCTGAATTGAGAAAAGGAAGATTTGAGGCGCCACAATGCTTAGGATAGTGACAGTATACTAGGCGGAAATAACTCTCCCCCCGTCTATTTTCTCATGAATTTACCTTCCTTGACTAAAATATTCATTTTAATGTTAAATGATATTAACAAAACAATAATAAATAATTAAAAACTCAGGAAAACGGTGACAAAAAAACGTTCGAAACGCCGTTTCGGAAGAACAGTGACATAAACGCAAAAACTTCAATTTTACACGAGAGTAAAAAACCGATTTGCAGTCGTATAAAATGTATAATTGAAAAGGGTGTAAGTGACAGAAACAAATGGTATATTGAGAGTATGTAGAATATATACTTTACTTTCATTTACCAGGGATTCGGATCACACTAATTGCTACTCTTAAGTGCAGTTAGGTTTCTAAGAACTGATCGTTGTTCTAGAAGACAAATGTTTTGTCTGTTGTTCTGCGGAATTTTCTCTGGAGGTCTTGAGTGAAACTATGTATATGAGATGTGTCTTTGATATTGTCTATGAAGTTTGTTCAATGGGCACATTTTTGCAGTTACGGCATTGTTCTTTCGGATCGGCGAAAAGAACAAAACCGATATATTCGAATTTTATGTCATATAACAAATAAGAGAAAAACTCACATAATAGTTTTTGTAGGAAAGGTTTCGATTTAACAAAAGAGATTTAGATATATAAAAAAAAATATGCAAAAAATTTCACTTTCTTCCAACGTTTTTCAAAAACATTAATAGATGTGGCCTTGAAAATGTTTTCATTTGATCCCACTCGTCGAATCATACATAAAAAGCATATACCTCCAAGTCAATAAAATAGAATCCGTAAAAACTACAGTTTTATTCCAACGAATACACCCAAAAAAATATTGTCCCGGTTTAATATTATTTAACTTTTACAAGAAAGCAAAAAGTTGAATTAATTTCTGTTTGAAGTAAGATTTTGCTCTGGCAGGATTTTGAGGGGTTTTTGCCTTATCAGTGTTTCTTGAACAGGATGATCTAATAGACAATATATCAAACAGTCACGAAGATATTACTATATAGCTAATGATAAAGAATAAATTACCTTCAAATGTCCAGAAATTACAGGTCGAAAAGTAAAGAGAGCTAATAGTTAAGCTTATGTTAGGGTAGTCCGTACTGGTCAATGTAAGAGGCACAACTAAGGGATAAACAACAGATGATTACAAGCAGACGACAGTTCTACCAACACAACAATCTACAAAAAAATAATTACCCTACTAATTAATTGCAATTGAAAACAATTTAGTGGATAATTGGGTCGAGCGTTGTTCTCAGGCGAACGTCAAGTGGTTCGCTCAGGCTCTGGCAATCTGTTTATAGGAGTCAGCTTGTTTATTAGTGGGTTGTGGGGCTTATTGATGGTGCTGTGTTTTTGAGTTTTTCAAATTGAAATCGCTGTGCTGGTAACCGGTATTTTATCTTTCGGCAGCGACTTATGTGTGGCAAGAATGGGATTCAAGACAAACCTGTCGACTTCGAAGGAAATTATATCCACAATTTGAAGTATTCTGTAGTACTGTAAGAGAAAATTTTTCATTTTTGCTTGTGCGCTGCATGTGATGTGTTGAGTAGCAGATTTGGAGTGTAGAATTTAAGGCTGTGTATGAGAGACGAATAGAGAAAGAATGGGAGGGAAGAAGAAGAAGAAGAGAGAGAGGGAGAGCGATAGACAAACTGAGTGTTAGGCATCAGGTAAGATACGAGCGGTGCCGGCTACGATACAGAGCGGCTGGGCTGTAATTTCCTTTAGTCCCCGTCATCGCGTCGTCCAGTCAATTTTTCTAAATTAAAACATTAATTAAAAAAATTAATATTTTAAATGTTTAGTTAATAATGATATCTTACGTGACGGGTTTAATTCATTTCCAACCTCTTTCCATAGTTTAAAATATCTGTGTTTGTCATTACTTTGGCACGTTTTACTTTGTACTTCCGAAATTAAAAGCTCAAATTCACTATCGTCCAATTTCCTCTTTTCTGCAATGTTCATTAGTGAAAAATTTGAACATACCCGAGGGCGGCGAGCAAAATTTAATGTCTGGGGTCAGCGGCAAGTTCTGAACTACAAGCAGCGCCACCATCCCACTCTCGCAAAAAGAGATGAGGTAAGTAAAAGAGCTGTATTTATCAAAGACCTATGTATTTCACAGGACAGCATACATTGTCAGTGACTTAATATTCAAATATTTAACTTCGGCACAATTACGCTGGCAGGTTGGTTATTGAACTCAGCTCTTTGTGCTAGTACCTTAAGCAAGAAGGTAAATAGTCTTCGTATCAACATAAAGTTCTTTTATGCAGTAGTGGCTTTGGATAGACGGCAAATAGTTGTATTTATCTGGCTGACGATGTTAATCTCTTAGAGACGAATGATTGCCAGAATTTCAAAATTACACAGTATCACCACACTGTATTACACAGGATGATATCCAGAGTCAAAGTTCAAATTTTCTAAACAAGACCCCCCTACGACGGTACACTGATATGCTAAAAGCTCAGCTACCGCTTTTCAGTATCAACTCCTAACGCCACTTATAAGGCCCAACACCTTACTTTATTTTTAATGCATGACGTATCATGATTTTAGTAAACGATTTCTGTTTATTATTGAATTGTAAATGTCTCCTGACTTTCCCATTCTGAAAATGATATAATTATAAATTGATAAAAATGTATGACCTTGCCGAGGTGTTTATAGATATTAGTTGTGGTTGAAGGCCCAACAAGGGGAGAGCATTAGCAGATCCTAGCTGCTGATGAGAAGATGTTCCACCTCCCAGCCGACTCTAGGCACGTAGTTTAATATTCAAGGTCTATGGAAGATAATTAATAGAGCCTCTCTATATCTACTTGCTAACCATCTCGGATTGATTGGTAGAACGTGGTTTGGAATTGGTTGACATCCCGCCGATGAAATGTATAAACCAATTTCTTGAAGGTTATGTCATTTATCTATATATCCTAGATAATATTTCATAATCTACTAGATAGATAAATCAGTATTCTCACAGAAAACCGAAATTTTTTAAAACTTATTGATTCTTGACACTTCTCCGTATCCTCCAGAGTAGCTCCCTAATTTTAACCGAATTTCTAAAATATTTATATAATTTATTTTAAAAATATAGATTGGTTGAACGCGGCTTTAAATTGGTTAATATCCTGCCAGTGAAACACATGATGTACCTAACGTACGCCCCTCGGACCACAAGCAGCCCACCTGGCGTTTGCGGTTTGCCCATCTGATGTTACTTTATTTTAAACCATTTTGAATTTCATGCCCATTAGAAATAATTTGAGCGCGCTTAGTAATTAGGCCCTATAAGTCATTACCGCGCCGTAGCGTGCTAAGGACTTAGAATCTGTGTGCAACTTCTTGTAATCACAGACACTGGAACTTGTTTTAAAATGTCAGAACAAAAATAATAACAAATTAAAATATTCGCAATGCGTCCGTTCGTAGTTGTTTAAGTAAACATGACCTTGAAAATGACTTTGATTTTGCTCCGATAGGGTTAAACCCCGGATTAGAATTCAGAGATTCTCAGAATCATGGAAGCTCTTGTTATTTCTTCTTAAATGACTCACGGTAGAAACCTCAATAGCCACCAAAATGCTAAATAGGATATTTTCTAAACAATATCTTATCAATGAAAAATAATTATAATGCCTCTAAACCTATTTTAGAGTATTGTATTCACGAAAATATTTATAACGTGAAAATGAGAAAAGGCTGGGTTTCCTTCGGCTGAGAAATACGACTATAGGAAGCAAATCGTGAGATATATGGAAATGTGAGAGGAAAATAAAGAAGCCTGTATTTCGGGACGACACCAGAGAACTGTCACCGAATATTTCTCATGACAAATATCGCACTCTCAGAGGGAAACGCAATTTTCCTGAGTCGTGCGGTATCTCCAATCATCTAATGTTTCTCTAGAATGTAATAAAAGTGTATGAAAGGTAATCCACAGAAGTGCAAAAGTTAGATCTGTTGTACGAAAATAAATAAAAACATTAAATGTTCAGGCCGGATATATATATATATATATATATATATATATATATATATATATATATATATATATATATATTTATATATATATATATAAATACATACATATACATATACACACACACACACAGACACACGCACACACACACATTATTTTTGAGGTTTCTTCGCTGGGGAGAATTATTTGTGATCGTACGGCATTCTCCAGCGGTCGATTTATTTTCGTAATATTTCGCAAAAATCACATTCTGCTTGTTCAGACGCTCTAAAATGGAATCAGCGTAGAAGATAAATTTCCAGAGAAGAGATATTTGATAGGTTTTTCATGTTATTAATTATTAATATTTTTTATATCTCATTAAAACTTAACTTTTGAAAGATTTGTTTTTGACAATAAATGAATCTCTGTCCATCTATCTAAAAACATTTTTTAATTCAGTTTAGAAGCCTCTAGAAATTCTATCGAAGAGATGAATAAAGCCTGACAAAAATGCCATCAATCATTGCAAGTTTTGATGGATTTCCTAAAAATATTGAAGGAGTAAGTTTCTTCTAAATCAAGATTGCTACTCCTCAAATTCCAGTGTAAACATAATTGATGTAAAGCAAACATATATATATATATATATATATATATATATATATATATATATATATATATACATATACATATACATACACACACACACACAAACATTATTTTTGAGGTTTCTTCGCTGGGGAGAATTATTTGTGTTCGTACGGCATTCTCCAGCGGTCGATTTATTTGAGTAATATTTCGCAAAAATCACATTTTGCTTCTTCAGACGGTTGTACATGGTTTTAATTTCTTACTTTGTTATTTTATAATATAACAAAAAAATGTATAATTAATTATAAAATAAGAAAGTAAACAATTTAAAAAAAACATGGACAACCGTCTGAAGAAGCAGAATGTGATTTTTGCGAAATATTACGCAAATAAATCGACCGCTGGAGAATGCCGTACGAACACAAATATATATATATGTTTGCTTTACATCAATTATGTTTACACTGGAATTTGAGGAGTAGCAATCTTGATTTAGAAGAAACTTACTCCTTCAATATTTTTAGGAAATCCATCAAAACTGGCAATGATTGATGGCATTTTTGTCAGGCTTTATTTATCTCTTCGATAGAATTTCTAGAGGCTTCAAGACGGAATTAAAAAATGTTTTCAGATAGATGGACAGAGATTCATTTATTGTCAAAAACAAATCATTCAAAAGTTAACTTTTAATGAGATATAAAAAATGTTAATAATTAATAAAGTGAAAAACCTATCAAATATCTCTTCTCTGGAAATTTATCTTCTACGCTGATTCCATTTTAGAGCGTTTTTTCCCTTCCTGTAGGCAGGAAAACCCGTAGATGATGTATCTTTGTGTTTGTTCTGAAATATCTCACAAACGGTTTTGAGTTCAAGGTAAGTGATGATTCGAAAGCCTAATCAATTTCGTACACAAATAACTTTAGCGTAAATGTCAATGGGAACGTGGTTTTTCACTAAAGGTGAAGTGTAATGAGATTCTATTATCAGCTGTAAGTGTTAAGTCTTACAAAAAAAAACATGATATTTTGATAAATTTTTATCTTTGGCCATAAGGTAGTTCATTGTTTTAAATTACTCAAGCCTTAACAAAGTTGGTTATAATAAACATTGTTTTTAGCGCGGCTCCTCCCTCTCTCCTAAGGGACGAAACCCGCTCATCTCAAGAAGGAATCCGGAAGTGCCGACTAGAAAATTTCTCGTTTTTATAGTAAAATTATATTTTAGCAATACAAATCGAGAAACGTGTTTGAAATAGTGTTAATGTGTGAGGGTGCGGCTTGAGTAATTTCCCTTTGACAGTGGGTACTGTCAGTTTTCAGTTTATTGTGGCGCTTTCTTCGAGATCTCGTTTATCGTTGAGATATCATAAAGTAGGTTTCACATTTTTCAAGAAATATAAAAAAAAAAAAAAAAAAAAAAATATATATATATTTCTTTGTATTCAACAGTTTACACATGACTAAAGGAACGAGAACGGAAACGCGCTAAGATAGATATGTTTACATATTCAAGTATATGTATGTATGTATATATATATATATATATATATATATAGAGAGAGAGAGAGAGAGAGAGAGAGAGAAATAGATATAAGTAGAGTTGGATAGCTATGGTGTTTGGTAAATGTGTCAAGGTCTGTGGTGTTGCCTGTTGCAGTATATTGCCTTGTCGATTATCTCACAGGAGCCAAGATACTCAGGAAGTGCTTGTTGCCGCTCTCTGATTTTCATGGACACTTTACAAATTGTAAGTCGTTTATGTTTTCAAGAGCAGTAAATTCCTAAAGATTAAAGTTCTGCCAAGAATATGGATTAGATATGTTTAAAATACGAAGTTATTTAACATTTTAATAGCCTAATCTTATTCTTTTAGGTTTCCTGTTCTGCGGCTTTTCGCATGTATGATTTATAGGAAACATTTACTAATAAATAATTTTGGTTTCGAGTACGCCAAAACGACAGATTGAGGTGAAAATGTTCTCAGTTATTTGACTGATATTGAAACTCAGATACATAAATTTTGGTTACGTTTGGAGTAAAAGAAACAAAAAAACATGTGTGTTTTAACGCGATAGCGGCTAAAATGTTCGTTTATTTGCTACGAAACTAGGCATTCCCATCACAAACTATTGGAAGAATTCATTAACCAGACAAATAAGTTCATCCTGATGGTTTGCTTATTGCACAAATTATTATTATGTATGAAACTCGGCATACAAGGTACTCATCTTAAGCAAAATATATCTAGTAAGAATACACTAAATCGGTACATTAGGAATGCGGGATTACTAAGGTACCAAGCTATTAATTTTTCCGTACGGGCCTTTGTTTTACTTGTTTGCCAATTTTTAGTCATAGTAATGGCAAAATGTGTTGAAAAAAATCTTTACAGTAGAAGTAGGGGCTTATTCTAGAACAAAACTTAAAATAGAGCTGTTCACTACAAATTTATATGAGAGTTTATTCTACTCACATAGTTTATTTTTGACACACTCTTCACGAATTTTGCCTTGCAATGTTTGAATATTGCTATGCAGCTCTGCGTGACTAGCTTTAAGCGCGTTTCCTCCTATCCTCCATAGGGAGAAAACCCGCTATTATGTCGGTTTATAGTGTAATTCTGAGGCGACGATGAAAAATGCCCACTTTTCAGCAGAGAATTGAATGCGTTCGTTAACCACGAAAATAGGTATACCTACCTGGAGGGGGTTTACGTAGGACACAAAATACTAATTAACCACTACAGGCCGTAGTTTTTGTTATATTCCATTTAAACTGTGTATTCTTCGTGGTCATCTAAAGAGAAAAATATGCTGTAAAAATTAAAGAAATCGGTTCATTAGGAGGGTGGTGGGTTTAGTCCGGACTCAAAGTACAAATTTGCTCATATCGTCCGTTCTTTCTCGTGAATCACAACAAAATTCCGTATAAACTGAGAGTATCACAGAGAAACTATAAGATTTAGTTTGTTAGAAGTTGGGGTTTAGTCTGTATTACGTTCAAATTGATTTAAACCGCAAAACCGGCTCGGGCATTGGTTGTTACTTCTACCACTAGGAGCGCTAAACTTGGGCATTCAGTCTCTCCTGTTATTAAGAATACAAAATAATTAAAATATTCATTATCTAATACATAAAATTCTCGTGTCACAGTTTTATTGTTTGTACTCCTCTGAAACGGCTTAACCGATTTTGATGAAATTTAAAATGTATATTCAGTAGGTCTGAGAATAGGTTTATAACTCATTTTTATACCCCTAAGTGATAAGGGGGGCCCAACCAGAAAAATATTCTTATTTTTTTTTGGACGAAATATTTAATTTTTATTTTTTTATGATTCAGCATTAAAAAATACATACAACACTAAATTTTCGGGGTCTCCCGTAGTCTAGTGGCTAGCGCACTGGATTCATAAGCGGGAGATGGTGGGTTCGATCCCCACCTCCGGCAGGAAATTTCTCATCTCAAGGCTCGCTGGGGAAATTCCTCGCTGCACCCTGGATGTCGGCGCTAATGACCTAGAAGTAGATGCGCCGTAAAAAAAAAAAACACTAAATTTTCAACCTTCTACCACCAATCCCAATTTTATAATAACGATATTAATACTTTAGCCATAATAAATAAATTTTTATTCTAAAATTTAGTTTTATTCAACATAATATTATGATCTTTTCACAAAGATTCCACATTCTAACCCGTCTCTGAAGTTAAATACAACATTCATTCATGTTTCCAAATGACATTGTTCGGAGCGACGAAAATAGTTAAACATAATGCTGCAAATGGTCAACAATTTAATTCAACATTCAAAATCAAAGCCCAAATTTATCACAAAGAGGGATCATTGCTGCCAATGCCAAACGAACCAAATCAATTTTTACAAATGTTACTTTATGGGAGGTGAGGAGTCCTAAAACGCACTCGCCAATCGCGTGGATGCACGTTGGGGCCACATTAACCTCGATTCACGGTTTGCCAGGCGCACCGTGAGTAAGCTGGGCGATCTATTGACTGACTAGAATGAATTCTTAAAAATTTTTAAATCCCACGTGCACAAATTAGAAAGTGACAATCACGCTATTGTCATCAATTCTGGTAAAGAACCATCTGGAGAGTACATTCAATAATGTACCTGTTGCCGATGACGTTTCCCGAATCGTGGTTGGCGACCGTACAGCTACGCGAGAAATCCTGATTCGAATAAGAATAATAACCTTGAAACCATTCATACGACGCTATCGAATATCCGCTAATGTTCTGCAAGGGACAAGACGGATATTGCAAAAATATTAAACAACAAGATCCCGTAACAGGTACGGGATTATAATTTGACTACCAAAATATTCACTAGAAATAATTTATATGGCAAGCCAACGGTTGTCATCTAGTGTGTGTGTATATATATATTGCGTGTCAGACTTTATAGCTTATAGAATATTTCTTGTAGATCCTGCATCTTCGTGAAACCTAGTTGAAGTGGCTTAAAGAAGGCCTATGATACTGAAGAAAAGCCCCTCACAAGGCCTAATTCCTCTGATGGTGCTTAGCTCTAATGGGACCAGCATTATGTGGATGTCCCTGGGACCTTGGCTCATTAAGTCCCTTCCTCGTCCTTCCTGTTGAGGGTCCTACTCCCGAGTTAATGGCTTCTATTCACTTTTACAGGGGCATTACTCCTCCATCTGCCCTCCGATCTTCTTTACAGCCTCTCTATTTATTTTTTAGTAATATCCTTGACCTGTACTCCTGTTCAGTTAAATTTTATCGGGAGATGTTTATAAGTTTTTTTGGAAAAATCGAGAAAAAGAAACAGTAATTCTAGTAGAAAATTTCGGGAAAACGGCGGATAGAAATTTTCATAAACTAAAAAAAAAATATTTTTGATGATGTTTAGAGCAAAGCAAATATTACAAAAATACTAAAAGTAAAATAGAAGCCAGTACTCTCAGTAATCAGCTGATTTAATAGCCTCTCGACACAGATGACCAGCTAGTCTAAGTCTTAATATGGGTGGCGAGCTGGCAATTAAGACACGCGGGGTAGGTACATTTAAGACGTTGTATGATATATTGACAAACAGTTTAGATGTGAATTTTAAAAATTAATTAATTAAAACTATGAATAAAGTAATAGCGATTTTATTGGAAAACTACTAAAATAATAATTCAAAAATTGTTTTGGGTGTAATAGCCCCTAACGATGTGGCATGTAGGCTTCGAAACATTTAGGGCAAACAGATAATAAAGTGATACAAAAGAAAAAGACAGTAATATTTTTTGACCTAGGCCATATCCAAAAAAGTGAATTTCTCAAAATCGAATATATAATGAATTTTTTATTTTAATTTTAATTTAATTGTCTGCCTCTACTCATGAAGAGTCATTGGCAGGTCAATGATTTTTATTTACAATTGTAATTTTATGTCTTTGATGAAGTCGATTACATTTTGTGTGTCTTGATAATCATCCTTTAGTGCTTCTTTAAGGCTATTCGGGATTCTGTGGACTTCTCTTTCTTGTTTAAATGTTGGACAGTAGAGTAGAATGTGTTCCACAGTCAGTATTACATGACAGGCATCGCATGTTGGTGAGTGTAAGCCTCGTAGCAAGTATGTATGTGTCAATTTCGTGTGGCCAATGCGTATTCTGCTGAGTATTACTTCATTTTTTCTATTCTGCCGCTCTGACGTAGTCCATAGTTTTATGGATATAATGAATTAATAGAATGAATTTAGCTACATTTCAATTGCACTGGAATTAAATAATCAGCAATTAATAATAATTTCGTGATAATTGGATAATGGGATTAAAATGATATCCATGAGATTCATATATCCTTAGCATAATCTGAAAATAATCCCCTTAACTGCGATCTTCCTTGTTTTCCTGCGCTAATTCTTTCAAGCTTTATTTAAAAAACGATTAGCGTTTTGATAAGTAGGGTTTAAACTCTAAGAACATAAAGTCCCTTTTAGAAGGCCGGGTTTTAGGATATTGATTTCGCATCAAGACACCGGCACTGGTTGCCTGACTAGCAGTTCCTCGACGGTAGGTGACAGCCATTCTCGTTAAGTGGACAACTCAATCAGGGCACAATATCCCTGGGGGGTTGTGCAATCCTCTTTATGTAAATCAAAAGGACAAATCAGCCACAATTTCCCAGCACAACTTGATAGAATGTTCAATGAGCTAAGCAGTAACTCACCGGACTTCACGACCAATCTTCGAAGATTTTGCCAAATTATAAACAAATCTACTCTATATTTGTCAAGTACCACTCACTCACTGACCTATTTTCGCCCAGCCAAAACCATTTGACAGAAAATTTTGAAATTTTGTATGGGCACTCCCTTTGGAATGTAAACACTCGCTAAGAAAGTATTTTTTTGATATTCAGATTTTTAAGTATTTTTAGAGCGGTTTAAATTTTTAGTTGGTTTTAAAGAGAGTATGCATTGCTAGGACGATAACAGATAAGCTGTTACTGCACTGTATCTATTTTATAATATTATTTTTATTTGAGGTTCGCTTCAACTATGATGGCAGACCTTGAATTACTAGAAATAAACTGTGATTTTGTCCCTCATAGAATTTACGCTATACCTGGTGATGGTCCATCGGAGGCAATAATATCCCGACACCTTGCACAGCCTCCTCACCCAGCAACATCCCCAGTCAGAGCACTTCTTGGTAATGCTCGCAAATATAATGGGTGTTTCCATGAAATGACATCTTGGAAACATAAATTTTTAAATTTTAACGTATATTTATTATTGACAACGAATTTTAACCTGTACTGGTTAAACTGCTGTCAGAGTTGGGCAAACGTTAGCGGTCGCTAATATCTAATACCTTCTCGCTAATTTGGCGGTACTGATAAGAGCCTGCGCTAACGATTAGCGCATAGCGACGGCAGAGCGCTAATCGCTAATTTATTCATGAAATGCTTGATCATCCTGATAGCTAATACCTTTGGCCGAAATGGTATTGGTATTAAAGCGGTATTAGCTACCACGACATTTAAACATTTCATGAATAAATTAGCGATTATCGCACTGCCATCGCTATGCGCTAATCTTTAGCGCAGGCTCTTATCAGTACCGCTAAATTAGCGAAAAGGTATTAGATATTAGCGACCGCTAACGTTTGCCCAACTCTGACTGCTGTAACTGCTAACCTATAGATAACGGGTTATCTCTACTTTATATGTTTCTTGATACTGGTCCGGAACGCCCCAATGAAGAGAACCATTATACTTTGATTACTTATCATTTGATAAATAAAGTAGTATGAAAAGAACAGTCCTATAATAAATTGAAAAAAAAAATAGTAGCATTAATTTTGATGATACATTATTTAACACAATAAAATAACTACTTGTCTGCTGCAAAGAAACACGGTTAGTTAGCTAGTATTAAATATAGAAATAAAATTACGTTTTTTTTTTTGTTATCGAGCTTCTTTCCTCGCTCCATAGGAAAGAAATCGCATTACATTGAACTTATTACGCAATCCACAGGTACAAAAAAAAAACTTTAAAATGTCTAATTTAAAAGGTGATGTTCGTCAACCAGCAGAATCCGTCTACCGGAACATGTTTTTTGGGGCTAAATAACATCGTGTCGTTTACGAATTTTGCGTTACTAGGCTATCAGGTATACGCTTTATAAGTAAATAATCTAACTGAACCACTACCAATCTATAACCGTGTTTGAGAAAGGCGGAAAAAACAACTTTTCTTGGGGTTTTATATATCTCAAACCGGTTGGGGGCTCGTAGTAAATGTAAAGCACCTAATTCCAAAGCTTATTAAATTTTCCACAAAAACGTTTCGTATGCAGATTTTGATAGAGCTATATCATTCGGAGGGGCCGATACTTAAAATGAGTAATTTCCGCTTAAGATACCGCCCATTTCCTGTTGTGAAGTGCCTAAGAGGTTGATTCTCTTTGAGATTAAATATAAACAATTCCTATTCTAAGATCTCCAAATGATATCTACTAGTGATAAGAACGGAGACGCGCTAGGATGACGCATTTCCTGCTATTCCAATTGTTCTCTGATTAAAATGCCTTATTACCTATTTTTTATCTGTAACCATTTTTAGTAACATTCCCCTCTGTAATCTTTAATATAATTAAAAGATAAGATTTCTACGTGTGGTAGAATACAGAATATTAGGATGATCTAGAAGTTAAATTTTGTCAATAGTTTAAAAATAAAAATTCAAGTATATAAATGAGAAGGAACATTATAATTTCCATAAAAATATCGTTATTTTTTAGGTCTTAGAAATCAAATAAAATAATTTTACTCAAATTTAATCGATTCCCAAAAGATAAGGTTCTAACAACCAGGAGATCAAAAGTTCTGTAGTCTAATGGAATTACTCACTAATGCAACAACAATTTTAAAGTTTTTAGATGAAAATGGTTATTAGATATTATTTTTTTCAAAAATGCTAAATGTATTTAATTTTCAAGGGTTATTTTAGATCACTTAGTGACCCTTGAAAATTAATACAAGCAGAATTTTCTAAAAAAGAACCGCCTATTTTTCGCCCAAGTGTGGAATTACCTGGTGCTAAAAACCCACCTTGAATGAACCTTCCAACCGACATACAGGAGAGCCGATCTCGAAAAGAATTTCAATTTCAAATTTATATGTATATATATATATATATATATATATATATATATATATATATATATATAATATATAGTATATATTTGGTTTCTAGCTGGCTGAAAAATGGACAGATTTCAATGAAATTTGGCACAAAAATTCTCTGTGTGATTTCAAAGGCCAAGGCTGTGAACCAGGAGAATACGCCCACAGGAATATTGTTTTAAGGGCGAAATTAGCGCAAAAATAAATCGTAACGCTTATATTTTTGTTGTGTTTACAGGCTTGTAGGTACACTTTTAAACATTTTTAAGGCGGTAATTTTTAACATTTTTGAGAAAAGTGGCTAAAACTAGGGCTTCTAAATAATTTTTAGTTTGTGTACTTGGGAAAGAAGGATAAATTTGAAACTCGTTTTAGATGTTCGATATTTTTTTTCATGAAGTAAGGTTTATAAAATAGTCAGAATTTCTCTGATGTGAAACATTGTGCGTTTAAAATATTATAATTTGAATATTTCATCAGTTTCTCTTATAAATTCGGCATAAATAATTTTCTATTCAGGAAATCTTTATCATACAGAATGGTTAATTTCAAGTTTTAGTTGTATAAGCTATTAGAGGGCTTAGCTAGAGGACTTACAAATCTTAGTTTTAAGTTAGGGGCATATTTCAAGTAGGATTACGAGAGAGCTTGTGCCAGTTCGGGTCCGATAGTATTGACTAATACTGGTTTACGAGAAGGAACATTTGTTTGGAACGTGTGTCAGTATGTTTGCCTCCTCGCCGTCCGAGTTCCTGGATCGTAAATATGGAGATATTCCTATTCGTAATATGCGATTACGAATTCTTCGGGGAATGTTTGCCGTTCGAAAATATATCACCATTCGAAGGATGCTCGATTTCCATGGAGTGTCTACATAGGCCTTCCAACTCATGAGGCACTTGGATTATTAAATTAATCCATTTAATTGGCAAACTAATAAGTACAAAGTTCGTTTTAAGTAGGAATTTATTTATGAGGAACTTCTCTTCTACGCTTCTACGGGGGTCCGGTGTCATGAAACCACATAAACGCGATCAAAACAAAACGGAATAAGAAAAGGACAAAACTCGAACGTACCACATGACATGTATGTACTGTTAATGGATGGTAGTCGACACATAGACACTATCCTACAGTTTCTACGGAATGCACATTTATACGAACAAATTTAGCAGAAGCATATGCACAGCATGATTTCTTGATTTTTAAAGTTTATACGTACATATGAAGGCGAATAACTATTGTTAGTTTTTATATTATTTTTACACTTTTAGACTTTATATTTTTTCTCGTTATTAATTTTCATTTTTCTTTCTCTCTTTCCTTTTTAAAATTTGATAGAATTTATTGTTTCGATTTTTTGTTGCAATTTTACAATTCGTGTGATCAAAACGGAATAAGAGAAAACCCGCATCTGAGTCGTAAATCTTTTTCAACTATAGTTAATGCTTATACCAAAATGATTGCTTGGCATTACGTAAAATGGTCATTTTATTAAATTAATTACATTGTTATCTCATTAATCTAATTTTTTTATCCAATATTTATTAGGCTATTTAACCGATATAAAAGCATTTTATATAATTTAAGTTACGAAGAATTGTATGGTTTAATGAAGAGATTGTAAATAAATGTTTTTGTATGTTTGAGTGTGTGTGTGTGTGTATGTGTGCATAAAAGCGGCTTCTGTATACAATGTCCTTACATTAAATCCCTCAAGACATAGAATAATGATTTTTATATTGTAACAAACTATCAGACTCTCTATTATTTATTTGTTCCTACAATATTTCAGTTATTGTTTTTTTTGTTGTTTTTATTTTTTTATTTTCTTTATCCCTTTTTTTTCTAATGATTTTTTATGCTTTGTCTCTTTGTGTTTATACTTTATAAATTTTTTAATAAATTTATTTTTACCTATTTGCTTAATTTTATTGAATTAATTTTCACGCAGTATGCGAGCATATCACCTTGCTGTTGTGGTGCTCCGTAACAAATAAACATTTCATGGAGCCAATCGCCTACGTTACGTAGCTCCTTAAAAGAATAAATAAATAAGTTACGAAGATGATTTTTGAAAAATGACCTTTAAAATTTCCGAAAGAATGATTCGGCATATGATTTGGTTAAAATGATAGATTATTAAATAATTAATTTATTTTATTATCCAATTTGTAGGAAGTGGGATATTTACTTGTTTTTATTACTATATTCCCACTGATAGAAATATAAAGGCAGGAAAAGGGAATTATAGGCCACCAGCAGTGCGCAAATAGGATGATAATAGTTGTATTATAGTCCTTTTGTAATGCCCCTAGAACCTAATCTGAACTGTTAGTCTACTTGCCCATATTATTCATGTTATTATAATTCCTATTACAATTTTAATCTACTGGAGAGAATTTATTTTATCTACTATATATTTGTCAAATACCACTCACTCACTCATCTATCAACGCACAGCCCAAACCGCTCGACAGAAAATTTTGAAATTTTGCATGGACACTCCCTATATAACGTAGGCGCTCGCTAAGAAAGGATTTTTTGATATTCGTATTTTTAAGCATTTTTAGGGGGGTTTAAAGTTTGAGTTGGTTAGAGAAGGCAAGCCTAGGCAGCCTGCGTTGCTAGGACGATAAATTACAGCTGTTACCTTACATTATCTATCTCATAGTTTTATTTCTAATTGAGGTTAATTTCAACTATGATGACAGACCTTGAATTACTAGAAATTAACTGTCCCTCATAGAGTTTTAATTGCGTTTCTTTTCTGCCTGTCCCCGTCAGATAGGCTTGCCATATTTTTGGAGAGTTAAACCGGGCCTCATTAATATGGGATGGGCATACCAGGGGGGGGGGGGGATAAAAAGAGTACAAATTATAAGCAAAATGGTTGGTGAGTTTTAAGCCTAGCAACTAACGGGAAAGGGGAATCCTAAACTGTTAGTCTACCCTAACCTTAAAAATAAGAACGGAACTTTTTTTGCTACTTGATTTTCTTAAAACAATCTCTCAGCCAAATAGTAGTGTCTGGCAGCTGGCAGCGCTGTGCAGGTAGTTCCAGCGTTTTACAGTTAGATTACTTCTCATTTCTTTGACACTGTGAGCAGTAGTAACAATGTTAATTGTAGAAAAGTAACCGATTTAAAAAATTTTCTTATAAACATGAATTTTACATCTTACAGCCTTTTCCGGGACATTGATAAAACCGGGAGGGACACCGAAACAATTGCAAAATACCAGGACAGTCCCGGTCAAACCGTGATGTATGGCATATCCTTAGGTTTTCCAGGCGAGGTAATAATATCCGGAACCCTTGCAATGCCTTCTCGCCTATAACCTTGGCAATACTCGTAAATATATTGGGTGTTACCATATGACTTCTTGGAAACAAAAACTTTTAAATTTTAACGCCCATTGAATAAAATATAGTATGACGGGAACCGTGCTGTAATAAACTGCACAGAATTGTATAGTAACGTAATTTTAATGAAACATTATTTAACGCAATAAAATAACTACTCATCTGCCGTGACGAAGCACGGGTATTCAGCTAGGAAAAAATAATTAAAAGTCCCACGGAAAGTAGGACCAAACGACATTTCGTGTTACAGAAAAGGCTGCAGCTCTAAACCTTAACCGATTTCGATGCATTTTTCTTTAATATAATTTAGAACAACTTCGTCTAGCCGGACCTTTTTTTATTAAAATAACGTTTAAATAATTCAGAAAATTTTACAATTGAACATATACTACTGTATTACTTTTCATCTAAGGTAATATCAGCACTGATATCGTTGAAATTAAACATTCAAATCCTCATTAGACGAAATTAGAAAAAGAAAAAAAAAACAGACTGACACATTTACAAAACGTAAATTTATCTTAATTCAACAATGAGTTTAATTAAAATAATATAATTTTTGAATGATTTGTACATAGATTTTGATTTTTTTTCAGTCCCTGTTTATTCAATGAACAAGTGAAACCAAAAAACAAAAATCTGGCTAGACAAAGTTGTCCTAAATGTTATTAGCTTTCATTTTTTTTAAAAAAATGCATTAAAATCGGTTAAGGTTTAGAGGCTGTAGCCTTTATTGAAACACGAAATGTCGTTTGGTCCCACTGTGCAACGCAAGGGAACTGCGTAATCTTAGCATGGTAATACCGTATTACCATGGTGTGTATGAATAATATCTTAAAAGTGCTCATAACAATAAATATTCAGAAGGCAATTAAAAGGCGAGCGAACATAATTAAATATTTTTAAAATAAAAATAATTCAATTATCAAAAACACCGTCGTGCAATATTGAAAATGTAATTCTTAAACGATTCCTAAAAATATTGGGAAAATATCTTATCGAGGGAAGGATGAAATAACTTTGGCATTGACAAATGGTATTTTTCTCAAAATAGAACTGTCAAAGCTTCTTCTTTAGCGTGTGCTACGTTTAGGACGTAAAAACAGTATTATTAATGACTCAATCATAACTAATTGACCAAACAAAATAAGGTTCATCTTAATATTGATTGAGAATTAAAAAACATTAGCCATTGCAATAGACCAGGTCCTATAAACGATTCACTAGATTTCCAGTTGCAGATTACATAAAGCCCTTACGGAGAGGAAACTATTAAAAATATCTCCAAAAGGGGACAATCTAGGAATAAAAAACGTTAATCTATAGTTACGCAGATATTGCCAATGGGTAAACATCGAGTTTCAATATTTTTGTCGTAAATGGTTTGTTTGTTTCACTATTTCTTTTAATGAGGCTTTAACAAATATAAAATTGCTCAAAAAATATTTCAATCGTTCTAATTCTGCAAAATTCGCTTACTTCCTCCGAAAGGTCCTTTCAATAGCTTTTTTTCCGTGGATTAATAAATCGGTATTTATTATTTAAACCAATTTTCCAGAATATAAACTTGTAAGAGTGATAAATTTTACCTTCACTTTGACTAATTACAGGCCCTCCCTTTTTGAATATAATTGAGAGATTTGACAATGCTAATTGGAAGGCTTCGCTGCAGCTGCTACTTGTAGAATATTAATGGAAATTTGCTCAAAGAAAATTAACTTCATTCAGAACTACTGAAAAAACATTTATATTCAGGGGTTTGTACATAATTTAGGTAGGTATTGGGGAAAATCTATAACCAGAAAACATTATTTATTATATATTTATATATATATATATTTTTAAGATTCTTCTCTCGGGTTCATAGTATAATAATATATTATGTTTGCCTGCTTTGACGGTTTTTTTCAGAATGACGAATGACGTAAAACAGGAAAAAAGTGCCACAGTGACGAAAATAAAAGAACGAAGCCTCGTCAAAGGAATGGATTCTTCGGAGCTAACAAAACGAATCGTGAAATTTTATGTAAATCAAAGCAATAAAAAAGTAGAAAAAAGCAAAATGTGTGGTCTCCCCTTGGCCCTGCGGCAGGCATCTTTCTCGTTTATGGGCAAGTTGAAAATTTTTTCACAGAGCACTAAGATCAAATCTTTAAATATCGTGCAATCTGACGGACCCCAAACAATGACATGGTCAAGTCATATATGTACACATTTATACAAAAATATGACCCATGCTTTACTGTATTTAAGAATGGGTACCTGCAAAGAGGACAATTAGGCGGGCGGAACGTAGTACTGACTACACTATTTCCTAGTGTGCTATATGGTCAAGAATCATGTTACGGGACTGACTTTTTTGAAAAAATGAGGACTTTACATTCAATGTCTAATAGATGAATAATCGATCCAAGAGCCGCTAATATTTATTTATTTATTCATTTCGAGAGCTTCGCAACAAGGGTGAGTAGCTAATAAAAATCAATAAATGATTGAGGAAAATCAATTTCGTGAACAGTATGATTGAACTTAGCAAAGAGGTACAAGAAAAGGCTCCTCTGAACCATATAAATTACTGGAGCTTAAATATGTGACGCCATAGGACTTAAGGAGGTAGAGGAAAATTCTGATAGCAATTAAGGATCAAGAGGATAAAGTCCTCCATGAAATACTTCATCCCAGAATGGATTCCTGGTAACAGAGGATCGAAAGGAAAATCATGTAATTCGACGCTACAATGGAACCCATCAACGACTTGTTCAATTAATCCAAAGGAATGAAAATCTTAAATATGATGAAATGCGCTACTATAAAAGAACAGTCCAAAATGCATTTTCAAAATATATTCCAGTTAGAACGATTTACTAACGTATGATCATATGTTTGACTCAATCCAATCTAAAATTCTGGCTTTTATCACTTTGATCGAAAACGATTTAGGATATCACTTTGAAATTAATTTTATTCCATTTCCAAGTGTCCCTGGAAGCTTATAAATAGAAACTTCCCCAGCACCAAATCGCGTCATTGAGACCAAGTCAAAAAAACAGTTTTCCTTCCCATTGGAAGAAAGGAAACACGCTAAGTGACAATAAAGAATCTTTATTGATTTCACAAATCAATCGATTGCCCGTAAAACGTTTGCTTAATGGAGAATTGGAGTGCCTCTATTTTACGGCTTGAAGCCTCAGAGAACTTAAAAACCATGAGAGCTTTTACCCAAATGAGGCGAGGAGACTTATTTTTTACTCGGCGGGAAAAAATCGTTGAGCTTTAAACGGGGCCGCAGAGACAACGAAGAGACAAAAGGAGTAATTTCACGATCCTTAACCAAGGATATAGCTTTTATAATGGTTGTTATTAATTAGCATACTCACTGACTATATTAATAGCAAGAATTTATGTTAAAAAATGTCATCAACGTCAAAAATTAATTGTCTAATTTGGTTGAAAAATACATTTCTTGCTTTGCTACTAGGATTTAACGAGGTAAGCCATTACCAAGTTAGAGATTTCGGGGTTTGGACTTAGAGTTAATAATTAATTTTTTTTTAATGTAATAATGAGATATATTTGTCAATGTTTTGGCTTGATTTTCACGCCTTCAGCAGGGTCAGACCTGTAACGTATTTACTGGAAGACAACTTGGTTAGGCCACTTTTAACGTCATCTGAGTATCCTTCTGACACTAATCGCGGATGAAGTTTGGAAGCTCCGAGCACAGAATCCTCAGGAACCAACGTATTACTTCAGGGATAGCGCGGAATGTAGAGCGAGAACTAGTACGCTTAGGCCAGGTATGGGCAACCTTTGACGTGTTGTGGGCCTAACTGTAGTGTGCAAATGCTTTAGCGGACCCCGTAGATGGTCAAAATAAAGTGACATTGGATTTTAATGTAGTGTTCATAGATTTTAGTGATAGATATCAGACATGAAATAATACGACAATGTTATTGTAATGCAATAGTCATAACGTTATAATTAAATCGTGGTTTTTGGAATTATTACAAACTACGAAAGTCTAATATTGAAACGAAATCAAAGAGACACTCGGCTTGCTCACTCGCTCGAATCCGCAGGAGCAAGCAAAAAAGTTCATGTAACTCGATCTTTCTCATTTGGCGTGAGTGTCAGTAAGTAGTGTGGTTTTTCAAAATGTCTCATGGGCGGGATCAAATCTTACAGAGAGCTGGATCCGGCCCGCGGGCCGGTTGTTGCCTATATATGGTTTAGAGGCTAGTACAGCCCTGGCTGTGGAGAGAGATGGGGTGAAGGCATACTCGTCTGAGGGGGGTAACAAGTCCGCGAGTAGTTCAGTCCGGAAAGCGTTAATAGCATTATGAGAAAATGTCAGAAATTTTGTTTTTAATAAATATATTATTCCTTTGTATATAATTCCCATGAAATCATTTGCATATTCTATTGCAAGAGAAGTTCCCGAGAAATTCAGTTCGACCTTATCATAGGACGAAATGATAATTAGCTTTGCGCTATTATTGGTATAAATTTGGTTCATTAATGTAGGTGTAGATTGAAACCTAATGAACTAGTCCTTCGGCCGAATTGATGAATGGGTATTAATTTTGTGAATGACTGAGATATGAATGGGTGAAGAGTTTCAATTAAGTATTATTCGGCCAGGAGGACTGGAATATATTAAGCAGATAGTAAACAAAATTGATTTTGTAAAGTGAATGCGATATTTTACAAATAGAAATGGGTCTCAGAAATATCTATGGATTTAAATTGATGAATGCTTACAAACCACAATGACAACATTAATCCGCGTGGAGGGTATCCGCGTGGTCTACGGGCTAACGCCTTGGATTTTCGCACGGGAAGATGGGGGTTCGATTCCCATATTCAGCATGAATTTTTTCATCTCACGGCTCTTTGAGAATATTACTCACTGCACCATTGATGTTGACGCTAATGGCTGAAACGTCGGTGTGCCATATATATATAAAAAAAAGAAAATCTTTACGAAGCTGAAGTAAAATTTACATACCGTCAAATATAAATTGTTGTCATTACCACGGACGCAGAAAAGGAAAGGAAAGCCCTACAAAATATTCTACTAGCCCAGAAAAACGAACATAAATAACTGATCAATATTCCGGTTTCTTCAAAACTTACAAAACCACAAGACCCGTAACTCAAATGAGATAGAAATAGTTAGACGCCGTTGTGATAAGAAGTCAAGGAAAAAAAAATCAAAAGAAGAAACCAATAGTGCATAATTGCGCTCGGAAAGCTCTATTTCAAACTAATACTTTGTTCTTATTTTACCCATCCTGTTTAACAGACACATAAATTTTCCTAAAATAAGCAATTACAAAAATAACAAGCAATAAAAAACTAAGGAACAGGCCAACAGAACCGCTAACGTGAACGAATATATCAACTTCAAAATTTTAAACAGTTATTTTTCCGAATCTCATCGGTGAATCTCATGGTAGAATTCATTCTAACAAAATCCAAACTTATCAATCTTTATGAAAAGGTCTTAATACCATAACGTACAATAAGGCAATCCTAAAATACTCATAAAGTAGAACAACTCAACAGGCATGTTTGACGATTTTGTCAAATAGTGACGACCAAAAACTACCAACATTCCCGCTTAGAACCAATATAATCTCCCCATTAATCTGCAATTAGCAACAAAAAACGTACTCATTATCAAAACAGATAAAAAATGACCGCCAAACGGTAAAAAAATTAAGATAATCGCAAAATCATAAACTGTGCAGTAATACAAAATTTTCACGTTTATCAATACAACGTATTAATCGATAATAATTGACCTATTAGATTACAACAAAATATCCATTGAATTCCATCGAAGATAAAGGAAGTTAAATAAGAAATGTCTTCATTAAATAAAATAAGACAACAGGATCATATCATCAGAAAGAATTTTACGCCATAGCTTATCTTATCACGGTGCAAGAGTAACCGCTTTCTCATAAATCCTCAGCTGATAAAAAGAATCAATTGATAGCCTTTTTAACTTTCTACGTGTTTCATTTCGAGACGCCAGATTTTTTTTGTATTTGTAAGAAGAACGTAATTTTAGAAGAATCGAGTACATTGTTTATACAGGGTGTATCAGAAGTTAATGACAATACTCCGGGGGGAGGGGGGAACTAGACAACAACTGTAGTTCGCTTGAATTTTAGGCGTGGGGTTGGTTTTAGTAGCAAGTGTACAAAGTTCATATTTAGGACAGAAATCACCACACAAGGATTTGCGCGATCACAAGGATTTGCGAATCATTTGTGGAAATGAGAGCAAACTATGATGAGATTGCAAAGGATACAGGGTACGTCCGGAAAGTAATAGGACTGATTTTTTCCGCCGCGACTGTACTTCGGCGTGCGCCGACTGGATTCATTTGTATGTGTCCCTAGTTAACGAACGAGGGGTTGGTCGAGGGTCTCCGAGCATCTGGAGAGTCAAGACAGGCTTTTTCGTACGACGAGTTTTTGTGAGTGGTACTAGCCGAATATGCAGCGTTCGTTAGAGCAGAGGTCGGCGATTAAATTCTGTGTGAAACTCGGGAAATCTGCAACAGAGACGTTTGATATGATCAAGCAGGCTTACCCAGATAATAATTTAGCAAGAAGTGGTGTGTTTCGGTGGCACAAGACCTTTTCGGAGGGCCGGGAAGAGGTAGCCGATGAAGACCGTGCTGGAAGACCTTAGACTTCGACAAACACCGACAATGTGAATCGTGGACAAACTGTCACCTCCAAGTTCTATGTGGAAGTGCTCAAGAGACTCAAACGAAGGGTCAATCGGGCCCGAAAAGACACCGCAGCCGAATGGAAGTTGCACCATGACAACGCCCCGCCTCACGCCTCCTTTCAAGTGCCAAGCTACCTAGCCTGACAGGCATCCCAACGCTTCCCCAGCCGCCCTGTAGCCCAGATGTGGCCCCCGACTTCTTTTTGTTTCCTCGCCTGAAAATACCAACGAAAGGAAAGCATTTTGAGACGACAGAGGGGATCCAAGCATCTCGTACCGCGGCTCTAAAGGCTATTCCAGGGAATGCCTACTGTGACGCCTTCAATGCTTGGAAATCGCTTTGGCAGCGCTATATCGACGCAGGAGGAGCCTATTTTCAAAGTTTTAAAAACATTGTAACGGTTGGATCAATACATTTTTTTTTTAATCGACTCAGTCCTATTACTTTCCGAACAGACCCTGCACGTTTATAATTTTCGATTTTATTTTATTTTTTTATTCAACTTGTAAGACTTACTATAATCATTAAATTTAAATTTCATTAAGAATCATTTTTATTTATTTATGATAATATCACGAAAATAAACACAATATTACTTTTATTTATTTGACGTTTTTTCACTCATATCTATGACGACATATTTATTTATGTCAATTACATTATGAAATTGAAAGATAATCGCAGTTTTGACTATACCATTAGAAAGCTGATTAACGTTCACAACTTTTTTGAGATTCTGTAGTCTGCAGGAAGTTTTTTTGGGACAGTATTGATTTTCGAAAAGTTGTCGCTAACCAGAAACTTTTATTAATTTTTAAGTTTTGAATTGATATTGCGGTTTGAATGAAATACTTGTGAACATTATACGTGCATTACCCTTAATGCAAATTTAACGCTGATTTCAAAATTGTAATGAAACGTTGAGAAAAATGTGTACAAACAGAGAAAATTGGAGTTGTACCCGGGTTTTTCTAAAGAATCTTTACGGCATATGTCTGGAACGAAGTGAGATAGAAATATGTGGTTAGTGGTGTTGAACTACATTTTTATCCACTTTAACCACGTGAAGTATTGTTATTAACTTGCTATACACCCTGTATAGCATACATAACAACCGAAAAATAGAACAATAGTTAATAATTTAAGAAAGGAAATAAACTTGGAAAGAATAAAATTATTTTTCATTGAACAATTTTTGAGGAATTTAAGTAAACAAAATATGTTTTATTTTTTTGAAACATACAAAAACAATTGGCAATCCCCGAACATTTAGATGGAGTTTCTCCAAATACTTATTTATGTAAAGTGGCAAAATAATTATTTATCAAGAAATTTATAATAAAATAGTATAACACATTATGCATTTACAATACAAATTTGATAAGAAAAAGCCAGTTTGAATCCCAGCCCCACCAATTGTTTTCTCTAAACTTAAAGAAATAAATGTAATTACTGGATATGTACTGGGATTTTGAATACGTTTTCAAACATTAATCCAAATGCATTCATTACAAAAAATGACAGAATATCTGGAAATTTTGCAAACATACAAGGTCATTATTGATTTCAAATTTAATTGTAGTATTATTTCAACTAACGCCAATATACTGTAATCCATTCAATAAAACAATATTCCCTATAAAATGTAGACAACATTTTTGTGAGAGTTTATTATAGCGGTTTCTAAAATTCTAAAAAAGGGCTTTTTAGCGTATCCCAATCAATATTGACATTGTAAATTGGTATTTTATATTCCATTAAGCTTTAAATTAACCTCCAGGACTTGACATAAAATTAATGACGTCTTTCAAAGTAAGAATGTAAAAAAAAAAAAAAAAAAAAAAAAAAAAAAAAAAAAAAAAAAAAAAAAAAATACTTAAATTCGAAAATTCTCAGAACTGACAACCTTGTAAACTGAATAAATGAACGGCTTATTAAAAACTATTCCACCCACTGCAAGATAATATTTACGGCGAGAAAGTTAATTAAGTTGACTTATAGGTCTTAATGAAAAAATTTCCAGGTTGAAGAGTAAAAACTTCAGTCTTTTGGGATTATTAAAATTTTAATCATAATCTCATTAAGCAGATACATGTTGTAAGAAAAACAAAAAGTAAAAACATGTCGAGTTCCTGAACTAATGAAATTTTTAAGTATCACAACATTAGCAAGTTGTTTACAATGAAACGTTTTCAAACCTTCTGCTAGATGATCGATTTTTAATTTCAATTTTCTTTTAAATCAATCGATACCACACTGCTGACTTCTCATAGCTGATTGATGCCATATGTGGTAACCTCATTCATGACGAGGCATAGTAAGGGAAGATTCGCATTAGTGTAAGTAAGCGGTATTAGTAGTTTAGTGAGTTTTGAGTCACCTAAAATGGTGTGAAACATGTAGAGCCGACTTGATTTAATAAATTTAAATAGTAATTTGATTTTTGTTGACCTTCCACCTGTCATAAATGTGAATAAATGTTTCAAATATTTAGGGCAACAAATCCTCATGGTCGTCAGAGCCCTAATATGTAAAACGTGTCACACGAAAAATCATCCTATTGCCCTAGGCAAGGGTATGATTTTTTTTTTTTTCGTTTTCCGCACAAAATAGTGCAGTTTGCGCTTTATTCACTCCCCGTCTAAGGGTATTATCGTTGAACTTCTCTGAAATGATGTGCGCAATAGGATATCGAAGACATAGTAATTTAAAAGAAAATTCGAAACGAATTAGTGTATTGGTTTTTTAACGGGCAATTAACTTTGAATAGAAAGTACTTTACATAACATCAGCTGACATTTCAAAGTGACATTCCAAAGGACAGGGTTTCATAGATTTATTTAAGGAGGAAATATATCATTTTAAAATGCAAATGCACCGATTCAAGACTCATGAAAGAACAGTAAACAACATTTAATATTTACACCTGACCTTTTCAATCATTCATCCGATTTTACAAATCCATTTGACTGCTAAACGTATTGAATAACAAATGCTACAATATTTTAATAAAAAAATTCGTCACGCATGAGCCGCATAACTCAGCACAATCCACAGCGCATTCTTGTTGAATTTGTTTAAAATCACCTATATGGGTCTTCCCGTTGTCCAGCGGATATCGCGCTTCAACTAACTTTTTTTATACATAATTAGTTGTATAATACTGCTCTAATATTAGTTTTTCATTTTAATAATAGTTCTGATCACAAAACCCCTTTTGGTAGACTGTTTTTTTCAACGAGTAAAAACTAAACAGTTTTTAGCGAAAACAATATATTATACCACTTATTTGATTCCTTATTAGAAAAATTGGTATTACCCA